>OY728159.1:842299381-843549381 GCA_963277665.1 Viscum album
CGTCGCGGAGAAAAGGATCGTCGGCGTCGCGGTACACGACGTCGCAGAGAAGAGGATCAACATCGTGATATACGGCATCACGTCGTCGGTCACTGAGGAACTTGCGTTCTTCGTTGTCTTTCGTCGGAGGTCGGCGTTCTTCTTCGGTGACTGTGTGTTCTTCGTGTTCTTCAAGGAGGAAGATGAGGATTCCAAGGTTCCTCTCCAATCCTTCTCGCACAACGAAAATAACAATAAAATAAGGTTTTGCCTTATTTTATTACTCATGTCAACCCTTAATTGAAATTCAAAATTAAAACATGATTTAATTAACGTGCATTGACCAATTAATGAGGCGTTTAATAAACCAATTAAACGCGAGAGTTGACTTGGCATTTAAGAGGGGGTGTGGGTGAGTTACCAAATTAAAAGAACATGAGAGGTAAAAAGGAAATAAAGGGGGTGGGGATCTCGTGGGCCCCACCTCACTAATATCATACCCATGAGTTAGGGTATTAGTGGGTCCCACTCCAACCACCATGCCTAGGTTATCATTACTTAGAATAAAAATAAAATTGTAGCACAATATTTTATTTTTATTATTCAGTTAACCCAATTAATTAATAACCTCACCTGAGCAAATGAAACTCCGGAAAAGGTGTTCTTAAGAAATTACTGGTGCTGCGATTCCATCGGGGCCCTCAGAATTCGATTCCGAGCATCGGTTCAAAAGTTAGGAAAACCCGCTCGTTCATTCACTGAACGTACCCGAGCTAAACTTTGGAAATTGATTCCGGGCACACCGGGCCTCGGAATCAGGTGCCGTCAGAAACTACGTTCTTGTAAAATCCCAAAAAAAATTAAGAAAAAAAAATCCCCCTTGAATTTTACAGGTCTTTACATTACTCCCACCTCAGAGCTTTACGTCCCCGTAAAGATACATCATAAACTAGGGGAACAAAAGTGGGTACTGAGCACGCATATGAGCCTCCCGATCCCAAGTTCTCTCCTGGAGGTTCTCATGATGCCATCTGATGTGAAATAGAGGAATCGACCGCCCACATAGGACCGCTCCTGTCGATCCTCGATCTCCACTGGGACCTCCGCAAAAGTCTCCCCATTGTCAATGTCCAACCCCCCATGGTCGATGACATGCGCTGGGTCGTGCACGTATCTCCTCAGCTGAGATACGTGGAAGACGTCATGCACCCGGTGCAACTGAGGTGGATGGGTCAAGCGGTAAACCACCTCGCCTACCCTGTTGAGGACCTAGAAGGGTCCAATGAAGCGCGAAGACAACTTTCCACCCTGTCCAAACAGTATACCTAGTGAGCTGACACAAATTAATCACAAAGAAAACTTTTGAAACACACATGCAATCAATGTTTTCATGCATTGAGTCAGAAATCAGAAGTCAGGGTCCTGGTGTACAGATACGTCGGTCGCCACACCAACACTGGACTCCCTGGACTGATAACCACACTAAATACCCTTAACACTATTGCTTCACATAGAAGAAAGATCAGAGTCCTGAGTTCTGCGGTAGAACCGAACTCCTCTGATACCAATTTGTCACGACCCATCCTCAGGACCCGTGCCATGACTACCCCAAGCCCGCCTCCGATAGGCCAGGGGCTGGAGACTAGAACCAAGGCGTAAATACCGACAAAAAGGGGAAGGCATTGCCTTTATAAGGTAAACAAACACCACAGAGTAAGAAAGCAGAAAGAAACACTAAGTAAAAGTGGGTAAAAAAGTAGTGCAGAAAAGTAAGTGGGCCAGAATACAAACCCAAACTGAAAGTAAAGTACAACTGGAAAGAAAGTACAACAACTGAAAGTAAAGCAGCAACGTCGAGTCGTCCAGTGGAAGTCCCACCTGAAGGGTGGGTACAGATAGCCTCCTCAGCTCCTCGGGTCCAGCCGTCTGCTTCGTGTACGTCCCGCCAAGTGGACCACCTCCAGTACCGACCTGATCTACAAGCCTCAACCACGATTAGAGCTGTCCGTCGTCTGCATCCAACACAACGTAGTGTGAGCATATCCCGTGCAGGGGTGAGTATACGCTACTCAGTAGGGACCCCGAGACCCTCGAAGGTCTCCCAGAATCCAAAAAGGATAATCCAAAAAGGAAAGATACAATCATGAAGTAACAACCAACACTACTTAGGTATATTCCCATACATATACCTAAGTCATTAATTCCAGTTCGGCTCCAACATCCGAGCCCAAGTTCGATCACATCCACAAAAGACAGTACAACCTGATCCACACAGGATAACACAACCCAATCCCCATAGGAAAGCAAGTCAATCATATCGAAGATATTGATTGATAGTCAAGACTCAGCTCACAAAGGTATACATCATTTGTAAAGAAAAAGGAGATGATCAGATGTAGTTACTGATTCATCTAGCTAGGACCCACGTAGGATACTAGACCAGCTAAGCTGTCGGACCCACGTAGGATACTACAATAGAGGTAAATAATGTAGGACCCACTTAGGATACAATTACTGTAGTCGTCACCACAGAACTCACGGAGGATTCCAGTATAGTTGTCGTCGTCGTCGAACCCACGGAGGATTCCAGTACGATAGTCACCGTCGAACCCACAGAGGATTCCAGTACGGTTGTCATCGTCGTCGAACCCACGGAGGATTCCAGTACGAAAGTCTTCACCATCGAACCCACGGAGGATTCCAGTACGATTTTCATCATCGTCGAACCCACGGAGGATTCTAGTACAAAAGTCTTCACCGTTGAACCCACAGAGGATTCCAGTACGGAAGTATTCACCGTCGAACCCACGTAGGATTCCAGTATGGTTGTCATTGTCATCGCAGCCAACTCTTGGGTTCCCTCACACAACATGCTCATTTCTGGGAGGGTCCGCTCTATGATCCAAGGGGTCGATACATCAACTGACATGTAGTCCGGAGTTGATGTATCCCAAAGATCCGACTCGTCGATAGAAACTCAACGTGACAGACGATGCGTCAATCTGACGCCCGGTGTGAGAGTTAATGGATTTTTCGTTCCAGGGGCCCGGTTGGGTTTTAAGTCAAAACCAACCTGACTGTACTCCAAATGTGTCCAAACCTCGATCGGAGTAAGCCAACAAGTTTTTCTCACTAATAAGAATCCAACAAAGTCGACAACACATCAATCGAACGTCCGGAGCTCAAGTTATAAGCGTTTCCGCTCCGAGGGCCCGATTGGTTTCGTGTTCGAACCAAACCGGCCGTACCAAAAGTTCTCCGAAACCTTGAGTGTAGTATACCTAAACGACCGTCTCAATCCAAGGATCGCATTGCAATAGACAGTGTGTCGATCGGAGGTCCATAGCCCAAGTTACGGGCGTTTTAACAAACCTGTCCGTTTTAGGGGGTTTTGGGCCCGGACCGACCCACCCCGAGACCCCCTGGGTCGGCCCAAATCGGGTCGACCCGAACCGGGTCCGGGTCTGGCCCATTAGGGCGCGTGCCAACCTGGTGCGCTCGCGCGACCCGCGTTGCCAGCTCGGCCAGCGGCGAGCTGAGCAGACAGGGGGGGGGCTGCCCACCTGATTGAGTAACCGCGGCCCCACGTGGGGGGGGGGGGGGGGGCTCCCTTGCCAGCAGACGCGGCGCTGGGCGCCGCGTCTCCCCTGGGTCCCACGCGGCCGTGGGACCGATCACCTGCCGCTGCGGCTTCAGCCGCGGCGGTCTCTCTTGGCGGCGCGCCGGGACGCCGCCTCCGACCGCCGGGCCGACGACCCGTGCCTCTGGTGTAGTCCGCGGGCCACCGGAGCCGCTTCGATGGTCCGTTCTTTCTCCTATATGTGCCTGGGGTCGTCTCGGGACCTGTAGATTACTGTGACGGACTCTAATCGCTCAACGATCCCATTTCATCGCTGCCCAACGTTCCGCACATCAAGAACAGAGAATCGGTGGGTTTAGACTTGTTCGTTGGTCCACACCCACCGCGTTAGTGGTTCAAACGACTTCCAACAATTTAATTATACGCCGAGGATATAATCCACATAAATTAAATTAAACCAAACCCCCTATCTTAAGCATTGTTGAACGAAGGTTCGTCACGGAAAAAATGACGTCACAGAAGAAGGATCGTCGGCGTCGCGGTACACGGCGTCGCATAGAAAAGGATTGTCAGCGTCATGGTACACGGTGTCACGGAGAAGAAGATCGACATCGCGGTACACGACGTCACGTCGTCGATCACCTAGGAACTTGCGTTCTTCATCATCTTTCATCAGAGGTCGACGTTCTTCATCAGTGACGGTGTGTTCTTCGTGTTCTTCAAGGAGGAAGATGAGGATTCCAAGGTTCCTCTCCAATCCTTCTCGCACAATGAAAACAACAATAAAATAAGGAGTTGCCTTATTTTATTACTCATGTCAACCCTTAATTGAAATTAAAAATTAAAACATGATTTAATTAACGTGCGTTGACCAATTAATGAGGTGTTTAATAAACCAATTAAACGCGAGAGTTGACTTGGCATTTAAGAGGGGGTGCGGGTGAGTTACAAAATTAAAAGCACGTAGGAGGTAAGAAGGAAATAAAGGGGGTGGGGATCGCATGGGCCCCACCTCACTAATATCCTACCTAGGAGTTAGGGTATTAGTGGGTCCCACTCCAACCACCATGCCTAGGTTATCATTACTTAGAATAAAAATAAAATTGTAGCACAATATTTTATTTTTATTCTTTAGTTAACCCAATTAATTAATCACCTCACCCAAGCAAACGCAACTCTGGAATAGGTGTTCTTAATCAATTACTAGTGCTGAGATTCCATCGGTGCCCTCGGAATTCGATTCCGAGTACCGGTTCAAAAAGTTAGAAAAACCCGCTCGTTCGTTCACTGAACGTACCCGAGCTAAACTTTGGAAATTGATTCCGGGCACATCGGGCCTCGAAATCAGGTGCCGTCAGAAACTGCGTTCTTGTAAAATCCCAAAGAAAATTAAGAAGAAGAAAAAATTTCCCTTGAATTTTACGGGTCTTTACATCCATAAATAACTAAACTATCCTTTGATACCAACTATGGAATCCCGCCTTTTTAATACATAACTTTTCATTACATTTTACATACAGAGGATCTTTAAAGTCTAGTGTCTTGGAAATAAGGAACAATAAAACTTGAATACAACATAAAACATTCTTCTAATACACTTTTAAGGCTTCATCATAATATCATCCTAAGTACAATTACTACCTCTCATATCCTGGAGACATACATCAAAGGAAAAGGTGAGCAGAAGTCCCAGTAAGGGTAAACAAGGGAATCAGTGTACTTGTGATATCAATAAGAACTTGAATAACAACATAAAGATATGAGAAATAGAAGTATAGTCATATAATAATGAAAAGAACTTGAAACGTAACTTGAATATGTTGCTACAACATTTTATTTAGACATTCATGAACATATCACCAAGGTCCATCCCCAAGGTGTCATAAAAATTACCAAGGTTATTCACCAAGGTATCGTGAAACTTGTCATATCTTGAGATTAAATATTTACCCAATGCATTGGAGGGATATCAGGGAGCACCCTTAATATGTCTTTACTTACATGTGATCCACATATATCATAGTCAAACATTTCAAAAATAACCCATAGAGAATAAAAGAAATGGGTTTCATTTCAAAATCGTGACGTTTTAAAAGCTCTTAAAAATAAGATCATTATATCATTTATAAACCATGGAAAGGGAGTGAGGGTTATATGTATGTCAGTCACATAATAAAATAAATTATCTTTATATATTTATTAACACCCAAAGAAACTAAATAGGTCTAGGTATTCACATAAATAAAACAAGATAATTTCTGGAGAGAAAGAGATAGAAATTTTGAGGCGAAATTTCTGTAGCATAACGACTATATAACATGGTTTTAGAAAACATTGGAAAGAGAGGGTACAAGAGTAACCCACTAATAAATAACTTATAATACAGTATAAATATATAAGAACATGGAGATAATAACATGGTATGGAAATTTTAATGACATTCCACATGAAAAGGAAACATGAAACAAAAGAGAAGACACAATTCCTTTTATGAGAAATTCGGCAGCCTAACGGTGTCACTTAAAAATTCAGAAAACAAATTGATGAGAGAAGAAAGGGTCTATAATCATTTGGACATAAAATGGAAATTAATAAGAACATATAACCTAAACATAAAGATATTGAAAATATAAGACACAACATAAAGGAAGTCACGACTTAAAAGAGGAGGGTGAAAGAATCCCTTACCTTGAAGAGTAACCTAGAAATCATGAAGTTCGGGACCTTAGGAGGCTTGAGGGAACCTTGGGAAGACTCCTTGAGAGGTAAGGAGACCAGAACTTCATTGAGGAGGATTTGTAAATGAAAACGATGAGGGAAAGACTTGGTATTTATAGGAGAAGTTAGAGGACAAGTCATTAATGGCCAAGGGACACCTCATCAGTGGTATTGGAAAAACCATGGGCTTGCCCATCGTATTTTCCCATGGTATTGGCCACTTGGGACACCTTATACCTTATCTTACTATTCATAAGTCAACCAGAATTATTTCATAATTATTACATCCTTAATGATGTCATTAAACACCCGAAACTCAAAACTGTATTTTCACTATTCACCGAAAATTCAACTTTCTAAAAAAAACCAAAAAATTCACCTTAAAAAAATATCGATGCTCTGAATTCAAAAATGAAATCCATTTTATAAAAATAACTTTCTTAATATTTTCAATTTAATTTTTAAATAAAAACACTATTCACTGAAAATTCAACTGTTTCAGAAATATCCCAAAAATTCACCTTAACCAAATATCGATGCTCTGATTTCAATAATGAGCTCCATTTTATGAAAATAATTTTCTAAATATTTTTAATTTAATTTTTAAATAAAAAACACTATTCACCTGAAAAACTAATACTTAACCAATAATTTCTGAAACAGTTATTTACCTATTTTATGGAATCACATTACTTAATCAAGGTGCCTAAATTATATTAATACTTTCTTAAGTGAGGTTACTTAATACATTTGGTCACATTACTAATAATAAGCGTAAAATCACTATTCATAATTTTCTATTCACCAAAAATTAAGTTGATCTTATTAGACTCTAAATTTCATACTGATCACAGTTGTAGATGACCATTTTTTTGAAAATCATCACATATTTTTAATTATTTATGGTTTACATAAATATTTTAAAATATACCTTTTCCGAAATTCATCAATAATATACATCCTATATTTATCCGGACATTTGAAAATTCACAAACTTCACCATAAGAAGAAATCACAAATTTTATTTATATCAAATGAATACATAAAGAAACAAAGGTCTTGTTATATAGCCCCTTATAACACCAGCATACGACCTAAGTGCAAGGTGTGCTAAGGTAATAGAATCTTGCTGCGACTCGACCAACATTGCCCGAGTGGTGATTTCTATCAGCTTTAACTTCTTGTGAAGGAGATTCCGTTCCATCTTCACACGATGAATTTCATCTTGGGTTTAGTCTAGAGCAAAGCCTAGTGGTGTTACCTCCCTCCCAAGTTCGATTATATGGGCTTCTATCGGCCTGAGACTACTGGATGAGGCCATCAAATCTTCTTTCTATATTAATTAACCAAGATCACTTGTATTTGTAGACAATAATTGAAACATTTAGTTTCCAACGGTCATACTGACCAACGGTCATATAACTATCGAAACCCAATGGTCCCATTTTAATTATACTCATTTTATTAAATGAAATATTTTTGTTGAGTATAAAATAAAATAACACAAAAAATTAGGAAACAAAATTTATTCAAAATTTTGGGTCGTTACACTTCCCTATTTGGATATATTACCCTAGACCAAGGAAATAATTACTCCCTCATCCTAGTTATGAGAGAGTATGGAAGAAATAAAAAAGAAAAATAAAACATGAATAAAGTGGAGACATCGACTGGTGAGAACCCTACACAACGTAGCTTCTCTACCAAATCTTTGGTCTACAAAATCATTTTTGGTAATAGAAGAACAACTCTCTATTTATAGACTTCCATGGGGATCATGTTGCATTTAATTCATTAGTATTGTGATCTATTATAAATAATAAATATTCCTTGGGTGATAAATGGCCACATGTGGAATTAAAATTGAATTTACCATTGAAAATAACATGTCAACATTCCTATATAGTCCTTTGGAGAAACTCTCAAAGTGTTAAAGTTGTGTCACACCGTGAAAGTTTCAAACCCTAATTTCATGTTCTTCATGTCCTATATATTATTTATAACTTGTATTATTTCACATACTAAAATTGATTCATGACATGAATTAACATTTTCCAATTCTGAAACCGCCTAATTACCATGTTTTTTACATATAGATAGAGTCATTAATAGAACACCCTATTGCATGCATAAGGATTCAACACAGAATTGTTTTATTCGGGTAACCAGTCCCATATCAGGATTTGGGAAATATTCATAAACATATCTTAAATCCATAAGAGAGTCCTAGAGAAGGAAATACCCCCCCAAAAGGTTGTGATGAGCCCAAAATCCCATCCACTTGATCAATTGGATCACTTATGCATCATTGTGTTTGAAACCCCAAATGACCACCTGCCTTTGGAAAGAAGGTCGATGATTCATTACAGATGAGGGGGCCATTGAGATTTTCCATTGGATGAAAAATGGAAAACCTAATGTAAATTCTTAAACTCTTCCATCTCTTTAATAAATATAAAAAAGGATGGATTGTCCAGTTCCTATTAGACTATGTTTTCCCACCGTTCATTGGAAACAAAAATGGTGAACTTGATGTGAATATTGAAATAATAAAATGTTACTAGGGTTCCCATAAGATAGTCCATTTCACCATGTATATTCCATTTAAGAAAATGGAAAAACCAAAAACAAGAATGAACAATTGTGTTACCCATGCATAACTAATTGATCATTTTTCATACTTGTGATAATGCACTGATTGGAGACCAAATTCCTTATTGTCTTCATGAATATAGACTCTATTCTCACAAACATAACCTTGACCCAAGATTATGTCATCATCAAGAAAATATGCTATAACCTCATCTACAACACCCTTTTTGGGTCGTAAAACAAAATCACCCACCCAACACCTTTATCACTGGGTGGAAAACTTGATGGTCTAATAATACCACCATCATGGTATAATACTGACTCTCAAAGATGTATGTAGAGATTTCTAGGTACTAAATCCTAGAAGCCCACCTCACTCAAGGAATTCTATGGAAAATCTGGTGATTTATATCACCACTACTAACCACTTCAAGAATCTATCTCCAAAACATGAAAATCATCATCTTCCTTACATTAGGAAGGAAAATAAAAGGGGTTCAATATGGATCCAACCCAGTTTAGGAGATTCCTAGGAGGGTTCATGTTTACCACCATCATCATCCTTCCATTTCCCCTTAGTCTCCTACTAAGTAAATTACCTGATAGGTCGCTACTTTGGATACTTATACTCAGGCACCAAAGAAATCTCTCTGGGTGTGGAAAACTATAGATAAAAGGGCGTGGGCCCATATTCCCACTTCCACTAATGAATTCCACCAATATATTCTAGTGGAAACAATAAAACATGTTCATAACCTTGCTCACCCCGATCAATACTACATACATATTCCATTGATAATAATGGGGGGGGGGACATATCCCCACCCCTATTCATGAAGCCCATTGGAATATTCTGATATGACAATGAGAACATGAGTTGGACTACCCACCTAATTTAATTGAATACATATGCTGGTATACCTTGAATACTGAGAACATGTAGACTTATATTCCTGTACATACTCTACTAAAATGACACTATATTCTATAAACATTAGAATAACTCTGCTGGTATATTCTAACACTAGTACAAATATATGGATAGGAACATATACCTATCCCAATAGATAGAACAAAATATCACCGTGATCAATATAAATAGATGGATACTTAGGAGAAAGAACATGTTCCTTCTCCCATCCATGAGGATTATCAATATATTCTAGTAAAGGAAGAGACATAAGACTAGGATTATATTCATGATCTGACTAGGGTCTTTCGACATAGTCTAGAAATCACCTCAGGATAGTCCCACGTTCATATAAAAGAAATACAGTGGTATATTCCAAAGGCAATTAATTAGGACTATATAACCACTCTAACCAAGTTATGTCAGTGTAATTCATAACTCACCTAAATATAGGCTCTTATCCCTACTAATTAATCTACTAATCATATTCCAGCACCATACAAAAGCTAGGATCATATCCCTACTCTTACTAATGAAATACTGCACTAGGATCCTTTAGAGGCTACATAGAAGGAGGAATATACCCCTTATCCCATTATAAAGGTCCATTGACATGTTAAAATGGGGAATGAATATCTAAACTAGGATCATACCCCCTATTCAATCAAGGTTTACAACAACCATCCAAAGATAGACTCATACACTATTGATGAAACAACATCTCACCGACATATTCTAGCACATTATCAACAGTGGGATCATATCCCTACAACAATAGATGGTCATCAACATATTTTGGAAAATTTCATATAGTAGGATCATACTCATGAAAAATTACAAAATTTAGGTCATCAAATTCTGACCATGATGTTGAATGAGTCTAACATTGCTACTCTGATCAATGCTAGTGTACTTGAGGCTACATGATGTGTATTTGAATCACCTCGAGGGTCCGCCAAATCTTCATCTGAAGAAGAAGGTGATAAATACCATGATATTCCTCTTCATAGTAGTACATATATGGATCATAGGGACTCTCCCCCTAATATCCATCATGGTCGACTTCCCCATAGTAATACCTCACACAGAAAAGGAAATTCTCTCATTTTCCAGACATATTTGAATAAAGTGGTTCCAAAAACACTAAGGTTAATCATATATAGTACCCCATTAACTATTAGAAACATCTCTCCTCGATCAGTAGGTGAACCAGAGAATCGACGTCTGTGGACTAACCAGGCAGAAGGAATATCACCCTAATAAATTAGGGGATGACATGGATATATAGAGGGAGTTGGCCGGAAACAACTGCCCAACCATGTTATGGCCCGTCACTACTTCTGACTATGATATCCCATATGATCAAGAGGAGGAATTCATACCTTACACTAGAAAATGTTGTTGACCCATCAATGATTGAAGGCTATACACATCTCTTATCAAGGATATGAGGGTCACCTCTAGATAATACATACACTCTACTATCATCTAGACATGGTTAAATTCTCTATTGCTCAGGACCCAATATCAGAAGAGAACAAAAAAATTCTACAACATGTTTTCCTATATAGCATAAAAACTCTCCAGTGAATGATTTACAAAGCCCCATTAGATGTTCACATATGAATATGGGTCATGTATATATAATTTCACTTTAACTTGTCCCAAGTATTGAAAAGATCCTCAGATCTGGCATCTTACAATTTCATATCCATAGGAGAAATCAAAGGACCAGGTAACGCTCAGGCCAATTGGTCAATACAATGAAGATCCTCTATTTTAAGAAAGAAAAGATTCCATGAATATATAGAGAGAGATATAGAGAGAGAGGGACACCAATAGTCTCCTAAGATTGGAATCTTTAAAAAATGGGAACACATACCAAACATGAAATCCGAATTCATTGGATACTCGATAGACCCATGTAGTAAGTGACTCCTATCAAAAGAAACCATTTCACCCAACCCATGCACAAACAAGATTTATTTTAATTAAGTGGATCATAATAGAAACTGCCATAAAAACCATCTAGGAGAGAACCCATCCCATTGGGATGGGTTAATTTTTACCACCACCTCCATCTTAGGGTCATAAAACCTTGATAGGGTCCCAAATAAATCTGAAGTGGTAAAAAATCAACCTCAATCCATAGGGTTTGGAGACTTTTATCTTGATCACCACTCAAAGAGTTATTGGATATTCAATAACAGGATCAGAAAGCTCCAACAATGGCTCCAAATCAACCCTAGAACATAGGGTTGGGGTAATTTTTATCATTATATCAAAAGGAATTAGTATTCTCTAGGTTAGGAGATAAGTACCAATTTCCAGTATCCTAGAAATTCCTCCATCCACAAGACACACAATTTTTATTTGGGTCCTATTTAGAAAGAATGAATGAAAATTACCTCAATTTCATTATTCATAGGCAAAGAAAGGGGGATGTTTAGCTTCAATAATTACACCCTATAGGGGTGATAAGTCAAAACAACTCAGCAAGGTCAAAGTCTAGAGGTAGGACCCACATTAAACTCTCAAGGGGGAAATGAGTGGTATGACGTTGACTTACTACTTAGTCAGTGATGGGGTAACTATTGTTTTCCAATACACCCCAATGAACCTTGTCACCATCAAACTAACAAATGATAAAAATGAATACATAAATGGAAAAGGGTGAAACATGGAAAATTTACGTTGATAAGTATATGATCTTAATGCAGAAACTAAGGGTACACATACATAGAATCAGGGGATTATCCAGAACCTGGTATTTAAAAATAATTAATTTCCACATCCTTGATAGAATTATACCAAGGATAAAGGGAAAGGTGTGGATACATCCCACTCACCACCTAGAAGGGATAATGTCCTGTATACATAGGAACAACTAGAATAATATGAGAATGAGATACAAAACCTCATACATCTCAATGAAGAAATACCTAAGGGAAGACTTACCACTGAGTATATTATTCAAGAAGAAATGTATATCCATCCTCGTGACCACCAGGAGAGAGTGAATCCACCTGAAATGGTGGAACATGAGCATTAGTCTTGCTCTAGATATAGGAAACCAGTTTACATAAATGATGAAGTTGAGGATGATATGAATTTACTCCATTACTGTGACAACCTGCCCCATACGAGGGTGATAATTCAACCCTTTCATGGATTGAAAATAAATAGGATATGAAATCAGGATAACCACATCTATACTCACATTCTCTCTATGAACAGGAGATGGTCCAGATAGTGGTACCTATATAACTCCTCAATACTATAAAGTACCTAGATGCTTGGATAGAATCCATGGAGTGAATACATTTTCTTATAAATCCCAAAAGTATTCCACTCATGGATATCTAAAGGCTGCAACAAACCTCCAAGGAAATGGTTCTCAACTTTCACCTACAGATAGATCAAAAACCATTCTATAAAATCTACCATCTACTACTTCATCTTAGGCCACCAAAGCTACCTCCTCAGAACATAAAACATCCTAGACTCACTTGGATGTACTGTTAAGGGTGAGCTGTGAAACTCATAGAAGAACTCCTTATTTATCACCAACAGAATGAATAGCCTTCCCTAAAAAAACATCTGATTCTAGAAATCCTATGACCACACCTATAGAGAATCACCATGCCCAATACTATCTTATATCACCCCACATCTAAGTCTCCCCAATGATACTCCTCCACCTACCACATCAAGGATGATTCCACAACCATCTGATAAATACAACCTATACCACTTACCTCCTCCATGTTAAGATACATTACTGCAATATCTTTCATCCATATCCAAGTATATTTAGTCTCCCAAATGACATCCCCTCATGACTTAAAAATTATTGCATTGTACATAATGTTTACTTTCCCCAAGGTATAATATATCTTAAAATTATAATCTCAGAGACACTCCATCCACCTCCATTGTTGTAAATTCAAGTCCCACTGATATAACTCATACTTCAGACTCTTTTGGTCTGTAAAGACTACAAATAACTCACCGATGAGGTAATGTTGGTACAACATCAGGGAAAACACTATTGACACAAACTCTAGATCATGGGTGACATAGTGAAACTTGTATGGATGCACCTACCTAGACCCATAATAAAAAAATTCTCTTTGTTTCATTAAGATACATCCCAAACCCAAATGAGAATCATCACAAAATACCTCAAACATCACCCCTTCCCATAGAAATTGAATCACCAAGGCAATGATTAATCTATCCTTTAGATAGTTAAAATATTTTTGATACTGATCAATCTAGGAGAAAGCCTTCTCCTTCCTAGAAAGGATGTTAATGGGGCTATAATCTGAGTGAAATAATACACAAACATATGATAATAGCCTACAATACTAAGGAAGTTGTGAAATTTTGACATGTCCTTAGGCGATTCCCAATAAACAACTACCTTTATCAATGGAAGGTCCATGACCACACCCCATAGAGACACCACACGCCTAAAAAAATTCACTTACCAAGTACAAAACTTTCACTTGGATATATTTCCATATAGTTGATGGTGTCGAAGAACCTATATTATAAATTTGAGATACTCAACATGATACTCCTTTGACTTCAAGTATATAAGGATGTTTTCAATGAAAAAGAATATAAAATGGTCTAGGATTTCATGGAACACAAAGTTCATGAGCCTCTTGAACACAACTGGTGTGTTTTTGACACCAAATAACATGACAAAAAAATCAGAGTTCCCATACCTAAAAATGAAGGCAGTATTAGGGATATCTTCATATTTTACCCTTATATTCTGATATCCAAACTATAAATTGATCTTTAAAAAACAACTAGATACTTTTATCTGGTTGAATGGGATGTCTTTCATTAGAAGGGGGTGAACCTGGTTGAACATTATCTGATTCATCCTCCAGTAGTCTACGTATAACCTCAAACTATTGTCTTCCTTCTTGGTGAACAAAATTGGTGCACCCCAAGGAGATATACTAGGCCAGATGAAATACCAATACATAAAATAACCAATCTAGAGTATCAAATCTCAAAACTCCATGGGTTCCATATAATATGGAGCCATCAAAATTGGATATATGCTTGGTTGAAACTCTATCCCAAACTAGAAATCACACTAAGGGAGTTGTATCACAAACTCATCTAGAAATACAACTAGAAACCTCCTCAACAGCCTTGGGAACCACCACCACATAATATTCCACTAAAAACTCTATCAACTAAGATAAAAGGGGATTCACATGCCTACCTCCCATCCAATAGCTCCACTTTCCAATGAAAACCACTCGCTAGACTTACAAGTTAGAATCATGACTCTCATTTTGAAACAATAAAAAAATATATGACCAAAATATAACTAATATATGAAAAATTCGAAATTATATTTCTATATCTACAATAAGAAGAAATCCCCCACTAATTGGTGTTACCCCATCATCTTTTGAGACCATTGACACACATCAAACAAAACATATTGACCACCAATCAACATGAATAACTACTGGGGAACTAGAAGTTGCTTCAAATTCAGTCCTCTTGCATGGAAAAAATTAGAAGAAACAATGGAGTGAAAAGATCTAGAATAAAAAATGTAAAATACTAAGGTAGATGATAAAATACCTCATACAACATATGGCCCCTATAGTGCTAGCACATCCATAACATGCATCTTATTACACCCATATTCACTGAATTTCGGTGGACATCCTCCATAACCACACTCTAGTGTGGGTCCCTAATTATGAGGAACATTGAATATATAGACACTATGAGATCTATATCCCCTCAACTAAGAATAATATTGCGAACCGACTACCGAATAAAATCTGGTAACCCCTGCTATTGATACTACCTATGAGGAAACTACTGCTGCTACTGAAAAGGAGCCTTACTTCTAATACCAAATTTACCTCCCTAAGTAATTAGGTATTAAATATAACAGTGAACTTGACCTCTGTATACTTAATATGTAAACAAAAATACCTTAATATACACTCAAGAAACCCTGAAACCAGAATGGCATGGGAGAGGTAGCTAAGGTTGACTCCCCTCTGATCAAAACCTCAAGTGCCCTAAAGTGTACGGTCCACTACCTAAAGCTCTGCTTCTTGAGATGAATTGTTGGGATCCATATCAGGGCTCCCCCCTATGTATGTATATGATCGATCAATTTCATGTTCTTCTACACCACCACATATGTTGGTAAAATAAATGGGTTGACTGCATATCTAATCATTGAGCGCAAGACCTCCTTTAGAATATATTCTCTAGACTCCTCATTTCCGAACATGTCAGGAGTGAAATGAAAAAGGTCCTTAAACTTACTATCGAGATCTCACATGCTAAGGTTTCCCTACTGAAGGGAGATAATCTCCTAACTATTTATTGTTTTCATAATCAATGATAAGAACACCAGATGAAATTCCTTTTAAAAGTTATCCTAAGAAAAATCTACCTCCTTCTGCTCACCAAGATACAACATCCACCACTAACATGATTCCCCTTTTATATGACTAATTTATAATGATACCCAAAACTTGGCACAAACCCAGATCAGACTGAAGGAAATTTCATGCTCCTCTAACCAGTACTTCATATATATATTGTAGATTCTCCCTTCATACTTCTATAGGCCCTACTACTGAAAATAATGAACTACCCTATACCATGACCCACCCTACTCTATTAGGTTTATCCAACAATGATTGAATCGATTGGCATAATGAAACTTTATTTTATGAGTTTCATGTAGGAAATGACTAAGATTCATTCCTGAAAACAAAAGGGAAACCCTGAGCCCTATAGCATGTATTTTTTTAAGATTCATTTTAATTACCAAAAAATCACCATGTTCAATAAAAAATAGAATCAATCATGATGAATGTTCCTCTCTTAGGTCTCTACCCTACAAGTGATGCCACTTCACTTAGTCATTTGATCAACCTAGGGACCTTGCATTAGATCATGGGGGCCATTAAATCCCATGTCCATTCTACTCTCCTCGATTGATTTCATGCACCAATCTCAACTGATACTATTTCTCTACCAACCCATACAATTTATAAAAATCTAATTTCCATTATATCTCTTAAACTTTCTCTAATACCACTCTATAATGACCCCTGCCTCCAAAGGTATCCCTCCCAGACCAATAATGAAGGAATTTATATAATAACCCCAAAGCATGCCTTCAATAGGACCTGAGTTAGAGACTAGAATATCGGGTATATAAATCACATATATGAAAGAAATTACCCTCAATAGTAAAAGTAGAATTAAGAGATAGGATAAGAACTATCAAATAAATCCATCACACAAAAAATGGAAAAATATATCCGACAATGTGTAAATAATTTCAAACAAATACAAATAAGAGTCTCTAAGTAAGTACCAAAAGATAAACTCTATGTTAGAAACTCAATGATAGCTCCAATTACCAAGCTAGTAATGTTCACCTCGGTCCCTAAAATCCTCTCAAAAAATTAAAAAACCATTTATATATACATAGGGTACACATACTAATGAATCTAGGAATAAACAACATAACCAATAATCACCTAAATATGTCAATTATCCATCCCAACCTCACCATGAAACTCTCAAAAAATAACATGTCCAAGTATAATAACATAACATCAAAATAATATAAGAAAATCTTCCTTGAAATACCCTATTTTTTCTCTCCCACATCCTAATTTCAAATTTACCATGCTCCCATCCCTTCCATATCATCATGTCACATATCCATCTATCTCTGATGTGGGTCAGGTTTCAATCCTACCTATCCCAAACTTCTATAGGGTCTCACATCCCATGATAACATCATTCAACATCCACATCAAAATATCATCACATAACCAAGGAAAAAAGTTATCATGAATTTGAAAGACATCAAAATTGTCCCCTCCTCTCACCAAACATAAACCCCGCCACATATCACATCCTCATTATCACTATACATCTCTAACACCAGTTTTCATCTGTAGGCATCAAAACCTACTAATCCTTCAATGGATGATACTAACCACTAATTTCATACATTCATCTCATAATATTGATGAAGGAATATTGGGTAAGAGGGGGTAGCCAGCCATTCATTTCACTACCAACCAAGATGTTTGGGAACACACCTATAATCCATAACATTTGGGCATTGGTAAGTCTATCCAAATTGGGTGTGGTGTGTATATAAATAACATAAAAATAAAAGAATATAATGTCTCACACAATCCCAATCTATGGGTTCATATAAAAAATTTTAATATCTCTTAAGACACAACCTCATCACATCATAACATTTGTAACTAACTACTACCACCACTAATGCAGCACACCAAAAAATCTTTCCATACATAAGTCATAATTAATATTCCATTTATAAGTTAACCAATTTCAAGATTCAATAGTTTTTAAAAAAATTACATTTACAAAATGGTTTTATCATATGTTTATTAACATTCAAATCATTAATTCAATTACTACATATTAATTCTAGCCCGCACATATTTAATTACCATTTCATGCAATTTAAACTTAATCACTACTACTTCATTACATTGCTATTGGAAAACAACAACAAATTAACTATTGAATGATCCATCAACCTAATAATAGAAAACATCTATCCCCATTCCAAATCCATCATTACATACCACCTCTTTCAAACCAATCATCATAAACCAACCATTACAGACTAGTCCTCATTACAACCCATGTCAACAAAATCATAGCTTCACCACCCAACAACTTCTGCATCCAAACTGGTCACCACCATCACTATACGATCCCCACAAGGCCCCAACAAAAAAAGGAAACACAACAAGCACATAAAAACTTATAATAGTGAACTATTCTTCCAAAATCATCACAATTATGGATTCAAATGCTTTTACAACATCACTTCATCTCTTTCATGGGTATTATCACACAAATCCATATTTATATGGGAAACTTATTCATTATCCATATATAAGTAGTTAACATTTCATGAATGGAGAGTACAATCGATCAAAACAATAAGGACCATAAACCAGAACAACTAAACAACACAAAAGGACTTAAAAAAATTAATTCTTATCAAGGATAACAAACTAATACAAAATCATGGACAGAATAAAAAAACAAGTATACACATGTGATTACTCCCACCCCCTTCAATTTCAGTTGAATCCAGTTACTTATCTTCTAAAGATGAACCATACTATCCACAAAAAGGAAGGAAAAATATTTAAATTACTATAGATGCACATAAAAAGGGAGAAAAAGGATCCCTTATTTCAACTACATGTTAAACATTCTCTAGGAAATAGTGGATGATCACAAATCAAAACAACTAGAGGAAACACCACCAAAACTAAAGGGAGGCTCACAAAAACCGATCCAAAAAAGGCACCATTAAGCCTTGACCAATTTCCAAATTGAAATATAGGATCTCTACTAAAAAAAATCTTGAAAGGAATAAGAATAAGAAAAATGAAGAAGAGAGGGGAAGGTAGAGTACCATAATCCATGAGACTTCGATCAAGACAAAACAAGGTGTTCAGACTCTAAATAGGTGCATTTGGATGGTAATGATAGGTTAGTGGGTTGACTAAGACTCATGAGAACAAGAAAAACCAATCCAAGGAATCAAGGTTACCCTCTTTTATAGAGGAGTCTTCAAAAGCCTTCTCTATTGTGTGGGGGTCCTCAAAATGCTCGTGGGTTTTACTGGTCCAAGTGCGATACATAATTCAATAATTTGAACTCCCATTTTTTTCACATTTATAAACACACAATGAACTATTTTTACTACCACCATGATATCAAAAATGGATTGGTCTAGGGAGGTTCATCCCCAAACGCTTGTTATAACCAACTACTATACATAATGATGAGTTCTTGACCATCTTTACCTCACCACACACATAATTATGGTGTGGTTATCTCCACACTACTTGTTTCTCATTGTGATACCCTCTAATAACCACACCCATATCCTCCTTCAAAAAGGTATCCCTATCCTATTTTACCTCATCCTTTTCATATAGGTGAAAACCATATTGGAAACAGACAACCAAGCCATTTCACTCACCATAGTGCACCCTAGCATGAAATTACCAGCTCCCTGACCAACCTTAAAATGACCAAGGCCAAAACAACCTTACACACACTCAATACCCTAAGTGAACTTCAAAAATTCTAGTACCAAGCCCACCACCATGGTGTGGTGACCCTATAAATGGATTTAACTATTCACTATTCTCCAGAACACCTCCAACTCTCTCTTGACACCACCACGACATAGAAAAAAAAAATAAAGGGAGGGTTTTAGAAATTTAATTCCTCACAATGAATGTCAAAGGACCCTCTTCTTCCTTTATATTCGATGCCCATATGATAAAACATCAACAATAAAGCTTCAATGACTTCTACTTATTCTCCTTCAAGAGATCTTAGTTCTTTACACTCAATTCCATATCTCAGTGCTCTAGTCTCTAAAAAACATCTATATTTATTCTTTTTATATATATACGTCACTAGAAAATATATTTTATGTAGATTAAATATAGAAAATCCCATCACATTCACTGCTCATGATCTCCTATTTACTTTTTTTTCTCACTTTTTGTATGCAGACGATTCCTATGATCTCAATATTCATTTTTCCCCTTCAATGGCTGTATCCTATTAAATGACATGAGTTTCCTTATCTTTTTCTCTATTTCTCATTTTTCTTAGCCAATAGATATTATATATTATTTTACCATCAAACCTCAAGTCCAATCCTTTATTCATTATCTTCCCATAAAAATTTGTAATCAAACATTTATCAAAGATATATTAAAATCACACAACATTCATATTTATGGATTAGAATTCATCCTTTGTGGTGTGATATCTTCCCATGAAACCTATATAGATTCATCTTAAATCTATAAAACATAGACTTCATCTTATCTCTACTCTTCTAACTCAATACTAGCTTAATTCACATTCATTTGTGACGTTTAGAACTTTGAAATTCAACTTTATCATCTTCACATTTAATTTCTAGATTTAATAAATCTGTAATTTCACCTATAGGATAAACGATCTTCTCATAAGTTCATGTCACCTTAATCACTTTCACAATTAGTTCAAGGTTTATTTAATCTCTTAAAAAATATTGGATCAACATTTAATTTTTGATTATTTCATCCATGGAATACAATCTAAGAATATTATAACATGTTTCTTCATAATATAGAAATTCTCTAATTTAATTTACATTTAAATATTCCAAAATTTATTCATCTTTGATCTTCATTCCCGTAGATTAATGATCAAATTTTCAAGATTTTTTAGCTTTAATCACACACCATTTTAGGTGTTTATAATGTTTAGAACCATTAAGTTTGGCTTGAGAATCATCCTAAATCATTTTATCCTTAGAACATGAATTTTGGAAAGTTTGTATTTCATCGAGTATAATTTAGAAATTTCTATAAGTACAAGATCATATAAAACTCAAAAATCATACATGGATTAGTCAAAAAGTCATACGATTGATCTAAAAAAAAGTCATATGCATTGGAAAGTCATACACTGGATCACAAAAAGTCATATGCGGGAAAATTTTTGCACTCTATAAAATATAATATACATATTCACAAAGTCAAATGTGGGATTGAACATCATACATGTTGGAAAAAAATTCATATTTGGTATGTTAAAGTCATACACCTTTCTCAAAGTCTTACACTAACTTCAATTCCATACTACACATTCAAAAAAGTCTTACACACTACTTAGAATGACATACACACAAACCAAAAAGTCATATGACCTATAGAAGTCCTCAACATTGAACCTGTACCTCTTAAAATCTTCTCCAGATATTCTAAATAATCTAAAAAACATTCTCAACACCATTGGGAATTTATAAAACCTACTCAAACACTCTATCACCATTCCAAAGTTTTTGCAGCATAAAAATACTCAAGTTAGAGTATTTAAATAATAAATTTATGACACTTTATTTCTAGCTCAAATAAAAAACAATTTTATCCTTCATCCATGTGAGTTTTATCACTAAATACATCAGTCTCCATGCCCAATTACACTAGGATGGTTTCTATAACTTATTGGGTCTTCAATCTCCTCAATTATCTAGAATTTTTAAATATATTAATAAAAACTATTAAATATTTACATTTATAAAAATCCTATAGTGGAAAAAAATTTATTTTAACTTCAGATACACTTTTATTTTCCATGTGTACCTGCTCTATCAATTTTATGGTGTTCAGGGTTACTCACTAGGCACCTAACTTTTCCAAACTCCATTGCTAATATTCCAAAGAACATTTATTCCTTTACATATTGAATGGAATCCAAATCCAATCTAATTTACCCATAAACATGGGAAACCTTATTTTTTTCATTTGGATGAGTGGATACTTACTCTATCACCCAACACATATTGAAATGATCAATGGAAAAAATACAATCACAGTCCAATGGGTACTTCAATATCCCCATTTGAATTTGTTTTAAATACTTTGAATTAGAAAAACATGATATTAATGTCAATATTTCATTATAATTTAATTTTTTTATCTTTTCTTTAATGATAATAAATATAATAGAGGGAAAAAGTTTTTCTCTCCCCATTATTCATACCATAAATATATGGGAAGGTCTTATTATCTCAAAGTAACACCTTCTCCCCTTTTGAGATTCGTCTTTATATATTCTCCCATTTTCTTGAGAGATTATATCAATTCCATGATAGATGGGTGAAACCACAAGTTTCTCAAAAATTAACCATAAGTAAGTCAACTCTAAGTCTCCATGGGCCAAACTGGTGTTGAATTCAAAATTTATTTTACCAAAGAATCAAGTTTGTCCACTTACATTCTTTAAAATGGTTCCCAACTGAAATCTATTTCTTTGGGCTTGTACTGGTATATTTTTAATAATTATTTAGAGAGCCACATTTAAATTCTATAAAAATATCTGAAACATTAAATTTAGAGGTATATTTCTTATTTTATTAGAAAATAACTCCCTCTGGATAACCATATTTAATATACATCAAAACATTGAAAGGAAAGAGAAAATATTACCTCAATCTTCATATCTGTAACAATCAAGATTAAATTATTGTAATTTCACATTATATTTTAATAAAATTATAATACAATTTATATTTTAATATTTTGTGGAACAAAAATTGTAATTTTATTATATGAATTACAATTTTAAACTTACTAGGTTGAAATAAGCCTAGAATGAGTTTTTAAAAATTTCCCATAGAAATACGCTTTTATGAAAGATAAAAAATGTAGTATTTAACTATTACTAATTTTATTTATAATAATGTGTTATAATATATTTAATTAACCATGTATTTACTATTAATTTGACAAAAATAAAGATAAAATCACTTGAAGGTAAAAAAGGATATTTTTCAGAAAATTGTTTTTAAATACATAATATCTATCCATTTTGATTAATTAAAATAATATTTAAAGATGAATTATTTAAATTAAATTTATACATTATATATATAAATATATTAATTTAAATCCATATAGTGATTATTACTAGTCATATAGTAAATGTAATATAATTTTATAATTGAAAAATGATTTTTTTGAAAAACCATTTTTGACACGTTTTATGGGTTTATTTTTAAATTTAATTCTACCAATTATATGATTTGAATTTTATAAAATAGATTCCATATTTTTAACCATAATTTAATTTTTTAATGATCCCACTTTTATTTTTGGTCATAATGAATAATAAAAAATAGTAAAAATTTGTCACCATGGTTAAGGTTAAAACGAGTTTATTGGGGATTAAACTAAAATGATAAGGGATAAAATGACCTAAATAATATCTAAAACCCAGTTGGTTGGTTTTATTTTGAGATTAACCTTATAAAATTTTAATATGATTTTTTTAGATCCATTTTCCAAGAAAATTACTTGAAATTATTTTAAAACTTTGAAAAATTACAAGTATGTCACCCACCTCAATTATAAAAAAGAACCTCACTACCTCACTTATTCACATATCTTGAGGAATTTATCATGAAAAATACCTTTCAAAATCTCTCAAAAACATCCTTATACATGTTCTATATCTTCTAACATTCCTAAAATAACAACCCTATGGTTCTTAATAAGAGCTCCAAAGGAGTTTTTTAAGCGAAGGTAATTATCTTCAGTAAGATATTAATTTTTTACTTATTCTTTTACCACCTTTAAATTATGTCTCAATAATTTAAATATAATAAAACCAATAAATAAAATATTCCAAGATGTTATTATATCGATTATAAAAAATCTATCCATCTCTTTCTCCATTAAATGGGAAACAAAACTATCACTCGTGTGTACGGTGGACTATCACCTTGTGAACCGATGTAATGTGTTTCTATCACCAAATCATATGGATAGTATTAATTATGGAACTAATGAAAATATATATAATTAATAAATAATATTGATTCTATAAAATTAATATATCATCTAGTTCCTTACTCTTCCACCCATTAAGTAAATGATAATGTCACTCGTGCGTACATATGACCTTCCATCTTTACGAAGCGATGTGATTCATTTTCTATGTCTAAATTTAAAAATAGATTATGAAAATTTATCTAATGAATTTATATTATATTCATAAAATTAATATAATTATATATATGATTTAAATATATAATATTTATCATAACTGGAACTTCTATGACAAAACATGCATGAAAAAACAAAGCAGTTAACACCTCAAACAATGGTAATAGTGCAATATTATTAGCGAACGAGTGAGAAAATGTTATAAGAGGATCATATATGATATTATAAATTTTAATATGGTTATGGTATAAATTAATAACATGTTTAAAACCACTATACATGATATTAAATCATGTTAAACTAAAGGTAAGTGTAAGGTAAGGGATTTCATCTCAATTTCCACTACATTGAGACATATTTGTCATTATGAACCTATTTAATTTTATGTACCCTATATAATGAAAATTTGATATATTTAATATTAATTAATATTTATTCATGATGATTAATTTTTCAATTTAAGTGTATTATTTCAAGGTGTTATAATTTAAAAGTTACCAAAGAGGTAAGGATTTATTTTACATTCACATTTTTTTGGATTACTTTTATTTTTTTATAGGAATTTTATAATATATTATTTATAAAATCCTCATATTTTCTTATCCTTTGGATATTTAATAAGTTTCCATATTTTCTTCCAAATTTTCCTCTCTTTTTTATTTTAATACAATAATGAAACATTTAAAAGAAAATTCAATATTATTTCTCTTTTTGATCGAGAACATTTTTCTTCTATGTCTATATTTTTAAAATTTTTCTACAAAATACCTTTTAATAAAATGATTTTATTAAGAAAATTTAAATTTATAATAAATTTTTAGAAGGTTTTAAAGGAATATTTCTAATGTCTTCTAAAAGTTTCATTTATTTACTTTATTTAAAAAAAGTCAAAAGGAATGTTTTTTTAACATATATGGCGTTAACAAAATTTCCCAACACCATAACCATTTTACACTCTTAGATTATTATATAAGTTTTCAATGGTTTTACAAATAAAAATATTTAATGAGATATTATTTTAATATTTCAATTAAATTTTATTTATTTTTTCAAAAGAATATGATTTTATTTCAAAACCTATATTTTTAATAAATTTATGGTCATATCTTATATCTTTTTAATTTTTTAGTTGTTAAATTTCTATTAAAATATTCATTTTCTTATGATCATTGAGATATTGAATCTCTATTAAATATCTATATTATTTTTATCATGAATATTATTATTTTTTAAATCGTATTCCTTTTTTATATAAGGTGTTTTACTTTGAAAGTTATTTAATTGGTTGGGGAAATATTGATATTATGTATTCTTTATTCAATATTAAAATTTATTGATAAGACATATTGTTTATGAATTTAATTGATCATTAAATATATGAGGTATTCCTTGGACATTTAATGATATGTGGGGATTGATTATAGATAACCCCTTGATCCATTGACAAGTATCATGAGATAAATTAATTGGCCAAATTAAATGGGTTTTTAGTATATACCTAACCATCAATTGAATTGTTTTGGTATAAGGTCTTGATAGTATATATATCATGATTTCTAAGATCATTATATACAATATTAATCATTTTATTTATTTAGAATTCAATTATTATTATCCACGAGATTATTATATTGATATTATCCATCAATGCATTTAATTCTCAAGTTATTGATTAAATGACATGTGTTTTTAGTTATTTACCTAGCCATATTGATTATGAATTATTTAATAATGAAAGATTTTGGTGTACATAACAATTATTGAGTATTTAAGATCACCCAATTTCTATTTCTTTTCCCCAAGATATGAAGAAGAATTCTTTGAATGAGTTCAAGGTTTCCAAATTTTTTCTATTACTATGTTTTATGTTTCATTTCCAATGTAAAAATATGAATCATTTATGTATATGGTTTTCAAGACTAATAAACCAAATAGTCCTTATATATTAGATCCATTGTATCTATTCTAATATAATAAAGTATACACTAGCTCTGGGATCCTGTAGTTGGGGTTGTTATAGTTGATATTAGAGGAACTTTAGTCAAAACCTTGAGAACTAGATTTATGAAAATATAGATTATAAAACATAACCCTATGATAGACATTGAGGATATGTATAATTATAGGATAATATCATAAAAGTTTTGGTAATGTATATATTATGTGTTTTTACTAGACACATATCCCTATCTAGATACTATAAGTGGAAATGGTTTTAGAACAGATGCATTTTGGGGTAATAACCACGAAAAGAGTTGGTCAAGTACATATTAACCATAATTTTGGTGTATGATGAGTGTTCTATTACTAATCACCTAGTTTTACACTCTAGAGTGATATTATTTGGTAAATTTTCAGTTTATTTAGAAACCATTATGAAATATTTGAAAATATTTTTATGATTTAAAGACATCTCTAAAGAAACCAAGTTTGTGATTTTGATATTAACAATGCATAAATTTTCAATTTATATTAAGTATTACACTGGATTTATAATTATATATATTATTATTTAAAATTCATAATTTTCTTAATTTATTATATACCATTGTTTAGAAATGGTGTCTGGTAGAATGAATAATATCAATACCTATATCCAATGTCTAAATTTCCCTACTGAGTAATCCAATACAACTAGTGTTGTATCTTGGTAGATTATGGACATATTGGGGAAATTGACCTAGGTTATGACTAATAACCTTGAAAATATGGAGAAAAATAATATTCCATGGTATGATACACTTATATTGGATTATTTCATATGATAGAAGCTCCCATCATTTAGTGGAACTATTAATCAATTGGTCACTAAACAATTGATTAAGTCCAATGAAAAGATATTTCCATCATTGAGATATGATGAAAAGTAAAATATTATAATTATATTATATTTTCTCAAAGGATATTTAGATCAACAGTGGTTTTTGATATAGAATATTTGGGAGGAATAATAAATAGAACACATGGAATAGAGATATTTTAAAGTAACATTCTTTGGAAAATATTTCCATCATGATAAATGAACTAAAATGAAGTGAAAGTTCTTTAGATTAAAGTAAAATAAATAATAAAGTGTTTTGGAGTATTAATATAACTTTAAAAGACTATATGAGTATGATATGCATTACATATATAATATGGAAAACAATATTAACCATGTATTTTAAGGGATTAAGCTAAGTCTCCAAAGGGAATTGATTTCTCAAACTTTTTCATCACATGATGTAATAATTTTATGAACCATAAAAATAAATAAGGAATTTTTTAGATCCTATATATTTAAGGGAAACCAAGAGAATAATAAGTCATATGAACACTAATAAAAATGGAATGCATCAAAGAAGAAGAAGAATAAGAAGTAATTTACATCATGCAAAAATTTTGGGAAGAAATATCCTAGAAAATTCATGAAGGGAATATGAGTTTGTTAAAAGTGTAGAGAGAAGGTTCATATGGATAATTAATGTAGGGGAAATAAAGATACCACTACTATCTAGTTATTTAACTATAAATAAATATGGAATTATTCAAACCAATGTCCCAAGACTCTAGGGAACTTACTTTAGAAGAGGCTAATGGGAGAAGTCCAAGCTTATGCAATCATTACAGTTGAGGTTGAAGTTCTTAAAGATATGGTGTTAGTTACTTTAATCACATATTCAAATATAGATAATGATTTATTTTATTATGGAACACTGTACTCTTTTATATCTTCCATGTTTTAAAAGAAAATTATATATTTCCCTAGCACCTTAAGAAAGGAGTTATCAGTCAAAACTCATAGTGGAAATATAGACTATAATTAGGATGTTTCAAGAAGTTTCCATTATGACACAGAAAAATTCTCTATTTATTGAGATTATTATTATACCTATGGTTGAATTTTATATAATCCTCAGTAAAGAATTTATTTCAAAATATGATGTAAAACATTATTTTAAATAGATAGAAATTAGGATTGGTGATAAAGATTAATAATTCCTTATCTTTAAAGGGGAGACTTCATCATCCGAGTCATGTATTAATACACCCCTAGTAGCTCTTATAAATACTAGTTGAACATCCATTCGTAGATGTACCTATTATAAAATAATACATTGATATATTTCTTGGGAAATTACCCAGATATCCACCAGAGAGAGAAGTTGAGTTTTACATTGATTTAATCCATGATGCAAGACCTATATCGAAGACTCACTATAGAATTTAAAATATGGAATTAGTGTAATTGAATAAATAACTAAAGGATTTGTGTAATAAGGGATTTACATGCCCTAGTTTTCACCTTGTGGTGCCCCTTTTCTTTTCATTATGAAGAATGATGGATCTATGAGGATGCACATTGATTATAGGGAAATCAATTCTATTATGATAAAGAAAAAGTATCCTCTACCTCTCATTTATTAATTATCTGATCAAATTCATAGAGCTCACTATTTTTCGAAGTTTTAACTTCATTCTAGGTATCATAAATTGTGACTAAAGAAGGAATATATTCTGAAGACAATATTTTAAATGTGGTGTGGACATTACAAGTTTACAGTAATTCCATTTTGACTAACTAACACACCCTCTATTTTTATGGATCTAATGAACAGATTATTCAAGGAATATCTTGATGATTTTGTTTTGGAATTTATTAATGATATCTTGGTGTATTATAAAATCCACGTGGACCATGATAATCACTTACAGATCATTCTTGAGACTCTTATAAGAAAAGAGTTATATGATAAATTTAGAAAGTGTGAATTCTGGATTCAAAAAGTTTATTTTCTTGGAAATATTTTCTCCAAGTATGGAATCTAAGTTGACCATGTGAAGATAAATGAAGTCAAAGAATATCCTAACCCAAAAAACATAATTGAGGTACATATTTTCATTGGTTTGACATGTTACTATCGGTAATTTGTTGAAATTTTTTCTTTATTGACTAACCTGTTAACCAAGTTTACACCGAAAGGGGTTAAGTTCATATGGAAAAAGTAACACGAAGAATGTTTTGAATAATTGAGGTGGAGATTGGTTAATTATATGATTTTTAATATACCATCAAGAAATTATGGATTTGTGATATATAATAATGATTTAAAGAAGGGCCTCTTTTGTGTCCTTATGTAGTATAATAAAGTTATTGCCTATGCATTAAGGAAATTAAAGACTCATAAAAAGAAATATATAAATCATGAACTCAAGTTAGATATTGTAATATTTGATTTTAAATACATGGAGACATCATCTCTATAGTGAATGATATAAGATATACATAGACCATAATACACTAAAATACATATTTTCATAGAAATAAATCAATAAAAGGAAAACTAGATGGCTAAAATTACTCAAGGATTCTAATTTATCAATGCACTACCTCACGAGGAAAAAAAATAAGGAATAATATGCATTAAGAAAGAAAGAGAATAGAGTTCTGACCAAAATTAGGATTGATAAAGATCCTGTGTTCATGGATTTAGTAAATATGGATATGTGAATTATTAAGGAATGGGAAACATCACTCATTTTTCAAATTATTTCTATATATTTTTTGAAAATATAAAAATTTATCATCCTCATGATGAGTATTTTCAAAATAAAATTAAATTCATGAATGATGAGAAATTAGATGAATTTTTATATGAAGATGGCATTATGAAATTTAGAAATAGGCTATGTGTTCCATATATACCTAAGATAAAAAGTGAATTATTGGATGATGCTCATAGCTAAAATTTCTCTATACACTCTAGTAGCACTAAGATGTATAGGGATTTTATGGAACATTTTTAGTGAGATAATATGAAATAGAAAATTACTGATTGTGTATCAAGATTCATGGTTTATAAATAAATGATGTCTAAGATACAAAATCCTAGAGGAGTCAATCAAACTATACTATTCCTATGTATAAATGGGTTGACATTACCATGGATTTTTTCACCAGATTACCAAATACTCCTAGAAAGAATGATGCAATGTGGGTTATTGCTGATCAACTAACCAAATATACACATTTCCTTCTTATAAAATAAGATTTAACTCTTGATAACCTTGAAAATATTTATATTAATAAAGTTTAAAGACTTAATGGTGCACCTATTTCAATTATTTATGATCATGATCCATGATTTACCTCAAAATTCTTAAAAATTATTCAAAAGTCTCTTGATACTGAGCTTCATTTGAGAACCACCCACCATCCTCAAACTAATGGATAGTCTAAAAGAACTATTTACACATTAGAATACATGTTTATATAATGATCACTTGAATTTCAAGGTATTTGGGATTAGTATTTACCTTTTATAGAGTTTTCCTATAAAAATGGATTCTATTAATGAATTCAAATGGCACCGTATAAAGCATTATATGGAAAGAGATGCTATACTTCAACCTGTTGTTATAAAGTTAGTGAAAAAACTTTTAAGCCTAGAAATTATTGAGGAGACAATGAAAAAGTTAAATACTATTTAGCACACACATTAAAGCATATCAAAGTAGGTAAAAGAGATATACCAATAATCAAAGGAAATATTTGTAATTTCAAGTGGGAGATCATATTTTCTTAAAAGTATCTCCATGGAAGGGTGTTACAAGGTTAGATAATAAGGGAAAAATATTCCCCAAGTACATAATAACCTTTGAAATTTTGGAAATAATTATATATATGACTTATCAATTGGAAATACCACTACTTATCTCTAAATTACATTATTCCTTCCATATATCATTGTTAAGGAAGTATATTCTAGACCCAATACATGTGCTCACCTGTGAAGAAATAGAGTTGGAACCTAATTTATCTTACCATGAAGATCCTATAAAGATTATTGATACTAGAGAATACGTATTGAGGAATTAGATGACTCAATTAATAAATGTACCTTAAATAAATCATGAAATTTGGGAGGCGACGTGGGAACAATAAGATGTTATGTATAATAACCACCTTCATTTGTTTAGAAAGTAACATCCCTAAAAATTTCAAGGATGAAATTTTTGAAGGAGTGAAGAATATAACACCCAAGATTTAATTATTATAAGTAAAAATTATATTTTAATAAAACTATAATACAATTTACATTTTAATATTCCATGGAAAAAAATTCTTATTTGATAGGATGAATATCAATTTTAAACTTACTATGTCAAAATAATCCTAGATTTTTTTTGAAATTTTCACTTAGAAATAAGATTTTATAAATAATTGAATATGTATTATTAAAATATTTATACTTTTATTTATAATAATATGTTATAATATGTATAATTAACTATGTATTGACTATCAATTTGATAGAAATAAAGATAAGATCAGTTGGATGTGAAAAAAGATGTTTTTTAGAAAACTATTTTTTAATACATAATGTATTTCCATTTTAATTAATTAAAATAATATTTAATGAAGAATGATTTAAATCAAAGGTATAGATTATATATATAACTTTATGAATTTAAATCTATATAATAATTATTAATATTTATATAGTTAATGTAATATAATCTTATTCTTGAAAAATATATTTTTTGAAAAACCTTTTTTCAACACATTTTTAGGTTTATTTTTAAATAAAAAATTTACAACTATATTATTTTAATTTGATAAAATTGATTCCATATTTGAAAATAGAATTTTAAAATTGGTTAATGAGTTCAATTTCATTTTTGGTCACAATAAATAGTAAAAACAATAAAAAACTTCTAGCATAGTTAAGGTCAAAACTGGTTTATTAGAGGGTTAACCTAAAAAGATAAGGGTTAAAATAACATAAATACTTGGTGAAACCCCATTTTTTGTTTTTATTTAGACCTTAGACTTATAAAATTCATATATGATCCATTTTGGATTCATTATTTTATGAAAGTTACTTGAAATTATTTTAAAACATTGAAAAATTACAAGTGTACCCCTCACCTCAATTATAAAAGGGAACCTCATCCCCTTACTTATTCACACCTCTTGAGCCATTTATTTTGAAGAAAAACTTTAAAAATATATCTCCAACATGATTATAAATGTTTTATATCTTTCAGTCTTCCTAAAATACCAACCATAGGGTTCTTAATTAGATATCCAAATGAGGTTTTTTTAAGAAAAGGTAATCGTCTTCACCAAGATATATATTTTTTTTTTATTCTTTTACCACATTAAATTATGTATTAATAATATATATATATATATATATATATATAATAAAAAAATATCTAACATATAATGAGATTTAATGATGTTTATGTATTTATATTTATCCATCTCCTTCTCCATAAAATTGGAAACAAAACCATCACTCAGGTGTACGATGGACTATCACCTTACGAACCAATGTAATTTTTTTCCATCACCGACTCACATAGATAGTCATAATAATGCAAATAATGAATATATATGATATTTATGGAATAATGTTGATTTTTTAAAATTAATATATCATCCACTTCTTTACCCTTTCACTGACTATGGAAATGATAAATCCACTCATGCGTATGTACAACTTACCATCTCTATAAAGCGATGTGATTCATTTATGAAGAACATTTGTGATGATTTGTTTAAAAAAGTTTTGTATTTCTTGACAACTAACCTTATTTTTAAAATAATATTTTTATTATCCAGGAACTGGACCCATTCCATCGTAATGATCTTTGTTATAAAGTTAAATGTTGTTATTTGAAGAAATTGTATGGTTGCTGAAGAGTTTTGAAAGAATATTGTAAAGTTAGGAGTTAGAAAGTTTTCATACTTTCTAAAATAAATTATAAGATTATTTTCTAATTAAGAAGTTATCATAAACCATTAAACATACTCATGATAAAATCTTATGAATAAGTGGTAGAATCATATTGACTGAATTAGTTCCAGTGATCAAGATAAAGTTTTTCATCTGATATAGAAGTACCAGAAATAAAAGATTGTATCTAGAAGTTAGAATGTAGGAAGTTGATGAAGTTTTAGGAAGTTAAAAGTTTCTAAGTGAATTCATTATCAAATACTTTCTATTGTTATGGAAAATAATTGTAATGGGATTTCTATCATAATGGGAAAATCCATCATAATGGGAATTCCATAATAATGGAATTCCATCATAATGGGAAATTAATTATAATGAATTGAAGAAGAAAGACAGATCATAATGAGCTAAGAGAGAAATAGAAATCATAATGAGATGATAAAGAAACAAAAATCACAATGGGATGATAAGGGAACTGAAATTGTAATGAGATGAGAAGGAAACATAAATCATAATGTGCTGAGAAGTAAATGGATTTTTTAATGAGCTGAGAAGGAAACAAATTGCAATGAACTGATAAGGAAATATATTTATAATGATTTAAGAATGAAATAAATTTGTAATGATCTGATTATGAAGACTACTAAAAAAATGATTCTATAAGTTTTATGAAAATTTGAAGAGGTCAAAATTTTAAATTCAATTTTGTATAAATCTATGAGAAATATAAGGAGGATTAAAGAAGTAAAAGTTTAGGTTTAAATGTGTGTGATCTTCAGAGATTTTGAAATTTGAGGAAGCAAGATTTTTTTTTCAAGTTTCCCACTTTTGTTTTCTATGTCCTCTATAAATACATTCTCGGATCATTCATTCATTTGTGACTTTCCATGCAAGCAGAAAAGGTAGAGCACTGAAGAAATCAAGTGAAAGTCATTTATGGCTAGAGATATCATGAGGAGCATCAGAAAACCAAATGTTTGTTTACTAGATTGAGCAAAATCATATTGATAAGATTTTATTGAGTCATTTGGATTTAGTCAATCAGACTAAAGAATATTGTATTAATAATTTGATTAGAGTTTTAGTTTTTTATATTTAGAATGGGTTTATCGTATTGATTCCATCGTATTGAAAATTTGAGAAGAGTTTGAGTAATAAAGATTGAGAATGTATTCATTAGACCGAGTTTATCGGATCCGACATCATCGTACTGAGTGAATAAAATTTAGTATTATTAGATTAAGAAAACCAGATCCATCTAAATCGAATTGAGGATTCAGACTGAGCTATTGTGGAGCATTTTTAATAAAGTCTTTATTATTTTATTTGTATCAATTATTTTATAAGAAAACATTTTCAACTGATGAGATTTATTATAATCATTATTATCAGGATATTGAAGGTTTTTAACGGGATTTGGCATAAATTTTATTCACTTATTCATAATAGTGGATTTCCATTGACCCATGTGAGTGGCTATGGCAAGGATTCAGGTTCTCACACTGAGGATGAACCTTATAAATATTATGTGCTTCACTTTCTTTCCTAATTTTTCAAGCATGAGTATTTACCAAAATTTGATAAGGAAATAAATCTTAAAAGGTTTTAGGGGTTATGTTTCTAAAAGTTTTGAGACTTATAAAAAGTGAACAAAGGATTCAACCCCCCCTTCTCAGTTATTATTCGACCCTTTGGAACTTTAATTGGTATCAGAGGGAATGTTCCCTTGTTTAATCCTTATAATGGTTACTATTAATTTAATCAATAGTAGATTAATTACTATATTTCATGGAAAAAATTATTATGGATGGAAAAATACAATGATTCTTTATCTCCCATCTCTTGTCCTGGAAGTTTTTGATGCTGCTACTATTGGTTTTCCACCTATTGAGTAAGATGATCCAATGACATTTGCTGATAAGAGAAATATAGAAGTTGATGGAAATGATAGAAATGAAATCCTTATGTCCTTATCATATATTGTTTATCAGAAGGTTATGGGTCTCAATACTTCAAAAAGTATGTGGGACAAGATGGAATGTATTTTCAAAGGTAATAATAAAGTGAAGGAAGTAAATATACAAATATGGAATAGTGAGTATTGTAACACCCCGAGATTTTATGAAAAATATTCCTTTTAATTTCATTAATGTCTTGTGTTATAGGCTACACCAAAAGGAGCTTTCACAACACACATCTCTGAACTGGCTTGAATTACACGCAATCACGACCTTCCATGATAGCGTGTGTTGTACGCAACACCAAGTTTCACTAAACAATGATATGCTATTAAAATATTATTAAAACTAGCCGTTATGAATAGTAATAACCACTTTTTGAAATTTTGTAAATTTTATTTTTTCAAAATGTACTTCATTTTTGGATTCGGAATATCGAAATTAGCTTAGGGTGAAATTTTGGTGATTTTCGGATAACTTTCATATTTTGATGAATAATGAAAATTACTAAATTTTAATTAAAAACAACTTTTCAATCGAAATAATTAATAGTGATAAATTATTAATTTGAGTGGTTTTAAAGTATATTTAGAATATATTTTTACAATTTAATACAATGTTGGTCATTGGATGTAATATCACATTTAAACCAGTTATAAACAAGTGTCAATCTTTTGATAGTTATTATCTCTTAAAAACACGCCTTTTGTTTTGACGATGGGAATTAATTTTTAAATTAATTAATGCAAATGATATGTTTTGAATTTAGTAAAATAGAAATCATTTTTGAGTTCATAATATCAAATATAGCTTAGGCCTAATTTTTGGTATTTTTCTGAAAACTTTCAATTTTTGATGAATAGTGAAACCACTAAGTGGTAGTTAAAAAAAACTGAATTTTTCATAAAACTTAATTTTACCGCTTCTGTGAGTGGAATTTCAAAAATCCGAGAGACACGGTTGATGTCAGTAAGTAAAATGTGGTTCAATGAGATGAAAATAATTTTTTGGTGAATAGTAACTTTTTACTTTTTTTACCACGGTTAAAAGTAAATAGGGTAATTAAGGGTAGAAATGATATTATTATTACCCTAACACATGTCCTAATTCTATTGGACAAGTGTAATTCGACCAAAAACAAACTTAGGAATAAAATATGACCATTTAGGCCCACTTGGATTAGATTAGGACATTTATTATTAATTTATTTAAAGAAGGGTTAAAAGAGTTAAAATCAAAGTTTATTTACTAAAACATTTTTTAATATGGGGTTATACATAAGATAAATTCGACTATAAATATTAATTAGAAAGATAAAAAGATTTCCTACATAATGGTATTTTATTTGTAATTTTTAGGCATTAAATAATTTAATTTATTTATGACACAACGATGATGCAGTAATTATCTTATTAATGAAATATTGACATAATTGATGTTATAAATACCCAAATAAAAATAATTTGAGACTTTTTATGAATTACACTAATTTTTTAGGTTAATATGACATGTTATTATTTATTTAATTAACTTTTTTCGAACTTATCATTCTGTTATGATTTTCACAAAAATCAATTACCAAATAGTGTCAAAATTGACATAAAATAGTTTTTAAAACAAATATTATATTATTAATTGTTATTTTATTCCTAAAAATATAAGGTTCGTCCCAATGACTTAGATAAGGTTATATATATCAATAATAAACAACTTGGGGTTTTTTTGGCTTCTTATAGTAAGATTATTAACCTTATAGTGTAAGAACACAAGAAGACACAGTAAAAGTAAAATTATTTAACTTAATGTTAAATCTAAATGATAAGGTTAAAATAGGAACCTAAACTTGTCTAAATTCTATTGGATGAGCGGATTTCGACCCATACCCACCTTAGATTCAAAATATATCAATTTGGAGCTATTTAAAACCGAAATTGACTTTATAATAAAATAATAGTTTTAGTTATTCCAAAGGTGCCCCTCTCCTCCCTTATAAAAGGGCACCTCCTCCCTCTCTTCCTCACACAACTTTGAGCCTTCAAGCTCGGCCAAACCCTGCCAAAATATTTTCTCCACTTCCCTATCAACATCCTAGAGGTTTTGTTCTTCCTAAAAGACCAATTTTAGTGCCCTAAGAGGAGGTCTCAAATAGGCGCTTCAAAGAAGAGGAGTTTCGGACACTTATGAAGCAAATCGGACCTAAGGTAAGGGAAATATCACAATCTCACTTTTATCCAAGATTGTTTTTACTTTGGTAATTACTGGGGTGTATTTTATCATCCACATCCATGTTCCCTCAATATTTAATATTATTTCCATCCTTCTACAATAGTTTATATCCAATTTTACCCTTCGATGAGTTTTTAGTAAAAGACATTAAAGGAATCTTTTGTCGTTTTTCGTACGAGGTACTTTTTGACTTTTCCGAAAAAAGTACGAAGAATTTTTTTTTAACTTATACGGCAAGAATGGATTTTTAAAACATTATTTCCAAAAATCTTACTTTATAAGTTTTCAAGTTTTTTTTAATCAACTTCTTTTAGTTTATAATTGTATGACATGTTAAGAAAAGAAAAGTGTTTTTGAAGTAGAAAAGATATTTTCCTCAAGAATGGAGTTCAAATGTTTTATCAAAATTATTTTCCATCTAAGATAATATTTGGTTCTGTTTTTATCCCTATTATTACATTGATTTGATTATGTTTTGAGGAAGTTATTTTTATGAAGTCATTTACCTTATATGATTTGTTTTATGATGTCATGATGTTTCAAGAATCCCATTTTTATTACATGGGTTATGAAATGATGTATGATTTATGATTTTTTGGCACACATAAGAATGGTATCATTATGATATGGGTGGGACCTATATCTACCTCCAATTCATTGGGTAAAGATTTTATATCTCATGAGATAGACATGGCTGGAACGGTAGGTTATACCGGTTCAGTGAAACAGGACTGAAACGAGGGTGACTCGGTTCAGAAAGGGACTTTTTCCACTAAGATAGTCTTGGAAATGAGTCTTGACTAACAAGAAATGATTCTATATGATTATGTGTGTATGCCACAAAGTTTCATGTTTTAAGTTATGATTATTGGGATTTCATCTCACTACTATGATTTATCCCATGTTATGAAATTATGCTCTCTTTTGTAGGTTAAGATTTCCAAAATGTTATGTTCTTATGAATATGATGTGTTTGATATTTATTTTGTTTACCCTTACTGAGCATTTGATCTCACCCTTTTATGTTTTATTTTCCCCAGGATATAAAGAAAGGTTTTAGGTATAAAAAAAGGAAGATCTTTATGGGAGATGTTGAAGATCTTTCACCACGATTAGAAGATTATATTCCGAGTTTCCAAAGACACTAAACTATTACGATCCTTGTGTGTGTGTTTTTTTTATGTACTAAGTATTCCACAAATGTAATGTAATGTTAATGTATGTCAAGCTTCGGGTATCTACAGTTGGTATCAGAGGCAAATGAGGTTGGAATGTATCCGATCCTTGGGAACTCTCACATGTGAGCGTTGGACGAAGCATGGCTCTCCGCCCAAGGGATTCATGAGGAAATGGCTGCCACTGGGGATGGTGGTGTGTCCCGCCCAGGGGGTGTAGCCGCCCATGGAGTGCCCTGATAGGTATCAATTATAGTCCACTGGAAGTAATTCCAGACCGCTATAGTTGGTATCAGAGGAAAGGTTTAGTCAACCTTTGGAAACTAGGATGCGAGAACTTTAGTGAGATCCCAAGAAATATTTCTAAGGTATGTCTAGGGATGCCCCTAAGGATAATTATACGTATAGGATATAGTCCTAGAACTATGGTAACGATATTATATTAAACCAAATATGTTAGATATTGAATTTACTCCCCCTTTATTATGATTTTTTCCTCTCACACTATTCTTTTTGGGTTTTAGAAAATGGCTGGAAACAAGGTGATTCACGATAATGGAGGATATGCTGGACAATGGAATGATATTTTTCATGAGCAACCAAATGAAATGGGATTTGGAAGTCCAAAAATCATTATTATGCCGAATCAGCAATCTCATAATATGATCAATAAAGTAAAATTTGGTAAGTTTCCTGACTTGGCTAATAAGAGAAAGATAGAGTTTCATGATGATCATAGAGGAAAGAAAGTTCAATTTCCCCTATGTAAATCATGTGGGAAGAGGCATCAAGGAGAATGCTTCAAAGGAACTGGAAGATGCTTTGGGTGTGGAAAATAAGAACACAAAGCCAGTAAGTGCAAAGTAAAAGGTTCAGTTAACACCAGGGATGAGGATAATGGTATTGCTACGACATCAACAATGGTTAAATGTTTTAAATGTGGAATGTATGGGCATTATACAAACCAATGCCCTAAGGGAAAGTCTCATGAAGATAATCAGTATGGTCGTATGGGTAGTATTTATGTGGATGATGATGAAGAGACTACAAATGATACGTGAGATGAAAGAATTGTTGAAGCTCGGTCAATGGTTTAAGAATGTAGTGGAATGATTACATGTTTATCATGTGTAATGTTGTATAAGTAATCTCATGGTACTATGGAATAAAGATACATCTAAGGATTATTACACTGTTGTCTTTCCTTGAGTTTTGAAAGTGTATGATTAATGGTACCAGTATCCATGAAAGGTTATTCAGATATTTTTGGAATGTAGATGATATGCGCATAATGTAGGGATAAGACGATAATGAGATGTTTGATTGTATTCATGAGCTCATGATTGATATAAGGACTAAGTGATATCATGGTTTGAGTATATAGAATTTTGAGGATTTTGGTATGTGGAAGGTGTTAACTTTTAACTACATTCATGTTTTCACTAAGGTTCAATGAGTATTCAAAAGAATACATGATTAAGGACTTTGAATGTTTGGAATGTGACCAACAAAACATATCTTATGATATATGGGGGATAAATGATGGCATTCATGTGATTATTCTGTGAAATTTCAAGTAATCATTTTCTTTATACTATGAGCTTGGACCGAAGTATTTTAGATAAGCCTAAAGATTAGAATGGATTATGTTGGACATAAGTTAGGATAAAACGTTTTTCAATATTATTGATGGGATGTTATAGTAATATAGCTTTAGAAAAAGGACAACCTGCAGGACGGGCGATAGCCCATCGCTTCGGACGAGGCTGTGGGAATCGAACCCACAACCGAAGTGCGACTGACCTTTATCGCCTACCATTGGCCTACAGAAATTCCCTGGTTAGTAGAAACTAGTTTTATTATATTAAGCAGTATGATATATGAAGTATAAGTCCATTTTAGGAACCATATATGATTAATCTCACTATAGAATGACTTATGTACATTTAATAAATTTTTCTAACCTTTTGTTTGAGACAGATGGAATGACCCGTCATTCTATCACATGATCTGCTAACACTTCACGAATAACAAATTCAACTTCATTTATTTAAGAGATGAAGTGGAAATTGTTCAAGGCACGAACAACAGTGAGATTGTACCAAATTAAAGTAAGTATTTATTCTAATTCAAATTCTTCAACTTTAGGGAAACGATCTTGAAAACCAAAAATGTTGTCCTAGTGCTCTTATATTTGATTAATCAGATGGTACCTTAGATCGTCACAAATTTATGACTTTGTGATTGCTAGCTTTTCCATAGCCATGTTCTATACCACTCTCCATCAGAACATGATGGTTAGATTTCTCTTCCATATCCATATTTTTACCTATGTGGAAACCCAGTGATTAGTTTATTTGGGTAACCATTACGTTTCATACTTTTGTTTTTAAAGATTGGTTTTGGTATTCCTTTTTACGATGTGGATTTCGATTAAAGAAACATTCGAATAGTAAACCATTTATAACCCTGACGAATTTCGAGGGCGAAATTCATTTTAAGGGGGGTAGAATGTAACACCCCAGGATTTTATGAAAAATATTATTTTTAATTTCATTAATGTCTTGTGTTATATGCTACACCAAAAATAGCTTTCACAACACACATCTCTGACCTGGCTTGAATTACACGCAATCGCGACCTTCCACGATAGCGTGTGGTGTACGCAACACCAAGTTTCATTAAACAACGATATGCTATTAAAATATTATTAAAACTAGCCGTTATGAATAGTAATAACCACTTTTTGAAATTTTGTAAATTTTATTTTTCAAAATGGACTTCATTTTTGGATTCGGAATATCGAAATTAGCTTAGGGTGAAATTTTGGTGATTTTCGGATAACTTTCATATTTTGATGAATAGTGAAAATTACTAAATTTTAATTAAAAACAACTTTTCAATCGAAATAATTAATAGTGATAAATTATTAATTTGAGTGATTTTAAAGTATATTTAGAATATATTTTTACAATTTAATACAATGTTGGTCATTGGATGTAATATCACATTTAAACCAGTTATAAACAAGTGTCAATCTTTTGATAGTTATTATCTCTTAAAAACACGCCTTTTGTTTTGACGACGGCATTAATTTTTAAATTAATTAATTCAACTGATATGTTTTGAATTTGGTAAAATAGAAATCATTTTTGAGTTCATAATATCAAATATAGATTAGGCCTAATTTTTGGTATTTTTCTGAAAACTTTCAATTTTTGATGAATAGTGAAACCACTAAGTGGTAGTTAAAAAAAACTGAATTTTTCATAAAACGTAATTTTACCGCTTCTGTGAGTGGAATTTAAAAAATCCAAGAGACACGGTTGATGTCAGTAAGTAAAATGTGGTTCAATGAGATGAAAGTAATTTTTTGGTGAATAGTAACTTTTTACTTTTTTTACCACGGTTAAAAGTAAATAGGATAATTAAGGGTAGAAATGATATTATTATTACCCTAACACATGTCCTAATTCTATTGGACAAGTGTAATTCGACCAAAAACAAACTTAGGAATAAAATATGACCATTTAGGCCCACTTGGATTAGATTAGGACATTTATTATTAATTTATTTAAAGAAGGGTTAAAAGAGTTAAAATCAAAGTTTATTTACTAAAACATTTTTTAATATGGGGTTATAGATAAGATAAATTCGACTATAAATATTCATTAGAAATATAAAAATATGTCCTACATAATTGTATTTTATTTGTAATTTTTAGACATTAAATAATTTAATTTATTTATGACACAACGATGATGTAGTAATTATCTTATTAATGAAATATTGACATAATTGATGTTATAAATACCCAAATAAATATAATTTGAGACTTTTTATGAATTACACTAATTTTTTAGGTTAATATGAAATGTTAGTATTGCTTTAATTAACTTTTTTAGTACTTATCATTCTGTTATTATTTTCACAAAAATCAATTACCAAATAGTGTCAAAATTGACATAAAATAGTTTTTAAAACAAATATTATATTATTAATTGTTATTTTTTTTCCTAAAAATCTATGGTTCTGCCAAATGACTTAGATAAGGTTATATATATTAATAATAAACAACTTTGGGTTAGTTTGTCTTCTTATAGTAAGTTTATTAACCTTATAGTGTAAGAACACAAGAAGACACAGTAAAAGTAAAATTATTTAACTTAATGTTAAATCTAAATGATAAGGTTAAAATAGGAACCTAAACTTGTCTAAATTCTATTGGATGAGAGGATTTCGACCCATCCCCACCTTATCTTCGAAATATATCAATTTGGAGCTATTTAAAACCGAACTTGAATTTATAATAAAATAACAGTTTTAGTTATTCCAAAGGTGCCCCTCTCCTTCCTTATAAAAGGGCACATCCTCCCTCTCTTATTCACACAACTTTGAGCCTTAAAGCTCAGACAACCCCTGCCAAAATCTCTTCTCCTCTTCCCTAGAAACATCCTAGAGGTTCTGGTCTTCCTCAAAGACCAATTTTAGTGCCCTAAGAGGAGGTCTCAAAGAGGCACTTCAAAGAAGAGGAGGTTCGGACACTTACGAAGCAAATCAGACCTAAGGTAAGGGAAATATCACAATCTCACTTTTATCCGAGATTGTTTTTACTTTGGTAATTACTGGGGTGTATTTTATCATCCACATCCATGTTACCTAAAAATGTAATATTATTTCCATCCTTCTACAATAGTTTATATCCAATTTTACCCTTCGGTGAGTTTTTAGTAAAAGATATGAAAGAAATCTTTTGTCGTTTTTCGTACGAGGTACTTTTTGACTTTTCCGACAAAAGTACGAAGACTGTTTTTTTAACTTATATGGAAAGAATGGATTTTTAAAACATTATTTCCAAAAATCAAACTTTATAAGTTTTCAAGTTTTTGTTAATCAACTTCTTTTAGTTTATAATTGTATGACATGTTAAGAAAAGAAAAGTGTTTTTGAAGTAGAAAGGATATTTTCCTCCAGAATGGAGTTCAAATGTTTTATCAAAATTATTTTCTATCTAAGATAATATAGGGTTCTATTTTTATCCCTATTATTACATTTATTTGATTATGTTTTGATAATATTATTTATATGAAGTCATTTACCTTATATGATTTGTTTTATGATGTCATGATGTTTCAAGAATCCCATTTTTATTACATGGGTTATGAAATGATGTATGATTTATGATTTTGTGGCACACATAAGAATGGTATCATTATGAGATGGGTGGGACCTATATCTCCCTGCAATTCATTGGGTAAAGATTTTATATCTCATGAGATAGACATGGCTGGAACGGTAGGTTATACCGGTTCAGTGAAACAGGACTGAAACGAGGGTGACTCGGTTCAGAAAGGGACTTTTTCCACTAAGATAGTCTTGGAAATGAGTCTTGACTAACAAGAAATGATTCTCTATGATTATGTGTGTATGCCACAAAGTTTCATGTTTTAAGTTATGATTATTGGGATTTCATCTCACTACTATGATTTATCCCATGTTATGAAATTATGCTCTTTTTTGCAGGTTAAGATTTCCAAAATGTTATGTTCTTATGAATATGATGTGTTTGATATTTCTTTTGTTTACCCTTACTGAGAATTTGAGCTCACCATTTTATGTTTTCTTTTTCCCAGGATATAAATAAAGGTTTTAGGTATAAAAAAAGGAAGATCTTTATGGAAGATGTTGAAGATCTTTCACCACGATTAGAAGATTATATTCCGAGTTTCCAAAGACACTAAACTATTACGATCCTTGTGTGTGTGTGTTTTTTATGTACTAAGTATTCTAAAAATGTAATGTAATGTCAATGTACGTCAAGCTTCGGGTCTCTACAAGTATGAAGACATAATAATGAGATATGAAGAAACTATTGATGAATACTTCACCAAAGTAAATTAAATTGTTTGAAACATGAGAGGATTCAGAGATATCTTGGAAGATTCTACAATTGTGGAGAAACTTATGAGAAACTTCCCAGATAGTTTTGATTCTAAAATTTCCTCTTTATAAGATAAGGATTATTTATATCTTGATGAATTGCATAACTTTCTTATTACTTATGAAATGGGGAAAGCTCCAATGTTTAGAAAAAAGATGAAAAATGAAATATATTTTGAAGATACGAGAAAAATGAAAATCCAAGATGTTGAAGAAGATAATCATTGTGAGTTTGAAGATAATGAAGATGATGAATTGAATGATAAGATTTTGTCTCTTATCTATAAGAACTATCTAAGAGAAAGGTGAAAGTATGGAGGTAAAATTCCTCTATTTTTTTGAGTATGGTGGAATCAGAAACTTTTCTATGAATTTCCTCAAGAATAAATTTAGTGAATATCCATATGATTCTGATGAAAAACTTCGATAGAAGTAATGAAACAAAAATTATAAAGAAGAAAAATCACCCAACAAATACAAGAAGAAGTTTAATGGAAATAAAATTATTATGTTGAGTAAGAAAGTTGAATCAGACTCAACTGATAATAATTATTCTAAAGATGAATGTTCAGAAAAAATCAGTTTATTCATTGAAAAAGTTGATAAAGAAGAAGATTCATCAGGTAGTGAAGAAGGGGGTGAAGAATTTTATAGAGAGTATCAGCTCAGAACATAACTTGTTGAATGTATTGAGAAAAACAAAAACTCTCAAGAAAAAAAATAGCGTAATGAATAAAGATTGTGAAGAAGTTTCTGATGGGATAAAATATCTCATCAAGTAGGAGGATAAATACATTGAGAATATCATAAGTTATAAACCAATAATTTCTGAATAGGGAAAGATAATTTAAGATCTCAATAAGAATCTAGAAGCTAAGTAATAAGAAGTTAACAAGTTTCAATCAAAACTTATTGAGTCTAAAAATACCCTGAGTAAGATGAATGTCAACTTTAATAAATCCTCATAAGTAAAATATGAGACTTATAAAGTTTCTAAGAAGGATCAAAACCAGAATTAAGTGAAATATTCACCCACAAAAAATAATGTTTTATCCAATTAGTCTAACATTTCAGGTTTTGAAAAATGTACTGTGAAAGCTTGGGTGGAAAAAGGATGTGAGAAACCCATCACATCCAAAAAATATGAATACCCACTTCGAAGGAAAGATGGTCCACGTCCTGAGTATGATAGGGCACAAATAAGCTATCAACCTCAACAAAGTTTCAATAGAGAAAGATCTCATTTCAATAGAAAATCATGATTTTATGGTTATTTTTGGTGTTGTAGATTCTATAGGCATAAGGAATATAATTTTTGGCACAAATTATCCTTACCTAGAAGAATGTTTGAGAATAGTGTAATAAATAATGAAAGTAGAATGAGTAACTTTCCTAACATAAAAAAGTTGAAAAAATGAATTCTTAAGATGTTAGAAACTTTACAAAAAAAATCAATTTTAATGTTTGGAAGAAGTTTGTGGAAGATGTGATCAGGCTAGCCATCATACCGAAATATGTATAAATCTCCTTGTGAAATAAGTTTTTTTTATGATAGAAAAGAAAAATAATCTAAAGAGAAGAATGTTGAGAAAATAGATTTTGTTATTGAGACAGCTTTGAAATCAAGTAAAGGGAACAAGCCTTAGATACTTGATAGTGGTTTTTTTCACATATGATGGGTGATATAAAAATCTTGAAACTTGTTTAAAGTCATGATGGAGGAGAAATTACATTTGGTAATGACAGTTCCTTAAAAATCAGAGGAATTGGAATGGTTGAGATTGAAGCAGAAATGTTAAAATATAAGGAAGTTTTATTTTTTATGGGGTAAAACATAACTTAGTGTAATTAAACTATGTGATGATGTAAAATAAGTTGTTTTTAGAAAATATTTTTTTATCATCAAAAGTGTGAAATATGGAAACGTTATTACAAAAGGAGAAAAAACTAGTGGGAATATCTTCCAAATAGGATAATTCAACAAATCCTATTACTTGAGTGCTGAAGATGAAAAAAAATTGTGGTATTGAATACTTGGGATACTTGGATAGATAATTATAGACAAACTTTCTAAAGTTGATTCTATTTGAAACTTTCCAAAATTGAAAAGAAGAGAAGAATATGTTTGTGTAATTTTTCAAAAAGGGAAGATGACTAACAAAAGTCATAAAAGAGATGAGATTTAATCTACCAGACCATTTGAGCTTATTCATTCTAATTTATATGAGAAAATGATACATAAATCAACAAAAGGATATTTATAATTTATCACTTTTATTGATGATTTCACTTGGATAAAAACATCATGTTTATTAATAAGAAGTCAGAGGCTATTGAAACGTTCAAATTCTTTATAAAATATATTGAGAAAGAAATGAGGGTTTCTATAAAAAGGTTGAGAATAGATAATTTTACCAAATTCAAAATCAATAATTCTGAAACTTATTTGAGAAATCATAGTGTCAAAAATCATTACAATGATCTGTATACTCCACAAAAAAATGGAGTAGAAAAAAGAAAGAATAAAAGTTTGGTGGAAATGGGGAGAAGTATGTTAGTAGAATATAAGATTTCAAAATTATTTTGGTGAGAAGCTGTTAATATTGTTGTACATGTTCAAAATAGATGTTTGCTGAGACTGGAAACCAACATGGTTCCTTATGAAATGTGGTATAAAAAAAACCTTCATTAAAATACTTCAAAGTTTTTGGAATTCTATGTTTTATCAAAATCAAAAATCCAAATTTGGGAAATTTTGATGAGAAAGATGAGGAAGAAATTTTTTTGGGTTATTCAATAAATGGAAGAAGTGAAAAAAGCTTCAAAAAATGATTAAAAAATATGGTGGAATCATATTATGTGAAAGTATTTGAAAATTAAAATTCCTTAACAAAAGGTATTAAGAATGTTGAGGACAAACTGGAGATTTCCAATAATAGTGAAAGTAAGTAAAAATATCCTTATCAAGATTTAGAAAATTCATGTGATGAGGAAAGTTCAATTGGGAAATAAACTTTTAAATTTACTACTTAAAAAAATATGTCGATTCTGAAAGTATTATTAGAAATCAAAAGGCCCCATTTTAGACAAGAATAAAGTTGATATTAGATAATCAGACTTTACTTATCTCAAAAGTTGAACCAGAATTAGTTTTAGAAGCTATTCAAAACAAAGAATGGGTGGATGCTATGAATGAAGAGTTGGATTAGATTTGGAAGAATGAAATATGAGAACTTGTTTCACATCCATCAAATAAAAATGCTATCAGAACCAAGTGGGTTTATAGAAACAAGTTAAATAAATGTGGAAAAGTTTCAAGAAACAAATATCATATTGTTTTTAATGGATATTTATAGTTGGAAGGTGTGGATTTTTAAGAACATTTTTCCCCAGTTGCAAGATTAGAAACTATTATAATGTTTCTTTCAGTGGACACACATCGAAATTAAAAAGTTTATCAGATTGATATAAATTTATCTTTCTTAAATGGTGAGATTGAAGAAAAATTTTACATTGAACAACTTGTGAGTTTCTACTTGATAAATATGAAAAACAAGTTTGTAAACTGAAGAAATATTTTTATGGGATGAAACAAGCTCTATGTGCTTGGTATTAAAAACTTGATTTTTTTGAGAATGTTGAACTTTTCTAAATGAAAAGTTAATAGAAAATTATATGTGAAATATATTGAATCCAAAACTCTAATTGTATTTGTTTATGTGGATGATATAATTTTTTATGGGGATAGAGAATATGTTTGCAAAACATTTGTTGAAAAAATGAAGAAGAATTTTGAAATATCAATGTTTAGAGAATTAAGTTTCTTCTTTGGATTGAAAGATCAACAAAAAGAAAAGTACATTTTATTATCTCAAGAAAAGTATTATAGGGAATTTTTAAAGATGTTTGGGATGGAATAATCCAAATAAGTTTCTAATCCTATTTTAGTGAGCATAAAGTTGATTAAAGATGAATCTATAAAAAGTGTGAATCAAAAAGATTTTTAGAATTTGATAGGAAGTCTACCTTACCTTATAGCCTTAAGACCTGATATTTTTTATACTGTGACTTTGTGTGTTAGGTATAAAAGTAATCCAAAATAATCACATATGTTGGAAGAAAAAATAATTTTGAGATATTTCAAAGGAACAACTACACATGGGTTGTTATACAAAAGAAATAGTGCGCAGAATTTTCGTGGTTTTACTGATACTGATTAGGCTAGAGATTGTAATGATAGAAAATAAACCTCTGGAGGAACATTTTTCTTTGTTTAATGTTGGTTAAGTTGGAATATTAAGAAACAATGTTCAGTAACTTTGAGCACAGCTGAATCCAAATATGTTACAGCTACTCAGGTTTGTACTCAAATGTTGTGGATGAAATTTCAGTAGGATGATTTGAAAGTAATTGTTTCTGAACCATTAAAGATTCTTTGTGATAATCAAAGTGTAATTGATCATTATAAAAATACTATAAAACATTCAAGATCAAAACACATTGATATAATGTTTCACTTTATAAAATAGAAAGTTTTTGTTAGAGATGATTTGCTGGAATACATCTCAACAAAGTATCAGATTGATGATATCTTTAAAAAAGGAATGCTGAAATAAAGGTTTATGGAATTGAGGCTACAAATTCATGTTCAGAATCCTCCCTTGACTTCCTAAACCTCATAAAGAAGTTCCCCCACCATGATTTAGATTAGGTTAAAAAATGGTGAGAGAAAGTAACAACTTTTTACTTTTTAAGAAGTTTTAAATAATATTTCTTAAATAAATAGGGAGCTATACTTATCATAAAATGGGGGAGAGAAAAATAAAAGGTAGAGTAAAAGATAAAAGTGAGGGGGAGTTTATATTAACATCACCAAAATATTTTATTATCACCGAGGTATGAAATTCCTTTAAAAAATTACTTTATCGAGTAGTGTGGTGTCAAGAAACTCTCTTTTGATAAAGGCTATGCTTTTATAAAAGTCAAAATACACGAGTTGTAAAAAATTTCTAAGATTTTGAAAAGTTTTAAAAAGGTTTTTCAAAAAATATGAAGGGGGATATTGAAGAACATTTGTGGTGTTTTGTTTTAAAAAAGTTTTTTATTTGTTGAAAACTAAAATTATTTGTAAAACAATGTTTCTGTTATCTAGGAATTGAACTCAGTCCATCGTAATGATCTTTATTATAAAGGCAGATGTTGTTGTTTGAAGAAATCATATTTTTGATGAATAGTTTTGAAGAATATTGTAAATTTTGGAGTGAGAATTTTTCATAATTTCTAAATTAAATCAGACAATGCTTTTCTGATCAGGAAGTTCTCATAAATCATGAAACATACTCATGATAAAAGCTTTTGAAGAAATGAAGGAATCATATTGATTTAATCAGTTCTAGTGATCAAGACAATGTTTTTCATCAGATCCATAAGTTCAAGAAATATAATATTGGATCCAAAAGTCAAAATATAGGAATCTAATAATGTTTGAATAATTTTAAAGTTTCTAATAATTGAATACTTTCTATTATTATGGGAAATCATCATAATGGTATTTCTATCATAATAGGAAAATCCATCATAATGGGAATTCCATAATAATGTAATTTACATCATAATGGGAATTCTATCATAATGAGATGAAGAAGAAATACATATCTTAATGAGCTGAGAAAGAAATAGAAATCATAATGATATGAGAAGGAAATATAAATCGTAATGAGATAAGAAGGAAGAAAATTGTAATGAGTTAAGAAGGAAACAAAAATCATAATGAGCTAAGAAGGAAACATAATTTGTAATGAGTTAAGAAGGAAATAGATCATAATGATTTGATAAATAAATAGATTTATAATGTGATGAGAAGGAAACAAATTCATGATGAGCTAATTACGAAGAAGACTCAAAAATAGGATTATATAATTATTATTAAGAGTTGAAGAGGTGAAAACTTGAAATTCAATTTTTCATAAATCTCAGAGAAATATAAGGAGGATTTTAGAAGTCAAATTTGAAGTTTAAATGTGAGATATCTTCATATATTTTGAAGTTTACTAATTTTGTTTTCTTAGTCACCTATAAATAATTTCTCAGATCATTTTTTCATTTGTGACTTTCCATGCAAGCAGAAAAGGTGGAGCATTAAAGAAATCAAGTGAAAGTCATTTGTGGCTAGAGATATCATGAGGAGGATAAGACAACTAAATTATTGTTTATTAGATTGATCAAGATCATATTGAGGAGATCGTATTGAGTCAATCATATTGAGTCAATCAGTCTGAAGAAGATTGTATTGATCATTTGAGTAGAGTTTGAGTTTTAAAGATTGATAATGGGTTCATCGTATTGAGAATTCAAGTAGATTTTGAGTAATGAAGATTGAGAATTAATTCATCAGACTGAATTTATAGAATCCAAAATCATAATATTTAGCGTATTAGATTTAGCATCATCAGATTAATAAAATCTGATCCAGCCAAATCAGACTGAGGATTCAGACTGAGAATTGTGGAGCAGTTTGAACAATGTCTTTATTATTTTATTTGGATCAATTTTTTTAAGAATAAAACATTATAAACTAATGGGAGTATGTATAATAATTCCTATTAGGATATATAAGGTGTATAATGTAATTTGGCATAAGTTTCATTCACTTCTTCATAATAGTGTATTTTTATAGACCCACGAGAGTGGCTATGGAAAAGATGTAGGTTCTCAAATTGAGGCCGAACTTTGTAAATATTATGTGCTTTTACAAATTTCCTACCTTTTCATGAATGGATATTTACTAAAATTTGACAAGGAAATAAATATTAATAGGTTTCAGGGGGTAAGTTTCTAAAAGTTTTGAAACTCATAAAAAGTGAACAACTGATTCAACCCCCCTTCTCAATTTTTATTCGATCCTTTGGAACTTCAATTTTCCATGCCCAAATTTAAAGAGTGATTATAAAAATATATCTGATTAATAAATATTATATTTATAAAATTAATATAATTATGGAGATGATGGAACTATATCTTATTCACAAGAACAAAAAATTCTTCAAGAAAACATGCATAAGAAAATGAAGTACTTAACACCCAAAACAATGGTAACAATGAAATATTATTAGTGAACATGTGATAAGATGTTATAAGAGGATCATATATGATGTTATAAATATTAATATGGTTATGGTATAAATTAATATGTTTAAAAACATTCTATAATAGGTTAAATCATATTTAACTAAAGGGAAGCACAATGTAAGAGATTTTATCCTAATTTCCACTCAATTGAGACATATTTTGTATTACACACCTATTAACTTTTATGTGGTGTATATACTACCACTTAGATATATTTAACATGAATAAATATTTATTAATGATGATTAATGTTTCAATTCAAGTTTATTATTTAAAGAGGATACAATTTAAAAGTTACCAAATAGGTAAGGATTTATTTTACAATCATAATTTTTTTGGGACAGATTTTATTTTCATTGAAGGAATCTTATAATATATTATTTATAAAAACTATTTATTTTATTTTCTTATATATATTTAAGGATTTTAGATAGTTTATTTTAATTTTTCCTCTCCTTATCACTTAAATTCAATAATAAATTTCTTAAAATAAAAACCGATCTTATTGCTCTTTTTGACCGGGAACATTTTTTTCCATGCCCATATTTTCCAAAAATTATTTTACAAAAGTCCTTTTATTTACTCAAATAATTTTATTAATGACAGTTTTAGTTATCATTTAATTTTTAAATGGTTTTAAAGGAATATTTATAATGTTTTTGAAAGGGTAATTTTCTATTTTCTTTACAAAAAGTCAAAAGGAATGTTTTTTAATGTATACGGAGTTAACAAATTTTCCCACCTATATAACTATTTTATGATCTTAAGTTTTAAAAAGTTTTATAAATTAAAATATTTAATGAAATATTATTTTAATATTTCAATTCTATTTTCTTTATTTTTCAAGGGGAATTGTTTTTTTACAAAACCTATATTTTTGATAAATTGATGGTCATATCTCATCTCTTATTAATTTTGTGGTTGTTAACTTTATCTTCAAACATTTACTTTCTTATGATCATTGGGACATTAAATTTCTCTTAAATATCTATATTATTTTTATCATGTGTATGCTAATTTTCTAAACCGTATACAATTTCTATATACATAGTTTTACTTTTTAAATTTATATGATTGAATGGGAAAATATTTATATTTCGTATTCATTATTCAATAAAAAAACTTATTAATAAGGTATATTTTTTATGAATTTAATTGATCACTCAATATATGTGGGATGCATTTGAGATATAGTGAAAGGTGGGTCCTAGTTATGAATAGCCCCTCGATGCATTGACATGTCTTATGCGACAAATCAATTAACTAAATTAAATGGGTTTTTGGTGTATAACTACTCATCAATTAAACAATCTTGGTGAAATTTATTGATGGTATATATATTAAGATTTCTGAGATCATGATGTACAATATTAAGAATTTACTTCATTTAGATTTCATTTATTATTATTATTCATGATATTATTTCATTAATATTATCCACAAATTCATTTCATGATCAAGTTATTTATTGAATGACATTCATTTTTAGTTATTTACCTTTCTATATTGATTAAACCTTATTTAATCATGATATATTATTCTATAATTAACCCTTATTGAGTATTTGATCTCACCCTTATTCTGTTTCATTTCTTCAGGATATAAAGAATAATTTTTGAATTATTTCAAGGATATCAAATGTTTTATATTACTATGTTTTATGTTTTATTTCTAATGTAAAAATAAGAATTATATATGTATTTGGTTCTTAAAGATTGATAAAATTATTGGTCCTTTGGGATTAAATCCCTTTTATCTATTCTAATGTAATAAAGTAGACATTATATTTGTGTTGTTAGAGTTTGGGTTGTTAAAATTTTTATTGGGTCTATCCAGAATTCTATAGGTATGTAAAGAGAATAAATCACTAGTAGCTTGACTTCTTTAATAGCCCCATATTAAGGGATTATCTTAAAATTTCTTCACTATGGGTATTTTATTCCATAAACAAGTTCCAAGCATTCTTGATACCATATGATGTTTTTTTATAATTGAAATTTGACAAAAAATTAGATAAATATAATCGATAAATATATTCTTTTATGATTCACCTTCAATTCCTTCTACCATGATTCAAAAAATAGAAAAGTATGAGAATAAGGTAGATTTACATTAGATCTTGAGCTATAGTACTGGGTCTAAGACTTTCTTCTCAATATAGTGACTTTTTTAAGGTATAAATTTTTTGGACCCCTTCATGATTTTATTTTATTTATATTTCCATATTTAGAAATTTTTAGATAATATGGGTTTATTTTATTTTCAAATTTTTTCTTAGATGGAATGGGATTATTATCTTGATATAGTAAAGAAAATTCAACTCTTTTAACCTATTACCCTCTTAAAACTAATATGTCTATATAAATAGACATTATTTCTTCAAATACTCAAACTCCTTGTGTGTATACTCTTTCACAATAGATTTCTTGAATCATGGATTCATTGGTGCTTTCTCTTTGTCTCCTATAATCTCTTTTTGACTAGAAAATTGGGTTATAATTCTAATGACACTATGAAATACCTTCTAAAACCTTCCAAACACACCTTAATTATATTTTGGGTTAACATTATTGGGTATACTAATAGTTACTTCTTCAGGAGTGTCAACCACCAATCAAATTAAACTATCTATTTCTTGAATTGTTTTACATTTTGGTTTAAAATTTAAACCTTATTTCTTAATTTTCATAAAATTATTATAGTGTTACTTGATATTTCATTTCCTACCATAGTAGAAGAACCTTATACTTATGGTGACATCCTCTTAAACTTTATTTACTGACTTGTTGAGAGGAATCTATTCAGCTTTATGTTTCAGTGATTTATCTCCCAAGGAAGATTGTGCTCCAAGTTTATTTTATTTTTCATATTTTATTATATACTTCTTATATTACCATAATAATAGTTGTGTTAGGTAGATATATACAAGAATTATTCAAAATCATGATCACTTTTTTCATAGTATTCATAGAACTTATCAAAACACTCAAAACTATTTTTGAGAGATAGATGTCTATTTATCTATGAAAAATTATTTTTCATAATAGGGTTTTTATAACTTTAACTTTGCCTCCCTTATTGAAATATTATGTTATCAACCCCAAAAAATTCCAAAAAATATTTCTCTCTTCATTTTTATAAAAAAATATCCAGTATTTTGAGTTTGATATTTTTTGGATGGAAGCCTAAAATTTTTGGGATCTGTTTTGAGAGTTTTAATTATAGGAATTACTTATGTCTACTCTTTACACATTTATGGGTTTATTATAATTCTTAATTACCCAAATTTGTACTGAATTTTATTTTTTTCATACACTAGACACCAAAATAGAATTAGTGAAAATTGATTTTGTAGGATAGTGGTTTAACTTCTTGCATGATCTTGAGATGGATTCTTCCCTAATTTTTTTCAAGATATATTTACCTATAGTGTGAGTAATTCTTGAGAAAAAACACATCTTATAAACTTGAGTGGAAACATCTCCCTTATTATCTATTTTAGAAGTTCCAGGTTGTTTCACTTTCTCATTCTTCATATTTACCTCCAACTCTAGAAACTTCATGTTGATGGAATAGTTATCTACCTCAAGTAATTTAAATTTCTCTTCCTAATATTTCTTAAAACTTTTAATTTTAGCTTCTTATATTCATATTGCCTCCTATAGAGAACATTAGAGATCATTCACTCTTTTTTTCTTGGATATCTACCTATACATACTTGACATTTAATGTGATTTTATGTATGTTCTCTAGTACATGAATTAATTCTATAACAAAAACATTACAAACATTCCTCTCAAAAACTTTTATTTGAAAGTATTAAATAGATTGAAAATATATTACATTGAAATGTGAGACAATTTCATCCTTTGATATCACAAGTTTTTTGAGGGTGTTTCATATAGAATCCTTTTTATCCATTTCATCTTTTATAACATACAATTCTTGTTTGAACTTTGGTTTTTCATTCTATAGTCCCTTACCATGTTCAAGTATGTGTATAACCACTTCGATGAGGACCATTTAAAGATAATAATTCAATTTATAATGAAAAAACTAATTTATTTATCATGAAACTATTCTACACATTCACCACAACCTAAAATTTATTCATCTGAAGAATAATGATAAAAATATTTATCAAGACACTTACCATTCTGAATACCTTTTTATAATGGTTTATCCTCTACTTTTCAATATTTTATTTAATTTATTGTATCTTTATTATTTTTTTAACTTATTGAACGAAAACTATATTTTAGTTCTAATAAATATGGAATCTGAATTTTCTATATGAGGCTCTCCTTCAAACATTTCAAAGCGACACTTCATCAAATTATGATAAAAATACTAGGGCATGGATTTTGTTTCCAAATATAATATATAAAGACTCAAGAATTTCATAATTAAATATTACATCATTTTAGATGAATATTAATTATATATTATTACAATCCATATTGGAACCATAAAGGTTTATTTTATTTGGAGAATTAAATACATAAAAAATAGGTACGTAAAATATCTACACCATCCCCCATTAAGTTATTTAAAACTAGAACCCTTTTTAGACATATCATACTTAAAACATTTCTTCATATCTTAAGGAAAAATAAACATAATAAATGGTGATATTAGATTCTTAGTGAGTGTAAAAATGGGAGATATCAATCAATGATCATATGTAAGAATATTATGAGTATATGGTTATGAAAACATGAGATTAAAATTTGAAAACAATACCCATAAATTCATAGTTCATAATCATGGCATAAGACTTAGGCTATTCATAAAACATGAATCATATAGAAATCAATGGAAATTATCCATGAGAGAATAAAATCATTATGATATTATATTATAAATGTGTGACATAAATTGTGTCATAATTATAACCATAGAAATATTATGTCAAGTTTATACATCAGGACATTCATCAGATGTTATTCTTGGGATAACCACTAGTGTACCTGCTTTGGGCTTTAGATAACCTCACGTGTACCCTCTTTTGGGCTTGAGCTAACCACCCATGTACCTTATTTTGGGCTTGGGATAACCACCCATTTTCCCTTTGTGCTCAAAAAACATTAATCTTTACCCAATGCATTGGAGAGATATAATAGACCCACCTGTTAAATAATCACAATCTATTGGTATGTATACCACAAGACCGTGAAAACATTTACTATTTCATCATATTTAAACCCATGGAAAAGAACACAAGTTTCATAAATATTTCATCCTAATAATCATAACTATCCAAACATATAATAATGATGGTATTATAAAATCATGTCCCCAACAAATCATAAGAAACATAAAAGGATGTTATCATAGATGAAAAATGATTTTAAAAGATCATTGGAATATTTCTTGGGGAAAATGTCATTTTCTTTTTGAAATCACTTATTTAAAATCTAAACATTTATAAAATAATAATAAAATCACTTTATTTTAAACTCAACATGGAAAATTTTAAATTAAGATTCAAATCATAGATAAGTCACAAAGGTGGTAAAATCTATTTGTGTGGTGTACGTTAAAACAAATATTTCATTCACACCTTTGGTAAAAACTACTTCATTTAGAAAATGAAAATAAAATTACATTTAATTTTTTTTATAGAAAGTAAACTATGGATAAATATTACTTTAATAAATATTTTTATAATATTAAAAACATTATTTAAAACATTTTAAATAAAATATGGATATAGAAGAAAATGATTCCTGATTTAAGAGAAAAACAAGGTCATTTTTCCTTAAAAACATTATTTCACCCTCTTGAGTACATAAAAAGAGGAAAATGAAATGAAAAAATTTAATATTTATAAATAACCATAATATAGTAAAATAAAAAATATTTTGGATAAATTGATCATAAAATTTCTTCTTCAGAAATAAAATCATAAACAACCCAGGTAAAAAGTGAGATTGTAACATAAAACCCGTATCTCTTCAGTAACTTTTGAATCATAACCCTAATGAATGAATGAAATTATAATGAATATTTTAATACCATTAATAAATAGTGATTAATTATATAACACATTAAATGGGTAGTATATACACCTCATAAAAGAAAACAGGTGTATAACATAACATATGTCCCAAAGAAGACAATCTGAGATGATAAACCCTTACTACTTTGGTAAATTTTGAATCAAAATCATTTAGTTGAAGTAATTTTAATTTTAAATTTAAATAAAATAAATCAATAATGATCAATTATATGAAATTTAAAATTGTAATTATATACCCGTTATATAAATAAATAGGTACATAACATCAAATATGTCTCAATGAAATAATATTGAGACGAATAACCCTTACCTTAAGTTTAACTTTCTTCGTAAGCGCTCTAACCACCTTTAGAATAAATTTAAATTTATTATAATTATATAAAAGAAACATATAAATACTTATAATATCATATATGATCCACTTATAACATTTCAACACCCATTTATTAATAATTCTTTACTAAAATCATCATTTTCATGTGTTAACTATTTCGTTTTTCATGTAAGTTATAGTTTCGAAGGTTCAGTCCCTGTATATTGATCATGGTTAAATCATCTCTAGAACATTAATAATTTCATAAGTATAACATTTAATCATTATATACACTTTTATTACCATTAATATAAAGTGGTTTTGAAAAATGAATTACACCACTTCGTAGACATGATAGCTCCTATACACACACTAGTGATGTATCCACTTTTTGATGGATGGAATGAAAGATAGATAAATAATAATTAACCTTTGAAAAATAATTATTATATAATAAATATATTATATATATTGATAAAATATATCCTTATTAACATCCATGAAAATATAAAATAAAAATAAATCACATCACTTTGTGGAGGTGGTAGTCCACACGTACTCACGAGTGGCGTTTTTTTCCAATGGATAAGAATATAAGAAGGTAGATAAGGTATTATAATTACAGAATCATAATAATTTAATAAATATTAAATTTAAACATTAAATATTTCATTAAAAATATAAATTTATGGAGGTTATGGAAATGAATCATTTCACTACGTGGTTGCGGTAGTCCACACATATGCATGAGCGATACATTAATTTATAATTTGATAGATATGAGGTGAAAAATGGTTATTAAGTCATCATAATAAATTATAAATATATTTTTGATAATGGATTAATAATTTTATGATGGATAAAATAGGTTTATAGAATGTGGAAGAAGAAATAAAATTGAAAGTACAAAGTTAAGAGTTATACCTTGTTGAGAAACCTCATTTGGGTTACACCTTAAGCCTTGAGAGGATGGTATTATGATGGAACTAGAAACTCTAAAATATGGTAAGAGGGTATGTTAGGAAATTATTTAAGTAGGGCTTGGACAAGATAGTATTCTCTTTATGTGTGGATAATAGAAGATATGGGATGTCTTTTTATAAGCGAGGGAGAGGACACGCTAGGAATTTTTGAAAATATTAAAATATATTAATGTATTATTCAATCCAAATGGCTAAAAATTAAATCATCATAGAATAAGATATGATATAGGGTCTAAATATTACCATAAAATAGGATTAATACAAGTTTATATGTCAATATAACTATTATCTTTTAGTTTAACCCCCAGGTATACCTATTCTAACCTTAACGGTGGTAACAAATTTTTTCTATTTTTACTATTTATTATAACCCAAAATAAAAGAGGAATAATTATAAAATTTTGAAATTCTGATTAAAAATATGAAATAAATTTTATAAAATTAATTTTTTATAAGTGGTGGAAATTACTTATAAAATAAACTTTCAAAACGCAATGAAAAATGGTTTTCCCTAAAAATGCATTTTTAAGTGTCAAAATGTTTTTATACAAAAATTAAGTATAATTTCAATTACAATGAAATTTATTATATTATTTTTAATAAAAAGTAACTAATTACAGATTAAAATAAATTAAAAATAAAATGGGACTTTTTAAATACTTTAATGTAAAAGATAATTTTCTATAAAATTGAAATTGTTTCAATATTCACCAAAAAAAATAATCTTTTTAGAAAAATCACAAAATTTCACTTTAATATAATTTTTATATTATGATTTAAAAAATTATATAATTTTTATGAAATTAAATTTATAAAAGTGGTATAAATTAACTATAACACCCACACACAAAATGCAATAAAAACCATTTTTGAAGCATAAAATGACTTTTCTAAAAATCAGGTACTTATTTATTATGAATTAATAAATACATTTTAATTATATAAAAAATTTATACTTATATTATATAATGTTTTTATTCTTATTCATACTAACAATTTAATAAATAAGTTATAACAATCACATTTAAATAATCATAATTCTATAGTATATCATGATTCCTTTAAACTCAGAGTTGTATGTAAAGCAAGCAGTTGAATTATTCAAGTATACTTAAAAGGATGTATATATATATATATATATGTATATATAATCTCAGTATAAGGGTAAAAAATATTTATGAACCTTCCTTTTTCATTCTGGGGTTTCTGGTGGTTTGGGAGTGATTTCTAAAATTTTAGAAGTTGTTCTAAAATTCTTTTATAAATTATAAAGAGATTTTAAAATGATTTAAAATTTTTTGGATGTAATTAAAATGTTATAAAATTTTATTTGGTAAAATATTTTGGGAGTTTTAGAAAGTAATTTAATTAATTTTGGTGAACCTTTGAAATCTTGAACTTTATAATAAATCCTTTACTTTGATATTATTAGTTTCTCAATTGAAAATATAATATTTTTGATAAAATATTTACCCTTATGCATGTTTTTGAAGTTGCATAAAGGTAATGAGGTTTTTATAAAGGTTCCATAAGGGTAATGGTTATTTTTAATGGATTTCTTAAAGGTAGAGGGAAGTTTATACTTCCTAAATAAGGGTAACCCATTGTTTTTATATTGTGCATAAAGGTAAGTTCAAAGTTGCATAAGGGTAAGATAATTTTTCCATTAGATGGATAAGGGTCATCCACTGATTCTATGAAATTTTTAGTGGTATATTGATTTTTCCTATATGCGCATAATGGTAAGACATGTATTATGTAAATGTGGTTCTAAGTTTCTTAAATCTATGTGCAACACCATGAGATTTTAAAAGAGAAACATCATGATCAATAACATATATGATACTCAACACCAAGATTATAAGATAATGTAACAACCAAAGACTTTAAAATATATTTAATTTTAACTAAATTTAATCTCTTTGATATCTTGCGATGCACACAACACCAGGTTCAAAAAAATGTGATACACTATTAAAATATTATTATTTAAACATGACTGTTATAATCCAGATGCTAATTTGATGTGTATGAATATGAATAACTAAATTATGAAAGTTTTATGGATTACACAAGCATAAAATAAAATAAATTTTTATATATTAATTATAAATAAAATAAGAACCATTTGAAAGAAAAATAAATGTTTTTTAAAAAACTATATTTTTCTAAAAGGAGGTTTAGTTATGCTTTGTGCATGTAATTGAAAATTAATTTTACCAATTTTAGAAAATGTATTGGAATAAATAAAATTCATTCTTGAAATCTAAATTTCAAAATTATCTTTGGGTGAATTTTTGATAAATTTCTAATTTTTTTTTGATGAATAGTAAAAAATACCGATTCTTATTGAAAGCTTCCTTTTCATTTAAATTATTTTACAAAGATAAATTTTATTTTAAATTGGGTTTAAAGTAAAAATAGTTCAATTTTAATAAAATTTAACTGATTTAGGTCATTTTAATTAATTTAATATTGAATTATGATATAGAAAGTTTTTTAAACTTTTGAAGTTTTTTATTTGGAAAAACCTTTTTTCAATGCATCTGTGAGTTTAATTTTAAATTGAATTCTTCCACTTCTATGAATTTAATTTAGAAAAATAGGTTCCATATTTTGAATTATAATAATTTATATTATATAATTATTTCAATTTAATTTTTTTCATAATAATTAGTAAAAACAATAACAAATTAATTAATGCGGTTAAGGTTAAAAATGAGGTTTTACACGTTACATGCATCTGTGTTAAAATTAATTTTCTACAACAATAGAATTTTTATTTTATAAATGATATTTAATATTTATAATTAATTGGTTTAATTTATCTAATAAGTATAATATTATTTTAGTATTAATGGATAAATTATTTAGGTTAAAAGGACTAGTTACTGTAGTAAAAACAGAAATGGTAAAATTAAGTAAACTTAAAGGATAATAAATAACATGTTAAAAAAGTTTTTTTTGTTTTGGAGGTGTGTATTGAACATATAATCCCTTCAATCCATTATTTATCAATTTTTTAGGCACTTGGAGTGAGAGTGACTTCCCATTATTGAATAGTTTTGGATATTTACAAAAATGCCACCGCTCCTCAATTATAAAAGGGCACTCCCTACCATTAACTATTCACACATATAAATCCCTTTATCTTGACCAATGCTTATAAAAATATATCCCCAAAATCCATAGCCACATTATAGAGGTTTTTTATTCCAAAAAGACCAACCCTAGGTCCTTAAGAAGAGTTCCAAAGTAAGTTTCTCTAAGTGAAGGTAATTATCTTTATTAAGCTCTTTTTTATTTATTCTTTTACAACCTTCAATTATGTCTTAACACTTCCAATAAAATAATACTAATATCTACCATACCACCTTGCAAACTGATGTAACTCATTTTCCATCAAAGATTCTCACGGTTGAATATAATTATGGATTTAATGTATATATACATATAATATTTATGATTTAATTATAATTTGGAGTTATAATATCACATATACCTTATGAATTGACATTCCATTTAAATATTACAATGTCACTCATGTGTATGGAGGATTACTGCCTCACAAAGCAATGTAATTTATTTTTAACTTACTATTTACATGGAAAGTAATATGGATAAATTTAATGAATATATGCGATATATATGAAATGATATCATTTATGGAAAATTAATATATCATTCACTTTATTACCCTTTTACCCTTTAAGGAAATTATATCATCACTTGTGTGTACGTATGACTTACCATCTCCATGAAGCGATGCGATTCATTTACTATTTAAAATTTTCAATAATGGTTATAAGGATGTATCTGATGAATAAAAATAATATTTGTGACATTAATATCATTCTAGAGATGATGGAACTATATCCTATTTACAATAATCATAACTTTCATGACAAAACATGCATGAGTAACAAGGCAATTAACACTCGAAACAATGAAAACAATGAAATATTATTAACAAAATAGTGGTAAAATGTTATTATAGGATAATATATGGTATTAGATATATTATTATGGTTCTATAATATATATATTTAATAAACCTATATTTATTATACAGGAGGTTTGAACACATATTAAGGAAGTCGAACTATAGGTAAGGGTTTCTCATCACATTTTTACTTCTGTGAGACATATGCCACATTCGCCACTTATTCCCTAATGTGGTGTATATATTGACCATTTTTATATGTTATATAATGAATCTATTTCTCTTCATGGCATTTAAAGTTTCATTTGAAGTTATTTATTTTATGAGGATTATGAATCAAATGTTACCAAAGTAGTAAGGGTGTACTTCACAATCTCATCATTATTTGAGATTGGTTATGTTTAAGTCTCCCTTGGGAGAATTATTTGATATTTATATCTTAAAAAATATATATTTTATTATCATATATATTTTCATGAACTTTTTCAAGTAATAGTTCCATTTTTACTCTCTTTTTTACTTAAAAGTATTGATATTTTTTAAGAAAATATGACTTTATTTATCTCTTTTGTTGAAAATCCATTTTCATCTAAATACATTTTTTAACTATTATCCAAATGATTTATTAATGAAATTATTACCCATGTTTGAATTTTTACAAAATGGTTTAAAAGGAATATTCTTTTCATTTTTAAAATGAGACACTTTTTAACCTTTTTACAACAATGACTAACTGAAAATTAAATTTTTATTAAGAAAGTACTTTTATGGAAAAAGTGGGAAACCATGAAGGTTCAACTAAAAAAATAAAACGAAATAATGAATAAAAAAATAATTAAAGGTAAACTTAAAACTATTTGACATAGACTCCCTATATAATTTATAATTAAGGGAATTTACCTCGGTATCCATATTTTTCTTGATGTGGTCTTCAAAATGAAATTCAATCTTGTACCAAGATTGTATAAATTAATCCATATTAATCATACTTTCGTTGAAGCCTCTTGTTAGGATGAGAGCTTTATTGTTTATCCACATGCAAGTTTCTTGTTTGTGTCCACAATGATCAACCTTTCATTCATCCTATCAACTTATCTTGAGAAGCCTTAATATGAAAGGTCTCATCCTGTATTTCTTCCTCTAAGTAAATGATAAGCTCCCAATTCTTGAATTTTTCCCCAAAATCCTCCTTGGCTACCCAATGAGAACCAAAAATTGGATCCAATATTTGAAAAATATTTTCAGTCTCTTTGCCAGCCTTCAAGTAAAACATCAAACCTTTGGGAGGGACAATTAGATCAGAAAAAGCCTCTAAATTAGAATCATCCTCAGCCACCAAACCCCCTTGAATTTGAGGTTGGTTTTCTATTGTACCACCCACCTATTCTTGAACCTTAGGCTGACCACTTCTGACCATTTTCCTTTCCCTCAATAGATTCATACCATTCTTTTGATCTTGGTCATTCTCAGAGGGATTGGGATCCATCTCCTATGACCTTACCTTTTTGTATGGCCTTTTCTCCATTGGTTTAGTAATATGGAAGTATTACATATACCCATTGGATTTATTCTTCTTGGAAAAAATGTAACTCTCAAAATCCTTATTTCCTTTTTGAAATTTATTTCTCATTGGACTATGAATTCCTCTGACATATATTCCATCAACACTATCCACTAAGAGATTTCAAGAACTCTCATCTCTTGACTCTTCCCTTGGAGAACACTTCCTTCCATTGGAATTCTCTACAAAAAAACTAGAAAAAATTTTATTTTTAATAATAACATAAGCTACCAAACCTTAAAATAGATTGGATAGCTTAACATACAACACAATCATACTTGGAATAAACCTATTCACACCCTTCACCTAGTCCTCCTTCCCAGCTGATGTGACCTTTACTAAAATCTCATGTCCCATAGATTTCACATGGACTCTCTCCCTTTTCTCTTGATTGGCCACCCCATGGACACTTGGACCACCAAGTCTCATTACCTATACATATAATGAGGCCTTTGGATTGTTGGATATAGGTTCCAGAAGATCAGATTCATGCATCTTCTCATTCTCCCCTAACCCCAAAGGGTCTTACACAAACTTCTTGCGATCCAACAAATCACTTATTAAACAGTCAAAAATGTGTTACACCTTTGGATCGGTACTTACCACTTCTTTGTTGAAATCAACTGAAGTTACACCCTTGTTTCTCAATAGATCCACACCAATGGATTCCAAACCCACTTCCTCTGATGGCACCTTTTAATCGGATTAAGCTATTTATGAAATTCCCTACCTTTACAATGTCATGATGTGGGAAGGTGGACCAAACGTTTATAAGACACACAATAATCTGTCCAGAATTTAAATATTGCAACCTGTTTATAGAAGAATTACTTCAATACCGCAATATAAACCCAATCAATTGGAAGCCTTGAGACATCCACTTTAACACAGATATGAGGGAATATTGAGTGACAAATAGAATTGGTTCTACTATAAAAACAAAAAAATTGACCTACTATATTTCCAATCAAACAATTAATAGATGGATTTTGAAAAGGAACTGGGAGTTCTGGAAGGTGTACCCACAATGCCATAGTGGGTGCGTCTCTTTTCATGTGGAAATCATATGTCCATCGAAAGAGGGAGAAGGGACAACCGATAAAGGAACAGGGATATCTTGAACAATCAAGAATAAAATCATCCTCTATAGAGAACAGAATCATCATGTTTCATTTTTTGAGGAGTCTAATAATTTCTTGGTACTGTAAACCCCAAGAACCAAAGATGCACTTGTCAAAATCATCCACCAAAGGGAGATGATTCATGAATCATGCCACCAAGGTCAGGTTAAAAATGCCCATAGCTTCTGTGAACTTTGAAGTTGAAATCATAAGCTAAGACGAACCATTGAAGAGGTATGGAACCTTCAGGCTGATTGATATAGTCGGGAAAGGTAGAAGAAACTCCAGGTTTGAAAAGGGGAGAAAGGGGCGCGAACATGTTCCATAAGAAGAAATAGGAAGATCTTTCCCCCTCTCTATTTAAGATGGGGGGCTTGAAGACACAACCACCTCTGTTAGGGCATCAACGAGAGTATGAGAGCTAAGATGAATCCTTGATCTAGGGAGTCCCTATAATCCCTTTTACTATAGTGTGAAATGGATGTTTTTTAACTTAAACAACATGCAATGAATTTTACACCATCAAGACCAATAAATGTTTTAAATATTACTTTATAAGTTTTAAAGGTTTTTTTCAAAGAAAATTATTTTAAAAATAGTTTGTGAGCTTTTAGTTTTAAAAATATTTTTAAAGTGAAATGGTTATTTCCCTCAAAAATGTTTTTAATGACATTTTTATGGTATTTCTATTCATAAAATACATAAAACATTTATTTCACTTATTATCCACTAGGGATATGTTGTATTAATATTATCCTTATCATTTATCTAGATAGTTTATGATCAGTTTGACTGGGGATGAACAATTTTATTACCATTCACCATATTAATCTGGACAGTTTATGATTATGCTTATTTAATGGAGTAAGTATTAACAATAAAAATGTTAGTTTTTCAATAAAAATTTATTTTTTTATTATGATTCACCCCTTTCATATTAGGAATTCATTGGAAATATTGAGTGATGAGTGGATCCTAGAATTACATAGCTCCTCGATGAATCGACATGTCTTCTAAGACAAATCAGATGGCCAAATCAAATGGGGTTTTACCCATAGTTTTAAACCATATTGTGAAAGGTATTAATATTATGTTTATTATGTTTGGAATTATTCATTACCTAATCATGAGATCACTTATTTATGTCTATGTGATTATTCAATTATTTATAATATCCATGGATAAGTTTCAAGCTCATGTGATTATTTATATGGAGTTATTTGATCATGTTTTATTCTTATCATATTATGTTCAAGTTTTTTTTTAAATTTCATGTATTTAAGTTATTTAACTTTACATATTTATTATGCCTATTTATTCATGAAAGATTCCACTACACACATACCCTTACTGAGCATTTAATATCACCCCTTTCTTATATATTATTTTCCCATGGATACTAGAAACTTTTTTGTGATTTATATGAAAGGATATGCTAAGGGGAATAATGGTGTTATAAAAGAAAAAACTTTTTTCATTTTATGTTTTTAAAATGAAATTTGAATTTCAAGTATGTATCTAGTTTTAAAAGACTACTAAACTATTTTATCTTTTGGGATGTGATTTGTTGTATCTAGTGCCAATGTAATAAAGTAACCACAAACTCTAGGTTACTGGAGTGTGGGTCCTTACACTATTTAAGGGTAGCTTAATCCTTTTCTTACTTATATAAAGGTATTCATCCACCATGTAAAGGTAAATTCATATTTCTTCTGCTTACGTAAGGGTATCCAGTTGTGTGAGGGTAAAACCATGTTACCCTTATGAAAATATAGATTATCATGTCTGGGTAACATTTTAAATCCAAAAAACTATATTTTCTTTCCTAGTGTGAACTATAACATGTTTTTAACATAAATTAATGAAGTAAGTGGGGAAAATAAATGGTTTTAAATCCATTAAATTCTTTAAATATAATTTTTTACCTTCTTTAAATTTATAATATTTAAGTTAGTCTTAGATGGAAATAGTTTTAATGTTAAATTTAATGTGAATTAAATTTCCATGTGGAGCATGTATCTATGTGTTATAAAATACCAAATATTCCCCATTTGATTCCTTATTGATTTCTTGAGTCCTATAGAATCCAAACATTGATTTTGGAGTTTTTTTAGTCTTTTATAAATCACCTAAGGATTATTTTACTTCTAGACCTATATTTTTCAAGATTGAAAAAAATCTTCTTATCTCTTCTATTTTGGGTGTAGCTAATTGTAAGAGAAAAACACCACGTATGGGATCTATGACTTGTCTTTATGTTATACTATTGTAATGTGAATTAACCCTGCATTATATTATTTGTTTAAGTGGATGTGATTAACCATAATCAGATAATAATATTGAGTATAATCTCATGATGATGTTTCTTTGATAATCTAGAAATTACAAAGGTTAAAGTTGAAGTGAATACAGTAAAATATTGATAACGTATTATCATATAAATATTTAAGAAAATAGATAATTTATTTCATGCATAAATTATATTGAAATATTAAAGTGATTGAAATTTATATTTCATATTATAGTTAATTATTTTAAAAATATTATATCATGTTTTGGAATCATTATTTTCTCTTTAAAATTATTATCGTATGTTATAGATTGTTATTATTTCATGAAATAATTTCTATAGTATGTTACATCATAACTTTAAAATTTTTATTATTATTGAAAGAAACATGAAATAAATATTTTCATGTTATATAATAATCATAATCATTATACAAATTATTCAAGAGATAGAAAGATATAATTTCATGCTGTTGTATAATTAATATTTTACAAAATCAAAATGTTTTCATGAAATTGTGTTAAACTGCTTAGATAATATTTATGATAATTATTTATTAATTTTTTTTATTAGAAAAAAATTGAAATGGAGATTGTATTATATTTTATTATTGTTATTATTTTTCTAAAGAATATTATCGCATGTGTAGAACTTTATTCAAGCTTAGATATGATTATCACATGTTATAATTTAGTTAAATTATTGAACCATAAGTATCACCACAAGTGGTAATATTAATATTCATGTTTGAAATATTTGGAATGTGTGATCATATGATTTTGAAATATTTTTTTTGAATTATAGATTTACTAGATAGTGTGTTATATAATGTTATTATTAATAAGAGTGACTAATATTCTTTGGTATTAAAAAATAACTTAAAACTGACAATGATTTGTTTATAAAAAAGTTTCATGTTGAAATAATTATCATAGATATTGTTGATATAAGAAAAAGAAACTTAAGGAAAAAATCCAAATTAAATCATTAATATTTAGCCACAGAAAATTTTATGTCTAGCGATTCTAGGATTTCTTCATTATAAATATGTTGATTAAATATGGTAATGTAAATTTAATGATTTCTTAAATCATTGCTTTTGGGCTGAGTGAGCCTGATGTTGTTTGATAACGGTTGGTATGCCTTATTTTTTTCCATAGCTACCTTTGAAATTATTTGTGTAATAATATATATAATATTTTTTTTGATCTATAAATTTAGAGCTTTTATATGATTGAATGATAACCTTGTAAGGTCGGAATAATGGGTGAGGATGATCGAGGTTGTGATGGTAGCATGAGGTGATGATTATGATGATGAAAATGAACAGGGAAGCCCGAGGCTATGATGGTGGAATGGGTATCCAATTATATGATGATGTTGGCATGATATGATTAATTTGATATGATGTGAAGTAGTGTTGGGAAAGAGTTTGGGACAATTGGGATTAGTTCATAGCAGGGCTTTCTCAACGATGCTTACTTCTTGGTTAATGCTTGCTTGATGGCCGATGGATGACTGTTTTTATATAACTACTTTCTAAATATAGAAATAAGTTTGATACCATTAATTGTGAGTGAATATTTTATATGGTAGATTGGGATTATTCCTAGAGTACCCGAATGATTATGAAATGGTAAATGAATTAATGAAAGAACGAGGTTGGTTCTTGATACATTCTTATGATGATGAAATACTTGATAATGAAAGTATATATTTAATAGTGTTGTTATAATTTTTCTTAGAAGATTAAAATGTTAATATTGGAAATTATAATGGTAATAATAAATCAATGTTTAATTAATTAATTAATTAAAATGAAGATTAATTCTTATATGATTATTTTATACCTAGGCCTTAGTAGTGGTAGTCAGGAGTACTGTGCGACTTTAGCGGCATATGAGTATAAGTTTAGGTTGTTTAACATAGTGTGGTTATGAGATTTATATATGTCATGTATGATTTGGGATTTTATATGCCACCCCACCCATGTCATTAGGGATACTAACACCCAATGGACTGTAGGAGGGTGTTTTCTTCAACATTCAGGTTAGTGAGGAACAGATGGATAACTACCCCTGACCACAATGTCTTTTCCTATCCTGTTAGTATTATGCGTTGTTATGAAAAATGTTTATCTTTTTCCATATATGTCTGTAGAGGGTGGTAATTTATTATGATTATTTTACCCACATATATATCTATATATATTATCCAAATGTCTATTATAGGTATGTTGTGTATAGGGTATGATAGATTGAGGTATAATACATGACATATGGGATCTGGTGGCTCCTAGAAACTACTCAGTCACTACATGTAGATGTGGTTGGGATGATGAGATGATGTATGCATGGGGTCCATGATATATTACTATATCCTAGGTGTCTTAGGGTTGACCTACTTTAGCCCAGCTATCTTCAAGATAGCTTAGTTTAGGAGATAGATGGATCAGGACACACGACATTGGGGTAGAGTAGAAAATTGGTGGAGAAGTGGTAGTGGGGTACCTTCATTTGATATTATATTGGATATTATATGATTACTTGTATGTGATACTTGGTGAGTAAACCATAGTGAGGATGATAAAATAATAGTAAACCTGTTTAGGTAATGAGTTGGTTTCATTTTTTTACTCATGAGACTTTAGTATGATTCTTTCACAATTTTCATGAGAGGTTACATGGAAGATCATACCGAGTATACATGTTATACTCACCCTACATATATATAAACTATTTTTAGGTCATCAGGTGCTTCTTGGTGATTGAGGTGGACATTACTAGTTTGAGGAGTTGTTTAGGTGACATTGGAGCATTATGGTCACTTCTAAGGATCTATTTTTTGTATTTTTAGTTGTTTCAGTTGTATGATATTACATTCATGTACTTGGAATATTATTTAGTTTTATTATGATAAATAGTTATTTAGTGAGTTCTCTCATATTATCTCTTAATTTTCAAGGATAATGCCTCCCATTTTTGTATATGTTATAGCCTTGGTGTTAGTCCCCAACCTATGGCCTATTTGAGGTTGGCTTCAGGAATAATTATATCTTTTATTTCATCACTGAACCAAGAGGTGTACCTTGGGGGGGGGGGGGTCATTAAAGAGTGATATTATAGGTTAAGGTTGAGATATTATATGGAGTTTGGAGTTAGGAACTAGTGAGGATGCATGGGTTGGTAGGGAAACTGCGTCAACTGGGATTAGTATATGGTGTAAATAAGGGAGACCATATAGGAAAGGGGATTTTAAGTGCATATATGATCCGAAAAAAGTACCTTAATGTTTACTTGATATGACAATAAAAGTGATTCTACTTTTGGAGTAGAGACCTAGAAAAGGATCATGTAAAATTGTAAGGAACTGACTTGGGTTGACCCAACCCTTCACCCGAGCTGGCCCATCACACAACCCGAAGCGTGTTCTTGATCGCCATGGGATGTCGACAAGAAACATTCACAAATAATAATCTTTTGGGAATTTTTTTTCACATGGTAAGATATCATAACTATCTATTAAATGGGAGTCAAAATAATAAAATAAAATATCAAAAGTATGTAATAAAGATGAGAAGATACCATAAAACACATGATACATTATAAACAAAACATTCCATAATAGGAAATATATACATGCATCTCATGTTAAAGATTAAAACTAAAATGAAGGGGGAAAATACCAATAATATCGATACATATATCCCAATGGATAAAAAATCCCAAAACAACTCCATATGATACAACTTTGTGATACCACATTTCCTCTAAAAAACATCAGACAATAGTAATCAAGAATCTCCACCTAGGTACATGGTAACCTTGATTTTACCTGGGTCCTACAAAAAGAAATTTACATACACACAAAGGAATATATAGAGGGTGAGGCACAAATACTAGTAAGTTACCACCATGAATGTATTTAAGTATTTTCCCTTCCAAACCAGTAAAATAGTTTGAAATCACTTTTCAAAACTAATACACTTTGAAAACATTTTAGTTCTAAACAAACCATTTGAAATGCCTTTAGTTTTATTTTTAAAATAAAACATGTTCTCCCAAAAAAATTCAACATTCATAAAATAAAGAAAAAAATTGAATGGTATAGATGCTCAACACATATAAAAAGGAACACTAAAGATGAGTATAAACATCATCATATAATCAATAAATGTAAATGAGAATAACACATATCATCCCATCAAACAAGGAACTAATAAAATCCATAAATCATATAAACCAACCCGACATGAGTAAGTGAACCTAGGGATATAACCATAAGGTTTTACTATGAGTGAGTCTAAAAAAAGGATGATAGAAGGATAATAAAAATAGATGCTTTCAAAATCTTCCTCAGGCCCAACTTCAAGATCTCTCATGGTCTCTCAAAAACCAAATGAAAGATCTCAAGGTGTTTCTACCCAAATGATATCATAGTCACATAGAAGAAAAAATGGAAGATATAATGGTATTTCTATCCAAAGTCTCTCATGATCCCTTGGAAAACCCCTCACTCACACTCCAGTTAATCCATGTGCTAATCCATGCCAAAATAATCATAATCAAGTGCTATATAATCCAAAATCCATTTCATAAATCAATTTCACAAATTAACATGCCCATTTTATAAAAAACCTCCCTACATAGTAAAAATATTTCTAAAATATCTTTATAAATCCATTTTAAATCATTAAAACCCTTTGATTCATTTTAACAAACACTTGGAGTTCATACAATCCACTTCCATTTGGAAAACCTACTTTAAGCACAAAAATTTACAAGACAAGACATAAAATACATCAATCATGGGATATAAATCAACCCTAAATAATTTAAAGGGAAATTTAAAAAACACAAACCAAATAAAATTAGAAATTAAAAAGTAAGAAATGGAAAAACCCTTAAGTAGACACACCTACCTGAAATTTGGTCCCAAATTTATCAAATTTGATGAAAACCACCAAAAATAGGTAGGATAAATCCTCACACACCTAAGCCCAAATAAAATGAAACAAAACCCCCATTATACACTCTATATTTGACCAACATACCTTTTAGGGTTATACATATCCATAAAAATAGAAGAATAAGAAAGAGGTGGGAGAAAGGAAGAAAAAATCAAGAGTAAAGGAGCTAGCCAAAAGAAAAAGCACCATGAATCCAAGAAGAGAAACATAAAATGGAAGAGATAATATTCCAAACTAAGTAGGAGTATCTTCATGCAATGGGGGAATAAAATGAGGGCCGAAGGGTATAAAAATAGATGGGGGAAAAATGGAAAAGGCCACTTTTTAATGAAATAGAAAGAGCCACATGATTTGGATGCACGTTTTAGAAACCATGTGATAATCACATGGGAGCCACTATCTCCCCACAACTGAGCTACACAATTATCCTTAGATGTCACACGGTTTTAGAAACCATGCTCAAACTATGAAAACCCCAACTTTTACCCTTTGTATCCCCCTCACATGTCTAGCCACCTAATTGGAAAAACCATGTGTTAACCTTTAACATTGGCCCGTCTTCCGAAAAACTACTCTTTCTGACCCCCATCCCCTAGGAACTCTAAGTAAAAACCAAAAAATAAATAAAATTAAAAAATTAGATGTACCGGTTACCTGATGGGTGTCACAAAATCCCCCTATTCAACTTTCTACCACTATAAAGTCCTTAGGAATCCTCTAAAGAAACAGGCGAGGCCATTTCTCCCTCACTAAAGCTTCTCATTACCATGTTTCATGGATATCACTACCACCTTTCCATGGCACATATACCAAAAGGATCAAAATAATACGTAGCACCTTATTATGATAATCCAAGATACGAACTGGATACTTCATAATGGAGGTATCATGCTCAAGATGTAAATATTCCCACTCTAACACACAAGATGGGTCCATATGGTATATATTTAACGAGGAAACATGAAAGAAATCATGGATTGAGGTCAGCCATCGTGGTAACTCCAACTGATAAGCTGCCTTTCCTAGATTATCTATAATAAAAAATGACCTAACATAATGCTACACTAACTTTCCCTACTTTCCCAAGTGATGATATCCCAGTCAACCTGATACCCTTAAAAAACACTTGATCACCATCCCAAAACCCCAATGGTAAATGAATATGGTTTACATACAACTTATGGAAACTCTGAGCCATCTCTAGACATTATTGAATCATCTGAACTATCTCAATCATATCTTGGATGAGACTCAATCCTACCAAGTAATTCTATCCCACCTCATCCCCACATAATGGAGATTGGAATAGCCTCATATATAATGCCTCAAATGGGTCTATCCTGATCAAGAAATGATAAATATCATTATAATAAATATCAGATAACAACATGTCCCTTTCCCATGAACCACATAAATTAGGTATACATATTCGCAACATATCCTTGAGATTTTGGATGTTATTCTTAGATTAACCATCCATATATGTATGATATGCGGTACTTAATCTCAACTAGGTTCCCAAAGCCTCCTGAAGCCCCTTTTAGAAATATGAAGTAAAATGGGCATCCCGTTGTAAAACTATTACTAAGGGAACTCTATGGAGCCGAACAACCTATAGAATATACAAGTGTCCAAGTTCCTCTACCTTTTTCAACTCCCTAATGGGAAGAAAATCACATGATTTTATAAAGAAATTAATAATCACCCATATGCCATCTTTCCAACTTAGAGAATGAGGTAAAATAATGATGAAATCCATAGAGATCTCATCACACTTCCATAATAGAATGGGAAGTGGTTGCAAAAACTCAATTGGTATACGATTCTTGAATTTAATTATATGGAAGATCAAACAATAGGAAACAAAGAACACAACTACACATCTCATCCCGAACCACCAATATCAGCCTATAGAGGTATAAAACATCTTGGTTTCCCTAGGGTGGAAGATCAAAATGGAATGATACACCTCATGCATAACCTCCTTATTCAAGCTCAAAGGAACTAATAGATGCCTCCTGAAAAGGAGAGAACCATCAGGAGATCGATACTAGTTACTTGAGGTCTCCCCACCATCTAAATAATTGCTAATCTACTGGTACTTAGGGTCAGATACATTCTCACTCCTAACTCGATCAATGAGTGAGGGTGTAACCTACACACTAGTGAAGACCACTTACTACACATCCTCCTGAGCCTCCATAGTTAGATCAGAAAATTGACTCATCAAACCCCACTCATCCACCAATTCTTGAATTTCCTGCACCAGAAGCTTCTTTGTCAATGCATCAGTGACCAAATTACCCTTTTAGGGTGTATAAGTAATATCAAAATCAAAAGTATATAGGTATTCCACCCAGAATATTTGTCTCAGTTTCATGCCAATATGGGTTAAAACATAATTCAATCTCTTATGATATGAGTAATCTATAAAATTCTCCCTAAAGAGGTAATTCTTCCATGTCTTCAGCACATGCATCACAACTTCCAATTCTAGGTCATGGGTGGGAAAATTTCACTCATGTGGGCATAAATTCTAGGAGACATAGGCCCCACATGGTCATCCTGCATCAACACACACCCCAAACCCACTCAAAAAGCATCATAATACACAACATAATACTTCCTAGGACCAAGAAGAATCATAACTAGTACGTATGCCATATAGGGTTGCAACTACTTAAAAGCACATTAGAACTTCTCATCCCACTTGAAATTCACCCCTTTTATTTTCAATGTAGTTTAGGGAGAATCTATACTGGAGAATTACTATAATACATGTATATAATAACTATAAAATAAAAAAATATATGGATATAAAACAAATTCTTAGGATTCTCCCAAGAAATTATTGCTCGAACCTTCTCTGGATCCACTAAAACTCATACCTCAGAAATCATGTGTCCCAAAAACTTCACTTCATAAATCCAAAATTTGTAATTATACATCTTTGTATATAGATGGTGATTCCTAAAAAAAACAAAACAACCTCCATATGGTCAGCATGATCCTAATTTTTCTTGGATTACACCGTGATTTATTCCATGAACATGGCCACAAAGTATTCCAAAAGTGATGGAAGATCTGGTACATTAGTTCCATAAAGACTAAAGGATAATTGGTAAGTAAAAATGGCATTAGATACTAAAAATTCCCATAATAGATTAAAAATGTAGTCTTTAAAACATCATATTCCTAGACCCTAAACTGGTGGTACCTAGATCTCAAGTAAATCTTTGACAAACAAATACCTCCCCTGAGCTTATCAAAGAGATCATTAATTCAGGGCAATGGGTATTTATTCTTTATGGTAACCTAGTTAGGCTTATAAAAATCTATGAAAATTTGGAGGCTTCCATATTCCTTATTTAAAAATATAATAGAAAAATAACACAATCACATGTTAGGATGGATAAATCCCTTTCCCTCAAGATCCACTATACAAAATTTCAACTCGTTTTAGCTTAGTTGATGCCATATAGTAAGATTGTAAGGAAATTAGTCTCACCCCTAGGAGAACATAAATAGTAAATTGAAACTATCATTGGGGTTGAAATCCTGAAAAATCATCTTGAAACACATCTAGGTACCTATCCATGACAACTAGAAGTACACTCATATAATTATGCTTAGAAGTATCAAATAAATTCCTAGGAAAATGGTATAAAGTCAACCCCAGTTCTGAAGAAACTACTCCTACCCTCCCTGATCACAGATCCCACTCACCCTGAAATATGTGAGTGGTCACATCAGGAGTAAGAGGATAGAACCTATAGCAATAACAATCAAGTAGTTCCTTGAATCTGATCAACCAATTCATGCTACTAACCAGGTCAAAAACATCCAAGTCCAACACAAGGAAATTAAAAATGAAATCCACATTAGATATTAAAACATAGAACTCAATAAACTTGAAACCCTACTCCTTCCCCTTACCCAATGGGGTTAGAAAATCAATAATGAATGGAATAATCTTTACTCAGATACCCAAATCTTTATGAAGTTTTAGAAAGATAAAATAATGATACATTCCTGTATTAAACAAAAAAAATTCCATAGAAGAAGCAATAAACACCATACCTCCCACGATGAATAGACTAGAATCTGATTCCTTTAGAACCACATTAACCACATGAATATGACTTGCCTCAGGCCCTATCTAAGCCTTATTCTCCCAGTGATATCCCTCTCCTCAAGGATGATATCCCCCACCCCTGTTTTCATCTGACTGCACCTAGGATGCCTTTGAAAACATGGAGTCTACACTAATACCCTATGAAAAAACCTGAAAAAAGAACTAAAGATTCCCCAAAGGTACACAATGGTGTAACACCTATAGACTCTCTGGGAAATTGGCCTTGGTGTGTCCACCCATCCCACACTAGTAAAAAAAACCAATTTACACCCTGTAGAAGCCACATGCCCTGCACTTTGTGCCTACTAGACACTCTTTCCACTACCTCACTGAGGCTCATCCCACTCCAACTTCTATCTAGATGAAGAGATTTGGATACTTATCACTGAAATAACACCACTAATACCAATATTTCTATTCAAATCAGCCTTTTTTATAGGCACCTAATCAATTATATCTGAGTAGGTTGGTAGATAAAGAAGAATAATCATGGACCTGATCTTTTTCTTTAATCCCATCTCAAAACATCAAGCACTGATGCAGTCATTCATGAGGAGATCCAGAGAAACATGAACCAATTCTATAAAAAGAGTGGTATACTCTATCACTAGATGATCCCCTTGATCCAAATCCAAGAAATCATGGGCCATCACCTCCCTTAAAGTCTTTGGGCAGTAATTCCGATAAAATGCGACCTTGAAAGTGGTGCATGTGATATCTACATGCCTCCTCAAAAGAATCATCAACTCCAACCACTTTATACCCATTCCTTCCATCACATAAGTGGTGAATACAATTTTAGAAGTTTTATAGGCCTTTATAAACTCAATGATCCACTTGATATGATCCAATTAATCCTCAAGGTCATTAAGCCCCCTATCACCACACAACATCAGTGGGGTTTTCCTTGTGAAATCATAAGCTTGGTACACTATCTTTTCTTTATCTAAGCCACCCACTTGACCTAAGGATCAGATCATACAAATCACCAAGTCTACTAAAGTTAGATCTAGAGGAGGGTTCACCTATGGGGTGTTATTCACAAAAACCTATATATTCTTGGATGAGGTCCTTTTGGGGGGTATTGTCTACAAGATATAAAATACAAGCTCGAATAAAAAAATTCAAAATAAAATCACATCAAAAGAACCCAAAGGAACCCTCACCATGGGTATAAATAAGAAACACTAGAATCAAAAGCATCTCCAAACAAAAATGAAGTAAAAACCTCAAAAATTTCAATCATTTCCCACTGTGTATGATTTGGTCTCATTGTTTGGAAAACCATGCAATGACAATGGGGATGTCACTAAAGATAAAATACAAGGCCTCACATGATGCACATAGTTACTACTAACCATGAGCCTTCTCCAAACCACCATGTTTCACCCTCAAATATCAAAATGGCCCCTGGACTCACCCCTAGACTCAACAGTAACTAAAAAATACATCAAAATATCATACAAAATGCATCACAAGGATCGAAACATAACCACAATCACATACCACCCATGGAAACTAGAGGTTCAACATGAAGAAGAGATGGAAAAGAACTCCCCCTTTCCTACCTCTAAAGTCTTGATATTATTAGTTCCATTATACCACTAAAATCCCAAATAAAGACAACCTTGACACCATTTTGTAACAAATTTACCTAGTTTGACCTGAACTATCACTCAATATGGTCCGTCACATAGCATGAAGCATGTTTTTATATTCCATGGGGTGGTGAAAATAACTGGGAACAATCTCTTGGAAATGGTTTCACCTGTCATAAACCAACATAACATATCTATGAAATGGGATTTAAAGACCAATATCCTTAGTCAATAGAATAAAATACAATATCCAAAGTATGAAATAATGATTGGAAGATACCATAAACCACAAGGTACATCATAAAAAAACATGACATAACCGGACATACATACACGGTATCTCAAGTCAAAGCTCAAAAATGGAAGGAATGGGACAAAGAACAATAATACTAATGTATACATTACAAAAGATATAAAATAACAAAAAGGATCCACATGAACCAACTTCATGAGACTGCATATCCTCTACAAAATATCAAACGACAGTAATCAAGAAGATCCACCTAGGTACATGGTGACCTAACCTTTACTTGTTCCTAGTAAAATGAAATATACATACACCCAAAGGCATATGTAAGGTGTGAGGAATGAATCCCAATAGGATACCACCATGAATATATTTAATCCTCTTACCCATAAAAACCATTTAACTAGTTTAAAATAACTTTTCAAAATTAATACACTTGGATAAAATTCCAATTATAAACAAACCTTTTCAAATCCATTTGGTTCTAAATTTCAAAAAAAAACATTCTTTATAAAACAAGTTCTAACATTTCTCAAATGAAGAAAAAAATCTGAATGATGCAATATGATCAACATATCCAACAATGAATACTAAATGTGAGCATAAGAACCATCACATAATCAATAAACAAAAATGGGAATAACATATCTCATAACATCAAACATAGTACTGATACAATGTATAAATCATATAAACTAAAACAAAATGAGTAAGTGAACCAAGGGATATAACCATAAGGGTATAATGTGAGTGATTCTAAATAAAGTATGCTATCTAGCCAAGCAAAACGAATGCTCTCACATTCTTCCCCTGGACCAAATCCAAGATCTCTCATGGTATCTCAGCAACTAAATGGAATCTCTCATGGTCTTCATACCCAAAGGCTCCCACATTCCACTAGAAACTAAAATGGGATCTCTCATAGTCTTAATACCTAAATTATCTGACATTCCCTTGGAAAACCCCTCTCTCACACCCCGATTAACCCATGTGATATCAATGCCAACATAATCACAAAAAGTTCCATATAATCCTAAATACATTTCAAAAATAAATTTCACTAACTAACATTCCCATTTTATAAAACATCTTCCCACAAGGTATTTTTTAAAATCTCTTTAGAAACCCATTTGAAATCATAAAAACCCTTTAAACCATTTTAACAAACACTTAGTGTGCATACAAGGCACTTCCATTTGGAAAACCTTTTTTAAGCACCCAAATTGCCAATCCAAGACATAAAGAACATCAATAATGGGATATAAATTAACCATAAACCATTTAAAGGGGAATTAAAAAAACAAAAGTAAATTATAAATTTAAAGGTAATCCATGTTAAATTCTCTTAAATAGATACACCTACCTCATATTTAGTTCCAAATTCACTACCATTGACAACAACCACCCAAAGTAGGTAATAGAGGGCCTCGAACACCTAATCCAAAAGAAAACAAACCAAAATCCCCACTACACACAATATATTTGGTAACAAAACCCTTATTTTGTTACACATATCTATGAAAATGAAAAAAAATAAGAAATAGGAGGGGAAATGAAGAGGAAATTAAGAGGAAAAAATATTATCTCTAGAAAAACCACCTTGAATTGAATAATAAAACCACCAAAATGGAAGGTAGAAGATTCTACACCAAGGAGGAGGATCTACATGTGATGGGTGAATAAAATGAGGTCTAAAGGGTATAAAAATTGATAGGGAAAAAATGGTAAAATACTACTTTTTAATGAGAAAAATTGGGCTACACGGTAAGGTAAACCATGCATCAACCATGTGGGAGCCACTTCATCCCCAAAACAAAGCCACACAATTACCCATGGGTGTATCATGGTTTGAAAAACCATTATCAAACCATGAAAAAACCCAATGTCGTTATCTAAATCCCCCTCATACAGTTATCCATATAGTTAGAAAAACCATGCGATAACTATGCTCCTTGACATTTCTTACTAAAAAATTCCCATTTCGACCCTTAGCACCTGGGAAATCCAATCCCAAACCAAATAATAAATAAAATTCAAAAATTAGATATACCAGTGACCTGGTGGGTGTCACAATCCTGCTTGTATATAACTATGTTTGAATGGGGTAAACAATTCAAAAAGGTTAAAAATGATGTAACTAATTAACCTAAAGTAATATGTGTCCCAGGTTATGAATCCCTAATGTTTTTTCTTTTTTAGAAATGGCATCAGGTCAAAATCCATGTCATTTTCATGTAAATAAATTTAGAAACATGTGTTATAAAATCACTACAAAGTGAAGGATGATGAAAATGATGCTAAAAAGAGGAAACATAGAGAGTTATGGTGACACATACTAAAAAAGTCCAAGGGATCCATTTTAGATAATGGGGTATAGGTTTTTTATAGGAGGTGGTGATAGCCTTTGGTTTTAATCATGCTTAGTGAGAGCACTAAGATTTGTTTTTTATTACTGTGCTATGTGGATCCGCTCGATAGTGGTGGTACTGGTTCCTTGGGGTTCACGAGGATCTGTATATTTTATGGGGGATGTTCTAAGGATAGTTTCAAGGATGAGTTTTTTTCTTCAACACCAATATGGGTGGCTTCTTGGCTAGTGATTTTCCCTCCATTATGGGATTTCTGAGCTTTTCTATTATTATGTGGTGAGACTTCTGAATTGCCTTTTGAGATTGAAATACTTTTATTGTTAACCCCTTGAAGTTAATAGATAGGATTATCATAATTTTTAAATTTATATACCTTAATAATGATTATAGGGAAACCTACCAATTCACTTGATTTAAACCCACCTCACAAATCCTTGATCTATGATTTTTTATTCAACTTCAACCTTTAATTCCCAACCCAGACCTATAGGCCTTTAGAGACAGTAATTATAACTCATTATTTAGGCTTGGTTTTTATATGGATTAATAATATAGGTAAATGGATTCTATGGACTTATTTATATCATTATATTAATCTCTTCTTGAACCCCTATTTGGTTTGGGGGGAGGGGTCACCATTTACTCTATCCTAGGGACCTTATTTGGTATGGGGGAGAAATTTATATCACCATATGCATCATATAATATTATATAAGGCCTTGTGTGGTGTATATTTGGTTTAGGGAAGGGATTATTGTATGTATTCCTTTTTTTTAATCATTATACTCTTCAATTGATCTAGGTGATATGGTCCCTGGTTCTGGTGAATGAGAATATTTTATGTTTGTCTTTCATTTATTTCTATATACTATTAGATTAATTTATTTCTATCTATTTTGATTTAAAATAATGTATGTTTTAGGTTGTTAATGTTACCGTTTTTATTATATGGATATGCTATTTTGTGCTTACAACCTCAAAAGGTATTTTTATTATATTGGTAATGTGTGATATGGCCTTGAGTGTATGATGTATGAAAACCCATATCTTTAATAAAACATAATTCATAATTTATTATATAAAGGTACACATTATACAATCCTAAAATATTGTGAAGATGATTTTATTTGGGAAATTATGTACATATAATAAAAAATTCAATATAAATACAATGGTCTTATTGAAAACTTTTTAACATGCTCCTAAAATTTCATCATTCTCTTAAAACTACTGGGCATAATATGGTATGTACATAAGAAAGGGGTGAGCTATAAATACCAATAAGGGAATAAAATATATATATCATAAGTTAAAAATTGCACATGTTATCCAAGTGGAATATCAAGGTAACATATGAGGGGTAAGAATCATAATCATGAACAATGAGTCTTGATATAACATAATTAATAAAAGACAACATAGGAATGTGGAAACAACATAAAACATGACATAATAAACATAAGTAAATGATATATGAAAAGAAATAATAACTTATTATTCTTATAAAAACCTCTCATGAACCATTAATGGTATCTTAGGAGATAAAAACAATACCCAATGCATTATAGGGCTATATAATTTTGGGCCCACCCATCACTTTCTTATCATGTACATTCATAAGTGTGCCACATAGATCATACAACATAAGGATGTATTTCATAAATTGAAATCCCATGATTAAGGATTGTGTCTTATATAAATGTAAATCTTGAATAAATTAAGTATAGGTACAACTAGGTGAATACCCTTGAGTGGAAATGGAGATGGGTATTTACTATACTAATGTTTGGCATGGAAAATCACAAGATGATTTCAACAGCATGACAAGTGTACGCAAAGAGCTATCGAAGTGGTTATTGAGAGATAAATGGATCTATAATTAATTGGGAACCATAATTATAGTAATATGTATGTGTAAAAACATATCCCAACTTGAACAATTGGAAATAAAAAGGCATGACCTAAAGAAGGTTATTGAATATAGAGGAGATGATCCCTTACCTTGAGAGTACACTTCTAAAATATTAGGAGGATATTATTAAGAGCTTGTGGTAACCTTGGGAGGAAAATAGAGAGGTAAAATAATATTAATTTAATTCTAAAAGTATTTTTAGTGAATATTAATGGGAGTTTGGGTGTGTTTATATAGCCTAATAGAGGATAATTCTTTATTAATTTTCAAACTTAGGTTTTCGATTCTATATGATAAAGTTATAAAAAAAACCTTACCATAGTTTATTACCATGGTCTCTACCAAATAGGATGGGTTATCATTATTTTATAAGGATAATAGTTGAATACATTAAAATAATTCCCTTGGTGATGTGTGATTCATGTTTATAAAGAATTGATTTTAAAACCTTAAAATATAATATAGTTTTGGGAGGATTCATTAAAGGTTTATAAAATTAATAAAATAAATTAAAAACACATTAATTTAAAGGGAAAATATAATTATATTTTTAGATACTATTTTTAGTATTTATTACATCACTTTTGGGATTTTATGATGTCATAATACATAGCATATAATTATACCATATTTAATTTTTACCTAAAAATTTGATTGTCTCATAAAATTGTGAAAAAATAACTGTTGGATAATTTTGATGTGATGATTTCAAAAATAACATTTATTTTATCAAAATAATTCTCTAAATATGATAATTTATAATTATAAATAAAAAATACCCACTTATTGAAAATACTGGATTTTTGACAATAATAGTATTTTTGACCCTTATAATGATTATATTTGACTTCATAAAATTATATTATTATTTATATTTGATAAATATTATTTAATAATAATATTTTATTAAAAAATAATAAATTTAAAAAGTTATTTAATTCATAAAAAAGAGTTTCTTGATTGAAACTATATATTTTCCAAAAATATAATTTGTGTTTCATCGTATCAAAATCTAATTTTTATCAAACACGCTATTTAATAATTTAAAAAGTAATATTAAAAAGGGATTAATATAAAAATTCTTTTATTAAAATAAGTAAAAAATAAAAATTGATTTTGTTATGTTCTAGATACACAACCCTTTATTACACTAGAAAATTCCCTAAGGGTAAGGTGTGTGATGGTAATATTTTCATGGGGTGGTTCGATGAACATGGTTTTGGACATGATCTTACTGAGATTGAATTATCCCATAAATGGTTCCAATCATGATTCAATTGTTGAATATCATCTTAGACTTGGTCAAGGGAAAATCCCAATGATGTTATCTCCCTTGGAAGCTCTGATAAATGAGATTCATAGGGTATGATCCTACTAGTCAAGGCCATCGGTTCTTTTGTCTATGTCAAATGGACTTTTTCATATCCCTTAATATACTAATCTCAATGGAAACTATACAATTGATATATTATCAACGATTATGATACTTAACAGTCTTTTAAGTTTGACAAATCATAACTTATAACGGTCCAAAATAGCTTAAGTAGTGCACATGTTTTCCGTAAATACATTACCTAATAAAGAATTTATTCATTCAAAAATGTAATTTAATTTATAAAATTTAGAGTTGTTACTTTAATAGAGGTAAAAATTAACTCATCATTATGTTTTATTTTTCATGATACATTTTAAAAATGTGCGGTCTAGTTAGTTCCACCAAAAGAGGATAATATCATGGTGTAGTGGATGAGTTGATTTAATTTTTATGCTTGAGGAAACTCTATTTATGATGATATAAGTTCTTGTTTTGGTCAAGGAATGTTATGTGGTGTTAATTTAAATACATTGAAAGTAATGGCTTACACTTGTGGTAAATAGTAAATGGAAGGTAAAATCCTTATAGCTTTTGTATAAGTATATACCTAGTAAGTAATATTTTGTAAAAAACTTAGAAAATTTCATAACTAGATAGACTGAATTGTTCCTACTTCATGTTTTAGTTTACAATGCATTTCATTTGTTAAATTTTATTTCTCCATGTTTTGATGATATGCGTAGTAATTTTAACATGTTTAGGATCATAATAGAACTGTGTTAGTTGAATAAAAGGAATTTGAAGAAAGATTGTTTTAAATTTATCATAATTATTAATTGGTTAACCTGAAACATGTTTTAAATTTTAGTTGTTAGTGGATAAATTAAATTTTATATTGAGAATAAATTCAATCAAATAATTTATTGACTATTTAGATTTGTTTAATCAGTAATATTTTTTTTGTGGGAACATATTTTATTAAATATAAAATTATAGTTTTCTATGAAACTTTCATGTATTTAAAAATTAGTCTTACAAGATATTTTGGAAATATTTTTAGAAGTATCTTTGTGAAAACTTTATCATCATGTTTTGAAATTTAAAGAGTTTTATTATGAAATTTTAGGATATATGTATAGAAAGAAAAGAATATTTTGGGAAACATGTTTATTTTTTGAACTTCTTAGCTAGTAAGGACTTAATTTAATGTTGTAAGTATCATATCTAAATCCATTTATAAATGTTTATATAAGTATGCCAATCTACTTTGTTCATAACATGTTAATTATGGTAAGTTTAAAATAATTATGAATTAAAATATACTATCATAATAAATTAAAATTATGTTATATGATTTTTATTTAAATCAATGTGATGGGATTGTTTTTAAAGATGCGACCTTCTATAATCTTGTTTGATTGATATGTTTTTATAACAATATTTTTATGGAATTGTTTTTGGTATTTGATGTGATTATGTGATCTGAATTAGTAATGAGAGTCACAAGTGCATTATAAATATTCCAAAGTTGTTTAATTGTTAATTTGGTTGGGTTGAAATAATTGATATCTTATTGATATATGATATTGATTCTCCTCTTGATGCAATGTTTTATTAATGTACTTGTTCTTGTTTGAGAGGTATCTCCCATAGGAGATTATTTTGAAACCATTTTAAAGTGTTGTGTAGCTTTAAAATTTGTTCCTCTAGTGGTTTATGTGTTCTAAATATAGAAATAACCTTAAAATATATCTTTTGGTGTGTTTTTTTAATCCCCCAGCTCTTCCCCTTCAATCTTGGTTTTGTTTTAATTCTTGAGCATTAGAATTATTTGGGACGTATTTAATGTAAGGGTCTGAAATATTCCTAATACTTCCTCTCTCATTCTGGGGTTTTTGGTGGTTTAAGGAAAGTTTCATAAATCTTATAAGTTGTTCTATTTTTTTAAATTATAAATAGGTTCTAAAATGGTTTTATAAATTATGGAACTAATTTCAGTTTTCTAAAGGTTTATTTGAAAAATTAATTCAGTAGTTTTAAAAAGTAATTTAATGAATTTTAGAGGTGTCTTAGAATTATGGAATTTATAATAAGTCATTTAATGTTATTTTATTAGTCTTTTAAATTAAAAATGTAACATTTTCAATAAAATATTTACCCTTATGGATGTTTTTAATGTTGGGTTAAGGTAAATAAGTTTTTCTAAAGGTTGTGTAAGGGTAGTGGTTGATTTTAATGAATTGTATAAAGGTTTAGGAAATTTTAAAATTCTTACATAAGAGTAAGTCATGGTTTTTATATCGTGCATAAAGGTAATTTCCAAGTTTCATAAGTGTAAGTTAGTTTTCCATTAGATGTATAGGGTTTAACCACTGATTATATGCATTGTGTAACGGTATACCAGTTTTTCCTATATCCACATATGGGTAACCCAAGTCTCATGTAAGGGAGGTTCTATGATTCTTAAATATTTGTCAGGTTAGCTCAATATTTTCCATACGTACATAAATTTAGTCCTCCAATACATAAAGGTAGCTTCCATTTTTTTCTAATTGTGTAAGGGTAGATACTTGTGTAAGGTATCCACTTTGGCAGAGAGATCTCTTGATATATATGGTTTCAACCCCCAAGGTTCTAGATTCTCTTCTTTGGAAGCATATATAGACGGGTCCTCATGGTGTGTATTTGGTGGATTAGAATTAGTCTTGGTTTTCTATTCCATGGTGGACCTCAGTGATGATGTTTTGGTCACAAATATTGGTTATGATAAGAGTCGGTGTGATGTCCTTCGGTGATCTGGAATCTTGTATCCGGATCTGTTCCAGATATGATGACAGCGATGTCTTTCAGTTTAGATTAGAGAGAGTATGGGATCTCGAGTGTCAAGGCAATGATCTTGGTAGGTGATGGTCTGTGGGTAGATCAGGGGGACGAATGTTCCTCGATGGATTAATATGGTGACAGGTAGATCTACTACGGGATCCCGGTAGAGGTCATAGTGGTGTATAGGCATTTCAGTGTGTTCAGGTGGTGAAGTTTTCAAATAGAGGAAGAGGAACAATCCTTGGGATTTTGGCGACAGAAGAGTCATAGTGGCATGACCTTGGGATTTGGTGGCATATGGTGAAGTTGAGGGTGGGTCCTGTATGGCTTCAGCTATTGGTGGCCTTGGTTGAAGGATATATTTGGATACGACATGGTGGGTCTGGCTATAGCGTGATGCTGCAGTGATCTTGGAGTTGTGTTGGGTCTATCAAGGCTAGTTTGGACATGGTTTTTGAGTTTACTTGTAATAGGTGTTGTACCATTGGGATATTACCACTCAAATATTAGGCTGCATGCCTATGGCCTTTAGGTTTGTAATGGGTTCTCCCTTATCCCACTTCAAAATGGATTTCTATTTCTATTTTTATTTTTTAATAAAGCTCATAGTCCCCAACCTATTTTAGTAGCTAGCTGTGTTAAGGTAAAACTGTGTTACCCTTATATAGAACTAGGGTATCACATATTGGTAACATTTTAAATCTATAAAACCCTCTCTTATTTCCCAGTTCCACTTTTTATTCATTTTTAATATAGATTAAGGAAGTGAATAAGGGAATAAATGGTTTTAAATCTGTTAAATGTTTTAAATATAATCTTTTACCATATTTAAATTTAAAAGTTTTAAATGAGTCTTAAATAAAAATGGTTTTGAGATGAAATTTAATGTGAATTAAATTTATGCATGGAGCCTACATCTGTGTGTTATAAAGTACAAAATCATCCCCATTAAATTTCATATTTATTTCTTCAGTTATAGAGAATCAAAACCTTAACATTTTAGTTTTTTGAGTTTTATAAAAATCATATTAGGATTATTCTACTTCAATACCAGTGTTTTATAGGTTGAAGAAATCATCCCATCACCTCTATTTTTGGGTACAATTAATTGCAAGAGAAAAAAACCAGGTAGGGTATCTATAACTTCTTTTAATGTTATATTGTGTAAATATGAATTAACAATGCTTTATATTCCTTGTTTAAATAGATTCGATTAAACATAATCATAAAATAATTTTGAAAATAATCACATGATGAAGTTTGTATGATAATATAGAAATTATAAAGTTTGAAGATGAAATGAATGCAGTGAAATTTTGATAATGGACTATCATGTAAATATTTAAGAAAAATAAAATTATATCATACTAAAATTATCTTGAAACATTCAAGTGAGTGAAATTTATATTTCATATTGAAGATAAATAATACTTTTACAAATTTTATATCTTCTTTGGGAAGCATTATTATCTCTTTAAAATGATGATCACCTCCTGTATATTGTTATTGTTCTTCATGAAAAAAATTATAGAGTTTTTTATGATATAACTTGATAATTTTTAATATTAATAGAATAAAGATGAAATAAATAGTTACATATTATAGAAAAATCATAATTATTCTAGAAATTATCTAAGATAGAGAAAGAGATAATTATATAATATTTTCTAATTAATATTTGATAAAATTAAAATGATAACATACCATGGTGTTAAACTGCTTAAATAATATTGATGAGAATTATTCAATAATTTCATGTATTATAAGAAAATTTAAATGGATATTTTCACACATGTTATTCTTTTTATTATTTTGATAAAGAATTTTCTTTCATGTGCATAAATTTATTCATTCTTAGATACGATTATCACATGTTATAATTTAATCAGATTCTAGATCCATAAGTATGATTACATGTAGGAATATTAATATTCATGTTTTAAATATTTGGAATGTGTGATCGCATGATTTTGAAATATATTTTGTTACCTCTATGATTTAATATATATTATGCTATCTATTTTTATCATTGTTAATCATGAAATATATGCTTGGATATTAAATAAAAACTTAAATATGACAAAGCTTTGTTTATAAAAAAAGAGACATATTGAAATAATTATCATCAAGATTGTTGATATATGAAAAAATAATCTTAAGGCAAAATAAAAAATTAAATTAATAACATTTATCCATGGAAATTTTTATGGTTATTACTATTAGGATTTATTCATTATAAATCAGTTTATTAAATATGATAATGAAAATTTATTGATTTTTAAATCATTTATTTTGGTCTGAGCGAGATTTATGTTGTTTGATAAAGGCTAGTATTCTTTGTTTGTTTTTTCTATAGTTACAGTTGAAATTATGTGTGGAATAATAAATCTAATATGTATTTATTCTCTATGGATTTATATCTTTTATATGATTGAATAATAACCTTGTATGTTTGGAATAATGGATGGGGATACCTGAGGTTGTGATGATGATACATGGAGTTGGTTATAATAATGGTAGTGGTCAGGGAAGCCTGAGGATGTGATGGTAGCACATGGTTCTAATTTTATGATGACGTTTTCATGGGATTCCAAATGTGATATGACGTTCAGTAGTGTTAGAAAAGACACTCGGGAAATTTGGATGAGTTTAGAGCAATGCTTCCTCATCAATGATGGATTTTTTTCTTAATTCTTGTTTGATGGATGATGACAACTTGTTTGTTTTGGGACCAATTTGGATAGAGAAAGAAGTTTGAAGAGTTGGCATTTGTAGAGTGTTGTCTTTTGTTTTCAAAGAAGATAAATCAATTCACTATGTAAAGGACTTAAAACCAGACAATTCTTTGTTGATATGTATTTCTAAAATATCATAAGTCAAGAGAAATTGTGATGCAAGCCTTATGATGGAAAGGTGGAGAAATGCTGATGCCAATCATATACAGTTTTGATTGGAAGGAATAATGCTGCTGTAAGATGGGATGTTTCATTACTTCCTATTGTAACTCTGACGATGCTAGATCTGGTCTTTCAAAAGATAAATATCACAACATTGGAATTTGTTATAAAAGTAGAATAATGGTTATGGGAAGCAGTGAAGAGAGAAAATGACAGAGCAATGGACAATCTGGGGGTGGCAGAAAATCACAGTTTAAGGTCGCGCCGTTTTCCAGTGTTTGCCAAATTTTAGGGCCTGAAAATCAGGAGATGAAGATGTGTCTTTCGCAATGGATGGAGTGTGCAAGATATAAGATGGAAGAACATCAAAAAATGAAAAAGGCATGGAGTGCGAGAAAATTTAGGCAAGTTGCGCGCAAAAAGAAAGTGGTGCATGCAATATTTGCAGGTTGCGTGAAATATTTGTGGGAGGTGCAAAATTTCAGCGGGTTGTGCGAAAAAAATGAAGGCCGCGTGAAATAGCAGTGGGATGCACAAAAAATCAGTGGGATGCATGGAAAGTAGAGTGGCGCGCGAAATAGAGGAATGAATTTTTCGCACAACAGGTGTTTTGAGATCAGGAGTTTGAAAATTGGAAAAGGCATGAGGTGCGTGAAATATTGGAGCATTACGCGAAATGTGAAGTTGTGTGAAAGATATTTTAAGTGTGGATTAGTGGTTTTACGCGCGGATTAGTGTTTGTTGTACGGGGTCAAAAATGCCTATAAATATGAGGTGAACCCCTCTTATTTGGTAATGCTCAACACTTAGAAGAAATCCTGAGATCTGGTGCGCGTAAATTATACGCTAAGTGAGTTGCGCAAAAAGAAAGATGTTTGTGCGAAAAGAGGATGGCTGTGTGAAAAATTGAGAAGTTGCGCGAAAAGAGAAAAAGTTGCGTGAAAAAGAAAGTTGCGCAGAAAAAGTTTTTCGCGCTAGAAGGGAACTTTTACGTGCAAGACACTTGAATTGTGCGCAAGGTATTTTAAAGGGTGTGCAGAAAATTTGGGGTCTTCGCACATATTCAGTTGTGCGTATGGGAGTTCTTATCAACTTCTAGGTAGGAAAGTGAAGATTTGTACTTCAGAGAATACAACTGTTTAATTGTAAAGAAGCACTGAAATACTGTAATACCCTATTTGTGCTAAGAGGGTGCACAGGCACTTGCGGATTGTTTTCCAGGTGCTACACAAGTGTAAGGGTATATCCTACTCATTGTATTCCACATCAAAGGATTGTTTTCTAGTGGATTGTGTGGCACTAGATTATTTCTGTACCATACCAAGGACGTAGCTACTCTTTTTGAGTACTGAACCTTGTAAATCTTGTGTTCGTGTGGTAGTGTGTGTTCAGCAGAGAAGAAAATCTTTAACAGGAGGCGAAGGTTGTTTCAATTCAAAGGAAACATAAAAAGAAAAAGATATCATTGATTCACCCCTTCCCCCTCTCAGTGATACTTGGATCCTGAATGGGAACTTCAATTGGTATTAGAGCAGGTTCCCTTCATTTATTCTTTGCTGAAGTGGTTGAAGAGAAGTTGTGATGGAGAATCTAAATTGCATAAATAGTAAGGGGATCCCGATTTTTGATGGAAAGAACTATCACATATGGAAGGATAGAATGATGCCTTATCTTATGTCTCTTGGATATGAAGTTCTTGAAACTACAACAGATGGATTTCCTACTATTGATGATAAGGTTCCTCTTACTCCTATCGATAAGAAGAAACTTGAGAATGATAGAAGAGCTAAAAATGCGTTACTCTCATCTCTTTGTGAGAGTGAATTTCTAAGAGTGAAAGGTGTTTCTACAGCTAAAGGCATCTGGGATAAGTTGAAGAACATCTATGAAGGAAATACAAAAGTGAAGAAGGCAAAACTAAAAATATGGAGGCTGAAGTATGAAGACTTGAAAATGGGAGAATCTGAATCTGTTGGGGACTTCTTTACCAGTATTAATGGCATTGTCAGTACAATTAGATGTCCTGGTGAAACGTTGGAGGATTCTACAGTTGTTGAAAAGATCTTGAGAATTCTTCCAAGAAAATTTGATGCTAAAGTGTCTTCATTGGAAGATAGGGACCCTGAGACATTATCTCTGGATGAATTGCATAGCACTCTCATTACATATGAAATGAGAAGGGAGATGACTATGAAGACCAAAACAAAAGCAGATAGAGAAATTTCATTCAAGGCTTCAAAGAGAGAGAAGTCAAAGAAGAATCTTATTGAAGATGATGTTGGTGAATCCGATTCTGAAGATTAGGTATGTAAAAATTTTGATGAAATTTTATCCTTGTTTTCTAAAAATGTGAAAAGAGGTACAGGGAAATACAAAGGGAAACTTCCCTTGAAATGTTTTGAATGTGGAGATGTTGGTCACTTTGCGGCTAACTGTCCTCAAAAGAATAAAGAAGAAGACAATGATGATTATGAGAGATGGCCAAGAAGGCCTTGGAAGAAACAAACTAGCAAAGATAAATATTTTTCAAACGGTAAGGATAAAAAATTATTCAAATAAAAAAGAAGAAACTTTTTATCTAGAGATGAAGAAGAAGATAGCGAAGCTGAATCTGAGAAATCATCTACTGAGAAAGCTAGAGGGAATACCTTTATTGCAACAGTGAATAATGAAGATTATGGGAGCAACAGTTCTGAAGAAGAAGAAACTCAATTTTAATATCATCTAAAAGAATAGTTGAAAGAATGTTTGAGGAAGATCAGAAGGATTGAGAAGGAAAAAAAAGTTGACAAATGAAATTTCCAGTTTTCCTGAGGTGAAAATCAAGATGGAAAAAGAGATTGATGATCTGAAGAATTCTCTTGAGAATGAAAAGAATCATAACGATCATCTTGAAGTAAAGTTGAAATCAAAAGAATAAGAGTTTGAACTATTTCAACAGAAACTGTCCAAAGCTAAAGAAATGAATGTTAGTTTCAAACATTCTATCTCAGAAGTTGGTGAATGTTCCAATAAGAATGAACCAATGAAGGGTCCACATAATTTACCTTCAAAAGTTGAGAGGAAAGATGGAACTGGTTCTAATATGAATTTTTTTTTGAAAGGCTATGTATGTGGCCAAAGTCAGTAATGCTGAAAAATTAGAAGAACATAAAAATCCTGTGTCCAGAAAGATTTCTACTACTTTTGGTACTGATAAGTTTGAATAGAAATCTGAGCTGAAAAAGAAAGTTAGAATTGAAAACAGAAAGGCTGATGGTCAACAGAGTTCTATTAAGAAGGCTGTTGAGAAGCATGTTCACAACTCCAGTCATTATATAAGTTTCAAAGGAAAATATTCATTCTATGGCTACTGCTGGTATTGTTGTGGATTCAGACACACTTCAAACATGTGTTGGTTTAATCAACAACATTACAACTATTCCACAAGTTTTGAAAGACAAGGATTGAGGGGGAGTCAATCCGTTCAAAATATAAAGTCTCTAAATAAATTTCTGAAGATATCTGAGAAGACTGGTGTGAAAGTTGAGAATAGGTTCCAATCACTGGAAACTATTTGTGAAAGATGTGATCAACCTGGACATCTTGCCAAGGGTTGCCTTAGTGTGTTACCAGAGCAACAAAAGATTCTTAATAATTCTCAAAATCCAGAGTTTTTAAAAGCTAAAAGGGACAGGTCTGATAAGTCTGAAAAGAAAGAGTGCATGGTTGTCTGGCCAAAACACATTGACTTGGCTTGGAAATTGGACGAAGCACAACAAAAAGTGAAAGAAAAGGAAGAAAAAAAATCTCTTGTTATCGAAACTGCTTTGAAAGCTACAAAATGAGAACATCCATGGATTCTTGATAGTGGATGTTCCTCTCATATGACAGGAGACTTAAATCTTCTTAAGAATGTGAAAGACTTCAAAGAAGGAACAATGACATTTGGAAATGATGAATCTCTAAGGATGAAAGGTGTTAGATCGGCCATTATTGGAAAAGAAAAGATGAAATCTAGAAAAACACTATATGTTGATGGGCTGAAACATAACCTTTTAAGTGTGTCACAACTCTGTGATGAGGGAAACAAAGTAATATTCAAAAAATATAGATTTGTTTTGAAAAGTGAAAATGATGGAAATATAGTTACAAGAGGCCAACATACAAGCGGGAATCTATTCCAAGTTGGTGATGTGCAGAACTCTTGTTATATGAGTGTGGTGGATGAAAATAAATTATGGCATAAAAGGCTGGGGCACATGTGTCAGAGAAATATGTACAAGTTATCAAAGCGAGACAGTGTTCGGGATATGCCTAATTTATCAAGAGAAAGAGATTGGTGCTGCACTATTTGTTAGAAAGGGAAGATTACTAATTATATTCACAAGAGAGTTGAAATTCACTCAAAAAGACCCTTGGAACTCATACACTCAGATATATGTGGACCAATGAGCAAGAAATTTTCAAATGGAGATAATTACTTCATTACTTTCATTGATGACTTTACTCGCATTACTTGTGTTATGTACATGAGACATAAGTCAGATGCTCTAACAATGTTTAAGAGTTTTAGAAGGAAAGCAGAGAAGGAATGTGAGAATTCAGTGAAGAATTTGAGAATTGATAATGGTGGTGAGTATAAGAATGAATACTTTGAAATTTATCTTAAGAAACATGGAATTCGGCATGTGTTCAGTTCACCATACACACCTCAAAAAAATGGGGTGGCTGAAAGAAATAATCGAAGTCTGGTGGAAATGGGGAGAACTATGTTACTTGAACATAGTCTCTCTCATTATTATTGGAGGAAAGCCATGAGCATTGCTGTGTATATTCAGAACTGATGTTTCTATAGGCCCAACTTATATATGACTCCATATGAAATGTTATATGAAAAAACTTCAATTTTTAAACACTTGAGAGTCTTTGGGAGTCCATGTATTATAAAGAATAAAGGTGGAAATCTGGGAAAGTTTGATCAAAGAGGAGATGACGGAATTTTTCTTGGCTATGATTCAGAAGGAAGAGGATATAGATGCCTCAACAAAGAAACAAGAATAATTATTGATTCTTCGGATGTAAAAGTTGTTGAAAATGATGAGAAAGAAAAGCATTCATATGTTGATGTGGAAGTCGAGCAGGATAGAGAAGATTTTGTTAACAATTCTGATAATGTTACAGACTGTGTTCATCCTACTCAAGAAGAGGAATCTGACTCAGAAATCTCAAGTGATGAGGATGGAGTTCAAACAACTCATCCTAGGTTGAGGAAACAAGTGGAGGCTCAGAACATTATTGGAGATAAAAATTAGAGGGTTCAAACAAGAAGAACAACGAATGCTATATCACATAATTCTCTTTATTGGAAAGTTGAACCGAATGATGTAAATGAAGCATTTGAGAATCCAGAATGGGTTCATGCTATGAATGAAGATCTTTAGAAGATAGAGAAGAACAATACTTGGGAACTTGTACCCAATCCGGACAATAAGAACATTATTGGTACAAAGTGGGTTTTCCGAAACAAGCTGAATGAAGAAGGTAAAGTAATAAGAAACAAGGCAAGATTGGTCAGCAAAGGGTATTCACAAATTGAAGGCATTGACTTTGATGAAACCTTTTCTCCAGTGGAATGATTAGAAAAAATCAGAATATTTCTTTCCATTTCTTCACAACTAGGTTACAAAATCTTTCAAATGGATGTAAAATCTGCATTTTTGAATGGTGACCTTGATGAGGAATTTTACATTGATCAACCTTGTGGATTTGTTATTGGGAAGGATGAAAGCTATGTGTGTAGGTTAAAGAAGGCTCTATATGAGATAAAACAGGCTCCAAGGGAATGTTATTCTAAATTAGATACTTGCTTGAAGAAGATGAATTTTAAAAAGGGTAGAGTTGATAGCAATCTTTATATCAAGAAGTGTCAGAAGTTTTCACTAATCGTTATTGTTTATGTCGATGACATTATCTTTTCTAGAAATGATGAAAGATCATGTCAAATATTTTCTGAGGATATGAAGAAGTTATTTGAGATATCCATGCTGGGTGAAATGAAATACTTTCTTGGGCTAAAAATCTCACAGAAATGGAATCATGTCTTTCTGTCTCAAGAAAAGTATGCTACGGAACTTCTGAAGAAGTTTGGCATGGAAAATTCAAAACCAATTTCCACACCTATGTCAGTGGGATCCAAGTTGTCTAAAGATGGATAAGGCAAGGAAGTTGATCAGAAAGAGTTTTGAAAGCTGATTGTAAGTCTGTTGTATCTAACTACCTCAAGACCCGACATCATCTATGCTGTCAATTATATGAAAGATTTCAGAGTGCTCTTAAAGAATCACATCTAATAGCTGGAAAAATAATTCTCAGATATATTAAAGGCACAAAATTTTTTGGAATCAGGTATGATGGATCAATAAATATTGATTTATTCGGGTATTCTGATGCTGATTGGGCAGGAAATGTTGATGATCGAAGATCCACATCTGGTTGAGTTTTCTTTCTGGGAAAAAGTTGTGTTAGTTGGCATAGAAAGAAACAAAATTCAGTAACTCTTAGCACCGCTGAAGCTGAGTATGTTCCTGCTACTCAAGCTATAACTCAACTAATGTGGATAAAGACTCAGTTGAAAGATCTACTTATTGAAGTGAAGCTACCATTGCTCTTGGGATGTGATAATCAGAGTGCGATCAATCTTACAAGGAATCTGGTACAACATTCTCATTCAAAACACATTGATATAAAGTACCACTTCATCAAAGAGCAGTTGGAGAAGAATGAATTGAGACTGGAATATATTCCTACATCTGAACAAGCTGCTAATATCATCACAAAACCTTTACCAAAGGAACCATTTGCAAAATTGAGGTTGAACATGGGTGTCTAACCTCCTTCTCATCAAGGTTGAGGTACGTTTGTCTATCCCCTATCTCGTATTACCTTTGGATAGTGTTGTAAAGGGGGATAATTTTTTCATAAATCTATCCTTATGGAAGCATGCATAAAGGGGGAGTTATGGGTAAGCTGTGAATTCAGCATGTATGTGTGTGAACTATTCTAACTGTTTGTTGGAGTGTTTGTAGGAAACAATTTTGTTTTCCAAGAAAGTTGATGAAGTGAAGAATAGTAAAGCAGAAGTTTGAAAGATGTTCTGAAGAAGGATGAGGAGGTAAGTTCATGAAATTTCATAGTCACTGCTTTTGGACAACATGGTTTTGGCTGTCAATAATTATTGTTTCGTACAATGAGTTAGCTCACGTAGGCTTAGAATTGTTGATAAGTAATCCATTTCTTAAGGTTACAAAGTTCAGTGATTTATGAATCTTATTTGACAAAAAAATCCAAAGGGGGATATTGTTGGGACCAAGTTGGATGGAGAAAGAAGTTTGAGGAGTTGGCATTTGCAGAGTGTTGTCTTTTGTTGTCAAAGAAGATATATCAATTCACTTTGTAAAGGACTTAAAACCAGACAATGCTTTGCTAATATGTATTTCTCAAATATCATAAGTCAGGAGAACTTGTGATTCAATACTTATGATGGAAAGGTGGAGAAATGATGATGCCAATCATATACAGTTTTGATTGGAAGGAATGATGCTGCTGGAAGATGGGATGTTTCAGTACTTCCCATTGTAACTATGACAATGCTAGATCTGGTCTTTCAAAAGATAAGCATCACGACATTGGAATTTGTGATAAAAGCAAAAAATGGTTATGGGAAGTAGTGAAGAGATAAAATGACAATGAAATGGACAATATGGGGGCGGCAGAAAAGCACATTTTAAGGTGGTTCCATTTTCCAGTGTTTGCCAAATTTTAGGGCTTGAAAATCGGGAGATGAAGATGTGTCTTTTGCAAAGGATGAAGCGTGGAAGATATAAGATGGAAGAACATCGAAAAATGACAAAGACATGGAGTGTGCGGAAATTTAGGCAAGTTGCGCACAAAAAGAAAGTGGTGTGCGCAATATTTTCGGGTTGCACAGAATATTTGTGGGAGGCGCGAAATTTCAGCGGGTTGCGCGAAAAAAATGAAGGCCGTGCGAAATAGTAGTGGGATGCGTGAAAAATCAGCGGGATGCACAAAAAGTAGAGTGGTGCGCGAAATAGAGGAATGAAGTTTTCACGCAATAGGTGTTTTGAGATCAAGAGTTCGAAAATTGGAAAATGCAAGAGGTGCGTGAAATATTGGAGCATTGCGTGAAATATGAAGTTGCGTGAACGATATTTTACACGCGGATTAGTTGTTTTACGCGCGGATTAGTGTTTTTCGTGCGGGGTCAAAAATGACTATAAATATGAGGTGAAACCCTCTTATTTGGTAATGATCGACACTTAGAAGAAATCCCGAGCTCTTGTGCGCATAAATTATACGCTAAGTGAGTTGTGTGAAAAAAAGATGTTTGTGCGAAAAGAGGATAGCTGCGCGAAAAATTGAGAAGTTGCACGAAAAGAGAAAAAGTTGCGCGAAAAATAAAGTTGCACAGAAAAAGTTTTTCGCGCCAAAAGTGAACTTTTATGCGCATGACACTTGAATTGCGCACAAGGTATTCTAAAGGTTACATGGAAAATTTGGGGTCTTCACACATATTCAGTTGTGCGTATGGGAGTTCTTACCAGCTTCTGGGTAGGAAAGTGAAGATTTGTACTTCAGAGAATACAACTGTTCAATTGTAATGAAGCACTGAAATACTATAATAACCTATTTGTGATAAGAGGGTGCACACGCACTTGCGGATTGTTTTCCAAGTGCTACACTAGTGTAAGGGTATATCCTACTCGTTGTATTCCACATCAAAGGATTGTTTTCTAGTGGATTGTGTGGTACTGGATTATTTCCGTACCATACCAAGGACGTAGCTGCTCTTGTTGAGTAGTAAACCTTGTAAATCTTGTGTTCCTGTGGTTGTGTGTGTTCAGAAGAGAAGAAAATCTTTAACAGGAGTTGAAGGTTGTTTCAATTCTAATGAAACATAAAAAGAAAAAGATATCACTGATTCACCCACTCCTCCTCTCAGTGGTACTTGGATCCTGACTGGGAACTTCAGTTTGTATATAATCAGTTTATAACTTTGGAAATCAATTATCTACCATGAACTATGAGTTCATATTTTATATGGTAGATTGGAATGATTCCTAGAGTACTCAAATGATTATGAGATGATAAATGAATCAATGAAGGAATGTGGTTGGTTCTTGATTATTTCTTATGATGATGGCATACTTGAGAATAAAAGAAATTAATTAATACTGTTTTTAGCACTTGTATTATAAGATTAAAATTTTTATATTGTAAATGATAATGGTAATAATTAATTAATGGTTAATTAATTAATTAATTAAAATGAAACTAAATAATTTTATGCTTATTTGATAGATAGGAATTAGCAGTGGAAACCAGGAGTCCTATGCAATGTTAACAGCAGATGAGTCTAAGGATAAGTAGTTTCCTATAGTGTGTTTTTGATATATATGTATATCATGTATGTTTTTTGATTTCATACAATACCCCACCCGTGTCGGTTGGCTGACTTACACCTAGTGGACTATGGGATGATGTTTTCCCCAACATCCAAGTTGGTGAGGAATGGATGAATGACTACCCCCTCTGACTCTACTCTCTTCTCCTCATAGTATTATGGTTTGGTATTCCTAGTGGATATATTTCCTCAAATATGTGTGTAAAGGAATGTTAATTTTTTGGTTATTTCATACACACATATCTCTAGATATAGTATTCTAATGGTTATTATAGGTATTTTGTGTATAGGTTGTGTTGGATTGAGGTATAATACATGATGTATGGGAAATGGTGGGTCCTAAAAAATACTCAGTTACTATGTGGAAATGTGGTTGGGATGATGAGATGATGCAATTCATGGGGTGAATGATATGTTACTCTATACTAGGTCTCTTCAGGATAGCTTACTTTATCCCAGGTGTCTTCAGGCTAGCATACTTCTGGAGAGAGATGGTCCACGATGTGTGACTTTGGGGTAGAGTAGAAAACTAGTGGGGAAGTGGTAGAAGGGTAACTTCATTTGATATTATATTGGATATTATATGATTAATTTTATGTGATATTTGGTGAGTTATCCATGGTGAGGATGGGAATAAAATTGTAAACCTATTTAGGTGACAAGTTAGTTTCATTTGTTCAGTCACTTGGATTTAGTATGTTTCATTCAAATTTTTCATGAGAGGTTATAGGGAGGATCCTACTAAGTATACATATTATGCTCACCCTACATATATATAAACCATTTTTAAGGTCATAAGGAACTACTTGGTGATCTAACTGGACATTACTAGTTTGAGGAGTTGTTTGGGAGATGTTAGGTATTCATGGCCATTGTCGAGTATCTATTTTAGTGTTTTCATTTGGTTTACTTATATGTCATTACATTCATATACATGAGATATTATTTAATTTTATTATGAGTATTAGTTGTTTGGGATTTTCTCTCATATAATCTATCAATTTTCAAATATTAGAGATTAATGATTCACATTTGTGTGTATGTTATACCCTTAGTGCTAATCACCAAACCGTGACCTATTAGAGGAAGGATTCAAATATTGTTTTATCTCTTCTTTCATTTCCATCCTAGGAGGGGTACCTTTAGGGTGAGGAGGTCATGATGGAGTTATATTAGAGGTGATGTTTGAGATATTATATGGAGTTTGGAGTTAAGTACTGATGAGGATGCATTGGTTCATAGGGAAACAATGTTAGCTAGGCTTAGTACATGGTGTAAACATGGTATACCTGCTAGGACATGTGATTTTAGGTTCCCTTGTGATCTGATGCATAGACCATCAATTTTTCTATATATTCTAAGTGAATTTATTCTTCTTGTGGGGTGAATACCTAGGAAAGGATCATGAAACATGAATTTATATGACTATATTGAATTGGTTAAAGAATGGGAAAAAGTTAAAAATGAAGTTACTAATTAACCTAAAGTATTATATGTCCTGGGTTAGGAGTCCCTAATGTTTTTTCTTTTTAAGGAGTATATTCTAGTCGATGTACCTATCAGATTCCTACTAGTGATGTTTGAAAAGATGTGTTAGAAAATTATTACATAGTGGATGATGATGATGAAAATTCTTAGAAGAGGACACTCCAATAGTTCTAGTTTTAGAGTTTGTAGATGTTTGAGTGATTTATTTCATATTTTTGGATAGAGGGTTGGTTTAAGGAGGAGGTGATTACCATCATTTTGAATCATTCTAAGAGAGAGCACTAATCTTTGTTGTCTATGACGATATTGCATGAATTATCTCGACAACCATGGTTCTTATTACTTAGGGTTTTTGAGGAGTTTGTTATTTTTTGGGTGATGTTATGAGGATTACTTATAGGTTTATTTTAATTCTTCAAATTCAATAGGGATGTATTCTTGGCTGGTTATGTTTTCTATCCATCACGGGTTTTGTGATCTCTGTTCTTGTTATGTGGTGAGACTTTAGAATTTCATTTTGAGCCTGAATCGCTTCTATTGTTAGACCCTTGAAGTGAATGACTAGGATTATCATCATTCTTAAATTTAAAATCCTTAAGACTAAGTGAATGGAAACCTCCTCTTTTACTCAATTTAAACCTACCCCTTAAATCCTTGATATATGATTATTATAGAAAATAAGTATAACTCATTCCTCAGGACCAATGTTTAGATAGAGGCATGGTTTGGGGAAAGGGTTTCTTTGGCCTTATTCATATCATTCTATTTCTCTCCCATTAGGACATTTTTTGTTGAGGGATGGGTAACTATTTTCTCTCTTCTTGGTCCCTTATTTGGCATGGTAGAAGGGGTTTTTATCACAATGTGCATCCTACAATCTTCTATTGGTCCTAGTGTGGTGGAAATCTGGTCTGTGGGAATGGGTTCTTGTATGTCTTCATTTTTTTTAATCAATATACTCTTTACTTGGTCTAGGTGATATGAGCCCTGGTCTGAGTGAAAGAGAATATTGTATGTTTGTATTTAATTTTTTTCTACCTAATGTTAGATTAATTTTTCTCTATTTTTTGAATTAAAATGTTGTTTGTTGTGAGTTATTCAAGTGAACATATTTATGATATGGCTATGTTCTTATGTATTTACACCCTCAAAAGGGATTTATCTTGTACTGGTAATGTGTGATATAACCTATAGTAAATGAAGAGATGTGGTACTTCATCCACCATGACGCATTATTTTTTAACATGCATTTTAAAACCATGCGATCGAGTCAGTGATGCCCAAAGATAATAATATCATGTCATGGTGGATGGGTCCCTTTAATTTTTATACTTGAAGTAGATATATTTATGATTATATAAGTTCTTGTGTTGGTTTATGAATGTTATGTGGTGTTAATTTGAATCCCTTAAAAGAAATGGTTTGCACCTATAGTAAATGGTAAGTGGAATGTTAAATCCTTGTAGCTTTTGGATGAGTGCATACGTGGTAAGTAATATTTTGTTAACAACTTAGAAAATTTTATAAATGGACAAGATAAATTGTTCCAAACTCATATTTTATTTTATGATGCCTGTTATATTTTAAATTTTAGTTCTCTAAGTTTTGATGATATAAGTATTAATTTTAACTTGGTAAGGATCGTGGAATAACTTTACTAGTTGAATAGACAGAATTTTATGAAATAATGTTTTAAATTTCTTATAATTATAAATTGGTTAACATGAAACATTTTTTAAATTATAGTGGTATGTGGATAAATTAAGTTCTATATTGTGAATAAATTAACTTGAATAATTTATTGAATAGTTATATTTTTTTAATTTTCAATATTTGTTTTGGAAAATTATTTTTTTGGGAACATGTTTCTTAAATAAACAATTATAGTTTTGCATGAAACATTCATTTATTTAAAATGTAGTTTTCTATAATGTTTTGTAAGTATTTTAAAAAGTTTCTTGGTGAAAATTTTATCAGTATGTTTTTGAAATTTAATTTTTTTTAATATGAAATGTTTTGATATATGTCTAGAAAGAAATGAACCTTTTTGAGAACATGTTTATATTTTCATCTTCTTAGAAAATAACGAATTAATGAAATTTTATAAGAATCATATCCAAATTTTTTAATAATTTTTTATGAAATCATGTCAATATACATTTCTCATTACATTTTAAGCAGGGTAATTTCAAAACAATTATGAATTAAAATCTTCTAGCATGAAAAATGAAATTTAAGTTTTATGACTTCTGTTTAAATCAATGTGAAATGATTTTTTCTGAAGGTGTTTCCTTCTATAAATTTTTAATTGATATTATTTTCTTACTAGGTTTCTTTTGAAAATCAGTTGGAACTTTGATGTGTGTTGAATCATTTCAAATGATCATCATCAAAATTGGGGTTGAAGAAACACCCAAAGCATATGTATTATTTTCCTACAAAGGGAAAGAAGGATGAAGCATGGATACATGGTGATTAGAATCTTCGGTCACATGAATTGTGTGACCTTTAATAATAATATTTATTACATGATCCTAGGAATATCACGTGAAAGGGTTATGTGCTTCGCATGATATATCTATTGATCACATGAAGCCCCTCTAATGAGTCCCTATAATTAAGTGAATAACCATTCGTTAGTCCACATGATCATGGGAAACCCATATGATGAGTCCTTCTAATCATGAGAAGCCCCATTAAATATCCTGGATGATCATGTTAAGACCCTATGATGAGTCCTTATGATCATATAAATTCCATATGAAAATCCCTTTCAATCATGTGAATCCCCATTAGACAACTCACATGATCATGTGAATCCCCTTTGATGAGTTATTCTGATCACACAAAATCCCATGTGAAATGTTAGCCTCATCATGTGAATGCCATTGGGCATGTTACCTCCATCCTGAGAAGAACCAAGGACATGTCTATTTGATCATACTATGCCATGATGGACAAACTATGAGAAAATTCTAAAGGATTTATACAATAAAAGATGAAAATGATGGAACCATTATGAAAAGAAAGTTACATTGATTTTCATGAGAATTGGTTATGTGCTTCACATGATCTACCTATTGATAATGATAAGCTCCGTATAAAAGTCATCCTCTATTATCAAAAGGACCTTTTACTTGAATCTTAATATCCAAAAGAGTCCTGGACATACAATCTAGGTCATATGAAGTTTGTTCAACATGTTATATCGATCATGTGAAAGTCTCATACATATTAAACTAATCTTGCGAAGACACCTAAACATGATGGACCGATCTTATGAAGGTTATCATACATGTTCATTTGATCATGTGAAAGCTATTTTTCATCCTAACTAAATCATATTAAATCTATTTAACAAGATGATAGGCATGTGTGATGTCATTATTTCTCTATGGGGATAATCAAAATATAAAATTTATAAAAATAATCCAACTATGCTACTAATTAATTAAAATATCGCATGTGGAAAGATTGAGGTCAAACCCATGATATGGTGAATTATTTTGTTTAGGTTTTTAAATAAAATTATTTTCATTAATCTGTTTTAGGAAAGATAGTGAAGAGAGAAGGAAATAGTTTGGGTTTTTGAAATATTTTTGGAAAATAAAGAGAGAAAAAAATGCATATTGGTTGATTTAAAATCATGTTTAAAGGAATTCTAGGGTTTTTTAGTTTTAGGGTTTAGGAACAATTAGATTTAGAAATTAGATTATTTTTTAGTATTGGAATTAGAGACAGGATGAGGTAGATTCAATGGTTATAAAATTGTCTCCTCAACATGGTAATTACCCCTTTTCCATGGCTAGGTAATTTAGGGCATCACTGAATTGAGTTTTTCTTGATACCAATTTTAAACTTGATTACCCTAAATTCAAAAATGGTCATGCCTCAATTAGGATAATTAGTTGTGGAATTGAATAGTTATTTTATATTCAAATATCAATGGTCATGATAAAAGTAAAAGAAAGGGATTGGATGTTTTTTTTCAAAATTACAGTGAATATTTTAATTTTTCTCTTTTGAAATAACTACATCTCTTCATTCATCCATTTTAGTTTTTAAATTCATGATTAATAAGAATTACATTTACACTTTAAGACACTTTGATTTTTTTCAATTGTAAATAGAGTTCAACACATACCTCAAGAACATGTCACTTACCATAGGATTGTAAGGCATCTAGAATATCCACTATGTAAAGAAAAAGACCAGAGTTTATCATAAGGGATTCACCATTTAGGATTAAATGACTCTAAATCTGAGGGAAGATAAGTAAATGATATAAAATAAGTAAATATACAAAAAATTATTGTCTCTAAATCATATTTCATAATATCAAAAGATAATCTCAATGAAAATTTCCCTTTACAGATGTCATCTCTCTCTTCCCCCGCAAAATATCAAAGTGGGCTCATGATAAAACTAAGCATGAGGAATGAATCAACCTCTATTGATTTTTTTTATTTTTTATCTTTTTTTTAAAAAATTGTTTAAGAAAAGTCTTACATACACCACCTAACCATATACAATCAAAATATCATCAGTTTAGTAAATGATCATTTTTGATCCTCCTAAGACACAACCCATTTTTTAGCATGTTAGGTGAATAATTATAAAGTACTATGAGTGATATCATGGACTCTAGAAAAATCACATTGAAAAGTCCTAGTAATATATTATTAGTGTAGTTCATCCCCATCCACTACGGATTGTATAACCCCCATAATTATTCTTTTTAATATCATGGAATATATTTAGAAGAAGGTAGGAATGGATAAAATAAGCTTATAACTTGGATCATTTTCTAACAAGGCTGTTCATGGATTCTCCAAGATTAAAAATGATTAATGTAAGGCAGATCCAAGTATAATGTGTTAAATAAAATATACCTCAATCATATTAAAAGTGATTCTATTTAGTCAAATATTTGATAAGGAACCAATAAAGTTATATAATAGAATATGTCAGAGTCTCTCAAGAAATATACTTTAAGAAAGATTGAGAAATATTATTCTCAGAATTTTTCTTAGGAATGAGACAAATGGTTGGGAAAACTGATCATGTAAATACATAAAAATAATTAAATTAATGAATGAAAATATTAGAAATTCTGGGTAGGCCAAATATTAGAAAAATTTCATTTATAAATATCAACATGATCCCCTAAATCAGGATTTTCTAAATCCAAAACCACATGATTATATCTACTAATTATTATTTCTATTTATCATTCAAATTTGTTGAAGAATAAATCTATGATCATGTCTTGTAAAATATCCTAACTTTTCTATGTATTATATATCAATTTATTAAATCAATAATCAAGTGTGAGCATGAAATTGGAAATTAAAAGTTTTAAATATATTAAATATGGGGAATACAGTAGAAAAATTCCAAATTGAAATGCTTAATACCCTTTGTGTGACACTGAAAAGTTGTCTATGAATTTTATTCCTACACTGGATTCATAATTTGAATATTTTTATGATATGTATTTCCTAGTTTTCATGATATGAATGGATTTCACAAAATGAATTGGTCTTACAACTTCTTCTCATACTACTTGATTGTGTCTTGATGGTTCTAAAAAATAAAAATGAATAGGTGAACTATAGGCCATCATTAATTAAATTTTAAATATTCATGGAAGAGTAAATGATATGTAAAAATAAATAAATTATTAAAAGTATTAAAAACTCAGGTTTCCTCCTAGAAGTTATTTTGTTTAACATCATTGGACCAACCTTTCCTCCTTTAGCTTCAGCTCTGGTGATGAATTATTGAAAAGTTTTTTTACCTAGTTGGGGTCCATAAATGGTCTCATTTATGAACTATCCACATAGGTATTTCATTTCCTCATCTAAAAATCTTAAGTCTTCCTAATGGAAGCACTTTCTTGATTTCCATCAGGCCAATCTCCCATTTTTTTCTTAAACCTAAAAAAATAAATGGAAGTTCATATAACATTAATACTTATTATAAATTTTTAAACATGGTGGAATTGGTTTCTCATACCATATTAATAGTATTGGTCCTAAAATTAAATTACTTTTTTTCATTACTTTTAATTTGATTATCCTATTACACTATAGAAGTAACCTTGTGAACTTATTCAATTTTAGAAATCTCCTTAACATCGACTATTTTTTCTTCTCCAAAATGTTTATATTATCTGAAACCACCATTATTCATTTCCCAATGAATATTGAAACTTGTTCAAAACCAACTCTCAGATAGATTTATCAACTTTTTTACATCTATCAACGTGCACTCGGTGGATAAAAACGGTCTCCCCAGAATGAGTGGTGTTTGATCCTCTTCCATATCTAGCAATAATAAGTTAATAGGAAAGTAAAAATTTTCATCTTTGATCAAAATATATTTGATGAAACCTCAAGGGTACTTCACTATTGAATCTTCAAATTGAATTTAATTGAAACTCTTATTGGATTTAGTCCTTTTAGTTCAAAAATATTGAAAGTGGTGTATGCCATGATGTTAACACTCACACCTATGTCCCAAAAATATTTTTTAAATTTATTAGATCTAATAAATATAGGAATCAAAAAACTATTTAGATCCCGTTGATTCTTAGGTAGTTCCTTTGATACCACTGCTGGACACTCTCATGTGAGTGGAAACTTTCCAGGTTCCTCCTACTTCTTCTTGTTGGTCACCAACTCCTTCATAAAATTTTCATAGGTTAGCATGTTTGAGAGAGCCTCCTTAAAGGGGATATTAATATGTTACTTTTAATGTTTCCAAAAAATTTACCTCTTTGTGCATTGATCTTAACTTAATCTAGAATATTTAGAAAATGAATCTTCAGGTGGAAATTTGGTTGTACTCTTTTTACATATTCTTCAACTACTCATTCCTCACTCTTTTATAGCTCTTCTTGATCTTCTTACTGTACTTTACTTGGTTCAGAATGATCATAAGTGACAGTTCCACTCCTCAGATCAATAAATTTCAAATATTCACATGTGAACACTTTATGGCATCCAAGCAATTCTCCTCTTCAAATTTCTATAATCTGTTCAGTGATCTAGAAAACTTGGCATTCATGTTTCTGGAGTGTATCCCTTTAATACCTTGATTCATTATTCAACTCTTTAAATGATGTACTTTTATCTTTTGAGTAGGCCTTCAATTATTTGATAGTAGCATTTATGGAAGTTATGAAAGTATACAAAGTATCTTCCATCATGTGTAATTATCTCTACAATGATGGTCCTTACTATGCTTGAAATCCCAGCTCTCTATGATAGAAGCCTCCCCCTTGTTTTTGTGAGTTCGAACCCTGAAAATTATTACCATGATTATAATCAACATAATTTACTTATTATGTATAGATACCATATGGTTGTTATTGTTGGTCTGTCATCATTCCCATATTCTTTGTTAGTGATTACATCTACTCCACCATCCATCTATTGTTTTCGACCATGTGTATACATCTTCATTATTTCCTTTCACCTAACCATTGGAAGCTGTTGCTTTTCCATATCATCCAGCATATTGTAGTTTTCCTTAGGGAATTTATTCATCAGAAACCACCAGCTATAGCATATAAAATTGACCTATTACCCTACACAAGTACTTTATAGAATGTTTTTATTAATAACCATATCTCTATACTATTATTAGGGAATTTACATGTTATATCGTTGAAATATTTCTAATAAGAGTAAAGTGATTCATCCTCAATTTGACTAAATTTAAGAATATTTACCAGTATGTCCATTAAATTATAAGGTGCAAAAAGAGAGTGATAAATTTCCTCAAAAAATAATCCCATGTGGTGTTAGAATGAGGGGAAAACTCTGAATAAAATCATGTTCTCAATCCCTCATTGAAAATATAAATAGTCAAATCCTTACCACATCACTTGAGACATTTCATAATTAGAGGGTATCAAAGATCACAAGAAAGATTCCCAAATGCGCATTCAAATATTCATGAGGAAATCTAGTGAATTGAACACTATTCAAGATCATTAAGATGATGGAAGGTTTGATATTGAAATGTTTTTCTACAATATGAGTCCCTGAGATGCTCGGTTGCAGTCCTATGTTGGATGACCACCCATAGTCAGTGAGGGTACACAAACCTGTATCTTTTTGTAGAAAACCTCCAACAAATAATTGTTGATTTTTTACAACACTATCCATTATCACAACTAACTTATTTCTAATCGGATGTTGTTTAATCTTAGGGACAATTTTGAGAGCCTATTTTCCTTTTTCACATGTGTTGTAGTCATGAATTAAGAATTAAAATCTTAAAAAATGCAGCATGAAACACAGTGTAAATAAATGAATTAAAATAAAATAAAGAAAATTAAAATTTAAAAACAAAAAACTAAATGAAACCATCCCCAAAAATGGTGCTAGTTTTTATAGGCCCCCAAGGAATCATTATTTCCCTACGAGGCTCAAAAATACAAAATTTATAAAAAGACTCAAACTATACTACTAATTAATTAAAATATTGTATGAGATATGATTGAGGTTAAACCCATAAAACAATGCATTAGATTATTTATATTTTAAAAGAGAATTAGTTTTTTAATTTATTTTAAGAAATATATCAAAGAAAGAAAGATCGGTTTGGGTTTTGGAAATAGTTTTGGAAAAAGTGAGAGAGAAAGAAAAGCATATTTGTTGGTTTGAAATTAGGTTTAAATGAATTCCATGTTTTTTAGTTTTAGGGTCTAAGTGTTATTGGATTTAGTAATTAAATGATTTTTCAATATTGGTTTTGGTGTTAGGATGACATAGATTCAATGGTCATGAAATCCAATCCTCAATGCAACAATTCCTCTTTTCCCATGGTCAATTAATTTAGGGCATCAACAAATAAAGTTTGTCTTGATTCCAATTTTAAAGTTGGTTACCCTCAATTATAAAATGGTTATTCCTCAATTAAGGTAATTATTTTTTCAATTGACAATATTTTTTAGAATCAAATATCAATGGTCATGATAAAAGGAAAATAAAGGGATTATATGTTTTATTAAAAATCACAACAATATGAATGCATAAAAGAAAATGAATAAATAAAATCCAATGAAACCTTCCTATGACATCCCTACTTTTTAATGACATCCCTCCTTTTTAATACATAACTTTTCATTACATTTTATATACAGAGGATCTTTAAAGTCTAGTGTCTTGGAAATCAGGAATAATAAAACTTGAATACAACATAAAAAATTCTTCTAATCCACTTGTAAGGCTTCATCATAATATCATCCTAAGTACAATTACTTCCTTTCATATCCTCGAGACATACATCAAAGGAAAGGGTGAGCAGAAGGCCCAATAAGGGTAAACAAGGGAATTAGTGTACTTGTGATATCAATAAGAACTTGAATAAAAACATAAAGATATGAGCAATGGAAGTATAGACATATCATAATGAAAAGAACTAGAAACATGAATTGAATCTGTGGCTACAAAATTTCATTTATACATTCATGAACATATCACCAAGGTCCATCCCCAAGGTGTCATAAAAATTACAAAGGTTATTCACCAAAGTATCGTGAAACTTGTCATCTCTAGAGATTAAATCTTTACCCAATGCATTGGAGTGCTATCAGGGCGCACCCTTAATATGTATTTAATTACATGTGAGCCACATAGATCATAATCAAACATTTCATAAATAACCCATAGAGAATAAAAGAAATGGGCTTCATTTCAAAATCTTGACGTTTTAAAAGATCTTAAAAATAAGATCATTATATCATTTATAACCCATGGAAAGAGAGTTAGGGTTATATGAATATAAATTCCAGAATCAAATACATTATCGTTATATATTTATGAAAACCCAATGAAACGAAATAGGTATGGGTATTCACATAAATAAAACAAGAGAATTTCTGGAGAGAAAGAGATAGAAATTTTGAGGTGAAATTTCTGCAGCATAACGACTATATAACATGGTTTTAGAAAATAGTGGAAAGAGAGGGTACAAGAGTAACCCACTCATAAATAACTTATAATACAGTATAAATATAGAACAACATGGAGATAAGAACACAGTATGAAAATTTGAATGACATACCACATGAAAAGGAAACATTAAAGAAAAGAGAAGACGCGATTCCTTTTATGAGAAATTCGGCAGCCTAACGACGTCACTTAAAAATTCAGAAAACAAATTGATGAGAGAAGAAAGAGTCTCTCATCATTTGGACATAAAATGGACAGTAATAGGAATATATAAGAACATAGCCTCAACATAAAGAGATGGAAAATATAAGACACAACATAAAGGAAGTCATGACTTAAAAGAGGAGGGTGAAAGAATCCCTTATCTTGAAGTGTAACCTCGAAAGCTTGAAGGTTGGGACCTTGGTAGGCTTGAGGGCACCTTGGGAGGACTAATTGAGAGGTAAGTAGACTAGAACTTTGTTGAGGAGGATTTTTAAATTAAAAGGATGATAGAAAGGCTTGGTATTTATAGGAGAAGTGAGGGGACAAGTCATTAATGGCCAAGGGACACCTCATCGGTGGTATTGGAAACACCATGGTCTTGCCCATGGTATTTTCCCATGGTATTGGCCACTTGGGACACCTCATACCTTATATTACTATTCATAAGTCGACCAGAATTATTTCATAATTATTACATCCTTAATGATGTCATTAAACACCCAAAACTCAAAACTGTATTTTCACTATTCACCGAAAATTCAACTTTCTCAAAAAAAAAGACAAAAAATTCACCCTAACCAAATATCAATGCTATGAATTCAAAAATGAACTCCATTTTATAAAAATAATTTTCTAAATATTTTTAATTTAAAACACTATTCACTGAAAATTCAACTGTTTCAGAAAAATCCCAAAAATTCATTTTAACCAAATATAGATGCTCTAATTTCAAAAATGAGCTCCATTTTATGAAAATAATTTTCTAAATATTTTTAATTTAATTTTTAAATAAAAAACACTATTCACCTGAAAAAACTAATACTTAACGAATAATTTCTAAAATTGTTATTTACCTATTTTATTGAATCACATTACTTAATCAAAGTTCCTAAATTATATTAATAATTTCTTAAGTGAGGTTACATAATACATTTGGTCACATTACTAATCAAAAGTGTAAAATCACTATTCATAATTTATTATTCACCAAAAATTAAGTTGATCTTATTAGACTCTAAATTTCATACCAATCACAACTGTAGAAGACCATTTTTTTAAAAATCATTACACATTTTTAATTATTTATGGTTTGCATAAATATTTTAAAATATCCTTTTTCCAAAATTCATCAATAATATACATACTATATTTATCCAGACATTTGAAAATTCACAAACTTCACCATAAGAAGAAATCACAATTTTTAATTATATCAAAGGATTACATAAAGTAGCTAAGGTCTTGTTACATATCCCCTTATAACACCAGTATAGGACCTAAGTGTAAGGTGTGCTAAGGTGATAGAATCTTGGGCCGGATCGGCCAACATTGCCCGAGTGGTGATTTCTATCAGCTTGAACTTCTCGTGAAGGTGATTCCGTTCCAGCTTCACACGATGAATTTCGGCTTGGGTTTGGTCCAGAGCAAAGAACAGTGGTGCTACCTCCTTCCCAAGTTCCGTTATATGGGCTTCAATCGGCTCGAGACTACTGGATGAGGCCATCAAATCTTAATTCTATATTAATTAACCAAGATCACTTGTATTTGTAGAAAATAATCGCAACATTTAGTTTCCAACAATCATACTGACCAACGGTCATATAACAATCGAAACCCAACGGTCCCATTTTAATTATACTCATTTTATTAAATGAAATAGTTTTGTTGAGTATAAAATAAACTAACACACAAAATTAGGAAACAAAATTTATTCAAAATTTCGGGTGGTTACATTCTTCCACCCTTAAGAAATTGCGTCCTCGCAATTTTAAAATTGGGCTTGGAAATTTCATTGAAAGTCCCACATCGAAAAAGAGTCAGTAAAACTATTACTTTAAAAGAAAGAAAGGGAAGTACAAAGGTCACCCGATTTAACCCATACTAGGATTCCTTGTAGGAAAACATGGATATGGAAGAGAAAACAAAGGGTTAAGTTCTGATGGAGAGTGATAGAAAACCGGATTAGGAGAAAATTAACCATAAGAAGATCACAAACCTATGATGTGTTAAACGGTCTTTGATTACCCAGTAGGAAACTTAAACCAACAAAATTTTTGTTTTACGTTCCTTTTCATAATTTTGAGGAATTAATTTACTACATAGAATAAAAACATAAGGAAATATAATTACCTTCAAGTAGAGTTTCATACTTTAATAAGTTTATACCAATACAAAACTTTTCTCTAAACAATAAGCATTAAAAAACACTTGGTCTCATCAAAATCACAAGAATCATCTTCTAGAGAATCACATAATCCACAAAAGAAGAACTACATATTCCCCTTTTCGTTAGTCATCAACTAAAATTAAAATGGTTAGTACGAGATTATATAATCCCTAAAAAGGATAATCCTTTATAAAAAGAAATATGACTATTAATCTCCAAAATTTAAAAAAAACGTACCCAAAGTTCCAGAAAGACCATTCAATACACAATCATCCTTAAAATTATTCAGAATAATCCAAACCAAGATTGGAACCCAAAACTCAGAAGGATTTAATCACATAGTATTCCATAATAAATCTTAACATTTATCTCCAAATAACATGGACTACTATTAAAGTCTCATACTAAAGTGTAATTAACCTAATCACATATTCTCTATGCTAGGTTAGTCATTTTATAGAAATAACCCAAATCACCATATTTACACAATAAATACATAGATTCTTATAAAAAAATTCAACCATTCCTCCACAAATTAAATCCTGTAGTATTTTATTTTCATTAGGCATATAGTATTCCAAAAGAGAAAACATCGTACAAAATAACCTTTATCATTTAATCACCAAATAATTTTCCTATAAAAAGGATATCCATTTGATATAAGTTTCCAAAATAAACTTATTCTTGATCCATAAAAATAGAAGGTGCATTAGTCCGAAGGTCATAACAATAAAATCATAATGCCGATATCTTGATTGGAAGGCAGTTTTTGGAATATCATCATTCTTCACCCTCAATTGATGATAACCAGAACAAAGATCAATTTTAGAGAAGAATTGAGCCCCATGAAGTTGGTCAAATAAGTCATCAATTCTTGGAAGAGGGTATTTTTTCTTTATTGTGATCCCATTCAGTTCTCTATAATCAATACATAGCCGCATCAATCCATACTTCTTCTTCACAAAGAGAATTGGTGCTCCCCAAAAAGACACACTTGGTCGGATAAACCCCTTCTCCAAAAGATCTTGGAGTTGTTTCTTTAATTCCTCTAGCTCCAAATTTTCCATCCTAAAGGGGGTGTTTGACATCGGATGAGATCTAGGTACGAGTTCAATAGAGAACTCTACCTCTATTTCTGGGGGAGGTCCAGGTAACTCCTTAGGAAATATGTCAACATATTTATATACTATGGGGACATTTTCTAAAATAATAACTCCATCGTGAGAAACTTATTTCATTTATGAATCTTTTAACTAAAAAGGATTTTATGTCTTGAAACATCATGCTTATACAATTAAATTTTTCTATAATTTCTTCATAATGATTCATAAAAAGATTGCGATTAACCAAACATATCCCCCGGGAGTGTCGTAACCAAGAGTGCAGCAAGACCTGTTATTGTGTACTAGTTCCCGTTCGAGTCTATCTCAAAGTGATGTTTTCGGGTTTTACCCTTATGTACATCCGTGCCAGAGCCACCTCTACCTGCTCGTATCCGGACATGGATGTATTTTCTTGATAAACAACTTACTCAATACTCACGAAAATACCAGGAAGATTTCCTATATTTAAACTTTTCTATAGGGTTCTTCCTAGTGTTTTCATATCCTAATTCCCATTGTCACAACCCATCCTCGGGACCCGTTCCATGACTACCCCAAGCCCGCCTCCCATAGGCTAGGGGCTGATGACTAGCACCAAGGCGTAAATCCCGACAAAAAAGGGAAGGCATTGCCTTTATAAGGTAAACAAAAACCACAAAGTAAGCAAGCAGAAGGAAACACTAAGTAAAACTGGGTACAAAAGTAGTGCGTAAAAGTAAGTGGGCCAGAATACAAACCCAAACTGAAAGTAAAGTACAACTGGAAAGAAAGTACAACAACTGAAAGTAAAGCAGCAAGGTCAAGTCGTCCACTGGAAGTCCCACCTGAAGGGTGGGTACAGATAGCCTCCTCAGCTCCTCGGGTCCAGCCGTCCGCTCCGTGTACGTCCCGCCCAGTGGACCACCTTCGGTACCAACCTTCTCCACAAGCCTCAACCACGATCAGATCTGTTCTTCTTCTGCATCCAACACAATGTAGTGCGGGCATAACCCGTGCAGGGGGGAGTATACGCTACTCAGTAGGGACCCTGAGACCCCTGAAGGTCTCCCAGAATCCACAAAGGATAATCCACAAAGGAAAGATACAATCACGAAGTAACAACCAACACTACTTAGGTATATGCCCATACATATACCTAAGTCATTAATTCCAGTTCGGCTCCAACATCTGAGCCCAAGTTCGATCATGTCCACATAGGATAATACAACCCGATCCACACAGGATAACACAACCCAATCCACATAGGAAAGCAAGTCAATCATATAAAAGATATTGATTGACAGTCAAGACTCAGCTCACACAGGTATACATCATTTGTAAAGCAAAAGGAGATGATCAGATGTAGTTACTGATTCATCTAGTAGGGACCCACGTAGGATACTAGACCAGCTAAGCTGTCGGACCCACGTAGGATACTACAACAGAGGTCAATATTGTCGGACCTACATAGGATACAAGTACTGTAGTCATCACCGCCGAACCCACAAAGGATTCCAGTATGGTTGTCGTCATCGTCGAACCCACGGAGGATTCCAGTACGATAGTCTTCACCATCGAACCCACGGAGGATTCCAGTACGGTTTTCATCGTCGTCAAACCCACAGAGGATTCCAGTACAAAAGTATTCACCGTCGAACCCACGGAGGATTCCAGTATGATTTTCATCGTCGTCGAACCCACAGAGGATTATAGTACGAAAGTATTCACCGTCGAACCCACGGAGGATTCCAGTACGGAAGTCTTCACCGTCGAACCCACGGAGGATTCCCGTACGGTTGTCATCGTCGTCGCATCCAGTTCTAGGGTTCCCTCACATAGCATGCTCGTTTCTGGGAGGGTCCGCTCCATGAGCTAAGGGGTCGATACATCAACAGACATGTAGTCTGGAGTTGACGTATCCCAAAGTTCCGCCTTGTCGATAGGAACTCAACATGATAGAGGGCGCGTCAATCGGACGCCCAATTTTAGAGTTAATGGATTTTTCGTTCCAGTGGCCCAGTTGGTTTTTAAGTCAAAACCAACCCAAAAGTACTCCAAATATGTCCAAACCTCGAGTGGAGTAATCAAAAAAGTCCTTCTCACTAATAGGAATCTAACAAAGTCGACGGCACGTCAATCAGACGTCTGGAGCTCAAGTTATAAGCGTTTCCGCTCCGAGGGCCCGGTTGGATTCGTGTTCGAACCAACCCGGCCATACCCAAAGTTCTCCGAAACCTTGAGTGTAGTATACCAAGACTACTGTATCGATCCATGTATCTCATCTCAACTAACGGTGCGTCGATCGGAGGTCCATAACCCAAGTTACGGGCGTTTTAAAGAACCTGTCCGTTTTTAGGGGGTTTTGGGCCCGGACCGACCGGCCCGAGACCCCCATGGGTCGGCCCGAACCGGGTCGACCCGAACCGGGTCCTGGTCCGTACCATTAGGGTGTGGCCCGGCCCGGTGTGGCCTGGCGCGCTCGCGCGGCCCGCATGGTGAGCTCGTCCAGCGCCGAGCTGAGCGGACGAGGGGGGGGGGGGGGGGGGGGGTTGTCCCCCTGATTGAGTAACCGCGGCCCCACGTGGGGGGGGGGGGGGTATGCTCCCTTTCCAGTGGACGAGGAAATGGGCGCCGCATCTCCCCAGGATCCCGCGCAGCCGAGGGACCGGTCTCCTGCCGCCGCAGCTTTAGCCGCGCTGGTCTCTCATAGCGATGTGCTGGGACGCCGCTGCTGCGCCGACAACCCGCACCGCCGGTGTAGTCCGCGGGCCACCTGAGCCGCTCCGGTGGTCCGTTCTTGCTTCCATCTACACCTGGGGTCGTCTCGGGACCTGTAGATTTCTGCGACGGCCTCCAATCGCTCAACGGTCCCGTTTTATCGCCGCCCAACGTTCCACGCATCAAGAACAAAGAATCGGTGGGTTTGGACTTATTCGTTGGTCCGCACCCACCGCGTTAGTGGTTCAAACGACTTCTAACAATTTAATTATATGCCAAGGATATAATCCACATAAATTAAATTAAACCAAACACCATACCTCAAGAGTTGTTGAACGAAGGTTCGTCACGGGAAAAAGACGTCGCAGAAGAAGGATCGTCGGCGCCGTGGTACACGGCATCGCGGAGAAAAGGATCATCGGCCTCATGGTACACGACGTCGCGGAGAAGAGGATCGGCGTCGTGATATATGGCGTCGCGTCGTCGATCACCGAGGAACTTGCGTTCTTCGTCATCTTTCGTCGGAGGTCGGCGTTCTTCGTCGGTGACGGTGTGTTCTTCGTGTTCTTCAAGGAGGAAGATGAGGATTCCAAGGTTCCTCTCCAATCTTTCTCACACAACGAAAATAACAACAAAATAAGGTGTTGCCTTATTTTATTACTCATGTCAACCATTAATTGAAATTCAAAATTAAAACATGATTTAATTAACGTGCGTTGACCAATTAATGAGGCATTTAATAAACCAATTAAACACGAGAGTTGACTTGGCATTTAAGAGGGGGTGCAGGTGAGTTACCAAATTAAAAGCACATGGGAGGTAAAAAGGAAATAAAAAGGGTGGGGCTCTCATGGGCCCCACCTCACTAATATCCTACCTAGGAGTTAGGGTATTAGTGGGTCCCACTCCAACCACCATGCCTAGGTTATCATTACTTAGAATAAAAATAAAATTGTAGCACAATATTTTATTTTTATTATTCAGTTAACCCAATTAATTAATAACCTCACCTGAGAAAATGAAACTCCAGAAAAGGTGTTCTAAAGAAATTACTGGTGCTGCGATTCCATCGGGGCCCTCGGAATTGGATTCCGAGCATCAGTTCAAAAGTTAGGAAAACCCGCTCGTTCATTCACTGAACGTACCCGAGCTAAACTTTGGAAATTGATTCCGGGCACACCGGGCCTCGAAATCAGGTGCCGTCAGAAATTACGTTCTTGTAAAATCCCAAAAAAAATTAAGAAAAAAAAATTCCCCTTGAATTTTACAGGTCTTTACATTACTCCCACCTCAGAGCTTTACGTCCCCGTAAAGATACATCATAAAATAGGGGAACAAAAGTGGGTACTGAGCACGCATATGAGCCTCTCGATCCCAAGTGCTCTCCTGGAGGTTCTCATGTTGCCATCTGATGCGCAATAGAGGAATCGACCGCCCACGTAGGACCGCTCCTGTCGATCCTCGATCTCCACTGGGACCTCCGTAAAAGTATCCCCATCGTCAATGTCCAACCCCCCATAGTCGATGACATGCGCTGGGTCGTGCACGTATCTCCTCAGCTGAGATACATGGAAGACTTCATGCAACCGGTGCAACTGAGGTGGATGTGTCAAGCGATAAACCACCTCGCCTACCCTATTGAGGACCTAGAAGGGTCCAATGAAGCACGAAGACAACTTTCCACCTTGGCCAAACAGTATACCTGGTGATCTGACACAAACTAATCACAAAGAAAACTTTTGAAACACACATGAAATCAATGTTTTCATGCATTGAGTCGGAAATCAGAAGTCAGGGTCCTGGTGTACGGATACGTCGGCCGCCACACCAACACTGGACTCCATGGACTGATAACCACACTCAATACCCTTAACACTATTGCTTCACATAGAAGAAAGATCATAGTCCTGAGTTCTGCGGTAGAACCAAACTCCTCTGATACCAATTTGTCACGACCCATCCTCAGGACCCATTCCATGACTACTCCAAGCCCGCCTCCCATAGGCCAGGGGATGGAGACTAGCACCAAGGTGTAAATCCCAACAAAAATGGGAAGGAATTTCCTTTATAAGGTAAACAAACACCACAAAGTAAGAAAGAAGAAAGAAACACTAAGTAAAAGTGGGTACAAAAGTAGTGCAGAAAAGTAAGTGGGAGAGAATACAAACCCAAACTGAAAGTAAAGTACAACTTGAAAGAAAGTACAACAACTGAAAGTAAAGCAGCAACGTCGAGTCGTCCACTGGAAGTCCCACCTGAAGGGTGGGTACAGATAGCCTCCTCAGCTCCTCGGGTCCAGCCGTCTGCTTCGTTTACGTCCCGCCAAGTGGACCACCTCCAGTACCGACCTGATCTACAAGCCTCAACCACGATCAGAGCGGTCCGTCGTCTGCATCCAACACAACGTAGTGCGAGCATATCTCGTGCAGGGGTGAGTATACGCTACTCAGTAGGGACCCCGAGACCCTCGAATGTCTCCCAGAATCCACAAAGGATAATCCAAAAAGGAAAGATACAATCATGAAGTAACAACCAACACTACTTAGGTATATTCCCATACATATACCTAAGTCATTAATTCCAGTTGGGCTCCAACATCCGAGCCCAAGTTCGATCACGTCCACACAAGATAGTACAACCTGATCCACATAGGATAACACAACCCAATCCCCATAGGAAAGCAAGTCAATCATATCGAAGATATTGATTGATAGTCAAGACTCAGCTCACAAAGGTATACATCATTTGTAAAGAAAAAGGAGATGATCAGATGTAGTTACTGATTCATCTAGCTGGGACCCACGTAGGATACTAGACCAGCTAAGCTGTTAGAACCATGTAGGATACTACAATAGAGGTCAATAATATAGGACCCACTTAGGATACAGGTACTGTAGTCATCACTGCCGAACCCACGGAGGATTCCAGTACGGTTGTCGTCGTCGTCGAACCCACGGAGGATTCCAGTACGATAGTCTTCACCGTCAAACCCACGGAGGATTCCAGTATGGTTGTCATCGTCGTCGAACCCACGAAGGATTCCAGTACGAAAGTCTTCACCGTCGAACCCACGGAGGATTCCAATATGATTGTCATCATCGTCGAACCCACGGAGGATTATAGTACAAAAGTCTTCACCGTTGAACCCATAGAGGATTCCAGTATGGAAGTCTTCACCGTCGAACCCACGGAGGATTCCAGTATGGTTGTCATTGTCATCGCAACCAACTCTAGGGTTCCCTCACACAACATGCTCATTTTCGGGAGGGTCCGCTCCATGAGCCAAGGGGTCGATACATCAACTGACATGTAGTCCGAAGTTGATGTATCCCAAAGTTCCGCCTCGTCGATATAAACTCAATGTGACAGACGATGCGTCAATCGGACGCCCGATCTGAGAGTTAATGGATTTTTCGTTCCAGGGGCCCTGTTGGTTTTTAAGTCAAAACCAACCCGACTATACTCCAAATGTGTCCAAACATAAATCAGAGTAAGCCAACAAGTTTGTCTCACTAATAGGAATCCAACACAGTCGACAGCACGTCAATCGAACGTCCGGAGCTCATGTTATAAGCGTTTCCCCTCCGAGGGCCCGATTGGTTTCGTGTTCGAACCAAACCGGATGTACCAAAAGTTCTCTGAAACCTTGAGTGTAGTATACCTAAACGACCGTCTCAATCCAAGGATCGCATCGCAATAGACGGTGTGTCGATCGGAGGTCCATAGCCCAAGTTATGGACGTTTTAACAAACCTGTCCGTTTTTAGGGGGTTTTGGGCCCGGACCGACCCACTCCAAGACCCACTGGGTCGGCCCGAATCGGGTCGACCCGAACCGGGTCCGAGTCTGGCCCATTAGGGCGAGGCCCGACCTGGTGCGCTCGCACGGCCCGCGTGGCCAGCTCGGCTAGCGCCGAGCTGAGCAGACAGGGGGGGGGGGGGCTGCCCACCTGATTGAGTAACTGCGGCCCCACGTGGGGGGGGGGGGCTCCCTTGCCAGCGGACACGGTGCTGGGCGTCGTGTATCCCCTGGGTCCCGCGCGGCCGTGGGACCGATCGCCTTCCGCCGCGGCTGAAGCCGCAACGGTCTCTCTTGGCGGCGCGCCGGGACGCCGCCTCCGACCGCCGGGCCGGCGACCCGCGCCTCTGGTGTAGTCCGCGGGCCACCGGAGCCGCTTCAATGGTCCGTTCTTTCTCCTATCTGTGCCTGGGGTCATCTCGGGACCTGTAGATTACTGTGACAGACTCTAATCGCTCAACGATCCCATTTCATCGCTGCCCAACGTTCCGCACATCAAGGACAGAGAATCGGTGGGTTCAGACTTGTTCATTGGTCCGCACCCACCACGTTAGTGGTTCAAACGACTTCCAACAATTTAATTATACACCGAGGATATAATCTACATAAATTAAATTAAACCAAACCCCCTATCTTAAGCGTTGTTGAATGAAGGTTCGTTGCGGAAAAAAGGACGTCACAGAAGAAGGATCGTCGGCGTCGCGGTACACGGCGTCGCAGAGAAAAGGATTGTCGGCGTCATGGTACATGGTGTCACGGAGAAGAGGATCGGCATCGCGGTACACGACGTCACATCGTCGATCACCTAGGAACTTGCGTTCTTCATCATCTTTCGTCAGAGGTCGACGTTCTTCATCAGTGACGGTGTGTTCTTCGTGTTCTTCAAGGAGGAAGATGAGGATTCCAAGGTTCCTCTCCAATCCTTCTCGCACAACGAAAACAACAATAAAATAAGGAGTTGCCTTATTTTATTACTCATGTCAACCCTTAATTTAAATTCAAAATTAAAACACGATTTAATTAACGTGCGTTGACCAATTAATGAGGTGTTTAATAAACCAATTAAACGCGAGAGTTGACTTGGCATTTAAGAGGGGGTGCGGGTGAGTTACCAAATTAAAAGCACGTAGGAGGTAAGAAGGAAATAAAGGGGGTGGGGATCGCATGGGCCCCACCTCACTAATATCCTACCTAGGAGTTAGGGTATTAGTGGGTCCCACTCCAACCACCATGCCTAGGTTATCAATACTTAGAATAAAAATAAAATTGTAGCACAATATTTTATTTTTATTCTTTAGTTAACCCAATTAATTAATCACCTCACCCAAGCAAACGAAACTCTGGAAAAGGTGTTCTTAAGAAATTACTAGTACTGATATTCCATCGGTGCCCTCGGAATTCGATTCCGAGCACCGGTTCAAATGTTAGAAAAACCCGCTCATTCGTTCACTGAACGTACCTGAGCTAAACTTTGGAAATTGATTCCGGGCACATCGGGCCTCGAAATCAGGTGCCGTCAGAAACTGCGTTCTTGTAAAATCCCAAAGAAAATTAAGAAGAAGAAAAAATTTCCCTTGAATTTTACGGGTCTTTACATCCATAAATAACTAAACTATCCTTTGATACCAACTATGGAATCCCGCCTTTTTAAAACATAACTTTTCATTACATTTTACATACAGAGGATCTTTAAAGTCTAGTGTCTTGGAAATCAGGAACAATAAAACTTGAATACAACATAAAACATTCTTCTAATCCACTTTTAAGGCTTCATCATAATATCATCCTAAGTACAATTACTGCCTTTCATATCCTGGAGACATACATCAAAGGAAAGGGTGAGCAGAAGTCCCAGTAAGGGTAAACAAGGGAATCAATGTACTTGTGATATCAATAAGAACTTGAATAACAAAATAAAGATATGAGAAATAGAATTATAGGCATATAATAATGAAAAGAACTTGAAACGTAACTTGAATATGTTGCTACAACATTTTATTTAGACATTCATGAACATATCACCAAGGTCCATCCCCAAGGTGTCATAAAAATTACCAAGGTTATTCACCAAGGTATCATGAAACTTGTCATATCTTGAGATTAAATCTTTACCCAATGCATTGGAGGGATATCAGGGCGCACCCTTAATATGTCTTTACTTAAATGTGATCCACATATATCATAGTCAAACATTTCAAAAATAACCCATAGAGAATAAAAGAAATGGGTTTCATTTCAAAATCGTGACGTTTTAAAAGCTCTTAAAAATAAAATCATTATATCATTTATAAACCATGGAAAGGGAGTGAGGGTTATATGTATGTCAATCACATAATAAAATACATTATCTTTATATATTTATTAACACCCAAAGAAACTAAATAGGTCTAGGTATTCACATAAATAAAACAAGATAATTTCTGGAGAGAAAGAGATAGAAATTTTGAGGCGAAATTTCTGTAGCATAACGACTATATAACATGGTTTTAGAAAACATTGGAAAGAGAGGGTACAAGAGTAACCCACTAATAAATAACTTATAATACAGTACAAATATATAAAAACATGGAGATAATAACATGGTATGGAAATTTTAATGACATTCCACATGAAAAGGAAATATGAAACAAAAGAGAAGACACAATTCCTTTTATGAGAAATTCGGCAGCCTAACGGTGTCACTTAAAAATTCAGAAAAACATTGATGAGAGAAGAAATGGTCTATAATAATTTGGACATAAAATGGAAAGTAATAAGAACATATAACCTAAACATAAAGATATGGAAAATATAAGACACAACATAAAGGAAGTCACGACTTAAAAGAGGAGGGTGAAAGAATCCCTTACCTTGAAGAGTAACCTAGAAAGCTTGAAGTTCGGGACCTTAGGAGGCTTGAGGGCACCTTGGGAAGACTCCTTTAGAGGTAAGGAGACCAGAACTTCATTGGGGAGGATTTTTAAATGAAAATGATGAGGGAAAGACTTGGTATTTATAGGAGAAGTTAGGGGACAAGTCATTAATGGCCAAGGGACACCTCATCGGTGGTATTGGAAAAACCATGGGCTTTCCCATCGTATTTTCCCATGGTATTGGCCACTTGGGACACCTTATACCTTATATTACTATTCATAAGTCAACCAGAATTATTTCATAATTATTACATCCTTAATGATTTCATTAAACACCCAAAACTCAAAACTGTATTTTCACTATTCACCGAAAATTCAACTTTCTAAAAAAAACCCAAAAATTCACCTTAACCAAATATCGATGATCTAAATTCAAAAATGAAATCCATTTTATAAAAATAACTTTCTTAATATTTTCAATTTAATTTTTAAATAAAAACACTATTCACTGAAAATTCAACTGTTTCAGAAATATCCCAAAAATTCACCTTAACCAAATATCGATGCTCTGATTTCAATAATGAGCTCCATTTTATAAAAATAATTTTCTAAATATTTTTAATTTAATTTTTAAATAAAAAACACTATTCACCTGAAAAAACTAATACTTAACCAATAATTTCTGAAATAGTTATTTACCTATTTTATGGAATCACATTACTTAATCAAGGTGCCTAAATTATATTAATACTTTCTTAAGTGAGGTTAATTAATACATTTGGTCACATTACTAATAATAAGTGTAAAATCACTATTCATATTTTTCTATTCACCAAAAATTAAGTTGATCTTATTAGACTCTAAATTTCATACTGATCACAGTTGTAGATGACCATTTTTTTGAAAATCATCACACATTTTTAATTATTTATGGTTTATATAAATATTTTAAAATATACCTTTTCCGAAATTCATCAATAATATACATACTATATTTATCCGGACATTTGAAAATTCACAAACATCACCATAAGAAGAAATCACAAATTTTATTTATATAAAATGATTACATAAAGCAACAAAGGTCTTGTTATATAGCCCCTTATAACACCAGCATACGACCTAAGTGCAAGGTGTGCTAAGGTAATAGAATCTTGCTGCGACTCGACCAACATTGCCCGAGTGGTGATTTCTATCAGCTTTAACTTCTCGTGAAGGAGATTCTGTTCCAGCTTCACACGATGAATTTCGGCTTGGGTTTAGTCTAGAGCAAAGCCTAGTGGTGTTACCTCCCTCCCAAGTTCCGTTATATGGGCTTCTATCGGCCTGAGACTACTGGATGAGGCCATCAAATCTTCTTTCTATATTAATTAACCAAGATCACTTGTATTTGTAGACAATAATTGAAACATTTAGTTTCCAACGGTCATACTGACCAACGGTCATATAACCATCAAAACCCAATGGTCCCATTTTAATTATACTCATTTTATTAAATGAAATAGTTTTGTTGAGTATAAAATAAAATAACACAAAAAATTAGGAAACAAAATTTATTCAAAATTTCGGGTCGTTACACTTCCCTATTTGGATATATTACCCTAGCCCAAGGAAATAATTACTCCCTCATCCTAGTTATGAGGGAGTATGGAAGAAATAAAAAAGAAAAATAAAACATGAATAAAGTGAAGACATTGACTGTTGATAACCCTACACAACGTAGCTTCTCTACCAAATCTTTGGTCTACAGAATCGTTTTTGGTAATAGAAGAACAACTCTCTATTTATAGACTTCCATGGGGATCATGTTGCATTTAATTCATTAGTATTGTGATCTATTATAAATAATAAATATTCCTTGTGTGATAAATGGACACATGTGGAATTAAAATTGAATTTACCATTGAAAATAACATGTCAACATTCCTCTATAGTCCTTTGGAGAAACTCTCAAAGTGTTAAAGTTGTGTCACACTGTGAAAATTTCAAACCCTAATTTCATGTTCTTCATGTACTATATATTCTTTATAACTTGTATTATTTCACATACTAAAATTGATTCATGACATGAATTAACATTTTCCAATTCTGAAACCCCCTAATTACCATGTTTTTTTACATATAGATAGAGCCATTAATAGAACACCCTATTGCATGCATAAGGATTCAACACAGAATTGTTTTATTCAGGTAACCAATCCCATATCAGGATTTGGGAAATATTCATAAACATATCTTAAATCCATAAGAGAGTCCTAGAGAAGGAAATACCCCCCCAAAAGGTTGTGATGAGCCCAAAATCCCATCCACTTGACCAATTGGATCACTTATGCATCATTGTGTTTGAAACCCCAAATGACCACCTGCCTTTGGAAAGAAGGTCGATGATTCATTACAGATGAGGGGGCCATTTATATTTTACATTGGATGAAAAATGGAAAACCTAATGTAAATTCTTAAACTCTTCCATCTCTTTAATAAATATAAAAAAGTATTGATTGTCCAGTTCCTATTAGACTATGTTTTCCCACCATTCATTGGAAACAAAAATGGTGAACTTGATGTGAATATTGAAATAATAAAATGTTACTAGGGTTCCCATAAGATAGTCCATTTCACCATGTATATTTAATTTAAGAAAATGGAAAAACCAAAAACAAGAATGAACAATTGTGTTACCCATGCATAACTAATTGATCATTTTTCATACTTGTGATAATGCACTGATTGGAGACCACATTCCTTATTGTATTCATGAATATAGACTCTATTCTCACAAACATAACCTTGACCCAAGATCACTTCATCATCAAGAAAATGTGCTATAACCTCATCTACAACACCATTTTTGGGTCGCAAAACAAAATCACCTACCCAACACCTTTATCACTGGGTGGAAAACTTGATGGTCTAATAATACCACCATCATGGTATAATACTGACTCTCAAAGCTATATGTAGAGATTTCTAGGTACTAAATCCCAGAATCCCACCTCACTTAGGGAATTCTATGGAAAATCTGGTGATTTATATCACCACTACTAACCACTTCAAGAATCTATCTCCAAAACATGAAAATCATCATCTTCCTTACATTAGGAAGGAAAATAAAAGGGGTTCAATATGGATCCAACCCAGTTTAGAAGATTCCTAGGAGGGTTCATGTTTACCACCATCATCATCCTTCCATTTCCCCTTAGTCTCCTACTGAGGTAATTACCTGATAGGTCGCTACTTTGGATACTTATACTCGGGCACCAAAGAGATCTCTCTGGGTGTGGAAAACTATAGATAAAAGGGCGTGTGCCCATATTCCCACTTCCACTGATGAATTCCACCAATATATTCTAGTGGAATTAATAAAACAGGTTCATAACCTTGCTCACCCTGATCAATACTACATACATATTCCATTGATAAGAATGGGGGGGGGGGGACATATCCCCACCCCTATTCATGAAGCCCATTGGAATATTCTGATATGACAATGAGAACATGAGTTGGACTACACACCTAATTTAATTGAATACCTCTGCTAGTATACCTTGAATACTGAGAACATGTAGACTTATATTCCTGTACATACTCTACTAAAATGACACTATATTCTACAAACATTCGAATAACTCTACTGTTATATTCTAACACTAGTACAAATATATGTATAGGAACATATCCCTATCCCAATAGATAGAACAAAATATCACCATGATCAATATAAATAGATGGCTACTCAGGAGAAAGAACATGTTCCTTCTCCCATCCATGAGGATTATCAATATATTCTACTAAAGGAAGAGACATAAGACTAGGATTATATTCCTGATCTGACTAGGGTCTTTTGACATTGTCTGGAAATCACCTCAGGATAGTCCCACGTTCATATAAAAGAAATACAATGGTATATTCCAAAGGCAATTAATTAGGACTATATACCCCCTCTAACCACGTTATGTCAGTGTAATTCATAACTCACCTAAATATAGGCTCTTATCCCTACCAATTAAGCTACTAATAATATTCCAGCACCATACAAAAGATAGGATCATATCCCTACTCTTACTAAAGAAATACTACACTAGGATCCTTTAGAGGCTACATAGAAGGAGGAATATACCCCTTATCCCATTATAAAGGTCCATTGACATGTTAAAATGGGGAATGAATATCTAAACTAGGCTCATACCCCCTATTCAATCAAGGTTTACAACAACCATCCAAAGATAGAATCATACACTGTTGATGAAACAACATCTCACCGACATATTCTAGCACATTATCAACAGTGGGATCATATCCCTAAAACAATAGATGGTCATCAAAATATTTTGGAAAATTTCATATAGTAGGATCATACTCAAGAAAAATTACAAAATTCAGGTCATCATATTCTGACCATGATGTTGAATGAGTCTAACATTGCTACTCTGATCAATGCTAGTGTACTTGAGGCTACACGATGTGTATTTGAATCACCTCGAGGGTCCGCCAAATATTCATCTGAAGAAGAAGGTGATAACTACCATGATATTCCTCTTCATAGTAGTACATATATGGATCATAGGGACTCTCCCCCTAATATCCATCATGGTTGACCTCCCCATAGTAATACCTCACACAGAAAAGGAAATTCTCTCATTTTCCAGACAAATTTGAATAAAGTGGTTCCAAAAACACTAAGGTTAATCATATATAGTACCCTATTAACTATTAGAAACATCTCTCCTCAATCAGTAGGTGAACCAGAGAATCGGTGTCTGTTGACTAACCAGGCAGAAGGAATATCACCCTAATAAATTAGGGGATGACATGGATATATAGAGGGAGTTGGCTAGAAACAACTGCCCAACCATGTTATGGCCCGTCACTACTTCTGACTATGATATCCCATATGATCAAGAGGAGGAATTCATACCTTACACTAGAAAATGTTGTTGACCCATCAATGATTGAAGTCTATACACATCTCTTATCAAGGATATGAGGGTCACCTCTAGATAATACATACACTCTACTATCATCTAGACATGGTTAAATTCTCTATTACTCAGGACCCAATATCAGAAGAGAACAAAAAAATTCTACAACATGTTTTCCTATATAGCATAAAAACTCTCCAGTGAATGATTTACAAAGCCCCATTAGATGTTTACATCTGAATATGGGTCATGTATATATCATTTCACTTTAACTTGTCCCAAGTATTGAAAAGATCCTCAGATCTGGCATCTTACAATTTCATATCCATAGGAGAAATCAAAGGACCGGGTAACGCTCAGGCCAATTGGTCAATACAATGAAGATCCTCTACTTTAAGAAAGAAAAGATTCCATGAATATAGAGAGAGAGATATAGAGAGAGAGGGACACCAATAGTCTCCTAAGATTGGAATCTTTAAAAAATGGGAACACATACCAAACATGAAATCTGAATTCATTGGATACTCGATAGATCCATGTAGTAAGTGACTCCTATCAAAAGAAACCATTTCACCCAACCCATGCACTAACAAGATTGATTTTAATTAAGTGGATCATAATAGAAACTGCCATAAAAACCATCTAGGAGAGAACCCATCCCATTGGGATGGGTTAATTTTTACCACCACCTCCATCTTAGGGTCATCAAACCTTGACAGGGTCCCAAATAAATCTGAAGTGGTAAAAAATCAACCTCAATCCATAGGGTTTGGAGACTTTTATCTTGATCACCACTCAAAGAGTTATTGGATATTCAATAAGAGGATTAGAAAGCTCCAACAATGGCTCCAAATAAACCTTAGAACATAGGGTTGGGGTAATTTTTATCATTATATCAAAAGGAATTAGTATTCTCTAGGTTAGGAGATAAGTACCAATTTCCAGTATCCTAGAAATTCCTCCATCCACAAGACACACAATTTTTATTTGGGGCCTATTTAGAAAGAATGAATGAAAATTACCTCAATTTCACTATTCATAGGCAAAGAAAGGGGGATGTTTAGCTTCAATAATTACACCCTATAGGGGTGATAAGTCAAAACAACTCAGCAAGGTCAAAGTCTAGAGGTATGACCCACATTAAACTCTCAAGGGGGAAATGAGTGGTACGACGTTGCCTTACTACTTAGTCAGTAATGGGGTAACTATTGTTTTCCAATACACCCCAATGAACATTGTCACCATCAAACTAACAATTGATAAAAATGAAGACATAAATGGAAAAGGGTGAAACATGGAAAATTTACGTTGATAAGTATATGATCTTAATGCACAAACTAAGGGTACACATACATAGAATCAGGGGATTATCCAGAACCTGGTATTTAAAAATAATTAATTTCCACATCCTTGATAGAATTATACCAAGGATAAAGGGAAAGGTGTGGATACATCCCACTCACCACCAAGAAGGGATAATGTCCTGTATACATAGGAACAACTAGAATAATATGAGAATGAGATACAAAACCTCATACAGCTCAATGAAGAAATACCAAAGGGAAGCCTTACCACTGAGTATATTATTCAAGAAGAAACGTATATCCCTCCTCGTGACCACTAGGAGAGAGTGAATCCACCTGAAAGGGTGGAACATGAGCATTAGTCTTGCTCTAGATATAGGAAACCAGTTTACATAAATGATGAAGTTGAGGATGATATGAATTTACTCCATTACTGTGACAACCTTCCCCATACGAGGGTGATAATTTAACCCTTTCATGGATTGAAAATAAATAGGATATGAAATCAGGATAACCATATCTATACTCACATTCTCTCCATGAACAGGAGATGGTCCAGATAGTGGTACCTATATAACTCCTCAATACTATCAAGTACCTAGATGCTTGGATAGAATCCATGGAGTGAATACATTTTCTTATAAATCCCAAAAGTATTCCATACCTTGAATGGGTAGATAAGAATTTTCCCTTATACAATTTCAAAAATCAAATCTTCTTAACTTTTAATAGCACAGGGGACCTAGAGTATCACTAACACACTTCATATCCTAATATGGTCCTATGATGGGCCTACTTGAACAGCAGGAGGAAAATATTTAGATGATTTTTATATACTCTGGTAGGTCCAACCTTTATTTGGTATAACGAACTTCTAGTAGGATCCGTTATAGGTTGGAAAGACCATAATTGTAAATTAATTTATTAATTTATCTCTATGTTATGAAAATGACAATCACCGACCTCAAAAATTTTTAGCAGTGTGAAAATAATAGGGTCTCTTAGTTTATACCTAGATGGAAGGGTTTAAGGTACTCAATCAGTATTCCTCTCTCACAAGACTAGTTTATAGAAGTTTATATTGAGAACCTTTGAGATGATATTTGAACAAATTTTATCATATTGAAATATCTAGGTATATTCCATGAGTTCACAGAAAGGAAAAAAATGACTAGAATATTCTATTTAGTGAACTCAGGACAAATATCGAACCATTCCCACGATGCAGGAAAAAGGTCCTAAAAAAGATTGTTATTGTCACCCTCAAACTTGTAATAGTGCCTATCAAAGAACTCAGGTAGGACCTAAACTTCCCAACGCCTCCCACTGAACGATAAAAACAAGAGAAATTCCCTCGACCATAGGTAAAGGGAGATCAGGGTCTCCCACGATTTAAGGAACAAAATAAAAAATATACTACTTTTAAAATGAACAAGTTCCTAGTTATTTTCTCACACCTATAGAAAATAATCTCATCAAGCTACCAAAGCCCAAGAAACCTGATGAGGTCTACCTTCATGACCTCCTCGACTACATTCCTTTTCATAGAAGATTGGGTCACACCACCCGAGACTTCTTTGTCTTCAAATAAATCCTCCATCGAATGGTTGATTTTGGATAGGTGATACTAGGAAAATAACCAGCACATGTAACCTATGTGATGACCACCAAACTAGAAGAAGAAGATGATTGGATAGAATTTATGGCTAGGCATGAATAGAAGTTAAATAATGAGAAGACTCAAAAAGCTGTTGAATAAGACCACACCAACCTAAGAGTGTGGTTTCATAAACCAATAGTGGTTCCGACACCTAGGAAGATATTATTTAACACACCACCCAAAGGTAGATGTAATCATTAGATACAAGATAAGGCATAAAAGAAATATTCATATCCATATCTCACATAGGCTCTTACTCTTAGGGATTTCTTTCCTTCAATATTCAGAGGATGTGAATCACCCCAACAAATAGAATACTGATCATATGAAGAGCTCATTTTCAGTTATGTTAATTTCATTCACTAAACAGACGATTTATTTGATAATGAATATACCTAGGAATATGAGTTCCCCATACCTGATCATGGAGCTAGAGGAAATAGAAGTTGAGGGCATAGGGGACAACCAGGTCATGGATGAACCTAATTTTATAGTAACATCCCTTCTAAATCTATTTACGCAGATAAGACCCATGGATCAGTGATTCAAAGATCCCAAAAGAAGCATGAAGATGTCTCAAAACCCTTCATTAGCTGTTCTAACTCAATCATTTTAAATGAACGATTGGTGAGTGTGTGATTGGTTGATCAAACCAAACAAAGGGGTAGGCCAGCGTGACCTACGCCACTTGAAACCTATTCTACTACAACCTCTACCTAATTACCAAGACTGTATACCTCAAACACTTAATCTTCTAAGCATTATAATAAGAATAATCCCCACCTTGGGAAGTATAGACATCTGGAATAGAAATATGACATTATAAAATAGTTAGTGACTATCCCATCTAAAATCTAAGTCCTAGATTCTATCCATATTTAAAAAGAACTCATAGAGGAACTCATTTAGGCCCTTTGAATCCCCCATGAGTTTGAGATAAAAGTTTCTAATATTGAGGTTTACTGAGTGGATATTACACCAACCGAATGTTGTACCACCATATCTTTCATAGAGAAAGACCAAGAAGAAGTCATCTAAGGACATATCAACCCGCTTATTATTTTTGGAAAGTTGGATAATGTTGACATACAAAGGGATTTGGTTTCAAATGATTCTATAATTAACCTCATATCAGTCTATATTATCCGATGATTGGGATACAGTGAGGTTTATTTTTCTCTAATGAATCTTTCCATTCAAGGGTATGACAAAAGAGAGAAGAGGCCCCTAAAAAAGAAAAATCTTACGAATCAGTTTGAAGAACTAATTTCTAATAATATGTTGATGTATATCTTGAAATACAAATCATAGAATTTATTTCTTCGAAGAACCCTACCTTATATCCATGTAGTGGTACCTTCAACATTTCATCAACGTTTGAAAGACCACATCAATAGAAAGGTCGATATACTGCATGGTGAAAACTCCCCCTTTGAGTTTTTTGAATCCATATATGCCTAGTAAATTGTCTAAAATAGGTATAGAAAACAAACAATGATGGAGGGTAATATGTAGGTTTCCACTCTCAATGGCTTGGGGACCACCCTTGTGAATCCCCAGAGTATACTCATTAGTGATTATTTTCTACCTTTAAACCAAATTAGGGCAGAAGACTCAATCCCATTGAGCTGTTATGAACCGAAAACTCCATGATCCCCTATCTTTGTCATATAAATTGTGCCAACTAAATATGATTTGTTAAAGGGATGTTAGATTAATTATTTATTGGGATCCAAAAACTCCCTCACGTCATTATTAGAAATAAAAAATTCCCCAATACATCCCCTACATTTTCATATTTCCATATCTCTTATACCCTTAGTGGTAGTTGGAAAGAAGGAAAGAATACCTATGATGTCCCCATAACATCCTTAGTTGTTTAAGACACTAAGGATTCTTATTATTGCCTTTAATCCTTTTTCAGGGATGAATATTCCCCCAGATTATCCAAAATGCCTAAGGAAGTCCTCATAGAAATAGAGATGGAAGAGGAAGATGATAACCTAAAAAATTACCCTCCCATATTTGAGAAAGGCATATCCACTACCATCAATGAGATTAAGTAGGTGAATATATGAATAGAAAAAGAGTCATGAACCATATTGATTAGTGGTTCCATGCTTCCCAATGAGAAGAAGATGTATATTTTATTTCCAAAGCAGTATTGATATGTGTTTTCTTGGAATTATACATAGATTCCTGGGATGAACCTCTATATGGATACTCATCATGTAAGATATCCAAATGACCACTATGGTTCAAGTAGGTATCCAGGAGAATGCACCACTATCATGCAACCAAGGTATAATACAAAGTTAAAAAATTGATAAGACAACTTTTCCAGAGAGGTAAAATACCCAAAATGGATTATTAACATCATCCCCATCAAGTAGAAAAATGGGAAGATCAGGCTCTTTATTGATTTCAGGGACCTTAATAAACACTTTATAAATGATTATTTCCTAGTACCAGTCAATTTTTTTTATTGATGCAATGAATGGCTTCGAAGACCGTTTGTTTATGGAAAAATACTCAATATATAACTAGATAAAAATGTCCCCTAAAGATTTGGAAGACTCCAAATTCATAGATTCTCAAGGGATATTTTTCTACTAAGTCATGCCTTTTAGATTAAAGAATGATGGAACCAATTACCAACTCACCATTAATCATATCTTCAAACCTTTAATGGGATTAATCACAAAGTTATATGTTAATGAACTGGTAGTTAAATCTTGACAGTGGTGTGATCACCTCACTAATATTTAAATGATCTTAGATATATTTTATTAACACAATTTGAAGATGAAACCTTTGATGTGTGATTATAGTGTAACATTAAGGAAATTCCTTGGATTTATGGTATACCACCGTGTCATTGAGGTTGATCCAAAAATGAATAGTGAAATCATATAAATGCAACTTCCTCAGAAGATTAATAAACTAAGAGAGATCTACGGGAACCTATCTTATGTCCAGAATTTTTATATCCAACATATATGGAAAATTTATCCTCTTCACTATATTGATGAATAAGGTACTCAACTATAATTGGGACAAGGATTTCCAAGAATCTTTCAAGAATCGCAAATAGTAATGGTTGTATCAAGCTTTATTGATGCCTTTGGTTGAATGAATTACACTTATCCTATACATGACCACCATAGAATGATCTATCATAGCAGTAATTGCATAGAAAAATGTTGTGGGGAATGAAAAAGTCTCTAATATCTCAAATGAACAATTCTAAGAACCGAGACCGAGTATTATGACATTGAGAATAACTTCGTTACACTCATCTTCATAGTGAAAAAGCTTAGGAATTACTTATAGAACCATGAGGTCCACCTAGTATCTTGTATCAACTTGGTCAAGTATATTCTTATACTCCCTATGTTAATTGGGCATATGGATAGATGGGAAGTTATTCTATAATAGTATGGAATTCAATTCATATTGTAAAAAGTAGTTAAAATGAATGTGATGGCTGATTTCTTGGTAGCACATCCTACCCTAAAAATCACACTAGTATACACCAAATTTCCAAAAAAATAAGTTTTATGCACCTATGAAACTTCTTGAATGTGGGAAATATATTTTGAGGGTGAATACCAATGACCAAGTGGAAATAGGAAAGAAAACCCAAGCTCAACTGTGTTGGTTTAGGGATCAAATTTGATTCCCAAGACATGGAAATTATTCCATATTCCTTCTTAATATCCAAGGACTACACTAATAATGAGGAAAAATACCATGTTCTTATTACAAGATTAGATCTATCCCTACAGCTGTAGATAGCCTACATGAATATCAAAGGGGACTCAAAGATAGTAATCAGACACCTCAATGGTGAGTATGCCATCAAGAAGGAATAAATGGAATCTATCATCGATTATGTGAGAGGATTAATGGAAGAATTCACATTTGAACCAATAACACATTATGTCCCTTGATCACATAATTATCATGCCGATGCATTGTCTAATGAAGCCACAGTCCTAGAGAATCCTAATCCGGATGAGGTATTCTTCCATATCACACATAATAAGGTGGTATCACCAATAATCATCTATGACATGGAGGAAATTAAATAGATCAACACTACCTTAGAGCATGATGAGTTAAAATCCACCCCTGGATGGATGGACCACATAATAGATTACCTCTAAAATGGAACCCTTCGATCGGATCAAGCAAAAAATAAATATATTTAACACCAAAAACAAAATCCACCCTTTAGGATGGGTTGAATGAGAAGAAATAAAACTCTAAATGAGTCTTGGATAGAGTTATACTCAGATGTATTATAGAAGGAGAGACTCCCTCCATTATGAAGGAAGTCCATATAGTCTCTTATAGGGCTCACTAGTCTAGAACTGGGCTCTCCCACCAAATTAAAAGGCTTGGTTACTACTAGAAGAGGATGATGCATGAATACATAGAATTAACCATTATGTTTAATGCATTTAAAATCATGAAAACTTTATCCATCATCCCTCAAAGATGATACATATAGCTAGTTACTCCTATCCATTTTCCGTATGGGGAATGGATGTTGTAAGACTATAAACCCTAGTTAAAATGATGCAGTTTAAGTACATACTTACCGCAACTAACTTCTTTTCCATATGGGTTAAGGCCATACCCATCAAGGTAGTTGGGACAAAGAATATCATCAACTTTATGAAGTCTAATATCATCACTATATTCGATCTCTCTCACACGATACTAATAGAAAATGACACCAATTTCTATTATTTCAAATTAAAGAGATTGTAATAGGAGTATGAAATCAAGTCTAACCATTCATTATACTATCATGAAGTTGAAAATGGGTAGATAAAGTACTTAGATAATACTATATCAAATATAATCTAGAAAATGGTGGGAAAAGACAAGAGGTCATGGCCATAAAATCTATTACATGCTTTATGATTACTGTATCATCAAAGTACAAATTTTCTCACTATTAATAACTATATGTAGACAAATATAAAATGAATAAAAAGTACATAATTAGTTGGATGACTTAGAATGACTTGATGAGAAAAGGTTGTGTATGCTACAAAACTTTGAATTTCATCATAATCAGATTGCGTGAGCCTTCACCAAAAGGGTTATACTCGACTTGTTCCTCTAAGAAGAATTAGTATTGGACCTCAAAACCCAAATGATACTGGGGAAGAAACCTATCAAACTAAAAACTAAATGTTAAGGGAGTTACATAACATATAATTTATATTCCAATGGAGCTACTCATTGGAAACAATGGATGATGAATGTATTATTCCTTCCACCAATGTGAGGTTTCTTAGAAAATACATTGTGTAACTACTACTATGACACAAGTCTTGGTAGAAATACTCTAAACTACAAAACATATATATAAATACTACATGTTTCTTGATTCCTCTTACCATTGGTTATGTAGTGATGTCTTAATCTCACATTCTGGGTCTAGCTATATTATAAAAAATCCCCCATCCCTGTGTATGGTTTAGATCTATGTAGAGAATTTTATTTAAAAGAACTATGTGTGTCTTGATTATAATTATTTTGAGATAAGTAGTGACACATAGATTTTGTTCTCTTAGAACCAGCCCAAAATTATCCCCTATATCAGAACTTGATCCATGTAGAAGCCTTTGTAATATAGGTATCCTTTTTCTGAGAGTAATAATTCCCCCATTCTCTGCACACGAGATTGATCTACATAATAAACTTTTCTTTCGAGAACTATGTGTGGATTGATTCTCATTATTTTGAGATATATAGTGACACCTAGGTTTTTTTCCTAGGATCAGCCATGAATTATACCCTATATGATAACTTTATCCATTTATAAGTCTTTGGATTATAGGTTTTCTGCTCCTGAGAGTAATAATGACCTCGTTCCCCATGCACCGACTTAATTGGTGTAGGGAGATTTATTTATAAAAGATACATGTGGATTGATTATTATTACCATAATAAACAAATTGAAACTCATATATCAAATATTAGGTCCAAATTTAATATAAAAAATGGAATAAAAATTCCCCTCCCTACATATAGAACTGTGCAGAGAGATCTTTCAAGAACTATGTGTCGATTGATTCCTATTACCACAAGATACATAGTGATTCCCAGATCCCAAATTTTGAGTCCATCCATGATATAAAAAATGTCTCTTCCCTTGCATATGGTTTAGACTTGTGTAGGAGAATATTTTTGAGAAGAATATATAGTTTGACTCCCATTTCCATAGGATATGTAGGGAGACCTAAATATTCTCTTTTAAGCCTAACCAAGAGTTGTAATTACTCCCAACCATTCCCCTATATGAGAGTTAAATCTATACAGAGGATATAGTCCACATTAAAATTTGAACATCCCCACATATTCCCTATCATTTTCTCTCATGCGGCTCAATTTGCTTCCTAGTTGTATCTTGTTTCTCATGCTAAGCATGACTCATGTGATCTTTGGGAACCTTGAAAACTGCTCTGACCAATGTGATTAAGGTGTATTCTAGATAGGGAACCATATCCTAGTCACATTATCCTAAAATTCATAAATAAATCCATTTCTTATGATGTCAAAATATATTACCTAAGGTCTTGATGGAACATATCATCCCCCTGATTACTATGTACTTAAGATTCATGTGTTTTATCCTTTTTCCCTGAAAATGTGTTCAATATATAGTGTAATAACATTTAGGGTTCTATAACCCTTCATTAATGTTATGTTATTCATGAAAAAACTGTATATCATCAATGTATGAGTTGATATCAACCCATTCCTTGAGTTTTTATACTTCCCCTATGGACCTTGATCTCTCATACTATCAGTTTGTCACTTTAGTTAATTGCTAATAGGTACTTTCTAATATAAAGGGAACCCACAAGTATTTGTTGGTGACTAAAAAAATACCTAAGATCTTTCTCCTTGGAGATTTTTTGGTCCCAAAGGATACCCCCTTAAATCCAAGAGTTATTTTCTCGAATACGTGAGATATGGTCTTATTCCATTACTAACATTTGATATGTACCCATTAATCTCATCACCTCCTATTGAATTAGATATTCTTAGGTCACAATTTAAACTTTCCATGACCCAAATATTCAAGATCATTTAGTAACCCTCAATGTTTCACATCTATACATCATACCCATTATCAATGCAAGATTATAACATTTCATTCTTGTACCCTTTAATTTTTGGGAATGTATCTTCAATGAAGACTTAAATTCCCCGAGTTTCTAAAATCCCTCAGGACTCTCTCTTTTCCACCAAACAAACTTCATGACCCCTTTTCATGTATATATCATCGAGTTTCTTGACTTTATATTCTCTTGTAATTTCATGGACCATGATCCCACATCCTACTTGTTCTCACTTATGACATATTGGTAATAGGGACTAACAAATCCTAAAGGGACCCTTCTAGGATTCACTATTGAATAATATAATACCTCAGAGCTTGTGTCTAATGGATGTTTTGGTCCTATATGAAAAGTACTCATTAAATCCATGAGTTATCTCTCTAATAGTGAAATGTTAATCCCACCAATAATCAAACAACCATTCTATATATATACATTTAAAGACATGATTTATTTCACATTTTTTCCTAATTCCAAGAGTGATAAAAAAATGACTCAGTGGTTTATGCCTTCATAAAAAATTCATGGAATTAAAAATGTAAACTACACAACATCTATATCAAAATTACATGTGTATTGATTCCTATTACCATAAGATATATAGTGATGCTTGGGTCTCCAATCCTGGGATCAATTATGATGTAATGATAAAATCCCCCATCCCCACATACAAGTTATATCCATGTGGGGAGCCTATAATAACTATGTGTGGATTGATTCTTATTATCATTGGATATGAAGTGATGCCCATATCTCAAATCCTAGGTCTAACCACTATATATAAAAAATATACTCCCACCTTGTATATGGGCCAGACCTATGTAGGGAATTTATATACAAGAACTTTGTGTGGCTTGATTGCTATTACCATAAGATACATAGTTATTCTTGGATCCTACATCCTTTACCATCTAAAATAAGATATAAGATTTCATCCCTCTACACAATAATTTGATAAGTGTGGGGAATTTTCTATTTAAGAACTTAATGTGTCTCTATTTATATTACCACAAGATATGTAGTGACACCCAAATATAAAATCCTACTCACAATCGTAATGTAAGAAGAAACAAAGAATATATTTAATTTCCCTCCTTGTATATGAGTTTGATCAATGAAGGTATTTTTCTTCACAAGAACTATATATGGTCTGGTTCCTATTTCTATAGGATACATAGTGATACCTGGATCTTCCATTATAGAGCCAAACTCAAATTCTCATCTCCCCCAACTATGTTATTGGATGAGAACTAAATTTGTATGGGTATTTCTATTTGTAAAAAAATATAGGTTCCACCACATATTCCCTTTCATGAATTATCACATGAATCAATTGACCACCCAATTGTCTCTTATTTCTCATGGTGAAACACACCTTGACCAACACGATCAAGTTTAATTAAATTCTATATAGTTAACTACAATATAGTTGCATGATGTTAAAATACATTACCATGTTATTTTTATATGACATTAAACTTCATAACATGAGGTCTTCATGTTGGAAAAATAATCCCCCTAATGACCGTGTACTCAAGGATCATATGTTTTATCCATTCTCCCAGAAAATGTGTTCAAAACACATTGGTATAGCCTTTAGGGTTCTCCAACCCTTCTTTAATATTATGTTCTCCATGAAATAACTTTATACCTTTGATATCTGGATTAATACCAACCAACTCCTTGAGTTGATACAATTATCTTAGAATCCCAAATCCTCGAGTCATTTATCTTATGTATTCTTTATAGCACACAGGTATCATGGATTAGATAATACAAATAGACCCTACTATGATTCACTAGTTAATAATAGAATTCTTAAGAGCTATTTTCTTGGTGGATGTTTTAGTCCTAGAGGAGAGGCCTCCATTAAATCTAGGATCCATTTTCCTGACTTCTTGGGATATAGGTTTTTGAAATTATCAATGGTTGACTTGTACTCACTAGTCCTTATCTCTCACTAACTCAGATATTATTGGGTTATGATTTACACTTCCCATAACCCAACTATTCATACTGATTAAAAAAACCTCAATATTAATCATCTATTAATCATACTTATTATGAAAAAAAGGTTATAGCATCATATTCTTTCACCATTCCCTTATGGGGTATAAATTTTCTATGAAGACCGAAATCCCTCTCAGTGATAAATCCTAGTCAGATGAAATTAATCTACATGTCACATGGTCTATCATGAAAATAACTAAAAATTATTATTGTGGGCCACCCTATATATAGATCTATGTAAAATATGAGTGTTTTATCTCTATACTAGGATAGTATATGGAAATTCCATTTCCCCATGTACAAGATCAATCTACATAGAGGACCCCTTAACCAATTGTGATAACAAAGGACGACGAATGGAAGTAAAAAATTCCACTTCTATGTGTATGAGACTGATATTTTTAGTGAGTCTTTATAAAAACTATGTGTGGCTTAATTATCATTCCTTTTAGATATGTAGTGACTCTTGGATCCCACATCCTACACCCAGTTTCAATATTTAAAATAATAAATTCCCCTTTCCTTGTACATGATCCTAATATGTACAAGGAACCTTCTCTAATGAGAACTACGTGAGGCTTGATTACTATTATCACATGATACATAGTGACTCCCAGGATCCTTAAAACCTAGGCCTAGCTAAAAAATAAAAAATGTGCATCCTTCACCCTTTCGCATACAAGATAAAGATCCACGTAGAGGTATCTCCTAGAAAGAGCTTACTGTGGAATTATTCCTACTATTACAAAATTCATAGGAAAATATAGGGATTCCAAACCACTTAAATTGAATATTACCCTAATATCTATTTTACCTTGAAAGATCTTAATATATTTAAGGATTTATGAGTCATAAAATCTCACTTTGACGACATATGAATTAGATCTGTGTGCAAATTATTTACATATGAATCAAATATAATAAAAAGGGACTCTAGAATATAGCTACCCACTACTAAGCCTATGTAATAATAATAGATTCCTCCCATATCTAAATGCCCCTACCCAGTACCGATTATCCTTAAGTATATGTTTTATGAGTTCACATTCCCCCCTTATCTTCACCACATGATGTTAAATTGAAAGAAAGACATACTAGTCACATGACATTAAATTTTACAAAAATTATGTCCTCATCGCATGATGTTAAACTATCTAGTAGAATAATACTCACTGCACAACATTAAATAATTCATACCATCATCCATAATAACTCATTAGTAAAGAAAAACAACATCTTGGCTCTGTTTATCCAAATATTGGGTTGTTCTCATCATATTTTAGAACCCCTCAATCCATATCTCACACTTTGTATCTTGAGTGCATCAGATTACCAAAAAACTTCCATGCCATTTGAAAAAAAACCTAGATTCAAGGAACCCTTTTATTGACTATGCATGTCTTCATTTGGATCATTCATATAATCCCCTGACCTGTCAAACAAATGTGTATTTTCCTTGAAAAAATTGGCTTCTAAACCTTGTGATCACCAAAAACATTACAATAGAACCTATCACTATAGTGTGATTCACAATCATTCTAGGAATGAATATCCCATACCATTATTCAAGACATGAGAACCTTGATCCATGATTTTCAATATTTATCATATCTTTCTCAAAATGATATTGAAGTATTCTTGACCATGGGTACTTTAATTAGGCTATTGTGTAACATTACTCTCATACTAGGTCTAAATCACAAGTCCTTAAACTACTAGTGAAAGAAACAAAAAACTTTTTAGTTTTAAAAACCATAAATGGAATTCTGAGAAAAAGTCATGTCTCTACTCACTAATCTCTCCGACTCCAAATATTATGAAAAATTTAGAGCATAAAAAAGAGGCTCAAATCTCATAGGTCCCATCATATGGCCCTAGTAAAATGTAAACCATGTTCATTAGATCCCTTTGTTCCAAGAAAAATTTAGAATGATGATTTATCACATCCCCTTACCATGATAACATATTCAATTCTTGGTGACATAAATTTTAGGGTTCTTAAAACCTTCTTGAATATTATGTTTTCCATAAACCACCTTCATGTCTTTGAATTTAGAGTTGAAACCCGCCAATTCCTTGAGTTGATACACTTCTCTTGGAACCCCATAGCATCAATTCATTTCTATTAGTTCTACCATATAGTGTATTAGTAACAAGGATTAGGTGATTTGAAAGGACCCCACTAGGATTTATTAGTGGATAACACATTAACTCAGAGCTTGAACCTAGTGTATGTTTTGTTCTTGGAGGAAATTCCCCCTTTAAATATAAGAGCTATTTCAAAGAATATGTTTGATACCAGTTTCTAATTTTACCAATGGATTACCTATACCCACTAGCCTCCCTTTTATGTTGACTCATATATTCCTAGATCATGATTTATAATTCTAATGATTAGACTATTTAAGTGGATTCAACATCCTTGGAATTACGTCACTATGTATTGTACCAATTATCAAAGTAGGAATGTGGTACTCCAATCTTAAACCATTTAGTGGTCCCCATCACATGAATCAAAACCATGTGATGTAGGGCCTAAGATTCACAAACATAAACAAAACTACCCCCAGGGTGCCAGAGCCCTCCTTGGACAACCTTTTTCTCCATACCCCACTTCACTACCCAAGTGTTTAAATATTTATAAATATTCTATATCACTTGGGAAGGATTAGGGACCCCTGTGATTGACCATGCATGTAATTCCATCTATGCTCATGCATACAATCCCCAAACCGATCAACTATAGGTATATCCCACTTGTAGGAAAGGGACTTTGATCCACTTTATCCCCAATAACATCATAGTGGAACTCAAAACCTAAGATTGTTTTATGATCTTCCCTGATGTGTATGCATCATTTCATTATCCTCGATTAAAACTCTGAAAGATGTTATTTACATATCCCATATTCCAACTATCCAAGTGGATTTTGAATCCCTAACATTACACCACTATATTCCAAACCATATTTTAGAAAGGATATGGGGTGTCTAAACCCTTTATGAATACCCATACTTCATCATCTTAGTAAGGATGAAGGGTGTCCAAACCCTTCATTAATTCCCATGCTTAATCATCTTTGTAAGGATACAGGGTGTACAAACCCTTCATGAATACACATCCTTCATCATCTTTGTAAGGATGCAGGGTGTAAAAACCCTTCATGGATACCCATACTTAATAATTTCAGTAGGGATGTAGGGTGTTTTAACCATTAATTAATACCTATCCTTCATCATTTCAGTAAGGATATGGGGTGTACGAGCCCTTCATGAATTCACATACTTCATCATCTCAGTAAGTATACGAGGTGTCCAAACTCTTCATGAATACCCATCCTTCAAAATTGAAGCAAGGATACAGGGTACTATAACCCTTCATGAATATCCATCCTTCACCCATTCTATGTATTGGGTATAAAAAAACAATAGGTCTAATATATAAGAACCTAAACTATATAAAAGATAGTTTTGAGCTATAAAACCCTAAAAAACCCCAACAACATGTCCGAGCTATAAGACTCCGAACTACAATAATAATAGGTTTGAGATAGAGGAATATAAACTAAAAAAACTCATCATTATATCTTATAATACCTTAAAATAGCCAATTAAAAGAGAGACAAATCTCATTAGGTTGAAAACCCATAAATTTAACCCTAAGAAAAAATTGAGTCTCTTTTCATTGGACACACAAACTATGTGATCTTGGAAACATTAAGCACTTATTAAATGTAAAAAAGGCACAAAAATTATTAAGATAAAAACCTGTGAAGGGAATTGAGAGAAGACATCAAGTCAAATCCTCGTAAGACACTCCTTTAAATGTATTAGAAAAATTTTAGGGCTAAAATTACAATAAGAGATACAAATATTGTAGGAACCATTATCTGTCCCTAGAAAAAATAAAACTATTCTCTATAGTCCATTGAATTAGGAAGAAGTTAGAGAAGTTTTTTTCAGGGTCATATTTACCCAAATCATCCCTTTTGAACCATAAAATATAGGAAGGTTGATAACAGATACATCAGTGAGTATGCTTCTTCCATTAATAATTCATTTGTAATTTCATGAAAGGTTTATTAAGATTCACTCACTTGATTTCAAGTTTGGGATCACATGGTGTTATAACAATTATATATATCTTTGATGATCTACATGATATTAATCCAGTAAAATACCATGCATGTGATTAATAAAATAAATATTTAAAGAAAAATAAATTTCAAAATATTGTTTCATTGATAAAGTTAAAAGGAGGGAGGAGTATCTATAGCTTCGAGTATCTCTCATGATTTCAAAAAGAAAAAAAAATTTACATATATATAGTGGGTTCACAAAAGAATATTGCAAGTTAAGTTTTCAAAAACTGGCCAAAATCTAGTGGGAGGCATCAATTGAATGTTGAAGTGAAAAACACTAAATTTCCTCCACCACCAATATTAGAGTATCAATCATAGAGGATAAATATTCACACCCTTTTTGAGTGGTTTCTAATAAAGATGATGCTTTTGAAATATCTAACCTTTCTTGAGCTATGATCACTTCATGTTCTATTATCTATGTGGTCAAATCATCTGTTTGAGTATGAAACTAAGAGACTTTCTGATATCTCTATTCCAGAACCTCTAAATCTTCCCTCATTTATTGGACTAGTGATATTCTATCATCAACGTTGTGAAAGTACCTCTATTTACTAGAAATTTATTTTTGATCTAGTAAAATCTATATAATTATGTCGTATAATTTTTGATAGTTAAATAAACCTAATACTAAGTTAAAAAGGAGCCAGTGAAGGCATTTCCCTTGGTCATGATTCTCATCCAAGGGAGTCTCAGTAATGAGGGAATGGATTTGCTCCTAAAGTAACCTTAGTGATACCCAAATCATGATGTATGTTTTAGGGAGTTATTTAGAAGGATGAATAGTTTATGGGATATAATCAGGTATCAAGTCCTTTAGAATAAGGATCGACCATGAAAATGAGGTAGTGAAAGAAAAAGTCTCACATATTCTCCCTCCAATCAGTGCATCATCTTCCACTGGCACCGAAGGGTCATCTTCCCAAAAAGACCCTGCCCTACTAATGAGTGACTTGTCACTATGGTGATATCACTTTGTTGGGGACTCTATTGAGTCTTAAATTAGATCCATCACTACTATAGATACAAGGATCAGAAAATCACAATACTTATATAATTGATGAACTAATCAACTTAGCACACCAACTAGCTAAGATTCCACCCAAGATTGGGAATATTACTAGGATAAGAAGATAGAGGCATTGTTAGGTGGAAGAATTTTTTTTGAAATTCAGATCTTTGTACACAAATATAATCCATAATTAGAAAATGAGTTCAGGTTTTTTTTCTCCCCACACATTAACTGAGGGAATATGAAAAAATTTCTAAGTACAGTTAAATTAGAAAGAAAACTGATGAGGTTCATATGGATCATAGATGATTAACTCATATATAAAAGCTGTGATAACCCTACCATTGAGTGAGACATTATATGACCTCTCATCAGGGGAAACACTAACATTGCCAATAATTAGACCATAAAGTGTAGAGTACAACATGATATTGAAACAATTATGATAGATCAAAATATCAATACCCTCATCAGAACCTAATGGAATTACCTCAAACTCAGAGACATTTAGAAACCTGATGAGAAACAAGGCATAAGTGATTTCTATAGTATTCTAATATTTGTAGCACAAAAAAACTCTCCTATATAGCCAAATAAAAATTGGAAAGGGATGCCGATTCGGTAATGGATATTTCCCTATTGAACATAGACATGAAGTTGATAAATATAAGAAAGGATTAAAACGACAAGGTTGAGAGGATTCCCTTCTTAAAATTGGGTTTCCATCACAAATGTGTTGACTCGAATGCAAAGATATGTGTATCCAACATGTAAAATCCATCTGTTTTAAAACATGGACAAAAATAACACTAACTGAAGACTTGAAGATACCTCCAATATCACCTTATAGACCCATGAATCATACTATCCATTCTCTATAATATCCCAAAAATATCCCAGTATATCCTTAACTTGTTTAGAAGCATATTTATGAGGATATACAATAGTTGACTGATACCTGATTCAGAAATGAATTATTCTGACCCAATCCTTGAAATAAATGATTGAGCATAGGTTCATCTCCTTATTGAGCCTCTCTTTCACAATGTCAAGAATATATCATGCCAAGGTCGGAGTCTATCTAAGGTTATCCAAAATGTTTATAGTAGGAATAAATTCATCATAAATCTCCCCAAGAATAAGTATTACCAAAAGATAATAAATTTCCCATAAATAAATCCCTTCCTCACCATGGGTCAGATGAAAATAGTTGATTCCAAGACACCAATGACCAATCAGATCTCTAAGTATTTCTGGTTAGTGGTACACAATGAACTTATAAATCTATGTCAACTTGTAGAGATGAATGAAAAATAGTTGACTAAAAAATTCAATGTAGCTCTATCTGATCCAAAATGGCCCTGACCATTCATCATAAAAGCTTCCACCAGGGTAAAAATAACATTTCAAAATCTGTCCACATTTTATATTGACTAAACAGAAGATGAGTATATTTTTGTAACTCTAGGAAATTAGTTGATAAGTGAGATCATGACCATTTGGACCCATAAGGAACTTATCCAATTTATTGTATAACCCATGGAATAGTTCCATAATCAACTAAATATCCTTGAAAAAAGAAATTTGAAATCAATTAATAGAGGATGATTGCAAGTGAGTTGGAAAAATGTAGTTTGGATAAGTAACGACAGTATCATTTAGAAGTATGAATCTATATTACGGTAGTCTATGTGACAATGGATAGTTTTGAAGCTCAGTCGGAAGAAGTTCCTTTAAAAATTTCTTATTGGAAAAGACCTGGTACTAAGGATTGGTATTGTAGTTCCTAAAAATCATAGCTATTTGATTATCCTTTTTTTAATTCCGCAACATAGCTAACGATTTTTACTCCGGGGTTTTATCTAATACAGTAGAAATAATGATTATTATTGAAGATTTCTCACCCATAAATGAATATTTCAGGTGTTATAGAAAAATATTTTAACTCATGTTTTAGTTCCACTTCAATAGATAAAATACTCTTGGGCCTAGTATGTCCTAGTTATTCAACATATTTCTTAATTTTAATGTGAAAGTTTAATAAATTTTAAATTTCATGTTTATAAACACAATTTTTCTCACTGTGTTCCAAAGTGGGAAGCTCACTGCATTTAATGTCCCAAATTGATTTTAAGATCTTTTCCTTAGTAAATTCATTATAGTGTTGAAATATTTATCCCTTATAAGTATTAATAGGTTCCTCAACTTTTATTAAGGTAGGGAAGTCAACCTCAATCTCTCCTAGAAATTTTATAATCTTTGGAACAAAAATTTCATCCTCTTAACAACTCTCTATATCTAGAACAACACAGTTGTCCAAATTTGGTAGATTTCCCTGATTTTCATTTTTAAAAACTTCAAAATGTGGGGAAAATGTTTTCTCATAAACTACATGAGATTATTTATATATATATTGTTTAAAAAATTATTCTTCATATTGATTTAATGAGTATTAAACTTATAAAATTTAAAATTTTAAAAACTTATCAACAACTATTGGTTCTTTCACATTCTTAAACACGTGAAACTATTATTATTGTTCACAAAACTTAAACATTAGACTACCAATTATGACATTGATAACAACTCATATAGTGGCTAAGAATGTAATGACTTAAACTTTTATAAATGAAATTCCCTTTTTGATTGAATTAAATAACTTATTATGTAATGTGGTTAGAGAAAACACATGAAATTATTTAGATATATACTATTGGATTTAAAATACCATTAAGCTTCCTCACCATTGATAATATTTTTTTAATAGTGATAATATGATTAGAATATATTAAGGGTTATGATAAATCCAATTGGCATGATGAAGTGATGGCCTTGACCAGTAAAATTGTACACTATGAACCCTATTTATCATAGTTTTTGAGGGATATAATATATTTTTTACTTTTCCCTTGACAAACAACAATCCGATATTCAATAATTAATCACAAGTGAAACCATTTACAAGAGAAGTTCAATCTCATCAAGATCACGACCCAAACCATGTTTTCCGAACCACCCTAAGAAAATCTCACCGTTGCGCACCTAACCCTTAGGGATTTCACTAGTGTAATAAGGGGTTATATATCTCAAACCCAAAAATATGAATATTATTATTTTACTTTAATTAAAAATAATTATTATATTTATCCATTATTAATTTTACTTTATAAATGATTAAGTAAATAGTTTTATAAAAATTAGATTTTAATACGAAAAAACTCGAATTTCCTTTTTTTGTAATATGTAATTTAAATTAAGAAATTACTTTTAATTAGTTCATGATTTTTTTAAATAAATTATATTTTAAAAAATTTATTATTAAATATTATATAAATTATAATATAATTTTATAAAGTGAAAATTTAATTTTTATATGGGTGAGAAAACATTTATTACCAAAAAACTAGTATTTTTCAATAAATAGAGATTTTAATTTAAAAGTTTAATTTCTCATATTGATAGAATTATTTTGATAAAAATAAATATTATTTTTTGAATTATCACATTTTAATTATCCAATGGTTAATTTCTCATAATTTTCTGAGACAGTCGAATTTTCGGATAAAAAATAAATACGGTATAAATATACGGTATGTATTGTGACATCGTAGTGACCCAAAAGTGATGTAATATATTCCATAAAATATATAGAAGACCAAATATATATTTTAAATTTAAAATAATGTATTTTCTAGGTTATTTGACTAATTTTATAAACCCTTTATGAATCCTCCAAAACCTATAATATATTTTAAGGCTTTAAAATCCATTCATTGTAAACATGACTCACTTACACATCACCAAGGGTATTATTTTAATGTTATTGGTTAATATAATTATAAAATAATAAAAAATACTTCTATTTGGTTGAAAAAATGTGAAAAAACCACGTTAAGATTTTCAGTTTTGATTTTTTTATTGTGTAGAGTCCAAAACCTATGTTTGGAAAATAATAAAGAACCCCCCGATCTCTTCCTATATAAACCCTCAAAACCTATCATATCTCTTTAATAAAAACAAATGGATCACGAATATACTATTACATTTCATTTTTATAAACCTCTTAATATTACCCCAAGTTCTCAAGAAGCTCCTACCAAGCATTGGAAACACCCTCTTAAGGTAAGAGATCCACTCATTCTCATCTTTATTCAAGCACCATATTTATGTAATGTATTTTTTTATACAATTCCTATTGATGGGATATGATTTTACATATAACTATTACTAAACTTATGATATCCAAGTGAAAAGATACCCCTTTAACTCTCATTAATTCATCCCATGATTCATTATGTACCCCCGTTATGCTAATGAAATTTTCTTGAGATTTTTCCATGCCAAACTTTTATTCAAGAACCCTTTTTCTCTTATGCATTTTAATTTTTTTTTCATATTGAATTATGTTCTTATGTATCCCTATTTATTTCCTTATTATTTAAAATTGATGATAAAACCCTTTAACTCTCATTAATATCTCCCATGATTCATTATGTTCCCTCATTATGCCATAAAAATTATCCAATGATTTTTCAATGTCAGACCTCTATATTGTGAATACCATCGCCATTTCCACTCAAGGGTATTCACCTAGACATAAATATCCTTATTTTATTGGGTATTTAAATATATTTATTCCACACACCTTAATAATGAGATTAAATTTCATGAAATATGATCCTATTCTGAATGATTTATGTGGCACACTTATGCATGTACATGATATGAAAGCATCAAGTGCACTCAGATTTATATAGAACTCCAATGCATTGTGTAATATTTTAGTGACATGATATGTAATTTATGGGATTAGGGAATAAAACTAATCCATTTTTGGACTTTTCCACCACGTTATTATTTCTTGGTGGTTATCCTTGACCTATGATTACGATATCATGTTTAATGTTGTTCCCACATTCCCATGTTGCCTTTATATTATCTGTATGATCCCAGGTTTTCCTATGAGATGAATAATTTTTTTTCATTTTAAATGCTTTTTATAGAATATTTTGAGTAATTATTCTGATCATGGGTGTATTGGGGGTGTCCGGGGGTTGTATGGATCATAGATCCTTGTTTGTTTGGAAAAATAAAGCAGGCCACACAGTTAGTAGAAACTATGTAGTACAAGCCGCACAATTATTATAACCATGAGAGGCCTAATAGTGGGGTGATATAGGTCAAATAATTTTAGGAATCTATGAAACTTGATGTGAACACCCTTGTAAGGAACCTAAATTTTTTATCATATCCAAATCACACGGTTTGGGAATGGTTAGGAAAATTGTGCACACTAACCATGTGGGATGCCCCATGAAGAAGTGAAGGGTGCATTATTAAATCATGATTTGTCCAAATGTGCTGCCAAACCATGTGGCCCAGTAATTTTGGGTTAAATTAAACCTTTTCCCTTAAAATTTTTATAATCTAAGACTAATTCCTATTTCTTTATTTGGTGGAAAACCCTCACTTTGGGAGAGATCCTTTGAAGGATTTTTATAACCTTTGTTCTTGTTTCTCGATCCAAACTCAGAATTATATGCCACATGTCTCATTGTATTTGCACTAGTGAGTGCACAATTCATTTTGTGCCATTATTATTTCTTCTAGACATTGATGGAGTTATTTAGGTGTAAGATAATATGACCTATTTCTAGGTTCTTCATATGTTCTTCATTTTTCTCTTGATCTAAGTCGAATCTGAAGCTTATAATTGATGAAAACTTTACTATGGACCCACGATAGGTGTTCTATACCTTTACCTTATGGTTTGGTTCTTTATAGAGATAGTTTCGATTATTTCGCATGATGAAATTTTTGGTGGTGCCCATAAATTGAATTGAATAATTGAATTGAACAAATTATAAAATATTAGGGATTCCCACTAGTTCCTCTGAGTATGTTGGAGGTTATTGACCAAACCTAGGCCACCCATGGGGTGTTCCCTTTACTTTTCCTTTATTATAACACCCATGAGGTGTGCATGTAAGATTTTATAGTTAAAATGATCCCTTCATGTATTTATGGTAATTACATTGAATTGATTAAATTGATTAGGATATTATTGTGACTCCTTTTCCATGTGATATATGATGTAACTATTTTAATTGATTGAAATGTAATTGTTATATGGGTTTGAAGAAATCATGGAAGGTGAACTATTATGAATTGATGAATGGTTGAATGATCAATGTTTCCATAGGATGAAATGTGTGTTCTAAACCATGGGTCATGACAATGGTAGTGGATGCCTTGGATAAGATTTATCCATGGGTATTGATTCAATGGGATACCTTGGTCCTTGATACCCCCTGTATCCAGATTTCTTGGGCTCGCAATGGACATGGTATGTTGATATACTAATTGGACCCCATTCTAAGTCTAACTAAGTTTCCATTAAGATAATCCTGGGACTCGACAAGGATGCCTTGGTTCAATATATCTTGGATCCTACCCCATGGGTTCTGACACTTCTAATTATATGGATAGTCCATGGGAAATTTGAAACATCTGATTATACATATTGACTTTGGGAAATATGACACTTCTGATTAAATGGACCGACCTTGGAAAATTTGACATTATTGATTATAAAACTCATCCATGGTTGATATGATATACTATATATATGAAATGGATATCGTGTATACTTCTATTTTCTTTACAACTGCCTTTTTTATAGAAGCTTGACCATTGTTTTGTAGGGAGCCTTATTTGGATAGACATTTTCACTTACTTTCCTTACATATTCCATGGGAACTTGTTTCATTTATACTATACCTATTATATTTTTCACATTGCTTATCTTTTATTTCACAACCTAGACCTATTATAGACACCATTGGTGGTGGACTACAATGAGTTTATCTCACACCCTGACTCAGGGTGCCATTGGATACCCAGATAGACTATATGAATATAGGTAGGTATTGGGGAAAGTTACCATAGTTCAATGCTTGAATTCATTCCATTCTTAGGATATGGGTAGAACAAGACTGAGTTGAGTCTTGAGAATCTAGTTGGGATAGATTTTTTTGGTCTATTTGGTATTTGATAGATGTATTGTACTGATTCATATATACTTGTTTTGGATACTTTTTAGAGACACAAAATGACATATTAATGTTTATGAGATTAATTTTGGAATTGTTTTATATATCTATCTTTGTATTTTTATCTCTGATTCATTTATTATTATGCTTCTGCTACATTGGGTTACTGGTCTTGTGTTTATAGTATCTATTTCCACTATGCCATTTGTTACACATTATTCTGCTACATATCTATTATTGTACATCCACTATGATAAAATCTTGTAATAAGGGAATAATTCCCCACTAACACACCCTGGGACCTCACTACTCAGTAATAGCCTCTGGCATTTGGGGAGATGCACTTGAGGCCTTGTGACCCACCAGCTTGGGGAACTGTTTAGTGGCATCTGGTTCAGGACATTACAAATTGGTATCGGAGGGTGTTTTCTTTTCGGCTTTATTATTTTGTGATAATAGAAAGGGAATTAGGAATAATTGGAAATTTTTAATGAGATGTTCTTGAGAGTAGTTAACCCATGTATGGGAAATAACTAAATTTACTTGAATGGAAATTGTTATTTTCTAGATTCTAACTATTATAGTTGATTTGATTCCACTTTTGGGTGACACACTTGAATTTTTATGTTATCATTGATATGATTGAGTTTTTTATTTTGTTGAAACCTGATGAGATGAGGGTATGCTATATCATGCATCATTTTAGGAACCTTATTGAAATCACATTCCATGAATTATCCCATACCATATAAGATGAATTGCTTGTTTGTATGATGTTGTGATATATTTTGTGATAGTTATATGTGATGATTTGATTGATGATCTATGAATTGGTTTGGAAAACATGGTTTGTACTTAGATAACCTTCCGTAACCTATGCATTGGTTTCCTAATTAGGACATAACTAACACCCTAATAAGTCAATTATGGCATGTTGAGTCGTGGACCATGAGTCATATGGACTGGAATATGTTATGGTGTGGATTAGGTGGACGCCATAATTTAGTTCATGAGGAGTATGTGACCTTATGGATCAGAAGTGGTGAATAACTTAGTTCAACCATTTTAAATGAAATGTGAAATTAATATGAATTTAAATGGAAATGATATGAAATTAAAGTTGTGAAAATAAAAAACTTTTCCTAGACCTGATTTATGAGTGGGAAGTAGGCAATGTCTCTAAGGATGTTCATGACTATTCCTTTTTACAAGTTCCAAATTTAAGAGTAGGATGTGTGGTATATCCTATTTATAGGAAGGTTTTTATGTTTCATATTATTTGAGATGCAAAATTATGTTATCGATCTTTTTAGATGCATGTGTTTGGAATTGTAGAGACATGCCACCATGAAAACCTCCGGTCATACGCTAAGAAGGTGGAGATGACCATGATCTAGAGGTGATGGGCCATGTGATACCAATGGATACTTTTATAGTGATAGTTATGGAAACAATGGTTATAGTAGACACAGGTGATGAGGTATAGTTCTGCAAGGGTTTTTTTCTCTTTGTGGAGACTTTTCAAGGAGCACCACAACCTACCTTGTCTATGGATGAGTTGATGCATGTGTTCCATCAATATGATCCTCCCACATTTTTGGGGGATGGTGGTACAAATTATATTGAGCTATGGATTGAGACTATTATTTTGATCTTTGATCATATGGATACACCTCCTATGAGGAGATTGAATCTCACAAATTATATGCTTTGAGGAGCATCAAAGCGCTGGTGGGATGTTATGAACCAGGATGACAGGCTGTGAGACATTTTATGGGGTTATTTACAAACCATATTTTATGATTAATTTTTACTCAAGACTCTAAGATAAGAGTGGTATAGTGATTTCATGGGTTTGGAGCAAGACACTATGATAGTTATGGAGTATTAGACATGCTTTACAGATCTATAACATTTTGCACTGACATACCTTTATAATGAGCTATCGAGGGAGAGATGCTTAGAGGAATGTATACGACAAACTGTTTGATCTCTGGTCAATTTTTTAAGGTTGAATATGATTTCTGAGATAGTAAATAAGCTACTAATTATAGAGTGGAACTTGAGTGAAGTTGGGAGTGAAGAGCAGAGCTGTATGGTCTCTCGACCCAGTAGTTCGACTTCCCGTGGCAGGAAGAAATGTTTTGAGGATTCCCTTGAGACGAGTACCAACTATACTATGAGTGATGGTAGTTTAGTTTTCTACCATCAATGTGTAATATAGGGATACATGAGGAACCAGTGTGATCGGGACCCAGTCGAGTTCTGATATTTTGGAAGGATGGTTCATTTGTAGAATTTTTGTAGGACCTTACCTCCAACAGTTGGTGGAAGGGGGTTGAATCTGACACCAAGTTTGGGAGTGGGATTCACTACTCCATTTTAGGTAAGGATATAAAGCAGTACCATTAGTTTAGGCTGAGTAGTGTCAATTATGGGCAAGGAATTTAGATACCAGTTTTACCGAGACAATAGAGTGGTCCTAATCTGAGTAGTGTGGTTGTGTCGTAGGGTCATGGTTCAGGCCAGATATATTCTGTATTGTCTACCCTCAAGGATAAGGGTGCTAGAACATCTATGGTGACAAGTATGATCTTAGTAGCCTCTACTATTATATCTTCTTTTTTAATATAAGTCCATCACATAATTTCATATCTTTACTTGTTATAGAGAGAATTAGGATCATGATTTAGTTTTATGATGGTATGTTGATTCCTGACACTTCGTTGAGGATCAGAATGGAGGATGTTATTCAGTGTAGGGAGTTCCCCTTTATATTGGTTGGTGTGACTTCATATGGAATCTTTTTTACCTTGAGATGATAGGGTTTTATGTTATACTGAGGATGGAATATCTAGTTACTTATTGAGCCCATGTTGATTGCTATTAACAGAGGGAGACCTTAAAATCACCAGAGGGCAGAGTTTATACACACAAGGGTTAATGGGATGTCCAAGCGATATGATACATTCCAAAGAATCATGGGATGGACAAAATGATAGACTGTTTTTCTATTTTTTATCAGGATGACCAGGGACCACATCAAGAAGACTTCACTCTAGTAGTAGATCATTTCAGGGATGTGTTCCCAGATTTTATTTGTTTTCCTCCTAAGAGATAGGTGAGGATCTTCATTGAGATAGTGCTAGGAGATGCACTAGTATCCATTCTTCCTTATAGAATGTCTACTATAGAGTTACATGAGCTCAAGAGTTAGTTATAGGGCTTGGAGTCAAAGGGGATTATATGACCCAATATATCTGCATGGTTTTCTCCAATAAATTTTATGAAAAATATAGACAATACCATCAGGATATGTGTGGATTTTTATAATATGAATAAGATAATGGTTAAGAATTAGTACCCCTTTCCACGAATAGATAAACTTTTTGATCATCTTTGAGGAGCTTGGGTGTTCTCGAAAATTGATTTGAGATCTAGATATCATCCGGTGTGTGTTCGACCTACATACATACCTTGTACAACTTTTTGTAGTAGGTATAGTCTATATGAGTATCTAGTTATGTTGTTCGGTCTCATGAATGTGCCAGTGGTATTCATGGAACTGATGAACTAAGTTTTCCATCCTTATCTAGATTTGTTTACGGTGGTTTTAATGGATGATATCTTTGTGTATTCTCACAATCAACATGGCCATGAAAAACATGTTCATATCATTTTAGATACCATGAGAGAGCATCAGTTATATTCTAAGACCACAAATTTCCACTTATGGATGGAGAAAATTAACTTCTTAGGTCATATTATCTCATATACAAGATTATAAGTTGATTCAAAGAGGGTGAGAGTTGTAGTTTCCTGGGAGAATCCCTAGAACATATTTGAAATTTAGAGTTTATTGTGGATTTCTGGATACTGCATGTATTTCATACAGGACTTATCATGAATAGTAGTACCATTTATGGGATTGATAAGAAGGGTGTTAAGTTTGTATGGTATGATACATGAGAGATATATTTTTAGGAGTTGAAAAGAAGATTGACTTTAGTACCGGTCCTAGTTCTGTCAGAGTACGGAAGAAGATATATTGTGTATTGTGACGCATGAGGTACCAATCATGGAGAAGTTCTGATGTAGGGGGATCAAGTCATGGAATACAAGTCTCAACAGCTAAGGCCACATGAGAGGAATTACCCTATGTGTGATATTGAGTTAGTTGTAGCTGTTCATGCTTTATACTGTTTCAGAAATTACTTGGAGAGAGTTTTGTGGTGTACACAGACTATAAAATCCTCTAGTACATATTTACATAGTATGATATGAATCTGAGGAGGTAAAGGTGGGTTAAGTACCTACAGTCTTTTAACTTCGAGATTGCCTATATGTCTGGAAATGGAAATGTAGTGGCCGATGTACTGAGAAGGAGGAATCATATATAGGTAGTTTAATAGGATAGTACTGAGTGTGTAACAACCCAAGCTTCTACGGTACGCTTCTCTTGGAATAATACGATAGCATGTGTTGTAGGCAACATTGAGTTCTAACACACACCACAACCAATCAAACTAGTAGTTATGAATAGTAATACCTACTTTTTAAAATTTTAGAAATTTTATCTCTCAAAATGGACTTCATTTTTGGATTCAGAGTATCGAATTTAGCCTAAGGTGAAATTTTGGTACTTTTCGGATAACTTTCATATTTTGATGAATAGTGAAAGTTACTAAATTTTATTTAAAAAAAACTTTTTTAATCAAAATAATTAATAGTGATAAATTATTAATTTGAGTGGTTTTAAAGTATATTTAGAATATATTTTTACCATTTAATATAATTTTGGTCATTGGACATAATTTCACAATTAAACCGAACATAAACAAGTATCAATCTTTTGATAGTTATTATATCATAAAAACACGTTTTTTGTTTTGACAACAGGAATTAATTTTAAATTAATTTCTGCCACTTATGTGTTTTTAATTTTAAAAAATGGATTCCATATTTAGAATCATAATTTTAAAATTGTGTAAATAGGTAACTTTTATTTTTAGACATTTTGAATAATTACTTCGGTAAATATTTTATTTACCATGGTTAAAGGGTAAATCCGGTAAATAAGGGTTAAAAAAATAATATTATAATAATAAAAAATTACCCTAAAACGTGTCATAACCTTATTGGTTGATACATGTTCGACCATGGGCATCTTTGGGTCAATTTTGGGACCCCATGGTGCCACTTTTAAGTGATAGGGACACTTTATTTTAATTAAGTTAAAATGAATACAAAAATGACACAAGCATATATCTTTTAGAAAATGTTTTTTTAAAATGGGTTATATATGTTGGATTTTTGACTATAAATATTCATTATAAAGATAAAAAGATTTCATAAATAATGGTAGTTTATTTATAATTTTTAGAAATTAAATAAGTTAATTTATTTATGACACAATGATGATGAAGTAATTGCCATAATAGTGAAAAATTAAAATAATTGATATTATAAATACCAAAATAAATATAATTTGAGACTTTTTAATGAATTAAACTAATTTTCTAGGATAATATGACATATTTGGATTTATTTAATCGACTTTTTTTGAACTAATAATTCTGTTATGATTTTCACAAAAAATCAACTATTGAATAGTGTCAAAATTGACATAAAAGAGTTTTTAAAACAAATATTATATTATTAATTGATATTAAATTCCTAAAAATCTAAGGTTCGGCCAAGAGACTTATATAATGATAGGTGTATCATTAATGGACCACTTGGGGGTCTCTTAGATGTATATAATAAGTTTATTAACCATATAATATAAAAATACAAAGAGACATTGTAAAAGTGAAACTAATTAACTTAGAGTTAATAGTTAATGATAAGGTTAATATAGTAACCCAAACCTGTATAAATTCTATTGTTTGAGTGGTTTTCGACCCATACCTACCTTAAACTTTAAATAATAAACTTTAGAGCCATTATAAATCGAATATGAATTTATTATAAATTAATATTTCTAGCTTTTCCAAAGGTGCCCCTCACCCCTCTTATAAAAGGGCACTCCCCCTTCTCATTAACTCACACCTTCAAATCCTTTTGGTTCGGCCAACCTCTGCCCAAATACTCTCTTAAATTCCCTTAATTCATCCAAGAGGCCTTACTTTAGTCAGAAAGACAACTTAAGGAGCCCTTTTGATCAAATCAAAAGGAAGAACCCAAAGAAGAGGTAATGTTTTCACCACCCTTTTCCTAGTTCCTTTCTTCTTAAACTTATTCCTTATTTGTTATTACCATTATAAAATAATAAATACAGTATCTTATATATACTATGATGTTATTATAAATATGGTATAACCATATTCAATATTCTATCCATCTTTTGAATAACATGTCACCATACGTGCGTATGTACGGCTTACCGTCTCCACGTCGTGGTGTAATTGTTATTCAATAAATTATTATTTGGATGGATATAATAATGATGTTTAAATCATGTAAATAATAAATATAACATGATAATGATTCTGTATATATGATATACCATCCAATTATATATTATTTTAATATCAAAATAATGATATTGTCGCTCGTGCGTACGTACGGACTACCGTCTCCACGAACGCGATGAGAATCATTTTCCATCGTATACATTCATGTATAATTCTCATTTGATGATTAATAATAGTATCTAAGGACTTGATATCATTCTGGATATGATTAATATACAACCTATACATGAAAAACACTGCTTACGTAACAAAACATATAAAAGAAAACGAGTAAGTTAACACCCGGAACAACGATAATTCTAAGATATTATTAACAAATAAATGTTAAAAGATCATATATGATATCATATTAATGTATATGATTCTTGTATAATTTAATAACAATTATTTCACCATTATACAGGAGGTTAACCTACCCCAACCAAGGAAAAGTACAAGGTAAGGGGTTTTCATCTCACTCCTTATTCCCGTGAGATTCATGCCATATTTCCACCATTACCTTTTGTGTGGTGTATGTACTACCCATAATTATATTCTTTGTGTAATGAACTTTAATTTATGTGTATTTACATATTAATTGTATGATACCTCTTTCATGGGTTGTACGTTTCGTAAGTTACCAAATTAGTAAGGGTTTATTTCGCAATCTCTTCATTATCCGAGGTTGTATATACATAATAATCTACCGGGATCTCTTTATCATCCACATCCATGTTTCTTAAAAATGTATTTGAAAACATTTTTACTATTTACAAGAATATGGGTTAAAGACATTTATACCCTTGTTTGACTTTTTATAAGAGGTTTATAAAGGAATCTTTCCATCGTTTTCCAAACAAGGTCCTTTTTTAATCTTTTGACAAAATTAAGGTAAGAATGTCTGTTTTTTTAACTTATACGGCAGGTGCGGTTATTCTCCACTGTTATTACACCTTTGAAGCTTCCTTCACAAGCTTATAAAGATACTTTCAAAATAAATGTTTTCTCTATAATTATGCGAATTTTAAATGATTTCAAAAAAAGAGATATTTCTCTCAATAGTATTGATTTCATCTATGTCAACATCCTTTGAGAAATTTTAAACTTGTTTCAAGTTAATTTATTATGATACAAATCATCCATATTGTATTTAAGGTTTTGTGATATTTTTGACTATGGATGAGTTATTTTTATTCCATTAATGGTTTATGATTAAAGTTTTGACATTTTTTATGTTAGTTTTAATACGAATGTTTATGTTATATTTCATCCTCTTCTTAAGATGAATGTGTTGGACTAGTATGTTCCAGGTTGGGGACTGGTAAAATTAAGCCCTCCGGGTTGGTGTCCGGTTATTAGAGGCACTCTGGGTTAGTGTCCAGTTATTAGAGGCACTCCAGGTTGGTGTCTGGTTATTAGAGGCACTCCGGGTTGGTGTTCGCTTATTAGAGGCACTCCGGGTTGGTGTCCGGTTATTAGAGGCACTCCGGGTTGGTGTCTGGTTATTAGAGGCACTCCGGGACGGAGTCTGGTTATAGAGGCTCTCTGGGTTGGGTTCCGGTTACAGTTATCCCTTAGGTCTTGGCACGAGGCCTCGACACAGAAATTAAAGTTCGTCATCATGAATTCCATATTTATGAAAGTGGTTATTGATATTTCATGTGATTATTCGATTAGTAGAATATCCATGTAAATAAGTAAATGGCATTATTTCATTTTATTTTTTCCATACTATGTTGAAGTTCAAGTTAAAAGGCTTTTGTTTTAGTTATACATTGCCTTAAATGTTTATTCTTATTTATGAAAGTTTCCGCTACATTGTTATCCTTACTGGGCATTTGAGCTCACCCCTTTTCTATGTTTTATTTTTCCCAGGATGTGAAGAAGTAAATTATGAATGACCTGCAGGGATATTATGAGGGGATAATAGTTTGGACTATAGAGACAATATGTTGTTGTATTAGTTTTTCACTTTATGATGTCATGTAAAACTTTATGAATATATCTAATGTTTCCAAGGCTACTAAACTAATCGGTCTTTCGAGATTTGATCTTTCTTGTGATCATGCCAATGTTATGTAATAATGCACCGACTCTGGGTAACTAGGGTTGGGGCGTTACAGAGTAGAAGCTTATGATTTTTTTTAGATGTACTTGGAGGAGAAGGATGGTGAGGGGTAGAATTTTATTTCATCCTTAGTCGTGGCCTCTACCCTTCTAGATAGAGTAAGGATTAGGCAACTATCAGATTTAGAGGGCCTAATCCTATGGGATAGTGTGGTAAGTGAGGACCCACATCCTAGTTATACGGAATACAAGGATGAGATCTTATGTATCCATGGTCATGTTTGGGTTCTAGTGAACATACGTGAGGAGTTTATGTAGGAGTTTCATGCCTCAGTTGGGGTAGTGAATCCCAATGTTACCAAGATGTATTTTGATTTACACCATCAACACTAGTGTCCAGGTATGAAATGCGAGGTAGCTGTTTTTGTTATGAGGTGTTCCCCTTGTTAGCAAGTGAAGGTGAAACATTAGTAAATAACCATACTTTTACAGCAATTACCTATTCCTGAGTAGAAATGGTATGACTTCGTGATGTATTTTGTGACTGGTATTCCTAGGTAACCTCGAGGTTGTGATCCAATTTGGATTGTTGTGGACAGGCTCACAAAGGTTTCTCATTTTATACTGATCAAGGATACCTTCAATGTGGATGCACTTAGGAGTTTTTATATCTATGAGATAGTATGACTTCACGGGGTCCATTTCACTATCATTTAAAATAGGGATGACTGGTTTAAATCTTGTTTATGGCAGAGTTTATAGAGGGATTTGGGTACAAAGGTTCTTCTAAACACGACATACCACCCTCATAATTATGGCCAGTCAGAGCGTATGATTTAGGTGCTCAATGACTTGCTGATAGCATGCTTTTTAGATTTGTGTGGCTCTTGGCAGAGGCATATAAACCTAGTTGAGTTTAATTACAATAATTTCTATTAGGTGACTATACAAATGTAACACTATAAGGTTTTTATGGTATGAAATTCCAATTTTACCTATTCTAGTTGGAGGCTGGTGATGCAGCATTATTGGGACCATGTCTTATGTAGGAGACTTCTGATTAGGTCCATTTGATTATAAAGTGGATGGATACTTAACACTCTCGATAGAAATATTACACTGATCACTACAGAATACTTGTAGAGTTTGAGGTTGGGGATCAAGTATTTTTTACATTTCTCCCTGAGGTTGGGAAAAATACAGATTAGGAGATAGGATAAGCTTTCACTATGATACGCCAGACTATTTGAGATTTTAGAGAGAGTCGAGATGGTAACCTATCAGTTGTAGTTACCTAAGAGATAACAATCCATGAAAGATGTATTCCACTTATATTATCCATTCCATTATCATATAAACCTGTCTCATGATTTTATACCCAAATATGTGGAGTTATAGGTAGGTATATCCTTTGAGGAGCATCCAATTCATATCGTTTATAGAAGAAAAGAGGTTCTATGAGGCTGATCAGTTCCTATAGTATAGGTGTTATGGAAGCATAAAAATTTATAGAAAGAGACTTGGGTGTGGGAGGCTGATGTATGTGCTCAATGTTAAGATTTATTCTTAGGCAATTCTTAACCACTCTTGAGAGGGAAATTTGGGGACAAATTACTTTAAGAGGGGAAGATTCTAAGATCCCAGGTTTTCCTATGAAGTTTGAATATTTTTTTTTTCAGTTTAAATGCTTTTTATGGCCTATTTTTAGTACCCAATTTGATCATGGGTGTATCAGGGGTGGCTCAGGCTTGTTTGGAGCCTAGAGCCCTATTTTTTTTAAAAACTGGGTAGGCCGCACAATTAGTAGAAATCGTGCAGTACATGATGCATAATTTGCAACGACCCAAAGTTTCATTAATGGAAATCCCACATGATCTAATTAAATATATATTTATGTAAAATGTTTTTATAAAATGTCAAAAACTTTGGTTTTATGTTAAGAATTTTTACCACTACTAATATAGCTGTAGAACAGTGATCACATGATTAGTATAAATATAGGGCTTTAACAAATTCAATTTACTCAGACAAAAGAAGCGATGACCTCATCTAGTAGAATTGCTCCATACGAAGCCCATTTGTCGGAGCTCGGAAAAGAGGTGTCGTCCTTGGGATTCTCTCTTAACCAATCCCAAGATGAGATTCATCATTTCAAGCTCGAACGGGACCGTCTATGGGAAAATTGGAAGTTGATAGGGATTACCACTCGAGCGATGTTATCCGAGCCACCCCAAGAGTCTGTCACCATCACACACCTTACCCTTAGGTCCTATGCGGCTGTTTTAAGGGGTTATGTAACAAATCTCTAGTACTATGTTCATGTATATTATTTTTCTGTATATAATAATGAATATACCTTCTTGTCATTATTGATACTTTGTAAATAGTTTTTTAAGCACAAATAATATTTTTTAGTTAATATTCAGATAAGAAATCTATTTTGATGAATTAATGGATTTTTGAATTAAATAATATTTTAATAAAATATTATTATTATTATTAAATTAATTTTTATTAAATATAAATGATCTTATAATGTTATGAATGCAATTGTAATTTTTATTAAGGTTTGAAAGCCATTTTTGTCAAAACCTGTGAATTTTCGATAAATGTCTGTTTTTATTTTAAAAGTGAAAATTAAAATATTTAGAAAATTATTTAGATAAAATAAATGTTATTTATGGAATCAGGACGTCAAAATTATCCAATGGTGAATTTTTCATAATTTTCTGAGACAGTCAAATTTTTGGGTAAAAATTAAATACCGTTTAAATATATAATGTGTTTTATGACATCATAATGACCCAATGGTGATGTAATTAAATACTATAAGATTTATGTTCCAAAAATATATGTTTTACCATTAAAATAATGTGATTTTGGGTTTGTTTGAATTATTTTACAAAGCATTAATGGACCCCTCAAGACTTATTACACATCTTGTCTTTTTAAATTATTTTCCATGGGAGTGTGACTCACCTCCAAATAAGCAACCCAATTATTTTAAGAAGTTCGGAATTTTGAATTATAAAATATTGTTTTCCTCTTCCCTTTTCCAAAATCATGGGCAAAAACCATGATCTTATTTGTGTTTTGGATTAGTTTAATGTAAGGGGTCCCAAACCTAAATAAGATAAATTCACTCACCTTTCCTATATAAACCCACCAAAGCTCCCAATTCATCCTCACTCAAAGCCTTTGGAGTTCGTCCAACCTATGCCCTACTCTCTCTAAAATCCTCCCAATCTTCCCCAAGCTCCCAATAAGCCTCTCTCAATCCTCTCTCAAGCCTTTGGAAGCACACTTCCAAGTAAGGGTTTTTCTTCCTTTCACTTTTTGTCCAATTTTCTTAATATTGTTATTCCCTTTTAATTTCAATTATAAATGCTGGGGTGTGGTTTAAAATCTCCCCCATACTGCCCTATTATTGTTGGAATGATGGGATACCCCTTTCTCTCTCATTAAATGACTATCATGTACACCCGTTAATATGTCGAAATTCCAAAAGGAACTTCTCTCTCCTCATTTACATTCAAGCAATACTTTTGTATCATGAATCTAAATTCCATTACAATTGTTGGGACATGTATCTATATAAACCGTTACTGTCCATTTCATGTAGATATGATGAGACACCCCTTTCTCTCTCCTCAACCATTTTTATGAATTCTTATATCACGCCATTATACTGCCGAAATTGCACCAATTTTCTAAGCCAATGCCATTGTGTAGTGAATACCATGCCCATTCCTCCATCAAGTGTATTCAACTTCATGCAAATTTACTTATTAATTATAAATTTTCATTCCACATTCCTTTTTCTTGGAATAAATGATTATGTTTTATGAATCCATGTGGCACACTTATGCATGAAATGAAATGTTTAATAAGGGTGCGCCCTTATAGCGCTCTAATGCATTGGGTAAAGTATAGTATCATGATATGTCATGTGAAATGAGTGTTGAATCATGCTAATTCAAGTGCAAAGAGAGTTTACTCATGCTTCATGTGAAATGATTATTTACTCATACTTCATGTGCAATGGGCCTTGGCTCATGCTAATTCCATGCTAAGTGTTGTTTCCACATTTCCATGTTATAATTATCATGCTTTATCATGCCTTTATGTCCATGTTTCTCTTGTGCTCTATTTATATGCCTATTGTCTAACATGTATTTTACTCCTCATGTATTCCATGTTTATTCCCTTAATGGGCTTTATATCTCACCCTTTCCTTATGCATGTCCTCAGGTTATCCCATGAAATGCTAAGTACGAGGGAATGTAGTGGTCATGTAAATGATTTTTTTAATAAAGATATTGTACTTCATGTTTTAAGTTGTTATGTAATGATCCTAATCCCCAAAGACACTAGAACTCTCCATATTCCATGTTTCATCAAGTTAATAGTTTATATAATAAATCATGTTTAAGTTTTTAATAAAATCAGGGTTGTCATAGTTGGTATCAGAGGATAGGTTTAGTTATTTTTGGTATTAGGATTAGAAAACCCTTGTAAAGCCTTAGATACAAGACTAAGTACAATAAAAACATCCCTAAGTTTTGGTGAGTATTGAGTAAGTGGGTTATCAAGAAAATGCATCCCTGTCTGGATACAAGCAGGTAGAGGCGGCTCTGGCACAGATGCATCCTAGGGGTAAAACCCAAAAACACCGCTTTGAGCTAGACTCGAACGATAACTGGTGCACGACAACGGGCCTTGCTGCACTCTTGGTTACGACACCCCCAGTGGATATGCTTTGGTAAATTCACAAGCTTAGTATGAACCCTTATTAAGGGAATAAAAAAAACCCCTAAGAACATATGTTAGAAAGTAGATCACGAAAATCCTATATTGAAGCCTATAGATTCATAAGTTAAGGAAATAAAATTTAATTTATAAGTCATCAAATTTTGTCTTTTGATTACCCTTTATGTGTTACCCCTAACTTTCCTTTATTCCATCCAATGGCCGGTAATAGGAGGACTCAGGCTAACAACCAATGTGAAGATCAGTGTGATGACTGTGTTAATGAGATGCCCAATCCAATGACAGCGGGAATCACGAACTTTGTCACGCTTCTCTCTCAGCTAACTTAAGCTTTGAATAGAAATACGGGTCAAGAAGAACGTTCAACCCCCCTAATAAAGAACAAGTTTCTATAGAGAGCTTCATGAGACAAAGGCATCCTACTTTTAGTGGATCATCCGATCCCACGATTTCTGAACAATGGATCAACTCCATTTCAAAGATCTTCTCCATCCTTCAATTTTCTGAACAAGAGAAGGTTCTCCTGGAAGCTTATCGTATGGAGGGTGAAGCTAATCAATGGTGGACGTTGATAAAAAATATGAAGCCTGAGGAGGAGATCGATGTAACATTCCAAGAAAGTAACGAATAATAGATATTCTTGTCTATTTATATTTATGAATTATATAGTTTTTAGAGGCTAAAAATGAGAATAAATCCAATCTTAAGCATGTAATACAATAATATTTTTATAAGATTGTTTTACTGCCTTTTGATGGCAAACCATTTTTTTAAATAAAACATTTGACAAATTTATAAGATCTATTTGTCAAAATAAACTTATTATTTATTATTGGGACATTGGAATTTACATTGGATAATTTTTTGGTATTTTTCTGACAATGTTCATTTTTTAATGAATAGTGAAAAATACTGCATTTTACATCAAAACTATTTTTTCATCTAATTTAATTATATGGTTATATTATTTTTTTAATTGGTTTTATAGTGTAATTAGAATATATTTTTACCATTTAATCCAATATTGGTAATTATAATTAATTTCACTTTGGAATTGGGCATAAACTAATGCCAAACTTTTCATAGATATTGTTTCAATAAAACCCGCTATTTGTTTTGACAACGGGAAATATTTTTAAATTAAGTATTGAAATTTCTGTGTTTGGAATTTGGTAAAATGGATTCCATATTTGGAATCATTGGGTCCAAATAATTTAATTAAGACTCTTTTGTTTTTGGACTTTGTGAATAGTAATGACGATAATTATCGTTAATTATCTTGATTAATTACTAATCGGGTAGTTAAGGATAATAAAATAACATCATAATAATAAAAAATGAAACCAACATGTGTACTAATACTACTGGTTGTGTCATGGACGACCATGGGATGCCTTGTTCCAAACTTGGGGACGCCATGGAATCAATTTTGTGTGATAATGTCTTTTTATCTTTTTATTTTTTAAAGAAAGTAAATGTAACAAAGAATGTATCACCTGAGTGAAACATTTTTAATTTTGTATAAATAAATTATCTCTTGGACTATAAATATTCATTGTAAATCTAAATAGATTTACTATATCATAGTATTTTTTTATAACTTTTATACATTAAATAAATTAAATTTTATATGAGACCATGATGATGCATCGATTACCTCATTATTTAACGATTTAAATAAAATGAAACGTTAATGTAAAATATAAGACCTACACATGTAAAAAACCTATTGTATGGGTGGATTTAGAACCCTTATCATCTTATCCTCGAAATACATCAATGTGGGACCTTTAAAATCCGAAACTCATTTGAAAATAAAGCAACATTTTATACCTTTCCAAGAGTGCCCCTCCTCTCCTCTTATAAAAGGCCCCCACCTCTACCTCCTTACCCACACCTCTCAAGCCTTTGTATCAGCCAAGATCTGATCATTTTTTCTGTCCACATCCCTCTCCTCATCCTAGAAGCCTTACCTTAGGCAGGAATCTCTTCAAGAAACCCTTTTGGTTCAAACCAAAGGGAGTTACCCGATTTTATGGTAATGTCTTCACATGTGTTCTTTTGTTTTATTTTTCTTCTCCAACCCCCTAAACTATTTTTATTCATTCTTTTGTAACAACAACAGTATATTCAATATACTAGGATTTCGTTATAATATGGATTTGATCTACACTTACACACACCTACATCTAATGGTTAAAGAACATACTGTTTCTGTGGATGGTGAATTCCTGCCTCACAAAACGATGATTGTTCAATATTATTTTAACACCTTCAAAGGTGGACATTAGGATGTCACTATATTTATATATGATATATAATATGTTTATGTTTTACTTAATCTTCTGTATTTTTCATTTATGGCATACCTTTATGGTTTCCATTATGGGTTAACGCGATATCTTCATTTTAGGAAGTGCGGACTACCGCCCCTCAAAGTGATTTGATTCGTTAATACCATATGTGGTACATATAAAGGATAGATTTAATGATATTATATATGATAAGATAATGAATTTATAATAAAATTATGTATCATTATGTTTTAATTCCATTAAATATGAAATAGAAATGGAAGTAGCGTTCATGCGTACGTACGACTTACCGTCTCCATGAACAGTGCATTTCATTTCTTACCTCTAAATGTTATGTAATATTATAAATTCATGTATATACTGGATATATATGATATATATGATATCTATATCATGAATAAAATTATTGATATAATGTATATTTTACCACATGAACAACTTATAATTATAAAGATTTTATTTTTGACTCAAGTACCAATGATCGACAAAACAACCTTTATTAACTTAAATAATTAAATAATGTTCATGACATGGTAATAAGTGATATAAAAGGAATAATGAACTTGAAAAAGGTTCTTAATCAATTAGAAATTAACTCAAGTTTATTATTCATTAGGTTAAATAATGATCGAGTCAAGTCAGACCCAAGGTATGGGACTTCGTCTCAATCTCCTTTCATTGAGGCATATTTTGTTTTATACACAACTTTCTTTTATACGGTGTATAAACCCCCTTGACTTTTAAATTTACTCGAAAGGAATATTTTCTATACGAAGCATTTACTAAATGAAAAAGGGAATGTTTTTTTTCGTACGCATGCGGCGACAACGACTTCTCCGCCGCTGTGACCATTATTTCAGTTTCGGCTTCCTCTACAAGCCATACATTTTTTAAAAAATGAAAAATAAATACCATGTTTTACTTTTCTTTTATTTTGGTATTGATAATGGTTTTCATAATGTTTTTATTATATCAATGTGTTTTATTTATATCTTGTGATTGAAATGTGCAAATGTTATTTTTCTTTTATGCATGTTTAATGTGATACGATTATGTTATGGTTCTTGGGAATTATTTTGAAGATGGGTGGTTCCATGATAAACTAATGGCGGGTGAGCCCGATACAGCTCTCCAATTCATTGGTTAACACAAAGGATTTAAATGTTATGGTTTTTCTGAAGAGATTTAGTGAATATACTATGATGGGTATTCCAAACATAACTATGAAGGTTACTCCCTACGTAAGAATGTTATGAATGCCTCAACTTACCTTTATGTCTTATGATTTATATGATTTATTCATGATTTGATGAGGTATATTAAAATTCTTATGTTTTATGAGTAAAGTATGATTTCATACATGGACTAATGTCTTCTTTTCGTACTTTTATATCCCTTACTGAGCTTTTTATGCTCATCCCAAGTTTTTGAAATGTTTTTCACAGGTCAAGGGAAAGGTAAATGATGTGATGATATTGTCAAGGAAGTGTCAAGAAAGAATCCATGTTTTATTTTAAATATGTTTCCATTGATGTGAAAATGAGTACTATATTTTATGTAACCACTTTGTTTAAATGTGGAATGTAATGCATGTTTTATGATCTAATTCTCTAAAACTCTAAACCTGAAAAGATCCTCAACGTGTATTCTTGAAATAACTCAAGATTAAGTAATGTTTAAGGCTGGGGCCTTATAGTTGGTATTAGAGGTCGGTTTAGATAACTTTAGGAGTTAGAATTATATTGAATGATTATCCAAAAATATTTTTTTTATGGTCAAATTGAAATGATATAGCATTTGAAGATTACCATGCTGCTTCATCTAAGACATGTTTGTTCAGAATGGTTTTCCACAGAGGAAACGGGGAAGCAGTGCTAGGAAGGAATACAGAAGGAAATAAACTTCTGAATCAGCATCCTGAGATGGTCGGAATTGGAACTGAATAGTTTGTTGCAGTAATGGCGTAGTTGACTCATGCTATAAATGGTGGTGGTATCCATGCACGAGATCAGCCTGATCAACCACTAAAGAACATGTCTGTGGTGGAACATTTCATGAGGCAACATCCCCCATCATTCAGAGGATCATCTGACCCTGTGCTAGCTGAAGGGTGGATTAAAGCACTGGAGAAGATTTTCGATGTCATGGGGTGTTCAGAAAATCAAAAGGTTAGTCTTTCTATTTACCGTTTGGAGGGTGAAGCAGATCAGTGGTGGTCGATGGTTAAAAATATCAGGAATGCTGATGAGATTGATGCTCTCGACTGGGATGAATTCAAAGGTATGTTTCTTGAGAAATATTTTCCTAAGGCTGTTCGAATTAGGATGGAAAAAAAATTCTTGGAATTGAGGCAAGAGGAAGACTCAATGGCTGCTTATGAAGAAAGGTTCACTCGATTGGCAAGGTATGCTCCAAATTTTATCCGAGACCTTGATCGTAAAATCAATCATTTTTACTCAGGATTAAAGCCAAAATATCGAAGGGCATTAACTTGTTGCGAGTTCAAGAGTTATGAAAAGCTTGTTCTATGTGTTGAGAAGGTGGAAATGGAGTTTTCCGATGATCAAGTGTTCTATAACAACCGACATAATAAGAGATCGAGGTGGCGGGAGAAAGGAAAGAATTTTTCAAAAAGGTCTGATGGTAGGAATACTAAGTTTCCAGTTTGTGATAAATGTGGTAAAAGGCATGCTGGGGAATGTCTTCTGAATTCTGGGAAGTGCTACCGATGTGGTAAGATGGGACATAAGGCTCGTGATTGCATTGAAAAAGATCAGGGTGATGGTAAGACCAAATTTGATTTACAGTTAGTGAAATGTTTTAAGTGCAATGAGATGGGTCACTATGAAAACAAGTGTTCAATAAAGAGATCGAGTGATGGGAAGCAGTTATACTACAAGCATAAAGGTGTGGTGAAATCCTTGGGCCATCAAATGAAGTGGTATCAGGTACTTTGTTTGTTTTTCAGATTATGCCAGTGTGTTGTTTGATTCGGGGTCTACACATTCTTTCATCTCTGAAAACTTTTCTAGTAAAATGGGAATACCAACTCAAGAAATGACTCCTGAACTTGTGGTAAAAACACCTGGGGGAAATTTTGAGGCAAAAAGAATTTATAAGAATCTTCCTATCCTTATCCGTGTAAAGAACCTAATTGCAAACCTTATTGTTTTACCTCTAGTAGAGTTTGATGTTATCCTGGGTATGGATTGGATCTCTATTTACCATTCTAAGATTGACTGTAGAGCTAAAGAATTTTCTTTTCAGAAATACCTTCAGTTTGTGTACAAGAATGAACCCTTACTGTTGATAACATATCAAGAGGCTGAGAAAATTATAAAAGATGGAAATGAATGTTACCTTGCACATATTGTTGAAAACAAAGGAACTGTTCAGATTAATGATGTGCCAGTGGTAAATGAGTATCCTGATGTTTTTCTTGATGAGTTTCCTGGAATAATACCAGACCGGGAAGTTGAGTTTACTATTGACTTAGTTCCTCATGATAATCCAATTTCAAAACCCCCTTATAGAGTGGATCAAATTGAACTTTTAGAGTTGAAGGAGCAATTGCAAGATTTATTAGAGAAATGTTTCATTCGACCTAGCACATCACCATGGGGTGCTCCTATTTTATTTGTTAAAAAGAAAGATGGTTCTATGAGACTTTTCATTGATTGTAGAGACTTGAATAACATCAATGTTAAGAACAAATATCCTTTGCCTCATATCGATGATTTGTTTGATCAGCTCCAGGGAGCTCAGTATTTTTCAATGATTGACCTGAGATCGGGGTACTATCAGTTGAAGGTAAAGGAAGCAGATATTCTGAAGACCACTTTTTGTACAATATATGGACATTATGAATTTGTAGTTATGCATTTTGGGCTAACCAATTCACCTATTGTATTCATGGACCTTATGAATATAATTTTCCATGAGTTCTTGGATAAGTTTGTGGTTGTTTTAATTGATGATATTTTGGTGTTTTCTAAAAGTAAAGAGGAGCATGAAAGACATTTAAGAGTTATTTTGAAAACCTTAAAAGAAAATAAATTGTATGGGAAATTCAAAAAGTGTGAGTTTTGGTTGCAACAAATTTCTTTCCTTGGTCATATTGTTTCCAAAGATGGGATAACTGTTGATCCTGCAAAAACAAAGGTTGTTGAAGAATGGCCAAGACCCACAAATGTAACTGAGATTTGTAGCTTCCTTGGTTTGTAAGGCTATTACCGAAGGTTTGATAGAAATTTATCCCAGTTATCTAGTCCAATGACAAAGCTAACTCGAAAGGGTGTTATGTTTATCTGGAAAAAAGAAATTGATGATTGTTTTCAGGAACTGAAAAGAAGATTGGTGAATGCTCCAGTTTTGGCACTACCTTCCAGGAATGGTGAGTTTGTTATCTACAGTGATGATTCATTGAAAGGACTTGGTTGCGTCCTACTGAAGAATGATCAGGTAATTGCTTATGCTTCATGTCAGTTGAAAACTCATGAGGTAAATTACCCTACACATGATTTGGAATTAGCTGTTGTTGTTTTCGCTTTATAAATTTGGAGGCATCATTTGTATGGAGTAAAGTATGAAATATATACCGATCACAAAAGTTTAAAGTATATATTCACTTAGAAATAATTGAACATGAGACAGAGGAGATGGCTGGAATTAATCAAGTATTATTATTGTACAATTCATTACCATCCGGGAAAAGCAAATAAAGTGGGTGATTCTTTGAGTCGAAAAAGTAATGCTTCATTAACAATTTTGCGTTTGGAACGTGACACTTTGGTTAAGGATTTGATGAACTTTGGCATAGAAGTTGTTGGTGTAGGATGTCTTTCTATTTTGTTTCTGGTATCATTGAAATCTTCTCTATCAGACAGAATTAAGCAAGCACAGAAGCAAGACAGTGAGTTGTAGAAAAAGGTAGAGCTAGTTCAAAAGGGTAAGTTTCCTGAATTCAACATTGATAATTATTGTGTTTTGAGATTTGGGAATAGATTTTGTGTGCCGTTTGATTCACAGTTGAAGAGAGAGTTGTTATGTGAAGCTCATAGTTCTCCGTTTTCAGTTCATACAGGAAGTACTATGATGTATATAGATCTTCAGGAGTATTACTGGTGGGACGAAATGAAAAAGGATATTGCTGATTTTACTATGAAGTGTTTGACTTGTCAATAGGTTAAAGCAGAGAGGCAGTTACTGAAAGGGATTCTTCATCCTTTACCAATACCAGAGTGGAAATGGGAGAATATATCCATGGACTTCGTTGTTGGATTTCCAAAGACACCTCGAGGTAATAATGCAATCTGGGTTATTGTTGATCGATTGACTAAATCTTCTCATTTCCTTGCTATACGAGATACTTTTTCCCTAGATCAACTTTCTCGTTTGTATATTAAAGAGATAGTCAGGTTACATGGAGTTCCCCTCTCCATTGTATCCGATCGTGATCCCAGGTGCACTTATAACTTTTGGAAAGGCCTTCAGAAGTCGTTGGGTACTGAATTAAATTTTAGTACAACTTTTCATCCTCAATCAGATGGGCAGTAAGAGAGAACAATTCATAATTTGGAGGATATGCTACGTGCTTGTTCGATGGATTATCAGGGAAGTTGAGACCAACATCTTTCTTTGGTTTAGTTTTATTATAATAACAGTTTCATTCTAGTATACAGATGGCACCATTTGAGGCATTATTTGGGAAGCAGTGTCGAACTCCATCTTTTTGGGATGAAGTGGGTGAAAGGAAGTTGATGGGACCAGAATTGGTATAAGAGCTGGCAGAAAAAGTTCAGCTGATATAGAAACACATGAGAACAGCTCAGAGCAGGCAGAAGAGTTATGCGGACAACAGGAGGAAGGATCTCTCTTTTGAGGTAGGTGATCATGTTTTTCTCAAAGTATCGCCATGGAAAAGTGTGATGCGATTTGGTAAGAAAGGAAAGCTGAGTCCAAGGTTCATTGGACCATATGAAATTATGGAGAGAGTTGGATCCGTTGCATACTAAGTGGCTTTACCTCCGAGTTTATCTCAGGTACACAATGTTTTTCATGTTTCAATGTTAAGGAAGTACATGCCAGATCCATCTCATGTTTTGAGAGAAGAGGTGGTTTAGCTAGAAGAGAATCTATCTTATAAGGAACAACTGGTCCAGATTCTTGACCACAGGGAGCAAGTGTTACGTAATAAGGTGATTCATCAAGTAAAGGTTTTGTGGAAGAACCACATGAGTGAAGAGGCAACATGAGAATATGAAAATGCAATGAGGGATAAATATCCACACTTATTCGATAAGTAAATAAATTGTGGGGACGAATTTTTCTAAAGGGGGGAAGGATGTAACATCCCAAGTAAGTAATGAATAATAGATATTATTACCTATTTCTATTTATGAATTAGATAGTGTTTTTGTAACACCCCGAGATTTTATAAAAAATATTCTTTTAATTTCATTAATGTCTTGTGTTGTATGCTACACAAAGATTACCATGCGCTATACGCAACACCGTATTAGCTTGCAGTATACACAACACTATTCTTGGATCGTGTTACACACAATTTTGATAATAGTTATTCTACGCAACATTGATTATATATATATATATATTCAATGTATAAATGAAATATGGTTGGATTCTGTTATAAGAAACAACGAAGGATTCTTTCACAACACGCAACCCTGACTTGGCTTGCATTACACGCAATCACGACCTTCCTCGATAGCATGTGTTTTACGCAATACCAGGTTTTACTAAAAAACGATATATTATTATAATATTATTATGAACTAGCCGTTATGAATAGTATTAACTAAAATTTGAATTTTATAACATTATTATTCATCTTACACATTTTCTAGAACATGTTATAAGAACAAAATAATTTTTTCGGGTAAAATAAGTATTTTTCAAAAAATACAGTTTTGCCGCCTTTTGATGGAGCACCCACTTTAAATCTAGTTTTTGAAATGTTTATAAGTTCCATTTGACAAAATAAAATTATTCTTTGGAATCAAGAAATAAAAATTTACATTGGATAAAGTTTTCATTTTATTCTGATGACTTTCATATTTTAATGAATAGTAAAAACACGCTATATTTTAATTAAAAACAACTTTTTTCATCGTAATATCTTATGTGGTTAAATTATAATATTTAATGGTTTTAAAGTGTAAATAGAATAGATTTTTACAATTTAATATAATTTATTTCATTAGCATTGATTTTACCTTGAATTCGTAGGTTAAATCAATTCAATCTTTTGCAATGTTTTAAAGAAAAACCCATTTTCTTTTGACAACGGGATTAATTTTAATTTAATTTCTACAAAAATTTGTGTATTGAATTTGGAAAAATGGATTCCATATTTGGAATCAGTGGGTCCAAATTATGTTAATAAGCTACTTTTTTGGGCATTGTGAATAGTAACTACGGTAAATTTTATTTACTATAGTTAAAGGTAAATCGGGTAATTAAGGGTAAATATAAGATTATAAAATTACCCTAACACTTGTAAAAATCCTATTGGATGACTAAAAGTCGACCCATATCACCTAAGGGTCGGATTATATTCATTTAATGGACTTTTGTCCAGGAAAATAATTTAATTATTATTAAAACCAAAGAAAGTGACAACATGTCACTCTCTTAAATACTATAAGTATAATAATTTTAAGTTAGTGATAAACTTCATGAAACTTAGAACATTAATAGTCTACAGAAATCTAACAAAATTATCTACATCATGAGAATTTATTTAGAATTTTTTGGGATTAAATAATTATCATTAATTGTGACACAATAGTGATGCAGAAATTATTTATCTAGTGAAAAATCAAGAATATAGTTATTATTAAACTAATAGTGACCATAAAAGGCACAAAACCCTGAACAAAACTTATTGGTCATGTAAATCTAAACTATAATAATCCAATGGTCTAATATTTGACCATTTGGAGTCTTATACAAGCAATTATGACACTTATATTATTTTATTTTAAATGATGCCAAAGTTGTCACCTTCATAATTTAATAAATATAACAATTTAACTATTGTGATTTTAAGATGATAAATTCGAGTAAAAGTATTACTGCGAAAGATAATAGATTTATATTCATCATAGGATTTTATTTTTAATTTTTATGCAACATATAAGTATATTAAATAATTATACAAAAAATGTTGTAGTAATTATTTTATTAAGAGATAAACCAAATAAATGGTTTTAAAAATAATAGAATAAATATTATATGAACTATTTAATGTGATCCACTAATTTTATAGATACATATGACCTTTTATGAATCTATTAAATATTTTATTTCGAACATATATTCTGTATATTATTTATTTAAATTCAAATAAATGAAAAGTGTCAAAATTGACACTATTGTTATTTTATAAAAATAACATATTATAAAATTGTTTAAAAATCACAAAAATATTTAAAAATTATAAATTTAAATTTATATGGTAAATAATGTTATCAAGTAAACAATTATGGAAAATTCACAACAGATAGTAATTATTTGTTATAATTTAAAATTTAGAATTTGATTACAAATAAACTTAAATAGATTAAATAAGTATAAATCAAAATGATAAGGTTTAAAATAAGATCCAAACATGTCTAAATTTGATTTTTTGATGATATTACAAACCTATATCACTTAATCTTTGAATATGAGTCATTTTGGAGGTTTTTAAGTGGGGTAGATTTATTATAAATTAATATTTTTAAGAATTCCAAAGGTGCCCCTCTCCTCCCTTATAAAAGGGCACCTCCTCCCTCTCCTCCTCACACCAATTTGAGCCTTCAAGCTCGGCCAACACCTGCCAAATTATCTTCTCCACTTCCCTAGAAACATCCTAGAGGTTCTGGTCTACTTTAAATACCAAACTTAGTCCCCTAAGAGGAGGTTTCAAAGAGGCGTATCGAAGAAGAGGTAATTTCTTCTCCTAATTCTTTCAAGCTTCATTCTTCTTCAACTTCTTCTTCTTTAGTTGTTTCATTATAAAGTAATAACATAAGTATCACTAATATACTGATTTGTTATTATAAATATGAAACAACCCCATTTCACCTTCTATCCATCCTACGGAAAACAAAATCACCGCGCGTGCGTACGTACGGAATACCGTCTCCACGCCGTGGTGTAATCTGTTTTTCCACCAACACCTTACATGGATGGGTATAATGGTGTAAAGAAATACTATACATAGTTATTATAACATCATACTTATTCTGATATATTGTATCATACACTCCAATTCAATTCAATAATTATGGAAACGATATCATCGCTCGTGCGTACGTACGGACTACCGTCTCCACGACGTGATGAGATTCATTCTCCATGTTAACCATTTAAGAATAATTATAAAGTATACATAAGAAATAATAATGAAATATATGACATTATAAAGCTACTGTATTTAGGTATATATGTATGTCATCTACTTAATTTCATTCAACTCAATAAGGAAACGAAAACAACGTTCATGCGTACGTACGACCTACCGTCTCCATGAACGGTGTATTTCTTTCCATTTATAGATATATTATATATATGTATATTATGAATATATATTATATATAAATCATGTTTTATATTCTGGAATTATGTAATCGTGATCTAAGTAATCATATGAATAATTACAAGTCAAAACACGGATGAAAAATGAAACGATTTTACCCAAAACGCTCTTTAACATGGAATTTACAAAAGAACGGGTAATATAAAGTCATAAGTGAACCATATATGATATAATAACAATTAATATGATTCTTTAATAAGTAAATAACATTATTTAAATCATTATACAGGAGGTTCGGATACGTACGAAGCATATCGGACCTAAGGTAAGGGATAATTTTGCAAATCTCATTTTTATCCGAGATTGCATATTTGTATGTATTTACTGGGGATATTTCTATCATCCATGTCCATGTTTTATAAAAGTGTTTTCATGTATTTTTAAAGTCCTTTTTACCCATTTTTTACTTTTACTACATGGTATGTAAGGAATCTTTCTTTTGTTTACGTTACGAGGTACTTTTTGACTTTTCTTGCAAAAGTACGAAAAACTGATTTTTTAACTTATACGGCACGAACGAATTTTTACGGTTTTATAAAGCCTTATTTTCGTGAAGCTTCCTCCAAAATATTTAATGAATATTTTCAACAAAATCTATTTCTTTTAAAATTGCATGACGTTTTGTGAAAAGAAATTTATTTTGAAGAAGAAAGGATAGTTTCCTCAAGAATTCATTTCAAGTGTTTTATCAAAACCATTTTCCATCTAAGATGAAATTATTTCATATGTGTATGTTTCAAGTATAATGTATCTATGATTTACATGGTTTCAATTTTCTTATGATGAAATATCCATTAGTTTTATATGGATTATGTGATGATGGGGTGATGTTTATGAAACCCATTTTATTCTTTGGGTTATGATGAATGTTTTAAGTTTATTTTGTGGCACAAGTAATAATGATTTAACTATGAGATGGGTGGGACCTATATCTCCCTCCAATGCATTGGGTAAAGATTTATATCTCATGAGATAGACATGGATGGAACGGCAAGTTAAACCAGTTCAGTAATACAGGACTGGAACGAGGAGTGAACTCGATTCAGAAAGGGACTTTGTCCACTAATATGGTCTTGGCATCAATGCCTTGGATAATATGGAAATCATATCATGTGCTTCATGGTTGCCACAATTAAATGTTTTATTCCCATGCTATTTTATCATTCTTAATGTTTCTTTATGATCTATGCCATACATACTTCCATGTTTTATGTCATTACTCAAGCTTTTGATGTTTAAACATTATGTTCATGTTTTTAAGTTCAAATGTATATGGTATGTTTTATTTTATCCATGATTATCCTTAATGAGCATTTTAGCTCACCCTTTTTATGTTTTCTTTTCCCCAGGATATAAAGAAAGGTTTTAGGTAAGAAAAAAAGGGAAAGATCTTTATGGGAGATGTTGAAGATCTTTCACCATGATTAGAAGATTACGTTCCAAGTTTCCAAAGACAGTAAACTATTACGGTCCTTGTGTGTCTGTTTTTGTTATGTATTAAGTATTCCGCTAAAGTAATGTAATGTCCATGTACGTCAAGCTTTGGGTCTTTATAGTTGGTATCAGAGGAAAGGATTAGTCAACCTTTGGAAACTAGGATGCGAAAACGTTAGTGATATCCCTAGAGATATTTCTAAGGTATGTCTAGGGATGTACCTAAGGATAAGAATACATATAAGATATAGTCCTAGAACTACGGTAACAATATTAGAATTTAACCTAAGATGTTAGATATTGAGGGTGCTCCCGCTTTACTATGTTGTTTTCCCTAGCATGATTTTTTCCTCTCACACTATTCTTTTTGGGTTTTAGAAAATGGATGGAAATAGGAAGATTCATGATAATGGAGGATATGACGGACAATGGAATGATTTTCGTCATGAGAAATCAAATGAAACGGGATCTGGAAGTCCAAACATCGTTATTATGCCTAATCATCAATCTCATAATATGATCACTAATCTCAACTTTGGTAAGTTTACCGAGTCAGATAATAAGAGAAAGATGGAGTTTCATGATGATCATAGAGGAAAGAAAGTTCAATTTCCCTCATGTAAATAATGTGGGAAGAGGCATCAGGGAGATTGTTTCAAAGGAACTGGAGGATGCTTTGGGTGTGGAAAAGAAGGACACAAAGCCAGTAAGTGAAAAGGAAAAGGTTCAGTTAACACCATGGACAAGGATAATGGTATTTCTACGACATCAACAATGATTAGATGTTTTAAATGTGGAATGTACGGGTATTATGCAAACCAATGCCCTAATGGAAAATCTCATGAAGAGAATCAGCATGGTCATATGGGTAGTATTTATGTGGATGATGATGAGGAGACTAAAAATGATATATGAGATGAAAGAAGTGTTGAAGCTCAGTCGGTTGTTTTAGAAGGTAGTGGAATGATTGTATGTTTATCGAGAGTTATGCTGTATAGTTAATGTTACTATGGAATAAAGAATCATCTAATGATTGTTACAATATTGTTTTTCCAAAATGTATTTGAAAGTATATGTTGAATGGTACCAGTAACCATGGAATGTTATTCATATATTTTTGCAAAGTAGATGATATGCGCATAATGAAGGAATAAGAAGATAATGAGATGTTTGATTGTATTCATGAGCTCATGATTGATATAAGGACTAAGTGATATCATGGTTTGAGTATATAGAATTTTGAGGATTTTGGTATGTGAAAAGTGTTAAATTTTAACTGCATTCTTGTTTTCACTATAGTTCAATGGGTATTAATTTTTCAAGAGAATACATGATTAAGGCCTTTGAATGTTTGTAATGTGACCAACAAGATATATCTTTTGAGATATGGGGACCAACGATGGTATTAAATCTCTGGTAATCGTTTTCACTATATTATGAGAGTGGACTGCAGTATTATGGATAAGCCTAAATATTGGAATGGATTATGTTGTACATAAGTTAGTATTGTTTAAGGATAGAAGTTTTTTCGATATTATTGATGGGATGTTATAGTAATATAGTTTTAGAAAAAGGACAACCTGCAGGATGGGCAACAACCCATCGCATCGGACAAGGATGTTGGAATCGAACCCACAACCGAAGTGCGACTGGCCTTTATCGCCTACCACTGGCCTACAGGAAGTCCCTGGTTAGTAGAAACTAGTTTTATTTTATTAAGCGGTATGATATATGAAGTATAAGTTCATTTTTGGAACCATATACGTTTAATCTAACCATAAGATGGACTTATAACTTTTGCTAACCTTTTGTTTGAAAGAGATGGAATGACCCATCATTCTATCACATGATCTTCTAACACATCACGAATAACAAATTCAACTTCATTTCTTTATGGGATGAAGTGGAAATTGTTCAATTCACAAACAACAGTGAGATTGTACCAAAATCATGCAAGTATTTCTTTTAATTAATCAACTTTAGGGAAATGATCTTGAAAACCAAAAATGTTGTCCTAGTTCCCTTATATCTGATTAATCAGATGGTACCTTAGATCATCACAAATCAATAGCTTTGTGATTGTTGGCTTTTTCATAGCCATGTTCTCTACCACTCTCCATCAGAACTTGATGGTTAGTTTTTTCTTCCATATCCATATTTTCACCTATGTTATCCTACGTGGAAACCCCGTGATGAGTTAATTTGGGTAACCGTTACATTTTATACTTTAGTTTTTAAAAGCCATGTTTTGGTATTCCTTTTTACGATGTGGGTTTCTAGTAAACAAACTTTCGAGTAGTAAACCATTTATAACCCCGACGAATTTTGAGGGCGAAATTCATTTTAAGGGGGGTAGAATGTAACACCCCGAGATTTTATGAAAAATATTCTTTTAATTTCATTAATGTCTTGTTTTGTATGCTACACCAAGATTACGTTGCGCTATATGCAACACCGTATTAGCTTGCAGTATACGCAACACTATTCTTGGATCGTGTTACACACAATTTTGATAATAGTTATTCTACACAACATTGAGTATATATATATATATTCAATGTATAAATGAAATATGGTTGGATTCTGTTATACAAAACAATGAAGGATTCTTTCACAACACGCAACCCTGACTTGACTTGCATTACACGCAATCGCGACCTTCCTCGATAGCGTGTGTTGTACGCAATACCGAGTTTTACTAAACAATGATATATTATTATAATATTATTATGAACTAGACTTTATGAATAGTATTAACTAAAATTTGAATTTTATAACATTATTATTCATCTTACACATTTTCGAGAACATGTTATAAGAACAAAATAAATTTTTCGGGTAAAATAAGTATTTTTCAAAAAATACAGTTTTGCCGCCTTTTGATGGTGCACCCACTTTAAATATAGTTTTTGAAATATTTATAAGTTCCATTTGACGAAATAAAATTATTCTTTGGAATCAAGAAATAAAAATTTACTTTGGATAAAATTTTCATTTTATTCTGATGACTTTCATATTTTAATGAATAGTAAAAACATGCTATATTTTAATTAAAAACAACTTTTCTCATCGTAATATATTATGTGGTTAAATTATAATATTTAATGGTTTTAAAGTATAAATAGAATATATTTTTACCATTTAATATAATTTATGTCATTATCATTGATTTTACCTTGAATTCGTAGGTTAAATCAATTCAATCTTTTGCAATGTTTTAAAGAAAAACCCGTTTTCTTTCGACAACAGGATTAATTTTAATTTAATTTCAGCAACTTTTGTGTATTGAATTTGGAAAAATGGATTCCATATTTGGAATCAGTGGGTCCAAATTATGTTAATAAGCTACTTTTTTGGGCATTGTGAATAGTAACTACGGTAAATTTTATTTACTATAGTTAAAGGTAAATCAGGTAATTAAGGGTAAATATAAGATTATAAAATTACCCTAACACTTGGAAAAGTCCTATTGGATGAATAAAAGTCGACCCATATCACCTAAGGGTCGGATTAGATTCATTTAATGGACTTTTTTCTATTAAAATAATTTAATTATTATTAAATCCAAAGAAAGTGACAACATGTCACTCTCTTAAATACTATAAGTATAATAATTTTAAGTTAGTGATAAACTTCATGAAACTTAGAAAATTAATAGTCTAAATAAATCTAAAAAAATTATCTATATCATGAGAATTTATTTAGAATTTTTTGGGATTAAATAATTATCATTAATTGTGACACAATAGTGATGCAGAAATTATTTATCTAGTGAAAAATCAAGAATATAGTTTTTATTAAACTAATAGTGACCATAAAAGGCACAAAACCCTGACCAAAACTTATTGGTCATGTAAATGTAAACTATAATCATCCAATGGTCTAATATTTGACCATTTGGAGTCTTATACAAGCAATTATGACACTTATATTATTTTATTTTAAATGATGCCAAAGTTGTCACCTTCATAATTTAATAAATATAACAATTTAAATATTGTTATTTTAAGAATATAAATTCGAGTAAAAGTATTTTTTTGAAATCTAATATATTTATATTCATAATAGGATTTTATTTTTAATTTTTATGCAACACATAAGTATATTAAATAATTATACACAAATGTTGTAGTAATTATTTTATTAAGAGATAAACCAAATAAATGGTTTTAAAAATAATAAAATAAATATTATATGAACTATTTAATGTGATACACTAATTTTATAGATACATATGACCTTTTATGAATCTATTAAAGCTTTTAGTTCGAACATAGCTTCTGTATATATTTTATTTAAATTCAAATAAATGAATAGTGTCAATGTTGACACTATTGTTATTTTATAACAATAACATATTATAAAATTGTTTAAAAATCACAAAAATATTTAAAAATTATAAATTTAAATTTATATGGTCTATAATATTATAAAGTATACAATTATGGAAAATTAACAACAAATAAGTAATTATTTGTTATAATTTAAAATTTAAAATTTTATTACAAATAAACTTAAATAGATTAAATAAGGATAAATCAAAATGATAAGGTTTAAAATAAGATCCAAACATGTCTAAATTTGATTTGTTGATGAGATTACAACCCTATATCATCTAATATTATAATATGAGTCATTTTATGAGTTTTTTATGTGGGGTTAGATTTATTATAAATTAATATTTTGAAGAATTCCAAAGGTGCCCCTCTCCTCCCTTATAAAAGGGCACCCCCTCCCTCTCCTCCTCACAACAATTGGAGCCTTTAATCTCGGATAAAACCTGCAAAATTATCTTCTCCACTTCCCTAGAAAAATCCTAGAGGTTTTGGTCTACTTTAAAGACCAATCTTAGTGCCCTAAGAGGAGGTTTCAAAGAGGCGTATCGAAGAAGAGGTAATTTCTTCTCCCGATTATTTCAAGCTTCTTTCTTCTTCAACTTCTTCTTCTTTAGTTGTTTCATTATAAAGTAATAACATCAGTATCACTAATATACTTATTTGTTATTATAAATATGAAACAACCCCATTTCACCTTCTATCCATCCTACGGAAAACAAAATCACCGCGCGTGCGTACGTACAGAATATCGTCTCCACGCCGTGGTGTAATCTGTTTTTCCACAAACACCTTACATGGATGGGTATAATGGTGTAAAGAATAACTATACATAGTTATTATAACATCATACTGATTCTGATGTATTCTATCATCCACTCCAATTCAATTCAATAATTATGGAAACGATATCATTGCTCGTGTGTACGTACGGACTACCGTCTCCATGACGCGATGAGATTCATTCTCCATGTTAACCATTTAAGAATGATTATAATGTATATATAAGAAATAATAATGAAATATATGACATTATAAAGCTACTGGATTTATTTATATATGTATTTCATCTACTTAATTCCATTCAAATCAATAAGGAAACGAAAACAGCGTTCATGCGTACGTACGGCCTACCGTCTCCATGAACGGTGTATTTCTTTCCATTTATCGATCTATTATATATATGTATATTATAAATATATATTATATATAAATCATGTTTTATATTCTGGAATTATGTAATCTTGATCTAAGTAATCATATGAATAATTACAAGTCAAAACACGGACGACAAATGAAACGATTTTACCCAAAACACACTTTAACATGAAATTTACAAAAGAACGGGTAATATAAAGTCATAAGTGAACCATATATGATATCATAACAATTAATATGATTCTGTAATAATTCAATAACATTATTTAAAGAATTATACATGAGGTTAAGATACGTACGAAGCATATCGGACCTAAGGTAAGGGATAATTTTGCAAATCTCATTTTTATCCGAGATTGCATATTTGTAAGTATTTACTGGGGATATTTCTATCATCCATGTCCATGTTTTATAAAAGTGTTTTCATGTATGTTTAAAGTCCTTTTTTCCTATTTTTGACTTTTACTACATGGTATGTAAGTAATCTTTCTTTTGTTTACATTACGAGGTACTTTTTGAATTTTTCGGCAAAAGTACGAAAAGAATGTTTTTTTAACTTATACGGAACGAACAAATTTTTACGGTTTTATAAAGCCTTATTTTCATGAATCTTACTCAAAAAGATTTAATGACTATTTTCAACAAAATCTCTTTCTATTAAAATTTCATGACATTTTGTGAAAAGAAATTGATTTTGAAGAAGAAGAGATATTTTCCTCAAGAATTAATTTCAAGTGTTTTATCAAAACCATTTTCCATCTAAGATGAAATTATTTCATATGTGTATGTTTAAAGTATAATTTCTCTATTATTTACATGGTTTCAATTTTCTTATGATGAAATATCCAGTTGTTTTATATGGATTATGTGACGATGGGATGATGTTTATGAAACCCATTTTATTCTTTGGGTTATGATGAATGTTTTAAGTTTATTTTGTGGCACAAGTAATAATGATTTCACTATGAGATTGGTGGGACCTATATCTCCCTCCAATTCATTGGGTAAATATTTATATCTCATGAGATAGACATGGATGGAACGGAAAGTTAAACCGGTTCAGTAATACAGGACTGGAACGAGGAGTGAACTCGATTCAGAAAGAGACTTTGTCCCCTAAGATGGTCTTGGCAGCAATGCCTTGGCTAATATGGAAATCATATCATGTTCTTAATGGTTTCCACAATTAAATGTTTTATTCCCATTCTATTTTATCATTATTAATGTTTCTTTATGATCTATTCCATACGTACTTCCATGTTTTATGTCATTACTCAAGCTTTTGATGTTTAAACATTATGTTCATGTTTTTAAGTTCAAATGTATATGGTATATTTTATTTTATCCATGCTTACCCTTACTAAGCATTTGAGCTCACCATTTTTATGTTTTCTTTTCCCCAGGATATAAAGAAAGGTTTTAGGTAAGAAAAAAAAGGGAAAGATCTTTATGAGAGATGTTGAAGATCTTTCACCACGATTAGAAGATTACGTTCCAAGTTTCCAAAGAAACTAAACTATTACGGTCCTTGTATGTCTATTTTTGTTATGTATTAAGTATTCCGATAAAGTAATGTAATGTCCATGTACGTCAATATTTGGGTCTTTATATTTTTAGAGGCTTAAAATGAGAATAAATCCAATCTTAAGCATAAAATACAATAATATTTTTAAAAGATTTTTTACTGCCTTTTGATGGAAAACCATTTTTTTAAATAAACGTTTTGACAAATTTATAAGATCTATTTGTCAAAATAAACTTATTCTTTATGATTGGGACATTTAAATTTACATTGGATAATTTTTTGGTATTTTTCTGACAATGTTCATTTTTTAATGAATAGTGAAAAATACTGCATTTTATATCAAAACTGTTTTTTCATCTAATTTAATTATATGGTTAGATTATCTTTTTAATTGGGTTTAAAGTTTAATTAGAATATATTTTTACCCTTTAATCCAATAGTGGTCATTATAATTAATTTCACTTTGTAATTGGTCATAAACTAATGCCAAACTTTTCATAGATATTGTTTCAAAAAAACCCGCTATTTGTTTTGACAATGAGAATTATTTTTAAATTAATTATTGAAATTTCTGTGTTTGGAATTTGGTAAAATGGATTCCATATTTGTAATCATAAGGTCTAAATTATGTAATTAATACTCTTTTGTTTTTGGACTTTGTGAATAGTAATGATGGTAATTATCGTTAATTATCTTGATTAATTAGTAATCGGGTAGTTAAGGATAATAAAATAACATCATAATAATAAAAAATGACACCAAAATGTGTCCTAATACTACTAGTTGTGTCATTGAAGACCATGGTATGCCTTGCTCCAAACTTGGGGACCCCATGGAATCACTTTTGTGTGATAATGACTTTTTATCTTTTTATTTTTTAAAGAAAGTAAATATAACAAAGAATGTATCACCTGAGTAAAACATTTTTAATTTTGTCTACATAAATTATCTATTGGACTATAAATATTAATTGGAAATATAAAAATATTTCCTACATCATAGTATTTTTTTTATAATTTTTAGACATTAAATAAATTAAATTTTATATGAGACCATGATGATGCAGCGATTACCTCACTATTTAACGATTTAAATAAAATGAAAGGTTAATGTAAAATCTAAGACCAACACATGTCTAAAACCTATTGGATGGGTGGATTTCGAACCCTTATCACGTTATCCTATAAATACATCAATGTGGGACCTTTAAAATCTGAAACTCATTTGAAAATAAAGCAACATTTTATACCTTTCCAAGAGTGCCCCTCCTCTCCTCTTATAAAACGCCCCCACCTATACCTCTTTACCCACACCTCTCAAGCCTTTGGCTCGGCCAAGATCTGATCATTTTGTCTCTAAACATCCCTCTCCTAATCCTAGAAGCCTTACCTTAGGTAGGAATCTCTTCAAGAAACCCTTTTGGTTCAAACCAAAGGGAGTTACCCGATTTTATGGTAATGTCTTCACTTGTGTTCTTTTGTTTTATTTTGCTTCTCCAACCCCCTAAAATCTTTTTATTCATTTCTTTTGTAACAAAACCAGTATATTAAATATACTAGGATGTTGTTATAAGATGTATTCGAGCTACACTTACACACACCTACATCTAATGGTTAAAGAATATTCTGTTTCTCTGGATGGTGAATTTCTGTCTCACGAAACGATGATTGTTCAATATTATTTTAACACCTTTAAAGGTGGCCATTAAGATGTCAATATATTTAAATATGATATATAATATGTTTATGTTTTACTTAAGCTTCTGTATTTTTCATTTATGGCATACCTTTATGGTTTCCATTATGGGTTAACGTGATATCTTCATTTTAGGAAGTGCGGACTACCGCCCCCTCAAAGTGATTTTATTCGTTAATACCATATGTGGTATGTATAAAGGATAGATTTAATGATATTATATATGATACCATACTTATGTTATAATAAAAGTATGTATCATTATGTTTTAATTCCTATAAATATGAAATAGAAATGGAAGTAGAGTTCATGCGTATGTATGGCTTACCGTCTCCACGAAGGATGCATTTCATTTCTTACCTCTAAATGTTATGTAATATTATAAATGCATGCATATACTGGATATATATGATATATATTATATCTAAATCATGAATATAATTCTTGATATAATGGATATTTTACCACATGAACAACTTGTAATTATAAAGATTTTATTTTTGACTCAAGTACCAATGATCGACAAAACGACCTTTATTAACTTAAATAATTACATAATGTTCATGACATGGTAATAAGTGATATAAAAGGAATACTGAACTTGAAAACGGTTCTTAATCAAGTAGAAATTAACTCAAGTTTATTATTCAGGAGGTTAAAGAATGATCGAGTCAAGTCGGACCCGAGGTATGGGACTTCGTCTCAATATCCTTTCATTGAGGCATATTTTTTTATACACAAATTTCTTTTATACGGTGTATAAACCCCTTTTACGTTTCTGTTTACTCAAAAGGAATCTTTTTTATACGAAGCATTTACTAAACGAAAAAAGGGAATGTTTTTTTCGTACGCATGTAGTGACAATGACTTCTCCACCGCTGTGACCATTATTTGAGTTTCGGCTTCCTCTAAAAGCTATAACTTTAAAAAAAAATGAAAATAAATACCATGTTTTACTTTTCTTTTATTTTGGTATTAAAAATGGTTTTCATAATTTTTTTATTATATCAATGTGTTGTATTGATATCTTGTGATTGAAATGAGGAAATGTTATTTTTATTTTATGCATGTTTTATGTGATACAATATGTTATGGTTCTTGGGAATTGTTATGAAGACGGGTGGTTCTGTGATAAAATAAGGGTGGGTGAGCCCGATATAGCTCTCCAATGCATTGGGTAATATGAAGGAGTTAAACGTTAAGGTTTTTCCGAAGAGATTTAGGGAATATACTGCGATGGGTATTCCAAACATAACCATTAGGGTTATTCCCTATGTAAGAATTTTATGAATGCCTCAAGTTACCTTCATGTCTTATGATTTCTATGATTTATTCATGATTTGATGAGGTATGTTAAAATGATTATGTTTTATGAGTAATGTATGATTTCATACATGGACTAATGTCTTCTTTTCGTACTTTTATATCCCTTACTGAGCTTTTTATACTCATCCCAAGTTTTTAAAATGTTTTTCACAGGTCAAGGGAAAGGTACATGATGTGATGATAGTGTCAAGGAAGTGTCAAGAAAGAATCCATGTTTTATTTTAAATATGTTTCTGTTGATGGGAAAAATGAGTATTATCTTTTATGTAACCACTTTGTTTAAATGTGGAATGTAATGCATGTTTTATGATCTAATTATCTAAAAATCTAAACCTGAAAAGATCCTAAATGTGTATTATTTAAATAACTCAAGATTAAGTAATGTTTAAGGATGGGGCCTTATAATCGAGGTGTTGGAATGGAAGGATTTCCGGAAGATGTTTTTCGATAAATATTTTCCGCGCACCCTCCAGCTTAAGATGGAAAGGGACTTCCTTTCCCTCAAACAAAAAGACGAAGAATCTGTTGGAGCGTACGAGGAAAACTTTACAAGGCTTGCACGATACTCTTCTAGCTTTGTCATTCCCCACAAATGCACAGTTGACCGCTTCTTTGGTGGGTTGAAGCCTAGCCTACGGAAATCATTAGCGATCCGTGACTTCGACAGCTATGAGGAAATTGTCAGATGTGCCCTCAAGGTCGAAATGGAGATCGGGGAATCATAAGGGTATCATGGGGAGAAGAAGCGTAAGGTGGACTTCAATGCTGGTGGTTCGATGGAAAAATCCAACGGTGCTAAGAAGATACAACACCCCACTTTCCAAAAGTGCAGAAAGAAGAACCCTAGAAATTGCCTCAAGGGGATGAGGAAACGATTTTGGTGTGGAAGAGAAGGGAACCTAGCTGTTAACTATCGGCAAGAAAGACCCGCGGCTGCGACAGAGGAGAGGAACACTCCGTTCGAACCTCAAGGCATTGTTCATTGCTACAACTGCAAAGAACCGGGGCATTTTTCAAATTAGTTCCCTAATCCAAGGGTTTTCGGAGGCAACCAACAACCTCCAAGTCAGCAAGGAAGAGCTTTTGACATCACTTCTGCCGAAGTGAACCCCAACAACGAAGTGGTGATAGGTACACTAGTTATTAATTCAATAATAGTGAATGTACTTTTTGATTCAGGTTCTACGCATTCTTTTATATCTCAAAAGTTAGTAGAAAAATCCCAGCACCACCACAAATCATGGAAGTGAAGATTTCGGTGAGTACGGAAAATGGGGAAATCATTGCATCCCATGAATATAAGTCCTCCCCTGTTATAATCTGTGGATTGAATTTCCTTATGAACCTCGTCATACTCCCTCTGGTGGAATTTGATGTAATTCTTGGCATGGATTACCTTTCCTTATATAGAGCCAACATAAAATATCGGGAAAGGGAAATCACACTCTATATAGAGAATCGACCCCCGATTATTTACAAGTGTAAGGAGGAAGATGAATCTCTTTTAGCTGCATCATCTCAAGCATGGATATTAATGCCCTATGAGCACATGTATCTGGCTCAGATGATTGAGTCCAAGGAAGAAACCATCCTTGACGAAATTCCTATTGTGAGGGAATTCACTGAAGTGTTTCCGAGGAACTGCCTGGTCTTCCTCCTAGAAGAGATGTTGAATTCTCAATTGAACTTATACCAGGGGCTCTACCAATATCCAAGACTCCATATAGATTGACTGTTGTGGAGCTTGAAGAGCTGAAGAAACAACTACAGGAGAATCTAGATAAAGGGGTTATACGCACAAGTGCTTCACCATGGGGTTCACCAGTCCTCTTCGTCAAGAAGAAGGATGGTACAATGCACCTTTTCATCGATTATCGTGAGCTCAACAAAATCATGATAAAGAAAAAGTATCCTCTCCCATGAATTGATGACTTGTTTGATCAGCTACATGGAGCACAATACTTCTCCAAGGTGTACTTGCGGTCGGGATATTATCATGTAAGGGTAAAGAAGGAAGATATGCCCAAGACTGCTTTTCACACAAGATATAGGCACTATGAATTCATAGTAATGCCTTTCTGACTCACTAATTCTCCAGAAATCTTCATGGACTTGATTAATAGAGTCTTTAAATATTACCTTGACAAATTTTTGGTAGTCTTTATAGATGATATTGTAATATACTCCAAAACCAAGGAGGATCATGAGGAGCATTTAAGAACTGTACTAGAGACTTTGCGTAAGGAGAAGCTCTATGCAAAGTACAACTAGTGTGAGTTCTGGTTGAAGGAGGTCTCATTCTTGGGCCATATCATCACAAGCAATGGGATATCTGTGGATCCCTCCAAAACAGATGCAATTGAGGGATGGTCGATGCCAACATCGATAAAGGATATCCGTAGATTCTTGGGGTTAGCTGGATATTATCAACGATTTGTGAGAAATTTCTCATGATTTTCCAACCCTCTTACCATGATAACTCGAAAGGGAGTAAAGTTATCTTGGGGTGATGAATGCGAAGAAAGATTCAAGGAGTTAAAAATGAGGCTTATCACTGCGCCCGTGCTCACTTTACCCACAAGTGGGGAACCTTTTGTGGCATTCAGTGATGCTTCGAAGAAGGGATTAGGATGTGTGCTAATGCAGAATGATAAAGTGATATCCTATGCCTCTAGGCAGTTGAAAATCCATGAGTGAAACTATCCAACACATGATCTGGAGTTGGCGGCGGTGATCTTTGCCTTGAAAATCTGGCGGCATTATATCTATGGGGAGAAATGTGAGATATATACTGACCAGAATAGTCTTAAATATATATTCACATAGAAAGAGATTAATATGTTCCAGAGAAGATTGATAGTTCTCATCAAGGATTACAACTGTTCAATACATTACCACCCTGGGAAAGCGAACAAGGTGGCAGATGCCCTAAGTAGAAAGGACCCATCGATTCTATCAATGATGATAATTGAGAAGGATCCAATCTTCTTAGACTTGATGAAGATGGACATGGGAATCATAAAGGAGGGAACATCATCAATCCTTTCACAAATTATTTCTCAACCGTATCTTTTGGAAAGGTTAAAGGATGCTCAAAAGGATGATGTGGGAATTCAGTAGAAAGTAGAAGCTATCGAAAAAGGGAAATCCTCAGAGTTTAATGTGAATGAAGAAGGAATTGTGAGATTTGGGAAAAGAATATGTGTTCCATCAAGTCCGGAGCTGAAGAAGGAACTTTTGGATGATGCACATAGTTCAAATTTCTCTATTCACCGAGGGAGCACAAAGATGTATTGAGATCTCTGAGAAAACTTTTTGTGGGATAATATGAAGTAGAAGATCACTGTATATACATCAAAGTGCCTGGTGTTCCAACAAGTGAAGGAAGAGAGGCATAAGTCTAAGGGGACTATACAACCATTTCCCATACCAGAATGGAAATGAGAGAACATCACCATGGAATTTGTCAATAGACTTCCAAGGACATCCAAAGCCAAAAATGCAATCTGGGTTGTGGTGGATCATTTTAAAAATACTGCACACTTCATTGCTATTCGGGAGGATTTCTCATTGGATCAACTGTCACAAATATATATCAGGGAAGTGGTAAGGCTGCATGGAGTACCACTATCTATTGTGTCTGACCGAGATCCAAGATTCACCTCTAAGTTTTGGAAGAGTCTTCAGCATGCACTAGATACTGAATTGAACTTCAGTATGGCCTATCATCCTCAAATTGATGCCCAATCCAATCGGACTATCCAAACACTTGAGAACATGTTGAGATCATTCTCAATGGACTTTAAAGGAGGATGGGATCAACATCTTCCTCTGGTTGAGTTCTCTTATAATAATAGTTTCCACTCGAGCATCCAAATGGAACCATATGAAGCCCTTTATGGGAAAAGGTGTAGAACACCAGCTTGTTCGGATGAGGTTGGTGAACGTAAGCTGCTTGGACTGGAAATGGTCGAGGAAATGGTGGAGAAGGTGAAAACCATTCAGCAGCATATCAAGGCAGCCCTGAGTCGACAGAAGAGTTATGCTGATAATTGTCGATGAGACATTGAGTTTAAAGTTGGAGAGATTGTTTTTCTACGCATATCTACATGGAAGAAGGTCATGAGGTTTGGAAAGAAAGGGATGTTAAGTCCAAGGTACATCGACCCCTTCGAGATTCTTGATCGTGTCGGGGATGTGGCCTATCGACTAGAACTTCCACCTACCATGGCCAAAGTACATGATGTCTTTCATGTATCTCTTTTAAGGAAGTACATACCAGACCCTTCACATGTACTCTCTTATGAGGTGGTATAGTTGAAGGATGATCTTTCTTATGAGGAGTAACCAGTGAAGATCTTAGATCATAGAGAAAAAGTTCTACGAAATAAGACAAGGCCCCTCATCAAGGTGTTGTGGCGAAACCACAAGTTTGACGAAGCGACTTGGGAATCAGAGGAAATGATGAAGCTGAGTTACCAACATCTTTTTTTAGTGTGGGAAAAGGAAATCTCGAGGGCAAAATTTCTTAAGGGGGGAATATTGTAACGACCCAAAGTTTCATTAATGGAAATCCCACTTGATCTAATTAAATGTCTCTTTATGTAAAATGTTTATATAAAATGTCAAATTTTTTGGTTTTATGTTAAGAATTTTGACCATTTCTAATATATCCGTTGAACAGTGATCACATGATTAGTATAAATATAGGGCTTTAACAAATCCAATTTACTCAGACAAAAGAAACGATGGCCTCATCCAGTAGAATTGATCTATATGAAGCCCATTTGTTGAAGCTCAGAAAAGAGGTGGAATACTTGGGTTTCTCTCTTGACCAAGCCCAAGATGAGCTTCATCATGTCATGCTCGAATGGGACCGTCTACGGGAAACGTGGAAGTTGATAGAGATTACCACTCGAGCGATGTTATCCGAGCCACCCCAAGAGTCTGTCAGCATCGCACACCTTACCCTTAGGTCTTACGTGGATGTTTTAAGGGGTTATGTAACAAATCACTAGTGATATGTTCATGTATATTATTTTTTTTGTATATAATAATGAATATACCTTCTTGTCATTATTGACACTTTGTAAATAGTTTTTAAGCACAAATAGTATTTTTTTAGTTAATATTCAGATAAGAAATCTATTTTGATGAATTAATGTATTTTTGAATTAAATAATATTTTAATAAAATATTATTATTATTTTTAAATTAATTTTTATTAAATATAAATGATCTTATAATTTTATAAATGCAATTGTAATTTTTATTAAGGTTTGAAAGCCATTTTTGTCAAAACTTGTGAATTTTCGATAAATGTCGGTTTTTATTTTAAAAGTGAAAATTAACATATTTAGAAAAATATTTATATAAAATAAATGTTATTTATGGAATCACGACGTCGATATTATCCAACGATGAATTTTTCATAATTTTCTGAGACAGTCAAATTTTTGGGTAAAAATTAAATACCGTTTAAATATATAATGTGTTTTATGACATCATAATGACCCAATAGTGATGTAATAAAATACTATAAGCTTTATGTTCGGACAATATATGTTTTACCATTAAAATAATTTGATTTTGGATTTTTTTGAATTATTTTACAAAGCATTAATGGACCCCTCAAGACTTATTAAACATCTTGTCTTTTTAAATTATTTTCCGTGGGAGTGTGACTCACCTCCATATAAGAAACCCCATTATTTTAAGAAGTTCATACTTTGGCCTTATAAAATATTTTTTTCCTCCTACCTTTTCAAAAAACCATGGGCAAAAACCATGAGCTTATTTATAGTTTGGATTAGTTTAATGTAAGTGGTCCCAAACCTAAATAATAAAAAATTCACTCCCCTTTCCTATATAAACCCACCCAAGCTCCCACTTCATCCTCACTCAAAGCCTTTGGAGTTAGTCAAACCTCTGCCCTACTCTCTCTAGAATCCTCCCAAGGTTCCCCAAGCTCCCAAGAAGCCTCTCTCAAGCCTCTCTCAAGCCTTTGGAAGCACACTTCCAAGTAAGGGTTTTTCTTCCTTTCACTTTTTGTCCAATTTTCTTAATATTGTTATGACTTTTTAATTTCAATTATAAATTATGCGGTATGGTTTAGAACCTCCCCCATACTGACCTCTTATTGTTTGAATGATGGGAGACCCCTTTCTCTCTCATTAAATGCCTCTCATGTACACCTGTTACTATGCCGAAATTTCGAAAGGAACTTCTCTCTCCTCATTTACATTCAAGCAATACTTTTGTATCATGAATCTAAATTCCATTTCAATTTTTGGGAAATGTATCTATATGACCCCCTTATTGTCCATTTCATGTAGATATTATGAGACACCACTTTATCTCTCCTCAACTATTTTTATGAATTCTTATATCACGCCGTTACGCTACAGAAATTGCACCAATTTTCTAAGCCAATGCCATTGTGTAGTGAATACCATGCCCATTTCTCCATAAAGTGTATTCACCTTCATCCACATTTACTTATTAATTATAAAGTTTCATTACAAATTACTTTTTCATGGAATAAATGATTATGTTTTATTAATCCATGTTTTATGATCCATGTGGCACACTTATGCATGAAATGAAATGTTTAAGAGGGGTGCGCCCTTATAACGCTCCAATGCATTTGGTAAAATATAATATCATGATACATCATGTGCAATGAGTGTTGACTCATTCTAATTCAAGTGAAATGAGGGTTTACTCGTGCTTCATGTGCAATGAGGATTTACTCATGCTTCATGTGCAGTGGGCCTTGGCTCATGCTAATTCCATGTTAAGTGTTTTTGCCACATTTTCATGTTATGATTATCATGCTTTATCATGAATTTATGTCCATGTTTCTCTTGTTATCTATTGATATTCCTGTTGTCTAATATGTATTTTACTCCTCATGTATTCCATGTTTATTCCCTTACTGTGCTTTATAGCTCACCCATTTCTTATGCATGTCCTCAGGTTATCCCATGCAATGCTAAGTACGAGGGAATGTAGTGGTCATGTAAATGAAGTTTTCAATAAAGATGTTTTATTTCATGTTTTAAGTTGTTATGTAATGATCCTAAGCCAAAAATACACTAGACCTCTTGATCTTCCATGTTGCATCAAGTGAATAGTTTTTGTAATAAATAATGTTTAAGTTTGTAATAAAAGCAGGGTTGTCATACAATTAATCTAATCGTGTGAGGCCAAATAGTGGGGGTGCTATTGGTCACACATTTTGAGGAAACAATGGAACCTAAGGTGTACACCCATGTGAGGTACTTTCAATTTTTAGTAGAGACAAATCACACAGTTTTCACATGGTTAGGAAAACGATGATCACTATCCATATGGGGTGCCCTTTGAAATAGTGAAGGGCGCACAATTAACGCACAATATGACCAACCATGTAGCCAAACCATGCGTGCCTGTATCTTTGGGTGAAATCAAAACTTTGTCCTTAAATTTTTTATAACCTAATAATAATTCCTATTTATTACTCTAGTGGAAATCCCTAAAGTTGGGAGAGCTCCTTTTAAGTATTTTCATATCTTTTGATCCAGTTTCTTCATCGGAACTCGGAATTCAACACCATTGGTATCATTAGATTCATGCTGGTGAGTACTCCATTCCTTTTGTTATTTTATTCATTATTCTTGTCATCAATGAATTTATTTAGGTGAAATCTAACACGAAATATTTCTAGGTTCTTCATCCATTCTTCATTTTTCTCTTGATCTGAGTCAAATCAAAACTTGACACTGGATGAGAACTCTACTAAGAACCTACAATAGGTGGTCTATACCTTTACCTTGTGGTTTTGTGTTTTATATATCTAGTTTCCATTGTGAAACATGCCAAACATTATAATGGTTCCCCTAACTTGAATTGAATAATTGAATTGAATGAATTGGAACCTGTTAGGGATTCCCACTAGTTACTATGCGTATGTTGGAGGTTTTCCCCCAACTTAGGCAACCTATGGGGCATGACCTTACCTTTTCAATTTATATACCACCCATGGGATGTGTGTGTGAGATTTACTAGTTAGAGAAATCCCTTTATGTATTGATGGTAATTGAATTGAATTGAATAAATTAATTAGGAGATGGTTGTGCCTCCTTTTCCATGTGATGCATGATGTAACTATTTTAATTATTTGAAATGGAATTGTTATATGAGTTGGAAGAAATCATAGAATGTGAATTGCTATGAATTAATGAATGGTTAAATGTTGGATGTTTCCATAGGATTCCATGGGTGTGCTACATCATGGGTCATGATAGAGGTAGTGGATGACTTGGATGATATTTCTCATTGGGTCTTGATTCTGTGGGAATCCTTGGGCCTTGATACCCCTTAGATCCAGATTTCTTAGGCTTATAGTGGACATGGTCTATTGACATGCTTCTTGGATCCCATTCTAAGTATAACTGTGATTCTATAGAGATTCTCTTGTGACTCAATGGGGATTACTTGGTTCACAGTACCTTTCATTCAGCCCCGTGGGGTCTGACACTTCTGATTATATGGATCGACCGTGGGAAATATGACACTTATGATTATATGGCCCTGCTTTGGGAAATTAGACACTTCTGATTATATGGCATATCTTTGGTAAATGTGACATGCTTGATTATATGGCTTGACATTGTCTGACATGATATACTATGTATATGACATGGCCACGATGTATACTTCTGTTTACTTTATAGATTCCATATTATAAGAGCTTGACTATTATTTTTTAGAGAGACTTGTTTGGCTAGACTGTTTAACTTACTTGGATTACATATTACATGGTCACTTGTTTCATTTATTCTATAGGTTTTATATTTTACACAACACATAGCTTTTATTCCACAACATAGACCTGTTATAGACACATATGGTTTTGTCCTACTGGGAGTTTGTCTCACACCCTGTCTTGGGTCGCCGTTGGGTACCCGAACAGAATATATGGATGCAGGTAGGGACTAAGGTAAGAAACCATAGTTCGATGCTTTAATTTATTCCATACTTAGGGAAGGGGATCATAGGACTGAGCTAAGGATCAAGATGCTATTTAGGACAGTTTCTTTGAGTCTTTTTGGTATTTTATACATGTATTGTACTGATAGATTTATACCCATTTTGAATTCTTTATAGAGAAATGACACGACACATCATTGTATATGATATTGCTTTTGGAATTTTTGTATATATATGTCTTTTGATGTTTATGTGCTATTTAGTTATTATTGTTCTTCTGCTATGGTGTGTTACTGATCTAGTGTTTATAGTACCGATATCCACTATGTCATCGTTTACATATTATTTTTCTACTTATATGTTATTTTATATATACTATGATACACTATGGTAATGAGGGAATAATCTCTCCATGGAGACACCTTGGGCCCTCGCTGCTAGTTGGAAGCCTCTGGCATTTGGAGAGATTTTCTTGAGGTCATGTGACCCACTATCTCGGGGCACCATTTAGTGGAATTCGGGTTAGAACATTACATTATCATCACATATAATACTTTTATGTTGATGCATATGATTATAACCCCCTTTATGTCCCATTGAAATACCTATTGACTAACATGTAATACTTTCATCATGTTAATGATTTGTTTCTTCCCTTACCGGTCTTTATTGCTCACCCCTTTCTTATATATGCCCCCAGGTTATCCTATGTAGTTTTAAAAGGACTATAGAATTTTAGAAGCATGTTAAGTAAGTTTTTAATAATATTTTTGTATTAATGTATCAAGTTGATGTTCTATTAATTTTCCAAATACACTTGGATTCATGATTTTTTGGTTTGTACTATGTCTTCTTTTTAAGTAATAAATAATGAATTAAAGTGTATTAAAGACAAGGGTTGTCATAATTGGTATAGAAGGAAAGTATAGTTATTTTTGGGATTATGATTAGGAAAATATAGTGAAATAATTAGGTATAAGACAAAAAAATATCCCTAAATTTTGATAAAGTATAGGGTAAGTGGTTTTCAAGAAAATGCATCCATATCTAGATACTAAAATTATATGTGGATATGGAATAGATTTATCAAGGGGTAACAACCCTGAAAATATTGTATTGAGATACAATCGATCTTGAACTGGCGCACGACAACGAGCCTTGCTACAACCATAATATGAAACTCTTATGACATATGATTTGTTAAATTCAAAAGATTATTACGAATCATTATTAAGGGGACATAAATTCTTTTAAGGGTATATATGAGGGAATAGATCATAGATAACTTAGAATGAAGCCTAAAAATTCATTGGTTAAGGAATATTCATTATTTATAAGTTATACCTTTAATGTTCATAGTTTCCCTTTTATGTGTTTAATAATTTGAAAATTATCATCCCTATTTTTTTATTCTAATAAATGGATATAAATTGAAGGAACTGAGTCAAAAACCAATATGAGGGGAAATTTTATGTCTACCCAAATGAGAATCCCAAACCGATGGGAGTAGGAATCACAATATTTATGAATATACTTTCTCAATTGACTCAAGTTGTGAACCAAAACCTAAATCAGAAGGAACACCCAAATCCCCCTAAAAAATAAAAAGTGAAATTAAGACCTTTATGTGAAAAAGACCCCTAACATTTAGTGGATATTTTCATCCCTTAATTATGTAATAATAGATCAATTCCATTGAAAAGATCTCCTCAATACTTAAATTCTATAATAAGTAGATGGTTGTGATATATCCTTATCACATGGAAGGAGAAAATTATCAATGGTGGATGTTGGTCAAGAATATGATGTCTGAGGAGAAGATCTAAGCGATTGAGTAGAATTAATTTCAGAAAATGTATTCCAATAAATATTATCCACATTCTATCTTACTTAAAATATAGAGGTACTTCCTTATCCTTAAGAAAAAGGATGATGAATCCATTGTGGTGTATGAGGAAAACTTTACAAGACTTGAAATATACGCCACAATGGATTCATCATCCTTTTTCTTTTTGTATCATGAATCACCATCTAATTCTATACAAGTGTAAGGAGGAGGATGAATCTTTATCAGTACCAACATCTCACGAATGGATATTATTTCCTTTTAAGAAAGCGTATCTAGCTCAAATTATTGAGATTAATGAAAAGATCATCCTTGAAGATGTTTCCATTACGAGTATAACGACCCATAATTTACATATATATATTACATCAATTTTTTGAATATTTATTACATAACAAACCAAAATCATGCTAGGAACATATAGGTTTAGTGTCTTTAAAAATTGGGACACATAAATAATTGGTTCATAAAACATCTAAATTGTTTCTCACTTATTTCTTCAAAACTAGACTCATTTTTGACATATCTTACTTAATAAACTTCTTCATGACCTGGTGAAAAGAAACATATGAAAGGGTGATCTCAAATTCTTAGTAAGGTCAAACAAGGAAAATATCATTCATATCATAATCATAAGAACATAACATTTGAAAATATTATCTAGCATATAAAAGATCATAGTATCATGTCATGGGATAAATCATAAAAGTGAAATGTAATCCCAATAGTCATAAAATAAGACATGAAATTTTGAGTCATACACACATAAACATAGAAAATCATTTCATATTAGTCAAGGTTCATTTCCAAGCCCATCATAGCAGACACATTCCATTACTGAGCTGAGTTCACTCCTTGTTCCAACCTTGTATTACTAAACCATATTTACTTTTCATTCCAGTCATGTCTATATCATGAGATATAAATCTTAAACCAATGTATTGGAGGGAGATATAGGTCCCACCAATCTCATAATGAATCCATTATTACGTGTGCCATAAAGAAATAAACCATTCATCATAGCAGAACCTAAGGAACAAAAAAATGGGTTTCTTAAACATCATTCCATCACAATACATATAAAATAAATTGATTTCCTAAAAATAATTCCATCATAAACACAATAAAATAAAATTAATAATAGCGATAGAAACATAACCCTATGTCATCTTATATGGAAAATAATTTTGAAAAAACACTTGAACTTAATTCCTGAGGAAAATATCATTTCTTTTTCAAAAATGCTTTATTTTCTAAAAATTCCACATTATTTTAAAAGAAAATAATTTAGTTGAAAATAATATTGAAATCATATATAGGAAGATTCATGGAAATAAGGTGTCATGAAACCATAAAAATCCATTCATGCTGTATAAGTTAAAAAAACATTCTCCTCATACTTTTTCTAAAAAAGTCAAAAAGTATCATAAATCGAATAGTGACAAAAGATTCATTTCATAACATTTAATAAAAATTACCCATAGGGTAAAATTAACTTTAAATTTTTTTAGAAGAATATAAATAATTTTACATTATTAGGAAACTTGGATGTGAATGATAAACATACCTCAGTAAATACTTACGTATACACTGTCTCAGATAAAAATAATATTTGAAAAATTATCCCTTACCTTAGGTCTGACATCCTTCATATGTAACCAAACCTCCTATTAAATGACTTAAACAATTTTATTGAATTATAACAGAATAAAAATCATTTTTATGATATCATGTTTGATTATATTATCATCCATTTGTTAGTTACATTTCATTGTCACTCGTTATTTGGATATTAACTACTTTGTGTTCTTATGCAAGATTTGTCGGATAAGTTCATGTTCCATTTCTTAGGTTATAGTTAAATAATTAAAATAATGATATTAGTATAATATATATCATATTTATTCATTCAATTCATGTATATAATCATCCTTTAATGAAGATTATGTAGAAAAAATCACATCGCACCGTGGAAACAACAAGTCATACGTACGCATGAGTGACGATATAATTCTCATAATTATTGAATGGTACTAAAGTGGATAGTTTATAATATTTCATAATTAGTAACATATTATAATAATAATATATAGTCATTATTTCTATCATTATACCCATCCATGTAAGGTGGTGTTGAAAAATAGATTACACCACGACATGGAGACGGTAAGCCGTACGTACGTAGGCACGATGATTTCATTTTTCATAGGATGGATAGAAGGTGAAATATGGTTGTTTCATATTTATAATAATATATAATTATATGAGTAATAATGATGTTATTACTTTATAATTAAACAACTAATGAAGAGGAATTTTAAGAAGAAATAAGTTTGAAAGAATTGGTAGAAGCTATTACCTCTTCCTCAACGTACATCCTCTAAATCTCTTTTTAGAGTACTAGAGCTAGTATTTGAAGATGAAAAGAAACTATTTAATTAAAATAGTAAAGTTTAAAAGGAAAAATATCAGGGGATGTCTGAGATTTAAGGCTCAAAATTAAGTAAAGAGGTGAGAGAGGAGGTGCCCTTTTATAATTGAGGTGAGGGGCACTTCGGGAAACTCCATAAATAATAATTTATAATAAAATAAAACCCTACCCAAAAACCTCAAAAGTGTCCCAATTTCAAACATTAGATGATATAGGGTTTTAATACCATCAAAAAATAATTTTTTACAAGTTATTTTGTCAATTTAAACAATATCTTTTTAATTGACACTTAGTTATTCTATTTAATTTTAATTTTGGTAATAACATTCTAAATATTTAATAGTTATAAATATTTACTTATATAGTTTTAATTGACCATAAATGGGTATTTTATGACATTTTAGATCTTATAATTATAAATTTTTAATTGTTAAATATTTTTATGATTTTTAAATAATTTAATAAAATGTTATTTTTATAAAATATCAATAGTGTCAATTTTAATACTATTCATTCATTTAACTTCAAATAAAATCCAAACAGAAGATAAATTCGAAAAAAATATTCAATAAACTCATAAAATTTCATATTCCCCTATAAAATTCGTGTATCAGAATAATTAGTACACATGATATTTCTTTTAATATTTTTTAAAACCATTTTTTTGATATTTCTATTTATAAAATAATTTCTACATCACTATTGTATCTTGATTAATGGTAATTATTTAATATCTAAAAATTATAAATAAATTTATATGGTGTAGGTAATTATTTTATATTTAGATAGACTATATATACTCTATATTATATCCTAGTTATTCATATATTAAAATTAATATACTTATATAAAATGAGATTGTGACATTTTGTCACATTCATTTGTTTTTATTACATTCAGGTCATATTCATAGGTTAGTTGCCATTAAGTGATTCCATTTAAAAAAATATATGATTAGGGTCTAATTTATCCATCCAATAAAATTTTTACAGGTGTTAAGGTGATTTTATAATATTATTTTTAACCTTAATTACCCGATTTATCTTTAACCATGACAATAAGAATAATTACCAAAGTAACTATTCAAAATGACCAAAAATAAAAGTATCCTATTAACATAATTTTTACCTACTGATTAAAAATATAAAATCCGTTTTTCAAAATTGAAAACAAAGAAGTTTTGGTAATTAATTTAAAATAAATCCTGTTTTTGAAATGAGAAAACAAGTTTTAAAAGTTAAAACATTACAAAAGATTGAAATGTTTTTACCTATGAAATCAATGTAAAATTAATGCTCATGACTTACATTATATAATGATAAAAATATATTATATTTATACTTTGAAACCATTCAATATTATAATTTTACCATATAAATTATCTTGATGAAAAAAGTTGTTTTTAATTAAAATTTAGCATATTTTTACTATTCATCAAAACATGAAAGTTATCAGAAAAATATCAAAAAGTTATACAAATAAATTTTTATATCCCAATTCAAAATAACATGATTATGTTGACATATAAATTTTATTAATGTGTAAAAATATTAATTTAAAATGGGTTCTTCATTCAAATTTGTAAAATTAAACTTAAAAAATAGGTTTTTATACATCAAATAGGGTTTTATTCATACCCTATAACTAAAATATCCATTGGATGAATATCAAAAATATTTTATTAAGTATATAAAAAATATATATCTCATTAATTTCATTACCAAAATTAATTCACTCAAGAATAAAAAAATCTAATTGATTTATATTTTTCATAAATAATTGATAGCCAATGAATTCACAATGCAATTTCATAAGTTAGTTATAATTATTCCCGCCATCCTAACAGCTAGTATATAATGGTAATTTTATAATAAGGGCACATCTTGGTTCCTTTAAACTCACGATTGTGTGCAAATCATGATACTGAAGAATAAAAGTTATTTAAAGAAAATATTTCAAAAAAAACATCCGGGTGTTACATTCTACCCCCTTTAAACTGAATTTCACCCTCAAAATTCATCACTTGGAAACAAATAGATGAGGATAGATCTCCCTCATCATATCCTCATGTTCCCATGAAGCTTATTTAAATTGGTGTTTCCTCCATAAAACTTTAACTAGGTGAGTATTCTTATTTCACAGAACTTTTTTTGTTACGATCTAGAATCTATATTGATTGTTCATCATACGAATGATCGTACTTCCACGGTACAACTTTTGAGCTTAGTACATGTGAAGAATTAGGTATGTACTTTCTTAGGAGAGATACATAGAACACATCATGAACTTGGGAGAGATTTGGTTTAAGCACCAATCGGTAATCCACCTTCCCAACAAGATCCAGAATTTCAAAAGGACTGATATACCAATTGCTCATCTTGCCCTTTTTTCCAAATCTCATTACGCTCTTCCAGGGATATATTTGTAAGAACACCTTATCACCCACTTAAAACTCTAGGTCTTTTCTTCGATTGTCAACATAACTTTTTTGTCGAATCTGAGCTACTCTTATGCGTTGTTGAATAGATCTGACATTTTCTACAATTTCATCAACAAAATCAGGTCCTAATAGCTTTATTTCCCCAAATTCATCCCAAAAAGTTAGAGTTATGCACTTCTTTCCATATAGGGATTCATAAGGAGCCATCTGAATATTGTAGTGAGAGCTATTATTGTAAGAAAATTTCACCAATGGGAGGTGTTGATCTCAACCACATTTTAAATCCATAGAGAAAGCTCTCAACATGTCTTCCATAGTTTGAATTTTCCTCTTAGACAGACCATCTGTCCGAGGATGATAAGAAGTGCTAAAACTCATCTCTGTATCCAGATCATGCTAAATTATTTTCTAAAACTTTGAGGTAAACCTCAGATCCTGACCGGATATAATGGAAATTGGTACTTTATGAAATCTTACCACTTCCTTTACATATATCCTGGCAAGATGATCAAGAGATAAGTCTTCTCTAATAGTAATGAAGTGTGCCAACTTTGTAAGGCAATCAAATATAACCCAGATTGCATTATTGCCTTCGGATGTTTTGGTAAGTCTGATGAAAAAGTACATAATGATGTTTTCCAATTTCCATTTTGGTATGGGTAATGGTTGTACTATTCCCTTATACTTCTATCTCTCACCCTTAACTTGTTGAAAAACCAAGCATCGAGAGACATATTCGGAGACATCTATTTTCATGCCATCCCACCAGAAGTACTCTTTTTGGTCCCTACACATCTTTGTGCTTTCAGGGTGAATAAATAATGAATGACTATGAACCTCATCCAATAACTCCTTATTTAATTCTAGTATGGGAGGAATACAAACTCAGTTCTTGAACCTTATTATTTCATCACAATCAAGGTTGAATTCAGGAACATTTCTCACCTTCTTTTGTAACTCTACATCTTCCTTCTGCACATCCTTAATCTTCACTTGTATAGATGGTTGAAAATTCATTTGAGAAAGATAATATTTCTCCCCTTCTATTAAAATTTCAAGATCCATCCTTTTAAAATCAATAAATATTATATCTTTTATGATCCTAATCTTGGATAAGCTAGAATAGTATTTTAGACTCAAATAATCATCCACCTTGTTCTCTTTCCCTGGGTTATAATGTATTGAGCAGTTGTAATCTTTAATAAACTCCAACTATCTTCTTTGGAGCATATTCAACTCCTTTTTTGTGAAAATATGCTTGAAAATTTTATGATCAGTATAAATATATCACCTTTCAACATAAAGATAACGCCTCCACATCTTTAATTTAAATATTACCATAACTTACACCAAATCATTAGTTGGGTAATTTTTATCATGAATTTTCAACTACCATGAAGAATAAGCTATCACCATCTCATTTTTCATGAGAACACATCCCATACTATTCTTGAATGAATCACAATATATCACAAACCTTTATCTACTACAAGGAAGTGTGAGCACAAGTGAATGAGCTAATATTCTATTTAGCTCTTTGAAATTCTGTTCACATTCCTCTATCTAAATGAACTTGACTCCTTTCCAAGTCAACTTGGTGAGTGGATTAGATAATCATGAAAAATATTTCAAAAAACTTCGATAATATCAATCCAAACCAAGAAAACATCAGATCTCAGTTACTGTTGTTGGTCTCAACAATCATTCAATAAGATCTGTTTTTGATGGATCCAAAGATACCCCCTCTCTTGAGATTATGTGACCCAAAAAAATGAAACTTTATGAAGCCAAAATTCACAATTGGTAAATTTTTCCTAAATCTTCTACTTTCTCAGGGTGTTCAGTACAATTATCAAGTGATCTTCATGTTATTCCTTGATCTTTGAATATACTATAATATCGTCTATAAAGACTACCACAAACTGATGAAGATAGTCATTAAAGACTCTATTCATTAGATTCATGAAGATAACGTGGACATTAGTTAGACCAAAATGCATCACTATAAATTCATAGTGCCTATACCTTGTATGGAATGAATTATTTGGTATATCCTCCTTTTTGACCATTAATTTATGATATCCTGAATGAAGATAAATCTTGGGAAAGTATTTTGGCTCTGCATAGTTTTTCAAACAATTCATCAATGCAGGGAAGATGATATTTTTTATTGATAGTGATATTGTTATGTTCTTGATAATTAATGCAGAGTCTCATTGATCCATCTTTCTTATTAACAAACATAACATGTGTTCTCTAAGTTGACACACTAGGGTGTATGAATCCATTATCAAGATTCTCTTGGAGTTTCTTCTTCAATTCCTACAAGCCAATTGGGGTCATTATATAAGGTGTCTTTGAAATAGGCATAACACCTAGTATGAGTTCTATTGAAAAATCAACTTCACGATTTGGTGGAAGACCTGGAAATTCTTTCAGAAATACATCATAAAACTCCTATACAATGGGTGTATTCTTAATCATGAGTTTCTCCCCAATCATTTTAGATAAATAACCTTCATTTATAGGGATCAAGACCCATAATATGGAAGAAATTTCTACTGGAAGGTTATATTCATCCTTTCATTGATAGATGATCATATATTGATCTGGAATATGAAATGTGACTTCCCTTACTTGTAAATTGACATGAGATCCATATAGAGAAATCCAATACATGCCATGAATCACATAAAATCCCACTATAGGAAGGATCACAAGTTTTTTAGGGAGCACTTTCCCACAAACTTCAACTGGAAAAGAATAATAAAATTTTGATTTGACCATTGTGCCCTTAAGAGTTGTTCGAGCTAACTCAACATCTAATTATTGAGGTAATACGGCAATACCGTTAGAAAATTATTTAGAAATAAAAGAGTGGGTGGATCCAGAATCCAATAAAATATTTGGTACTTTATATTGGATGGTAAGTGTACCTTTCACCACTTCATTATCATACTCCATGTTGCTGATAGTGATTTCATGTGACTTTCCATTACCTTTGGGCTTAAGAGTTTGTTGACATTGATCATAATAAATAACCTCTATATTAGGGCATTGATTGGCATAATTCCCCATTTACTTGCACTTGGAACATTGAAGTGTAGGAGGTTAATTTTGTGTAGCCTTTTATTTTTTCACATCATTAGACAAAATTTTCCCATCACTTCTGCATTCAACTTCCCAATGACCTTATTTTCCACACTTAAAACATTTATTAATCCCTTTAAGACAATTCCCTCTATGATTATTTCCATACATTGAGTATAAGGGAAATATCATCTTCTTTTCAATGTGGTCTTTAGATTTTCTTTTGAATTCCATTTTTCTCTTATTATCAAACCCATACGACTGATGGGTTACTCCAATCTCTATATCAACATTGAGAGCACATCAAACAATTTCCTTATAGCTATTGAAGTCCCTTATGTATAATGCCCTTCAGAGACTTGGTTTTAAGACACTAAAGAATCGATAAATTTTACTCTCAGGTTAGATAATAATTCCAGAAGCGTACCTTACTAGTCTTGTAAAATTTTCTTCATTGGTACCAAAGGATTCATCATCCTTTTACTTAAGTTCAAGGGACTAATTATCCATATTTTTTCAACGAATACTAGGAAATTAATTATTGAAAAATATTTTATTCAACTCTTACCATTAAATGGACTCAATTTTATCTCTTTTCCTTGTATTCTTGATAAGATTCCACTATTTATTAGCTTCAACTTCCAAACAATAGACTGTTAGATGACTTTATCATGTTCAGAACATTATAGAACTAAAAATATATTTTCAGTGGTACTTATCCATTGTTCATCCACTAATGCATCAAAATACCTGTTGAATGAAGGTGGAAAGTTCCTCATGAAGGATTCAATGGAATTTTTCTCCCTACTTTGGTCGTTTAGAAGTCCAGCATGATTTATAGCTTGACAAAGTTGTATGAGCATGGCTATAGGATTTTTCATTCCAACTCCCATAACATTTGGTTTCTTAGGGAGACAATCATTACATTTCCCGTTGCATTTAGCATTAACATGGTTCCTTCGGGTTCCATCCATTGACTAAAACCAAAAAGCATAGTGTGAGAAACAATAATCATAATAGTAAAAACACAAAATCAAGAATAAAATTTCAATTTTAGACACTTTAGGTTTTATCCTAGGTTATTCATGAACATATCTAAAACACTAGGATAGGATTGTAACCTATACATACCCTTAGGGTTCTTACTAAGGTTCTCTCTACCTAGTTTCTAAATGTTAACTATACTTTTTCTCTGATACCAACTATAACGACCCATTCTTCACATATAGATATTATGCGAACATTGAAGAATATTTATTACATAACATAACAAAACCATGCCAGGACCATATTGGTTTAGGATCTTTAGAAACTAGGAAACATAAACAACTGGTTCATAAAAAATCTACATTGTTTCCCACTTATTTCTTCAAAACTAGACTACTTTTTGAAATATCTTACTCAATACTCTTATTCATTACCTGGGGAAAATAAACATATGAATGGGTGAGATCAAATGCTCAATAAGTGAAAACAAGGGAAATATCATTAATATTATAATCATAAGAACATAACATTTGAAAATCTTATCCTACATATAAAAGATCATAATATCATGTCATGAGATAAATCATAAAAGTGAAATGTAATCCCAATAGTCATAACATAATACATGAAATATTTTGGAATACACAAATAATCATAGAGAATAATTTCATATTAGTGAAGGTTCATTGGTGAGACCATCATAGTGGACAAAGTCCATTACTGAACTGAGTTCACTCCTTGTTCCAACCCCGTATTACTGAACTTGATTTAATTATCATTCCAGTCATGTATATATAATGAGATATAAATCTTTACCTAATAAATTGAAGGGAGATATATGTCCCACCCATCTCATAATGAAACCATTCTTATGTGTGCCACAAAAACATAAACCATTCATCATAGCATAAACCATGGAACAAAAAAATGGGTTTCTTAAACATCATTCCATCATAATACATATAAAATAAATGGATTTAATAAAAAAAATTCCACCATAAACACAATAAAATCAAATTAATAATAGGTACTGAAACATAACCCTATGTCATCTTATATGAAAAATAATTTTGATAAAACACTTGAACTTAATTCCTGAGGAAAATATCATTTCTTTTTCAAAAAGGTTTTCTTTTATCAAAATGCCACATAATTTAAAAAAAAGAATTTAGTTGAAAAAATATATTAAAATAGTATATAGGAAGATTCATATAAAAAAGGTATCATGAAACTGTAGAAAATCCATTCATTCCATATAAGTTAAAAAACATTCTCCTTGTACTTTTTCTAAAAAAGTCAAAAAGCATCTTAAATCAAATAACGATAAAATATTCCTTTCATACTATTTAATAAAAACTACCCAAAGGGTACAATTAACTTTAAATTTTTTTATAATAATAGAAATAATTTTACATAATTAGGAAACATTAATGTGGATGATAAATATATCCCAGTAAATACTTATGTATAAACAATCTCGGATAAAAATGAGATTTAAAAAATTATCCCTTACCTTAAGTCCGATATCCTTTTTATGTATATGAAACTCCTGTATAATTTGTTAAATAATTTTATTGAATTACTATAGAATCATAATAATTTTTATGACATCATACTTGATTATATTATCATCCATTTGTTAGTAACATTTCATTGTCACTTGTTATTCAGATATTAACTTCTTTGTGTTCTTATGCAAGATTTTTCGAATAAGTTCATGTCCCACTTCTTTGGTTATAGTTAAATAATTTACATAATTATATTAGTATAATATATATCATATTTATTCATTAAATTCATGTATATAATCATTCAATAATTAAGATTATGTAGAACGAATCACATCACACCGTGGAGACGGTAATCTGTACATACGCACGAGCGACAATATCATTCCCATAATTGTTGAATGGTGTTGAAGTGGATGATGTATAATATTTCATAATTATTAAAATATTATAAAAATCATATATATTCGTTATTTCTATCATTATACCCATCCAAGTAAGGTGGTAGTGAAAAATATATTACACTACGACATGTAGAAGGTAAGCTATACGTACGCACACGCAATGATTTTGGTTTTCATAGGATGGATAAAAGGTAAAATATGGTTGATTAATATTTATAATAACACATAATTATATTATTTATAAATATTTTGTTACTTTATAATGAAACAACTAATGAATAGGAAGTATAAGAAGAATGAAGTTTGAAAGAATTGGTAGAAGTGATTACCTTTTCCTCGACGTTCTTCCTCTAAATCTCTACTTAGAGTACTAGAGTTTGTCTTTGAAGATGGGCATAACCTCTATAATGAAAACAGGTAAGTGGAGAAGGAAATATTTTAGGGTATGGCTGATCTTGAAGGCTCAAAATGAAGTGAAGTGGTGAGGGAGGAGGTTCCCTTTTAGGCGAGGGGCACTTTTGGAAAATCCATAAATAATAATTTATAATAAAATAAAAGCCAACTTAAAAACGTCCAAAGTGTCCCAATTTTGAATATGAGATGATATAGGGTTTTAATATCATCAACCAATAAATTTTGGACAAGTTATTTTTTCTATTTAAACCATATCTTTTTAATTGACACTTAGTTATTCTATTTAATTTTAATTGTGGTAATAACATTCTAAATATTTAATGGTTATAAATATTTACTTATATGGTGTTAATTGAACATAAATGGGTATTTATTAAAATTTTAGATCTTATAATTATCACTTTTCAATTTTTAAATATTTTTAATATTTTTAAATAATTTAATAAAATGTTATTTTTATAAAATATCAATAGTGTCAATTGTAACACTATTCATTTATTTGACTTCAAATAAAATCCAAACAGAAGATAAATTAGAAAAAATATATTTAATACACTCTTAAAATGTCACAGGTACCTATAAAATTAATTTAGAACATTAAGTATTTCATATGATATTTCTTTTAATATTTTTTAAAACCATTTTTTTGATATTTCTATTAATAAAATAATTTCTACATCACTATTGTGTCATGATTAATGGAAAATTATTTAATCTCTAAAAATTATAAAAAATTTATATGTTGTAGGTAATTATTTTATATTTCCATAGATTATATATAGTCTATATTATATTCTATTTATCCATATATTAAAATTAATATACTTATATAAAATGAGATTGTGACATTTTGTCACATTCATTAGTTTTTATTAAATTCTTGTAATATTCATAGGTAAGTGGACATTAAGTGATTCCATTTATAACAATAGATGATAAAGGTACAATTTAGTAATAAAATAGTATTTTTATAGGTGTTAAGGTAATTTTATAATATTATTTTTACCCTTAATTACCCGATTTACTTTTAACCATGTTAATAAAAATAATTACCAAAGTTACTATTCATAATGCCCAAAAATAAAATTAGCCTATTAACATAATTTAGACCTACTGACTCCAAATATTGAATCCATTTTTCAAAAATTCAAAGCATATAAGTTTCAATAATTAATTTAAAATTAATCATGTTGTTGTTTAAAAGTTAAAACATTGCAAAAGATTGAAATGTTTTTACCTATGAATTCAATGTAAAATTAATGATAATGACATAAATTATATTGAATGATAAAAATATATTCAATTTATACTTTAAATCCCTTAAATATTATAATTTAACCATATAAATTATCCCAATGAAAAAGGTTGTTTTCAATTAAAATTTAGCTTATTTTTACTATTTATCAAAACATGAAAGTTATCAGAAAAATATTAAAAATTTATACAAAGTAAATTTTTATATACCACTTCTAAATAAAATTATTATGTTTTCATATAAAAATTATTAATGTGTAAAAATATTAATTTAAAAGGGGTTCTCCATTCAAAGTTGTAAAATTAAACTTTAAAAAAATAGGTTTTTATACATCAAATAGGGTTTTATTCATACCCTGTGACTAAAATATCCATTGGATGAATTTTAAAAAATATATTATTAATTATATAACACACACACACATAGACACACAAAAATATATAAATATATCATTAATTTCCTTTCCAAAAGTAATTAAATCAAAAAGAAAAATATTTAATTGATTTGTATTTTTCATAAATAATTGATAGCCAATGAATCCAAAATGAATTTTCATAAGTTAGTTATAATTATTCCCGATATTTTAACAACTAGGATATAACGTTAATTTTATAATTATATAATCTCACGATTCGTTTAAACTCACAATTTCATGCAAAGAAAGCTACTAAAGAATAAAAATTATTTAAAGAAAATATTTCATAAACACATTCAGGTGTTACAGTGAGGGAATACATAGATGTGGTTATTAAAGAATTTACTAGTCTTACTCCTAGACTAGAGGTTGGATTTTCAATTTTATTATACCTAGGGATTTACCAATATTCAATAATCTATATAGAATGTCCATTTTTAAACATGGGGAGTTGAAAAAGTAAATATAGGATAATTTGGATAAAAGATTTACCCAAGTGCTTCACCGCGGGGTTTACCAGTCTTCTTCATCAAGAAGAAGGATAGTTCAATGCATCTCTCCATTGATTATAATGAGCTCCATAAGAACATGATAAAGAATAATTATCCTCTTCCATGAATTGATGAATTGTTTGATCAGCTACATGAATCCTATTACTTCTCTAACATATATCTTTGATTGGGATATTATCAGGTAAAGGTGAATAAATAGGATATTCCAAATAGTTATTTTCATTAAAGATTTGGGAACTATGAGTTCATATTTATGTCATTTATACTCACTAATTCTCCATAAATATTTATGGATTTAATTAATAGAGTCTTTATGGATTACCTCGAATTTTGTTTGGTATTCTTTATTAATGATATTTTTATTTACTCCAAAATGAAGGAGGAACATTAGGAGTATATGAATACTCTACTGAGTACCTTGTAGAAAGAAAATATGTATACAAATTATAGTAAATGTGATTTTTTGTTGGACCAAGTAACATTACCGAGGCATGTAATTACCAAAAAATTGATATCCATGGATCCTTCAAAAAAAAAATGATTGAAGGGTGTCCTAGACCAAACAATTTATGTAAATCTATAGTTTCCTTGGATTAAATGTATATTATCATCAATTTTTAGTAAATTCTCATGATCTTAAAGCCCCCTGAACAAGGTAACTCAAAAAGGACTCAAGTTTTTATGGAATGATGAATTTGAGGAAGGTTTTAAATATCTAAGGAAGATTCTAATCACTCCAACTATACTCACATTACCCACAAGTGGGGATGTATTTGTGATATGCAGTGATGAATCCAAAAACAATATTGGGTTGTGAACTCATGTAAAATGAAAAATTGATAGCCTATTACTCCCACCAACTAAATATCCATGAGTATAACTACTCAAATCATGATCTATAATTAGATGTAGTGATCTACATGTTGTTGATCTGGATAAATTATCTCTATAGAGAAAACTATGATATATATATACAGACCATAAAATAATAAAATAAATATTAAAAAAATGAGATTAATATCCACCAATGGTGGTTGTTAGAGATAATTTAGGATAATGTATTTTCAATCCACTACCATCCTTGGAAATCCAACAAAGTGAAATATGCTCTGAGTATAAATGATCCCACAACTCTATCAATGTTGAGGGTTACAGGTGATCCAATATTTTTGGACATGAAATGGATATGGGAATAATAAAAAGATCTTCATACTACCTTTATCAAATAAATACTCAACCAATTATTCTTGATATAATCAAGGGTAATTATAAAGATTATGTGTTTTTATAGAGGAAGGTAATGAATATTCCAAAGTTTAACTTTGCTGAAGATAGAGTTATAAGGTTTGGAACTCGGATATGTGTACCATAAAAACCAAAACAAGGAGGTAAATTTTGGACAATGCACATAGCTCATCCTTCTCTATTTATCCAGAAATAACTAAGATGTATAGATATTTAAAGCAAAATTTCTGGTGAAATGACATGAAGATAGATATTGTGGAGTTAGTATCTCGATGTTTGGTAAGCCATCAAGACAAAAAAGAATGAAAAAAGTATAAGGGTTTGATGCAACCATTTCCCTTACTAGTATGAGAATGTTAAAACATAACCATGTAATTTTTATTTGGAATCCCAAGGACACCTAAAGGAAATAACACCATCTGGGTGGTAGTCGAATGACTTACCAAGTCAACGCATTTCATTTCTATCAAGGTAGATTTCTCTCTTGACCAACTCATGATGATATACATAAGATAAGTGGTAAGACTGTATGGAGTTTCACTCTACATTATATCTGATCAAGATCTGAGGGTTACCTTGAGGTTTTGGAGAATCCTTCAAAAAAAATTGAATACATAACTAACCTTCAACACTAATTATCACCCTCAGATAGATGGTCAATCTAAAAAGAATATTTAAACTATGGAAGATATGATAAGATCATGTTTAATTGATTTCCAAGGATGTTGGGATTGACATATTCCCCTAGTGAATTTATCATATAACAATAACTACCATTATAGAATTAAAATGGCACCTTATGAGACTCAATAATGGAAGAGTTGTGAGACTATAACATGTTGGGATGAAGTAGGAGAGAGGAAGCTGATGGGACTTGATCATATCCAAGAGATTAAATATAAGGATCTAACTATTCAACACCATATGAAATCCATAAAAAGTCAACAAAAAATATATACAGACAATCATAGATGTGATCTATATTTTGAGGTCAGAGATAAATTATCCCCTCCTATATCACCTTGGAAGAAAGTAGTGAGACTTGGTAAGAAGAGAAATCTTAGTCCAAGATATATCAGACCCTTTGAGATCCTTGATCACATCAGAGTAGTTACTTATTAACAATAATTCCCATATAACCTATATCAAGTACATGATGTGTTCCATGTATCCCTATAGGGGAAGTACATACCAGAACCATCACATGTACTGAATACATAGGTGGTACCATTAGAGAATTATATTTTATATGAGGAGAAAATGACAATGATCTAATATTATAGATACAATTCTCTATGAAATATGAAATCTCACCTGGTGAAAGTACTATGGCAGAACCAAAAGTTTGAGGAAGAGACATGGGAATCAGAAGAGGTGATGAAATAAAATTACCCTCATCTATGTTAGTGTGTGAAATGAAAATTTCAAGGGAGAAATTTATGAATGTGGAATGATGTAACAACCCAAACTTTTATAAATTAATTTCCATTTGTGATTAAATTAAATTCCTCATAATGTAATATAGTTATAGAAATCACATGAAATTATTTAGTTATATCTTTTCATATTTAAAATAAAATTAAAGAATCATGACCATTGATAATATATCTATTGAACAGTGATCATATAATTAGTATATATTAAGGGTTACAGTAAATCCAATTGAAATAGATGAAATAAGTGATGGCCTCAACTAGTAGGAGCATACCCGATGAATCCCATTTATTAGAGATTCAAATGAAGATAAAATCTATGGGAAATTTCCTTGACCATGAACAAGAAGACATTGAACAAAAAAAGTATGAGTGAATAAATTTATGAGAAAAGATAAAGCTCATCAAGATCATGAACCAAACCAGGTTCGCCAAACCACCCTAAGAAAATCTCACCATCGCTCACCTTACCATTAGGGTGTTCACTGGTGTAATAAGGGGTTATGTACCATAACCCTAATAGTATGAATATTAATATTTTATTTTCAATAAAATAATTGTTATATTTAATCCTTATTATTTTTACTTTATAAATTATTACGTAATTTGTTTGATAAAAATTATATTTTAACACGAAAAAAATAAAATTATATTTTTGGGTAATATGAAATTTCAATAAAGAAATTCCTTTTGATATATTCATAAATTTTTTAAATAAATTATATTTTAGTAAAATATTAATATTAAATAGTATATAAACGATTATATAATTTCATTAGGTTAAATTTTAATTTGTATAAGGATTAGACAACCTTTATTGTCAAAAAAATATTACTTTTTGATAAATGGGTATTTTAATTTAAAAGTGTAATTTATCATATCTATAGAAATATTTTGATAAAAAATATTATTTTTTCAATAACCACATTTAAATTATCCAAAAATTATTTTTTCATAATTTTCTAAGATAGTCAAATTTTTGGTAAAAATTAAATACATTATAAATATATGGTATGTATTATGGAATAATAATGACCCAATAGTGATGTAATATATACCATAAAAGGTATATAAGACCAAACCTATAATTAACCTTTAAAATTATATGTTTTTGAGGTTAAATGATTAATTTTATAAACCCTTTATGAATACATTAAAGCCAATATTATATTTTAAGGTTTTAAAATATTCTTTTGTAAACATAACTCACTTCCACATCTCCAAGTGTATTATTTTAATATGATCAGTTCTTGGACTTATAAAATAATTAATGCCACTCTTTTTTGGTAGAAACCAAGGGAAAAAACTATGTGAAGGATTTTGGATTTGATTAGTTTATTGTATTGAGTCTGAAACCTAAGTTTGTAAAATAATAAAGAACTCCCCTCTCTCTTCATATATAAAACCACAAAATATCTAATTTATATCCAATAAAAACAATTTTACAATGAGTATAATTTTAAATTTACTCTATATATACCTACCAAGGTTAAGAAAATCTCTCAAGAATCTCCTCCCAAGCTTTTCAAAACACCCTCTTAAGGTAAGTGATCCTCTCCTTCTCTTATTTATTCAAATAACTTTTTAATCTAATATCTTTTATATTCAAATTATTATTAGTGGGATATGATTTTCCACATCCTTATTACTTTCAAGTGACTATATAATTCTTTCACTCTCATTAATTCCTTCCATGATTCAATTTTCACCCCTGTTATGCTACCAAATTTATCTTGTGATTTTCCATGCCAAAATTTTATTCAAGCGCCCTTTTTGTATTATTCTATTTAATTACAAATTTTTCATATATTATTATGTTTTTAAATATACCTATTACTTTCCTTATGATTTCCAAGTGATTATATATCCTTTTAACTCTCATTAACACCTCCCATGATTCATCTTGTACCCCCGCTATGCCACATAAATTATCTTACTATTTTTCCATCCTAAACCTTTGTATTCTGAATACCATCACTATTTACACTCAAGGGTATTAAAATAGAAATACATAACCTTATTTTATTTATTATTTCCATGTATTTATTACACTCTCCTTAATAGTGGGATTAAATGTGATGAAATTTGATCATATTTCAAATGATCTATGTGGCACACTTATGCATGTACATGACATAAAAGTGACGAGTGAACCCGAAATTATATATAACTCCAATCCATTGTGTAATGTTTTATATTTATGATATGTAATGTATGGAATTCGATAGTAAACCTAATCCATGAGGGGAATTTTTCCTCTATGTTATAATATCTTGGTGGTTATCTTTGACCTATGTTTATGATGTCATGTTTAATTTTGTTTCCTCTTTTACATATTACCTTTAAGTTATGATCATATATCATACTTTGATGTTAATGTTTATGATTATAACCCATAATATGTATCATTGAAATTAATATGAACTAACATGTAATACTTTCATCATGTTATTATTTGTTTAATCCCTTACCAAGTTTTATAGCTCACCCATTTCATATACATGTCCCCATGTTATCCCATATAGTTTTAAAAGGAAAATGGAATTCTATATGCATGTTATAAAATTTATCAATAATGTTTTTGTATCCATATATCATGTGGACATTCTATGTACCTAATTTCCCAAATATACTAGGATTATCTATCTTTTAGGTTGTACTAAGTGTTATTTTATGTAATAAATCATGAAATAAAGTTTATTAAAGAATAGGGTTGTAATAAATAAGGGCCTACTAAGAAAGATAGGTACCTCTTATTCACACTCCATTTACATAATATGAAATTATGAAGAAAATAATAGATAAAAAAATCATCAAATTAGGCCATCAAATCTTCCTATAAGATTTCTAAAAGATCAATCATTTAATTGTAAGAGCATAGTTATGGCTTGTAATTTTTCTAATCCAAACCATTAAAACATTGAATATGGGAGATACTTTATGCTTACACTAAGGTCACATAGATAGTTCAACTTACCAGTATTCCCTAAGGTATAGGGAATGACCAAACTCTTTGGATATTTAATTTTTTGTGGGATTTTGTTCTGATGGACAATGTTACATTCTTTAGTGTGGCTGTATATGGAAAAGTATTCTAGTGTTTTATTATTTTTAACAATTTTTAAGAGATTTTAAATATTATGGAATCTAAATTAAATCTTGGATGAATGTAATATTCACATGGATCTTGTTTAAAATCACAAGTAATTGAATTAATTTAGGTTTTTTATTTTTGTATTTTAATCTTTGAGGGAATGGTATGGATGGGGAAAAAATCTTAAGAATATAAACAATTTTTAAATTTTATTCTACTAGATTTTCTTTACCTTCATTACTTTTGATTTTAGATCCATTTCCTTTTTGATTTTTATGTGGATCACTTGAATTTATTTAATTTTTTGTAGTTATGTCCAAATTTATAGATTCATTATTACATATATTTTTTAATCCATATTCTTCTATATTTTTTATTTTAACTTACCTAGGGTCATATATAACTTATATTTAGTTTTTTCACCACTCATAATGACCAAAACCATAAAATTTTCCATGTTTTTGATTTTAGTGGTATTAAGTGGTTTTACTCTATCTATGGAAGTTATTTATCCTATTAATTGACCCATTTTTAACTCTAGTTTATGAATCCTAGAATCAGTTTAGATTTATTAGAATAATGTTTAGAATGTGTGAATAAAATTTCCCCATCAACTGTCGAAACATTCCTTTTACATCATATTTATAATGAGAAGTTTCATCCTTAGTTTGATTTTAAAATTTTGTTTTTTACTTATTTTGATTACCAAGGGTAGAAGGTTGATGTTTAATTATCCTTGCTCTCTCTCAGATAAGTTGGGATGGTTCCTATAGTCATGATTGTAATTTTTTGAAAACATAACATCTATATAATTCATCTATTGACCATAATCATAAAAATGTGAATATTATTATGGTTTGGATGGAATTCCGAAGTTTGGAAAACATGTTATTGAGTTTTAAACATAAAAAACTGTTGACACTACTCTCTATGTGTTTGGTTTTTATTTCCACAACCAAATTTATTAGAATATTGTTTGACATTTTGATTCATTAGGGGCTGGAGTTAGTCTTTAATTTTAAAAAATTGAGCATTAATTTCTAGACCTGAACTAGAATGATTCCCTAATCTATTTATTCTTATTCTCATCGAATCCTTATACAATGAACTAAGATTCAAAGTATTGGAAATTTTACTAAACACTTCATCAGTTTTATCGGTGTAATTCCCCCCATCAGATTGGTCAACAAATTTCTATCCATAAGGAGTAAAACCTTTATAGAAAACAACTATAAGTAGGTGGGAAGGGATTTGGCGACGATGAAACTACCTAATAAGGATTTTGAACGTATCCTAGGCTTCATGAAGAGACTCTAAATCCTCTTAAAAGAAGTTAGTAATATTTTTTCTCAGTTATCTATTGAGCCTCACAGGATAAAATTTCAAATAAAGGAGTTTTAAATTTGTTCTTAGGTTTCAAAAATGTTTTCATTAAGACCCAAAAACTAATCCATTGAATTTAAATTTAAATAGAAATGAGAAAAATCGCATTCTTATCCCATTCCCACTCATCCCTTGTAGTGGATGTTGCTGCAATATGTTGTTAAAATACCTAATGAAGGCTAAAGAGTCCACATTAGGCATTTCTTTAAATTCAAGTAGCAATGAAAGGTGTGATTGTTTTAGATTTTAGATTCATAACCAAAGTTTATGTTTTATGGATGAAGGATTATTTGACACTTGAGGGAGTTAATAATCTATTATCATAGGAAATCCAATATTTTCTTGAATTATCTATGGTTGAATATTATATTGATAATTTTCAGCAGCTCTCTCTCTCTTAATTTTTTCATTTAAAATTTGTTTTTATTTCTTATAGATCATATTTATTTTTTTTAATTTTAGGATTCAGTGGTTCTAGATATTGAGAAATAGACCTCGTGTGAATTCACTATAGAAAATAATAGAAATTTCCAATAATACATTATAAATTCATTTTTTATATATTTTTTATTGATTATTTTTAATATATTTTTTTTGTGTTTTTATTTTTTGTTTTTAATATTTTTTGGATATGTGAGGTATTCCCTAGAAATAGAGCCAAAAATTTGATTACTAGGTCATTGAACATATAATATTTTAAACTAGAAAACTAAAAGAAAACATTGAGTTAGGGTAGAAAATCCTTAGGGAAGGTAGTGGTGGACGTAATCCAAGAAAGAAGATAAAAACTATACAAAACCACATGATATGAAAAAAATAGTGATGTAAATATTTTTAGGAAATAATGATGAATAGAAGAAGATGAGGTTTTGAAAAGATAATATGAAAACAGTGAATAAAAAAAGATGTGTGGAAGGTGAATGTGAATGAAATGTGAGGAAAAATCACTTTCCATTTAAAATATTTCCTTTTTCATGAAAATAAAAATGAAATAAATAATCAAAACAAGTAGTAAAAATATATTTTGAACAAACTGCCCAATAATCAAATGATTTTATAGCTCATCATGAAAAAAAGTCATTCAATTTTAAAAGAAAATAAGTTGATTAAAATTTAATATGATTACAAAAAAATGGATTGAAAATATGGACTATAAAAGTATAATTTTCCCACTCATTATTCATCCATAAAATTGTTTATAAATTATAGAAAAAGTAATTATTGAACAATAACTTCTAAGATAGAGGAATAAAAAAAATGAGATGTCTTCCCTTAGTCTTCTGCTCCAAATTTATCTCATTGTCCTCCTAATATTATCTACTCCAAGTCTAATATAGAAGTCTCTACAAAAAATATCTATCTTTGAATGTTATTGAAATTAATCAATATCCAGGTTGCTAAATTTATTTTATTTTTAAATTTCTTTCAGATGATAGATTCATTACACTAACTTAGATAAAATACTGCTCCACCATTAACAACATGAAACTTATCACAATAAATCATCACCAAAAATTGATACATGAATTTCTAAATAATCCATTCTTATAGTAATTCCCAAAATTAGACTCTGACCCAAAATAAAACTAATGTATCTCTAGCTAGATACATTCTTCATCGAGGCTCTCTGGGCACTTATTCTATATTTACCACCAATATTCTTGATAGTTCAACCAAAACTTAAATCCATGTCTTCATAAATTATTTTAAATAATTAAATTAAAAGATAGTATATGCAATGATTCAGTTGTGTGGCCACAATATATGAGAACTATAAATCCCATTCATCATGGTCAATCTTAGAAAAATTGGCGTCTTCAAACTCAGCAAAAAAACATTGAATGTTATTCTCTGAGAACCAACAATAGAATCCCATTCATCTTCTTCAATATTCACAAGCATGGCCTGGATCTACCTTATCTTTATTTTCATTGAATTAGGAAATATTTTCATTAATAAAATTTGGATTCTACTAAGCAATATTCATGGATGTAAAAATACTAGATGTTGGATAAATGCTTCATCCTAGAACAATTTCATAGAGCTTATAAACACACAATTGGGTATAATGAGTTATGTTCTATGAAGGATAATATGGCTATTAGTGGCTTCAACATCTCCCAAAATTTAATGCTGGTAATTATTACCAACCCATATGAGCTGAAAACTTCAATTTTCTTTGGTAGTTTCTTGTTCGTCGGAGTAGATAACTCAAGAAGGGGGTGAATTGAGTATCTATAAAAAATTTTGTTAAAAATTGGTTCTTTAAAAATTTCATCCAATTAAGAATATAATCAAAGTCAGTTTGTAGTGAATTTATAAATGTACAGAGTGTTCAATTAATTTCTCATAAGATTGATTAGTTCTCAGCTATACCAATTTAAAGATTAGTATAACTTTTCAAACTAACCTACTGGTTCAAAATAGTTATAAACACTTGTTAAACTAACTATCAAATTTCAATTTAGTTTTATCAAAAATTAATACACATAGATTAAAAATAAAATGTAAAATCACAACAGATTTAAACAAGAGGTTCAGTCTCAAGTTGAGACTTAGTCCTCTCCACATGGTGATCACCTGCCACCAAGAAGTTTAAATTAATAAATAGTTCGATACACACCCTAGATAGGGGTTCACAACATCACACAAGGTTTTCTAGGTAACACTTGACCTCTACCATAATTATTTGTGGGAAACCAATAGATAGGTAACACTTGAGCTCTTCCACTATTCTATGTGGGATACAAGTAATAAAATGAGATAGAGTTTGAGGATATCAAATATCCTCCAGTTACGAATAGGATTTGGTGTGGGTGTAAAAAACAAATACACACACTACTCAAAGAATGTAAAAAAAATAACAAAATAGATATAAAGATGTAAAATAAGTTTTATAAGTCTCTGTGTGCTATGCAGTGATGCTATGAACTCATTTGAAGTAGAGAAAATGAAGTTTTAGTCCTCTTTTGAATGTTGGCACCAAAATAGAGTATTGAAGTCTCTGTGGTCTGGTTTCAAGGAGTTAGGTGTTCATATCATTGTTTGAGACATGTTTAGTACAACTTATAAGGTTTTTATCAGCTTATTTATGTCCCCATGTGTTCTTGCTTTGAGTTCTTTGGATTTTGAAGAAAGCTTGAGTGTTGCAGGAGTTTGCAGTTATTCTGTTCCTATTTTTAATATTAGTATATTCCTCATATCTTTAAATGATCCAGTTGGTAATTATTTTATAGTTTGAGGTCTAGAAGGAATGAATATCTCCCCACATGAATGTACCTCATACTGTCTACTGATAGTCCTACATAAAAGATTAAATAATTTAAGAAACATTAATTTGTCTAAATATGAGCATTAGATATAAATTTGAATCAATAAATTAAGAACAATATTTATGACTATCAGTGAGTCATAAGTATCGGTGACTCATTTTCATCAGTTTTTCACCATCGGTTAGTCAACATCAGTGACTACGTGTATTAGTGAGTTGTTTCCATTAGGGTCGGTGACTCGGTGTATCAGTGATTCATTTCCATCAGTATCGGTTTGACTGATCACCAGTGATATAGATGAAATAATGGTGACTCATATCAACTATGAGTCCTTCCTTCTATCGGTGATACAGTTTAACCCACAATGACTCATTTTAAATAACGATGTCATGCACAATGGTGAGTCTTTTGTCTGTTGGTGTCACGTCTACGATGAGTCTTTTTTCTTTCGGTGTCATGTCCACGGTGAGTATTTTCTAATGGTGTCAGCTCACATACTTAGAAAATATGAAATATGCCTATTTTATCTGTCTGTTAGTAAGAATTATGTATAAAGGTGAGTCATCAGCTTTTCAGTTTTAGTGACTTATACTTATTCAATTTTAGATGATCTGTCTTGTAATTAAACAAAGTTAGAAACATGTAATAATCATAATTACACATAGATAAACAATTAGAATCTTTTTAAAACTTTATCACACATAAATGGTTATATTAATGGACATATTTTAATATATTACATCATTTTTGATAATTAAAACCTTTATAGTTATAGATAGTGGACAACAATATCTATTAACAAACAATGTCCCCTTTTTTCATAATCACAAATCATAGCATCAAATCATTTCATTATCTAATCTCATAAGAGTCGCTCACTATTAATAATGCGTAATAAAATTTCTCCCCATTTTGGGAATAGAAAAAAGTTATAGGAGAAAAGAACAGGACAATCAGTAAAGTAGAAATAATGAAATAGCATTGATAAATTGGTTACACCGAAAAGGAAAACATTCAAGAATGCAGGAAGGGTAAGTCTTTGTTGAGAAAGAACCCGAGATGGAACCGTTTCTGTGATGACTAGTCTGATGTGAGATAAGGCTTAAGAAACTGACATTTGAGGTTGAGTAGCCCCAAAACTAGCAGGGCCAAGCGTTGTAGCAGGAGGTACCACAATGGCTTCACTTTGGACAAAAAGATACAGTTTTAACAGCTTTATGAATTATTCAATGGTCTCTATAACATATCTCATTTTTTTTAAAAAACATCATTGTTTTCTATAAACTTATCCAACAAAGGAGTAAATTATCTAAGTTTCTAAATATGATCCTTAAAGTCCTTTTTAACTAGAGGAAGAGTAAGAGAGGTGGACAAATGCTTAAATATACTGTTCATTTAGTGATTTGTGATTAGTTTGGAGAAAAACTCATTAATAATCTTGGTCAACTCTTCCTGAGGCTGTGAAGAAGTCCATGTATAATAATTCACATGATCATGCAATTTATTTGAAATAACCTCTACTTTGGCTAAACATGCAGTTAACACCTGTAGCTCCTCTTTCAATACTAAAATAACAGTATAAAGATCAGAAAGATCTTTATATTGTGAGGACTAAGCAGGTGGAGAAGAACTTGAAGCTAGAGAAGAATAGGTGAGATCCTAAACTTCTTTTCTCATCTTGGCAAACTAAATATCTTTAAAAATATAAACAAGGTTCTCAGTACATTTCATGAAAATTTCCATTGTATTCCTATACTCTTTGGTCAAGGCATTGATCCCAATTGTCAACTTCTTTATATCATTTCTGAGCTTCGTATTTCTTGTCACAATTGTCTCTACAATTGTGATTAGATTTGACTGAATCTCTTTTACCAATATCTTTGAAACATAAGCAACATCAGTTTGATATAGACTAGTTAAAGCAAGAGAAGAACTAGAAGCACCAACATGCTTTACACTATAAACCACAGATCTGATTGCTTTCAAATTCTCAGTTAGCTTAATATTCTATCTCCTGGATTCATCAATCTCATACCTCATTTGAGATCGCACTGAGTGTCTTATGGAGGAACATATATTTTCCTTGAAAAGATCAAAATCAGATTTAGTGACATAGTCACTAGAAGTGGTCTCATCCACTGGTTCCTTTGCAGTAGTGGAAACAATCTAATCATCAAAATATTCATAATCCAATCCCAATGCAACATAACCAAGATTTCTTATCCATTCAGCAAGAATATTATAATCTAAAGGATAAATAGTATCAAGCCTTACTCTTCCTATTTGATGCTCTTTATCAGCTTAAGAAACTGGCCCTTGAGCCTCATCCTCAGTGTCTGCTCTTTTTGGAGATTTTCCCCCTCAATCAAGGTTTCCTGGATAGGTTTCATTTCCTTATGTAGAGTTCTTTTCCTGTTATATAAAACTTAAGAAATAGGTTTATCTGGAGTAAAATTTTCTTCTTGCACAACACCTTCAATAGAGACACCAATATTTTCTTTAGTAACTTCCATACTCATTGCATCTAGATTTTCATCCGGGTGAATAGAGTCACTATCACTGATTTCTTCATTATTACCATCTTCATTCTTCTTATCTTTAACTTGTTCATATTCTTATTCCATTCCTAATTTTAACCATTTTCAAAACTACCATATTCTTTCTATTTATCTTATTCTTCATTGTATTCACTAACATACTTTACACTGCCTTCAAATTCAGTTTCTTCACTACTAGTATATTTGAGAATAGGTTCATGAGAGGGTAAATCCAGAGGTGGAATTTCAAGTCCAATAGAGACTCTTTTTTATCATCCATTAGTGTCTGAGTCACTTCGATCATCAACTAGTAATCCCACATCTCTAATAGGGGTTCCTCTTCCTCATCTGAGTAATAGGTTACTTGTTCATCTGGATCAAGACTAGGATCCACTAGATTCCTTGGTCTAACTGGATGGTCTATGGGATTGAACTTATCATAAAATCTATCTTCATCACCAACTAATTCTTTCCTCTAAGGGTTCCAACTTATTTTCATTCTTTTAGATATGTCAGAGCTTAAGCAGATTCCACTGCATTCACTAACTACAACATCCTCAACTTCATTTACACAACCCTTATCCTTCAACATAGCTGAAATAATTCTTGAATAGAAGATAGAATTTGACTTACACCAAGTTTTTATCATCTGATTGATGTGAACAATCAGATATCTACAGAGATTTAATTTAATATCTTTCTAAATAAAATAAACCAAGTATACATCTTGATACTTGAGAGAAGAAAAGTCACATTTCCTAGGACAGATCTTATGCTAAATAAACTTGAAAATAATTTTTCATTCACCATTAAATTCTGAGGTGATGGGTTTCATGTTCTCTTCATTTCCTGTTAGTTCATTTAGAGTAGTCTCATAATAGAAGAATTCACTTTTAGGAGGAGAAGTATCTTGATAATCATCATACCTTTCTTTATGAGGTACCTGAAGACATTGAGCCCAATTCGTTGAAGAGAATGAGATTGTATTCCCTTTCACAACCAACTTCATCCATGAAACATCACTTCCTTCCTGCAAAAGATCCATATTCATATAAAACTCATAAACTAGCTTCAGATAAAAGGCTCTATCACTGTTTGTGATCCATTCAATTCATCCCTAATCTTTCATCACTTTCAACAACAAAGATATTCTCTCCGAGAGACATTCCACTAAAAATTCCTTCTCTGAAGTTACAACATGGTTTAATAGACTAGGATTCATAGGACCTGATGATTTTCTTGATTCCCCTTTCTATTTCTTCAACATACAAGAATCACCCTCATCCAGAGATTTCTTAACTCGCGCCATTTCGATCAGGTCATTCAGAAGGTTAGAATGTGAAAGTTCGAGAGTAGAGAAAGAGAAAGTCAAGAAAGAGAGATATATATTAGTGGTAATGGGAGTAGAGTGAATTGATTCAAATTTATATCATTTAGGGATTTTATAATTTTACAATCTCAAAATTGTGAACTGAGTTAACTGGAATTAATGAAACAATGTCATTTTGATAAAAACATACAATGTATAAAAGGGACGAGTCATCTGTGTTGGAATGAATTCAAAAAATACCAACAGTTTCAACATGAAAATGGTGTTGGTATGACAATGGTGTCGGCATGATAATGATGTCGGCATGAAAGTATCACAGAAAAAAATTAAAGGAATGATAAACATAGGGTCTTACTGGTTGATCATTCCTAACTCATGTATGATGTAATTTATCCTTTCAAAGTTCAATGGATTAGTGAATATATCAGCAAGATGACATTCACTACCAATAAATTCTAAAGTAATATCACCCTTTTGATAATGATATCTCAAAAAGTGATGTCTTACAACAATATGTTTTGTTCTAGAGTGAGAGACTAGGTTCTTAGAGATGTTAATAGCACTTTTGTTGTCACATTTTATAGGTACATGTATAAAATGATATCTATATTCTAGAAGGGTGTTATTTATCCAAAAAATTTGTGCACAACAGCTACCAAAAACTATGTATTCATCTTTACCAATAGATAATGCAACATAATTTTTCTTCTTACTACCCCATAAAACCAAATATTTTCCCAAAATGTGTCATGTCCTAGTGGTTCTCTTTATATCTAACTTATATCCACCAAAATCAGCATCAGAATAATACACTATATCAAATGATTGTCCTTTGGGGTAAAATAAGCCTAAATTGATATTATGTTTGAGGTATTTGAAAATTATTTTAACGGAATTCAAGTGATATTCATTAGGATTAACTCGAAAACAGGCACAAATACACACACTAAACATTATATTTGGCCTAAAAGCAGTCAAGTAGAGAAATCTTCCAATCATTCTTCTGTAAGTGGTTTGATCAACAGATTTACCATCTTTTTCAAGATCCAACTTACAAGTAGTACTCATGGGAGTGTCACTACTTTTAATTTTATCAAAGACAAATCTTTTTAAAAGATATTTTGTATACTTACTTTTATTTAAATTGATACCTTCTTTATTTTAAAAATTTTTAAATCCATGAATGAATTTGAGTTCACCCATTAAACTCATTTCAAATTCATTTTGCATTATTTTAGAGAATTCAATACATAAATAATTTCTTAAATATCCAAAAATAATATCATCAAAATAGATTTGGACTACTAAATCATCTTTAAAAATTATATTTATAAAAATATTAGGATAAAAAATTCCATTTGTAAAACATTTTGAAATAATAAAATTACTTAATCTGTCATACCAAGCTCTTGGAGCTTGTTTTGAACTCTATAAATATTTTTTCAATTTGAAAACAGGTTTTTGAAAATGAGTATTTGTAAAACCATGGTGTTGTTAAATAAAAACATCCTCAACTATATATCCATTTAGGAATGCACTTTTAATATCCATTTGATACAGTTTGAAATTAAGATGGGCAGCATAAGAAAGATGGATTTTGATGGCTTCAAGTCTAGAAACAGGTTCAATGCCTTCTTCTTGACTATAACCTTGTGCAACTAATCAAGATTTGTTTCTAACAATATTACTATCTTCATCTACTTTATTTATAAATACCCACATAGTTCCTATGATCATGGTGTCTTTGGGTGTATCCACAAGTTTCCAAACATTATTTATTTCAATTTTATGAAGTTCTTTTTACATAGACATAACCCAAAATTCATCTTTAATTGCATCATTTATTATTTTAGGGTTAATATGTGATAATAAATCTTGATGTTTAACCTTATTTCTAAGAGAATCTCTAGTTTTTGTTACTTTATCTACGTATCCAAAAAAACATCTATGGGATGATTATTAAGGGGTCTAGTTGGTCTGGAAAAGGTATGACTAATTATTTCAGGTTAATAATTTTGATTTGGTTCATTATAGATAGATTATGAAGTATTTATAGAATTTTTTGATTTCATAGATTACTTTACATGAGGATTAGATGAGTTTTCATTTTAGTCTATATTTGATACATCATCTTCAAGGTTGTCTATAGAGGTCTTAGGATCATGTGGATATGTTTCATCAAATTTTATATGAAAATATTCATCCACACACTTGGTTCTTTTATTAAATACTCTATAGGATTTACTAGAGGTTTAATAACCTAAAAATATTCCTTAATCACTTTTGGATGTGAATTTTTCAAGATTATCCTTTGTATTAAGAATATCTACTTTACAACCATTTTTTTTTGAAAAAACCAACTTTGGGTTTTCTGTTGTTCCATAACTCATAGGAAGTCTTCTTGAGGATAGGCCTAATTAAGACTCTGTTTATTATATAACAAGCTATATTAACAACTTCATCCGAGAAGTAAATTGGTAGGTCCTATTCATTAAGCATAGTTCTAGAAATTTCTTGCACAGTCTTATTTCTTCTTTCTACAACTCCATTTTTTGAGGTGTCCTAGGGGCATAGAAGTTATGATTATAGCCATTGTGTGAGAAAAAAGATTCAAATTCTTGATTTTCAAACTCATGCTCGTGATAAATTATTAGATATTTAATTCTACGCCTGCTAATATTTTCTACAGTTTTAGCATACTTGGTGAAGTAAGTACATGCTTCACTTTTGTGAGCTAAGAAATACGTCCAAGTATACCTAGAATTGTAATTCAAAAGAACATAAACATAGTGCTTCCCATTTAAACTAGAAACTCAAGAAGGTCTAAACAAATCTATGTGAACCAACTCTAAAGGTTGAGAAGTTTAAAATTCTTTCTTTGATTTGGAAGACATCTTGTATTGTTTTCCCTTTTGACAAAGATTACAGATTTTGTCATTCGAAAACTCTAGTTTGGGTAGATCCTTGATTAAAACTTTTCTTATGATTTTTTAATAGAGTGTACATTGCAATAACGTAGTTTTATCTGCCAGAGCCAAGACTCTTTGTGAAAGGCACTTAGACAAGAAACATTCTATGAGGCAAGTGTGTCTAAATTTATAGCATACACATTATCATTTCTAAGGGTAGTAATTACTATGTTATTCTTGGAATAAAAAACATGAAATGAATAATTTTTAAACTTTAAATTAAATACATCATCACATAGTTGAGATATGCTAAGAAGATTATAATTTAATCCATCAACATAAAGTACTTTGGAAATTGAAATAGAGTTAGGGTTACCAATCTGTCCTAGGCTGATGATTTTTCCTTTACCATTGTCACCAAATGTGACATGTCCTCCATAAATTTTGATAAGACTTTTGAAGTTTGAGTAGTCACTTGTCATGTGTCTTGAACACACACTATCCAAGTACCACATATTTTTACAAGAAATCTTTAGGAAGTTTACATACAAAACAGTTTATCTAAAAAATGATTATGGTAACCATATTAGTCTGGGTCCAGAAACATTAGTAATAAAAGATTTAGGAACCCATAATTGTCTTATGGATTTACTATATGCATAATATAGAGTATTTGAAAAATAATCTTTGTTTGGTCCACAATAATTGGATGCAGTAAAATAATTTTTAGAACTCAAGCTTGCAGTAAAATTATGGTTTTTGAATAAAGAATCATATTTTCCAGTTTTGGTTATAAAACGTGTCTTTGGTAAATTCCTTTTTCCTATTTGATATCCTATTTCAGAGGTGTACTTAAAAGCTATCTATTTACCAAGAATTTGAGTAAGTGTATCTTTTTCCATTGGTAAAACTTTCAAGATCCTTCTTTAATTTCTCATTAGTCAACTTTAACTCATTGTTTTCCTTGAGCAGTTGAGAATTATTTTCTTTTTCATTAGTAAGTTTATATTTAATAGTTAAAATAAGATCATGTTGTTTCTTTAATGATTTATACATATAATTTAGTTTATTACACGTCTCTTCCATCATGTTAAAATATTCAAATAATTATTCACTTAACATATTCTTAGACTTGCTTTTATTTTCAGAATAATAAGAGTTGTGTATAGGAGAGTCTAAGGTTACCTCGGAAGTGTTTTTTTATAAAACACATATTAGAAATATCATATTTCTCATCATAAGAATAAGAAGATTCGCTAGATCTATCCTCATAGGAGCTCCAAGTGGACTTCATGGATTTCTTATATTTTCTATCCTTGCTCTCATACTTTTTTTTGTATTTAAACTTTGGATAGTCAGCTTTGACATGTACTTTACTTTTACATTTGTAGAAAACAATCTCTTCTAATTTTTCATTTCTCTTCCAATCCCTTTTCCAATTTTACTTGTTATCATAATTTCTTTTGTAATTCGGCTTTCTGAAAAACTTCTTTTTCCTATAAAATTTCTTGAATCTTATGGCTAGCTGAGCCATTTCTTCCTCACTATATGAAGTTGATTCTTCACTACTAGAGCTTTCAATAGTAGATTGAATTTTCTCTTTGGATTTATTTTTAGAGGTAGTAGTCTTAAAAGCTGCATACTTCCTCTTAAGTTCATTATCCTACTCTTTGTCAACTTTCATCTCTTCTTCATACATCATCAGTTTTCCAATGAGTTCTTTGATAGGTAATTTGCTTATGTCACATGATTATCTAATTGAGACAGAGATTACTCTCCATCTATCAGGTAAACATCTAAAAATCCTCATGATTTATTCTTTGTCTATAACTTATCTTCCAAGAGAGATCATTGTGTTGATTTTTTTTAATCCTGATATACATATCAGAAATAGATTCATCAGGATACATTCTAAAAATATCATATTTAATAGTATAAGTATTTAATCACATTTCCTTCAAATTAGATTCTCCCTCATGAAAAATAGATAATGTTTATCAAATATCATGGGTAGTTTTACAAGCAGAAATACGATTAAACTCTTCATCTCCAAGATCATATTATAGAGAATTCATTTCTTTACAATTATTTTTATAAAAATCCTTTGTAGGTTTATCCTAAGTGTTTACAAGAGTTTCAAAATTTTCATATTTACTTTCAATAGCAATCCAGATTTCAAATCCTATGATTTCTAGATATATTTTCAATTTTAGATTCCACTGAGCATAGTTTGTGCCATTAAAAAAATGTGGTATATTAGTAGCAACTTCTTATAGATTTTCCATGATATAAAGTATGAAATGATTTCAAAGAGATAAAAATTTAGAAATAATAGAAAATTTATGACCTTTGAAATAAAACTACAATCATATTCGAAAAAGAGTTGAAAAATCATTGAAAACTGAAAGATATCAACACTCATTTGATACCAAATGTTGTTCAGAGTAGATAACTCAAGAGGTGGGTGAATTGAGTATCTATAAAAATTTATGTTAAAAATTGGTTCCTTGAAAATTTCCCCCAATTAAAAATATAATCAAATTCATTTTGTAGTTAATTTATAAAATTCCTAAATGTTCAATTAATTTCTTAGAATATTGATTAGTTATCAGCTATAACAAAATTAAGATTAGTATAACTTTTGAAACTAACCTACTAGTTCAAAAAAGATATAAAAAATTTCTAAACAAACTATCAAAGTTCAATTTAGTTTTATGAAAAATTAATACATAGAATGTAAAACTAAAATGTAAAAGTATAACACATATAAACTAGAGGTTCAGTCTCAAGATGAGACTTATTCCTCTCTACTTGGTGATCACCTTCCACCAAGTAGTTTAAATTAATAAATAGTTTGATCCACACCCTAGATCAGGGTTCAAAATAGCACACAAGGTTTTTCAGGTCACACTTGACCACTACCACAGTTATTCGTGGGAAACCAATAGAAAAGTCACACTTGAACATTTCCACTGTTCTACATGGGATACAAGGAATAAAATGAGAGAGAGTTTGAGGATATTAAGTATAGTCTAGTTATAAAAAGGATTCAGTGTGTGTGTAACAAAAAAAATACACACACTGCTTAAAGAATGTAAACAAAAGAACACAATAGATCTAAAGATGTAAAATGAGGTTTAAAAGTCTCTGTGTGCTATAAATTGATTCAATGAAATCGTTTGATGTAGAGAAAATAAAGTTTTAGTCCTCTTCTGAAAGTCGACACCCAAACAAAGTATCGCAGTTGATGTGGTCTGGTTTCAAGGAGTGAATTGTTTATCTCCTTGTTTGAAAGATGTTCAGTGCAACTCAACATGTTTTTCTTATCTAATTGACATCCCCGTATGTTCTTTCTTTGAGTTCTTTGGATTTTGAAGAAATCTCGATTGTTTCATGAGTTTTCAGTTAGTTTGTTCCTATTTTACTTTTAAGTATATTCCTTGTCTCTTTAAATGATCCAGTTGGTAATTCTTTTATACTTCAAGGTCCAACAGGCATGAAGATCTCCCCACGTGCACATACCTCATATTGTGTACTGATAGTCCTAAAGATAACATTAAATAATGTCAGAAATATTAATTTGTCTAAATATGACCGTTAGATATAATTTTGACTTAATAAATTAAGAATGATATTTATGACTATCAGTGAGTCATAAGTATCGGTGACTGATTTTCATCAGTCTGTCATCGTTAGTTTGTCAGCATTGGTGAATCCATGTATTGGTGAGTAGTTTCCATCGGTGTTGGTGAATCAGTCTATCGATGAGTCATTTTCATCGGTATTGGTGCGACTAAACTTCTGTGAGACAAATGAAATACCAATGACTCATATCAACTATGAGTCCTTCCTTCTGTTGGTGAGACAGTTGGACCAACGCTGATTCATTTTCACTGATGGTGTCATGTCCAAAAGTTATTCTTTTGTATATCGGTGTCACGTACATGGTGAGTCTGTTTTCTTTTGGTGTCACGTCCATAGTGAGTCCTTTCCAACAGTGTCAGCTTCACAAACTTAGAAAATATGAAATATGCCAATTTGATCTGTCTGTCAGTAAGACTTATGTCTAACGGAGAGTCATCAGCTTGTCAGTGTCAGGGACTTATACTTAGGCAATTTTAGATGATCTTTCTTGTAATTCAACAAATTTTTAAACTGTGAATCCTCATAATTACACATAGATAAACAATTAAAATATTATTTAGACTTAATACCACATAAATTGTTATATGAATGGATATATGTTAATATATGACATGATTTGTGATAATTAAAACCCTTATAGATATATATAGTGACAAAAATATCTATGGGACAACATTTCTATTCCAAGGTCACACTAAACCTCCTTCTTCAGAACTGGTGATTCCAATTGATCACTTTGAACTTGGTTCTGATGTAGAACCTCAAATTAAGGTTGTCTCAAATATTAGATGTTCTTTATTTTTTAGAACTCATTCAAACATGGTATCAAGGTCAAATATAGCTTTAAATTAACAAATAGTCAGTTCCAGATATCTAACAAACTGAGCTGTGAAATAATCTTATAAATAAACAAAGATTTAGTATCAATGATGCACTAAGAATCGTCAAAGGTGGTTTAGTTTCATCTTCTTCCACCTAGTCTAGGTTCATCACATTTTATGATTCATGTGCATATCTTAAATGATCTTGAATTATAGTATAACCACATTGAAGGCCGAGTTTCTATGTTCCTCAGATTAAACATAGTGAAAACTAGGTACAACTCAATCATCATTTGCCAATGGCTTCAACAGAAGCAAAACCTCAAATGGAACCAGGTTCCCTCTTCTTTAAGAATGGATTTAGAGCATTTAAAATATAAATATTGATTTCAAAAAATAATTGTGTATGATAAATTATCTTATGTAGTTATTATATTACATGAAAAAATCCCAAATATATTCTGGAAATTTCTAAAAATCTCCTATGTGGGGATTTTTGGGCATTTATATTATGGGAGAGTTTGAAAAAATTATCTTATAAAATCCATCCAATTTTCTTAGGCGACATCATTTTAATTAAATTTTTAGTCTTTAAAAAACTAATTTACACACACAATGTTTAATGAACCCATATTTTTAAATGTTATTTATTTCCTAAGAAAATGTGTGTTATATTATATAATATTATACACATACAAAATATGGAGGAACCAAAAAAACCATATCTCATTAATAAATATCACTACATAAGTCAACTTTGAAACTAATGAAAATTCAAAAAAATTCAATTGGACAAAAAAAATAAAATAAAATTTCTAAAAGGGGAAAATATGGATCATTCCAACCTGCAAGAATCATCATCCCACAACCAACACTATATAAAAGAAAAAACATTTTAGTAAACCAATCAACATCATGTAAAATTGAAATAAAACATTAAGAGGAATTATAATGAATATTTAGTGAATGAGTGAAGTGGTTTTTATAGGTAGAAATATGACCATTGGTCAAATATAACCATTGGTCAAATATGACCATTGGTAAAATATGACCATTGTTCAGTATAACCATTGGTAAAATATGACCATTAGTCAATATAACCATTGGTCTATTTTACCATTGGGAACTATACCCATTGGTAATAATTCTACCATTATAACTAGTGTTTATAAGAATTAATGACAAAGTATTATTGATACATAAAGGAGAAATGATGCCCTCAACCACTAAAGACATGCCGTTGGAAGCCCATTTATCAGAACATGGGAGGGAGGTAGCACTATAGGGGTTCTCCTTTAAATAAGACCAAACAGAGCTTCAACAACTGAGGATTGAATTAAATTGTCTATGGGATAAGTTCAAGTTAGCGGAGACTACCACTCAATCAATTTTAGTTGAGCCACCCCATGAAACTACCACCATTTCACACCTTACCCTTAGGGTGTATACAGGTGTAATATGGGGTTGAATTTCCAGAACATAGTTACTTACAGTGTAATTTAATTTTTAAAAATAAAATTAATATTCTATAAATCACATTTTAAGAATATTTTTTTAATAAAATATATGTTTAAGTCAGACCAATTTGATAAATTGATTATTAATTGAAAATAAAACATAATTATATTTTTATAAATATATAAAATTTTATAATAAACATAGGTATTTTGAATAATATACGTTTTAATGAAACAATCTTTTAAAAAACTATTATTTAAGTATAAATGATAAAATAATTTTATAATTTCCCAGGAAATTTTTATAAGTTTAAGAAATTTGACTCTCTTAAAAACTGTTATTTTTCAATAAATAAGGATGTTTATATTTAAAAGTTAAAATTATCAATTTTTTATAATTATTTTGATAAAATAAATTTTATATTTTAAATCATCATGTTGTAATTAGGTTAGAGATAATTTTTGACAATTTTCTAAAATACTTTATTTTTTAGCGAATAGTAAAAAAACAGTTTTTTGGTTTTCATTATGTTTTATGACTTAATATTTATGTCATAATGATGTGATAATTAATTAAACAATATCCAAGACCTAAAATATGTTATTTTATTAACATTAAGTTTTTAATATCTTTTAATAAATTTAAAAACCTATAAGCGAATTTCAAAATTTTAAAATGGAAGATTTGATTTTTAAAAACATTATTTTATGGAAAATATATTTTTCCATGTCCAAATAAGTATTAAAAAATTGTTTTTGGTTATAAAGGATTATAATATCATAAAATGTGACTTAAATTTCCAAAATCATGATATAAAACCATGGGTAAGCCAATTTTTTCTCATTTTCCACAACCCAGATTTCAGAAGCCTATAGTTGGAGATTATTAAAAAATTCCTCCACTTTTGTTATAAATAACCACCAATTTTATCTTTCATCTCCACTAATAATCCATAAAACATGAAGTTTTGGTAATTTTGTCTCCCAAAAAGTCCCCCTAAATTGTCCTTAAGCTCCCAAATTTCTATTCTCAGTATTTAGGAGAAACTCTTCAAGGTAAGGGGATCCTCATTATCTTCTTTTCCATTCAAGTAATTATTTTCTATATATGTATACTAAAGGGTATGTTAATTTATTTTATTATTCTTTTGATCATACCCTTACTACAAAAATAAGGTTTTATCAATGTTATACCTTTGTTCTCTCTTATTTTACCCTTTTTTAAATCCATGATTTATACCCATCATGCTGTTGAATTTACTTCTCAATTTATCTCTTTTACATAAGGAATTATTATATTTTGAATTAAAAAACCATTTATTTATCCATAATTATTCACCTAATCATTAAAATAATTTATTTATTTATGTATTTTCATATAAAAAACCCACATTACCTTTCTATGGGTTAATAATGATGTTATGGTCAAGCCTTTAAGAACATACATACTCAATTATTTTATATGAAACCCATACTTTATTATCCTTGTGTTATTGAAAAAATGATTTATTATGATCAATTTGGATGAAATTAAATTAATACATATGAAGGGTTCACCCTGATAGTGCTCCAATGCATTGGGTAAAGAATTTAATCTCTAGAGATGACAAATTTTATGATACATTAGTGAATAACATTGGTAATTTTTGTTTATGAAACCTTGGTGATAAACCATGGTGGCATGTTTATAAATGCCTCATTTTTATATTTTAGCCACATTTTCGTGTTACAATTCATGTTATATTTATTATTATATAACTCATATTCTCTTGATCATGGTATATAGTTTTACCTCATATTCTTGTGGATATGCCTCGTGATCACATGCCAAATGACTCCATTTCTTATTACCATATTAGGATCTTTCTCACCCCATTCCTTCAATGTATGTCCCTAGGATTTGAGATGAAATAAAGGAAACTTAGGTTGAACCCATGTATAATCCTTTAACATGTATTAGAATAATGTTTTATGTTTTCTTCCATTATGTTCATAATCTCCAAGAAACTGAACATTAAAATATCCCGTCTTTTATTTAATTTAATGAAAAGTTTATGTAATAAAAAGGTAGGATTACATAGTTTGTATAATAGGAGGGTTTTTTTATTTTTAGAAATCAGGACTTGAAAATTTTAGTAAGATCCATAGGGATAAGTATTAATATAGGAAAACATCTTGGAATTTGGTGAAGTATTAAGAGAGTGGTTTCAAAGCAGTGAAGTCCATGTCTAGATACTAAAAGTTGATGCAGAACTGACATAGATATATATAGGGGTAGAAACCTTGAAAACACTGTATTGAACTAGACTCCATCAGAAACTGGTTCATGAAAACTGGCCTTGCTACACAACTATTTTGACACTTCTAAAGGATATGTTTTGTTAATAAAAATATTTGTATGAACCATTATGATGGATATATATAAAATATAATTATTATTAGATGTTATTAATGAATAATATATTTATTAATGATTTTTTAAGACATAAACTCCCTTTAGAATTATAATATTCATAAAATTAACATTTTTCTTACTAATTTTTTCCTCTTTTAGAAAAATGGTAGAAAATAGGATCAATTGAGTAAATGATAAGTGAAACGGATGATGCACCAAATAACTTACTAACATGATGGAATATCGAATGAAAGAATTTATGATAATTATAAATAAACTATCTATAGTTATGAATAATAACTTGAATCATGTTGAGTGACCAAATTCACATCGAATAGAAAAACTTGCTGTTGATTCCTTTATGCACTAATGAATACCTTATTTTAGGGAATCTACTGACCCATTGATTATTGAAAAATTGCTTATCTCTAGGGAAAATATCTTCCCTATACTCCTCTATTAAGATCTAGATAAAGTTAATATGGAAGAAAACTGCTTATAAAGATAAGTTTACAAGTTGTGGAATTGATTAGAAACACTAATACAAGAAGGGATATTGATTCTATGGAGTGGGAAGAGTTTAGGGGAATATTTTTCAATAAATATTTTCACCGTTTGATGTAAAAAAATAGTGAAGGAGTTCGTAGAGATGAAGCAAAATCAAAATAAATCAGCTGGAATCTATGACATGAACTTTACAAGACTTTCTCTATACACCTCTAGATTTGTTATGGATCCTAAGGGAAAGGTTGATAGATTCTTTTGTGTAATGAGAAAACATATATGGAGGAATTTATAAAATCAAGACTATGTAATATATAAGGAGATAGTTTGGAGTGATATGAAGGTTGAATTAGAGTTTTGAGAGCTATATAGGTTACATAGGTTGAATGAAAATAAGGGAGAAATTTAGCTGAACTCAGGGAAGAATTCTGATCACGGAAGAGGAGGAAAGAAAGTGAAACTTTCCATGTTGAACAAATTTGGGAAGAATTATTTAGTGAATTTCTTTCTTGGGAGTGCAAATTTTGATATGTGTGGAAGATATGGGCATATATGTCGGAATTTTTGTGGTGAGGTGAAGCCTCAACTTCTCAACACTAACAAAAAATGGAAGATTGTGTAGCCCATTTAGAAGTTCAATGCTTTAGGTGTGGAAAACTTAGGAACTTTTCCAATCAATGTTTAATTCTGAAGATAATGGAGGGAAAGCACCATCAACGGGATCATAGGTCAAAACAACTTTAGTAGAGGCTCCAAATTATGTGTTGTAAGGTACAATCATTGTTCTCTCAAATATTTCATGTATTTTTTTGATTATGGTTCTACGCATTCATTTATTTAATCCATGTTTTAAAAGAATAAAGAATCAATTCCTGATATTATAGAATTAAAGTTTTCAATCAATACTCATGGAGGGATTATCTTGGCATCCATAATGTACATAAAATCTAGTATTAATTTTGGAGAGTATGATATCATCACAAATCTAGTAGTCATTCCCATGGTTGAATTTGAAACTATACTAGGTATGTACTAACCCTTAAAGTATAATTCTATGATCAACTTTAGAATTAATGAAATTTCAATAGTCTTTAATGGAAAAACTATATTTTTTTCAAAGGAGTGATATCCCAACCCGATCGTTGTCTTGAAGCACCTCCTATATCCTTCTTTATGGAGATGGTCAATGAAGAAGGATAATGAAATTAAAGTATAAGGATATAAAATTTCCTTATAATTCAAGAATACTTTGATTTATTTCCTATAGAGTAACTTAGACCTCCCCCAAAAATAGATTTAGTGTTATCCATTTAAATCATACCTTGATCTAAGATGATATTTAATACCCTGTATAGAATGAGAAATGTGGAGATAGAGGAATTAAATAAAAAAATTCATGATATTTGGGAGAATGGATTTATCCAATCAAGTTTTTATCCTTGGGGAACACCAGTTCTCTTTGTATAGAAGAAGGATGGATTAATGCAACAATTCATTGACTATAGATAACTTAAAGAGATTTTAGTGAAGAACAAGTACCCTATCCAAAGGATTGAAAACTTATTTGACTATCTTCATGGGTCTCAATTATTCTCCAACATTATCCTTTGATCTGGGTATCATCAATTGAGGGTGAATAAAGAAGATATTCCAAATACAACCTTCCAAATAAGATATAAGAATTATGAGTTTGTTGTTATTCCCTTCAGTTTAAATAATGCTCTTACTATATTTATGAACATGATTATTAGACACCTTAAGGACTACCTTGATAATCCATGGTAGTTTTAATAGATGATATTATGATATATTCCAAAATTCATGAGGATCATGGGTATCATTTAAGGGTTATATTGAAAACTCTTATGAATAAGAAAGTATTTGGAAAATTCAGAAAATGTGAATTCTGGTTACAACAAGATACATTATTGGGACACATTGTAACCAATAAAGGAATATCAATTGAACCTTCCAAGAAAAATTATGTAGAGGATTGGCCTCATCCTACAATATTAACTGAGATCTGTAGTTTCCTTGTTTTAGTAGGATAATATAAGAGGTTTGTGAAAAAGATTTCATGAATTTCTAATCCACTAACAAAGTTAACTTGGAAAGGATATAAGTTCATATGGATAAAGGTGTGTGAAAAAAGTTTCGAGGAACTAAATAAGAGATTGGTTAATAAACCTATTTTAACTCTACCCTCTATCGGAGAAAGTTTTTTATTTATATTGATGTATCTCTGAAAGGCATTAGGTGTGTACTAATTCAAAATGACAAAGTGATCACTTATAAATCTCCTTAGTTAAATTCTCATGATCATAATTATCCTACACATGACCTAGAGTTATTTGCATCCATTTTTATTCTAAATATATTGAGACACTATATTTATGGGGAGAAATGTGATATAAATATAGAACAAAAAATTCTCTAGCATATATTCATGAAAAAGGAATTGAACATGGGAGAAAGGAGATGGTTTGAGATTCTTAAAGACCATCACTATTCAATTCATTATCATCTTATAAGAGAATAAAAAGTTACTGATGCATTAAGTTGGAAATATATTGTTGTACAGGAAATGGCGAGGATTTAAGGAGATATATTGATTAAGAACCTTGTAAGGTTGGAAATGGGAATCATAAGGGAAGGGACATTATCAATCCTATCCAAAATGATTTCTCGACCATAATTACCAGATAATGTCACGATAACTCAAAGAGAAGATCCTTTGATACAAAATAATATAGAGGCTATGAAGAATGGAAAATTTCCTACGTTCAATATTGATCTAGAATATGTACTGAAATTTCAAACAAGGCTATGTGTACTATCTATCCAGGAGATAAAGAAGGAGTTGATGGATGAATCTCATAAATCTATATTCTCTACACATCCTAGAAGCACTAAAATGTATAGGGACCTTTGTTATAATTATTGATGGGATAATATGAAAAGGGAAATTGATGACTACACTGTAAGGTTCTTTTTGTGTCAACACGTGAATGTGGAGTGACAAATTCCTAATGGGTAATGCAACCACTACCCATACAAACATGGAAGTGAGAAAATATCACTATGAACTTCATCACTATTATCCCAAGAAAATCCAAAATAAACAATGCAATATGGGTTATAGTGGATTGAATCACCAAGACTAACAATTTAATCACTATTCAGGAAGATTTATCCCTTGAAAATCTTTCCAAGATATTATTAAAGGATATAGTGAGGAAACATGGGGAACCTATTATAATCATTTTGAATCATGATCCAAGGTTCATATCTAAATTATTAACAATTATTCAACATTCTATGAATAATGAATTTAATTTTAGTATGAAATATAACCCCTAAACTGACGGTCAATATGAAAGGACTATTTAGGCAGTTGAGGATAATCTTAGAACATACTCAATGGAATTTAAAGGTTGATGGGATAGACACCTCATATTAGTTGTGTTATTGTACAACAATGACTTCCAATCTAGTATTAAAATGTAACCCTATGAGGATCTATATGTTAATTGATGTAAAATTATTAATTTTTGTGATGAAGCTAGTATAAGAAAGCTACTTGGGCTCGATATTGTGCAAGAGATGACAAAATAATTTCATGCCATTAAACAATATATAAAAGTTGTTCAGAGTTGGCAAAATAGCTATGCTGACAACCTTTGAAGTAACTTGGTTTTTTATGTTGGAGATAAAATTTTCCTTTAGATTCCACCATGGAATAGAGTCACAAGGGTTGGAAATAAAGGGAAGATTAACCTTATGTACATTTCCCCCTTTGAAATCTTTGATTTCATAGGATAAGTGTATTATCATACAATGATTCTACCGAATCTAAATAAATTTCATGATGTATTCCACATATCACTCTTGAGGAACATACCTGATCCCTCACATGAAATGAATCTAGAGGTGGAATAACTATAACATTACCTTTCTATGAGTAGCTTCCACTGGAGATCTTAGACTACAAGGGTAAATTTCTACGAAATAAGAAAACTAACCTTATTAAAGTTTTATAGAGGAACCATAATTATGAATAGGTGACATGGGAACCAAAGGAAAATAAATAAATAAATGTACCCTAACCTATTGTAATATGAGAATATGTGTTGGAATTTCAGGGATGTAATTTATAATGTAGGGAAGAGTGTAAAGACCCAGGATTTAAATATGATATTTGATTCTCGATCAATGTATATTATATTATATTATATTATGCATGTAAAAAATATATAGGAATTAAATAAACCTTATATAATTAATAAATATCATTACACTAGTCTGCTATGAAACCAAAGAAAATGAAAAACATTACAATTGAAATAAAATAAAATAGAAAAGTTAAAATGGGAAAATATGAATCACCCAAATCTTCTAGAATCCTCTCCCCCATGAAAAACACTATAGAAATGACTTTTTTTATCAAAAAAATAAATATATTAGAAAATAAAAACTATAATCATAGGTATAATTGTAGTGAATATGGAATGAAAGAATGAAGTGGTATTTATAGGGAGCAATGTGACCATTGGAATATTAATATGACCATCAGTTAATATAACTATTATTCTATTTGACTATTGGTAACTATACCCATTGGTGATAATTGTACCATTATAACTATTATTTATAAGTAGTAATGAAAAAGGTTAATTGATGTAGAAAGGAGAAACGATTACCTTAACTAGTATAGGTATGTCATTTGAAGCCCATTTTTTAGAACCTCAGAAGGAGCTAGCATCATCAAGGTTCACTCTTTACCAATCCCAAGATGAGATTCAACAACTAATTCTCGAATGAAATTTCCTATAAGATAAGTTCAATTTAGTAGATATTACTACTCAGAAAATGTTATTTGACCCACCCCTAGAAACTACCACCATCACACACCATAACCTTAGGGATTACAAGGGTGTAATAAAGGATTTCATGTCCAGACCATAGTTTCATAAAGTTTAATTTCCTTTGTATAAATAAAATATTTATTCTATCAATCCCATTTCTAATATAATTTTGTTTTACAAAATATATTTTTAAGTAAGAATAATTTCAAAAATTGATTATTGGATGCAAATAAAATATAATTGTTTTCTAGAAAATATATACACCTGTATAGTAAACATAGGTATTCTAAATAATATTTGTTTTAATTAATTATCATTTTTTTTATTTTAATAGAAATGATAAAATAATTTTATAATGTCCCAAGAATATTTTATAAGTGTCAGAAATTTGGTTGTGTCTTAAAAAATGCTATTTTTCAATAAATAAGGATGTTTCTATTTAACAGTTACAATTATATTATTTAGAGAATTTTTAAAAAAAATGAATATTGTATTTTTAATTGAAACATTAAAATTAAGTTGGGGTGAGTTTTTAATAATTTTATAAAATACGTTATTTTTTAGTGAGTAGTAAAAATACAGTTTTGGGTTTTTGATATGTTTTATAACTTCATATTTATTTCATATTAATGAAATAATAAATTAACCAAAATACACAACCTAGAAAATTTTATTTTACTTATATTAAGTATTTTAGTAGTTTTAATTTATTTTCAAACCTATAAGTGACTTTCCAAAGTCTAAAATAGAAAATTTGATTTTTAAAAACATTATTTTCTGGAAAATCTATTTTCCATGCCCAAAGAGGTATTAGAAAATGGTATTATGTTCTAATGGATTATAATATCATACAATGTTACTAAAATTTCTAAAACCATAAGCAAAAACTATGGTTAAGCTAATGTTTTTTCATTTTCCACAACTTTGATTTCCCAGACCTATATTTGGAAATTATTAAACAATTCCTCAATTTTTTCTATAACTGTCCACCTATTTCATCTTTACCCTTTACTCCCAATCCATCCTCCCTGACATTCTGGACATTTTTTCTCCCAAAGATTCCCCCAAGGTTTCTTTAATCCATAATATTCCATTCACAAGATTTAGGAGAAACTCTTCAAGGTAAGGGAATTATCATCACCATCTTTTCTAGTCAAGTAATTATTTTTGTGTACATCTTCTAAATGGTATGTTACTTTATTTTATTATGATTTTGATCATACCCTTACTACTAAAATAATTTTTTATAAAAGGTATATCTTCTTTCTCTCTCACTATACCCTTTTCTAAATCCACATTTTATACCCATAATGTTGTGGAATTTACTTCTCAATTTCTCGCTTTTACACAAGAAATTATTATATTGTGAATACCCAAAACATTTATTTATCCATGTCTATTCACTTAGATGTTAATATAATTTATTTATTTGGGGATTTACATATAAAAAATCCATATTCCATTTCCATGGGTTAAGAATTATGTTATGATCAATCCTTTAGCACTTACATACTCAATGATTTTATTTGACATTCATACTTTATTCTCCTTGAGTTATTGAAAAAATAATTTATTATAATCAATTTGGATCACATGAAATTAATAAATATGATGGGATACCCCTGATATCACTCTAATAAACTGGGTAGAGAATTTAATCTATAAAGATAACATGATTTATGATACATTGGTGAATAAATATGGTAATTTTTATTTATGAAACCTTGGTGATAAACCATGGTGATATGCTTGTTAATGACTCATTTTTATATTTTATCCATATTTAAATGTAATGATTCATGTTCATTTTATTATTATATGCCTCATGTTCTCTTGATCCTGTTATATTGATATACATCATGTTTTTATTGATAGGCCTCATGAACACATGCTAAATGTATCTATAAAGAACCAACATTAAAACAATACATAATCCAAAGTTTTAGACAAGAACATACATTCTTACACAATAATTATTTTTTGAGGTTTATATTTTAATTTAATTAGGACATAAAACATACATAACATCTCATAACCATACATGTCGATAATATTAAAACAATATACCTTTTTTTAAATATAAAATTTTTCAAATTAAACATAATTCCTTTGAAAAATCTTCCTAACAATTAAATTTTCTTCCTTATTTCTCTTAAACATACTTATAACCTGTGAAAACATTTAAAAACTTGGGATGAGCACAAAAATCTTAGTAAGGGATATAAGAAAAAAATTTGTTAGTCAAGTGATAACATAAACACCAATAAAACCCATTTTATAAAAACTTGTTAACATGCATAGAAAAATTATTTTGTTTCCTTTTGAAATATTTACCATATAACTTTTATAATCACCCGTACACATAGAATAACCATTTGGTCAAATTCCACCTCCAGAGTACCCAATGTGTTGGAGAGCTATAATGGGGTTCACCCGTCATGTCTTGAGCTATAATGGGTTCAAACCAACATATCATGAGCTATAATGGGAAGAACCCAGAATAAATAATTTCAAAAGAACATATCATGGTAATAACGTATCTTGAAATTATGATAAACCACTCATTCCATATACATATAAAAAACAATCCTTTTGAAATTTATTAAAGAGAGTTTTAATAGGAAAGTCCCTTAAAATATAATTAGAGTGAGAATTAATAAAATAGAATGGATATGTGTATACATTGTAAATACTCATATTGTAACATAATATAAACAAAAATTCATCACACCAACAATCTTAATACCACATTATGAATAAAGAAGAAGATTAACCCAAAGAATGGAAATTGGGTTAAGAATTCCCTTACCTCAGGTTCTTATAACTTAAAACATGTTTAAAAATACTGTATAATAGTTAAAGGAGTGTTATTAATATCTTAATGAAACATATTCATGTTTATAACACCTTATATGATCATTTTACAACATCATTCGACACATTTATTTGTAATATTTTGTTATTTACATTGTTTCAGGTGCGTTCTTTACATAGTTTCCATGATCAGTTCATTATGGATATTCTTTTCAATTAGAAGAAAAAATATATAGTTGTAATAGAATTTTATTTAAATATATCCATAACCCTAAATTGTACCATTTATCATTTTTAATTTTGATATGAGGATGATTTATAAGTTAAAACATTATTTATATTTGTTTAGGTCATTTTGGCGATTCTTCGATCCTAATGAACTCATTTTTTTATAAATTAATCACATGTATACAAAATTATTCCAGAACCTTATATAATATATAATACATAAATTATAATCTGGTTCAACTATAAAAATGGTTTCATTACCAGTATTTAAGGAAGTAAGATAATTTGAAATCCCATCGTCCACGATGTCGTTAAATCGACACATCACGAACGATGTTTTAATTTCTTGAATAAGTGGGAGAGGAGAAGAAATATACTATTGAATCTTCCATAAACATTATTAAATACAGAATATATAAGATATTGGATCATTAATTCCTCTTGGATAAGTGGAGGCGATGAAATAAGAATAAAGTAAAGGAATTTGAAATAAAATAAAAGTTAAGAAATCCCGTATGAAAATTCGGTAGCCTAACGACGTCACTTAAAAATTCATAAAATATTTTGATGAGATAAAAAGGGTATATAATATTATTAAATAATATGTAAATTAATGGGGATATTTAATGAAATATCCCAATATAAGACAATTTAAATTAAAAGTTAATAACATAATTAGAGTGCTTGAAAAAGAGGGAGATTTTGAGACGAAAATTCTGTAGCATAACGGCCAAGCAACATGGGATTAGAAAAGATTAAAAATAGAGGGTAAATGGGTCACACATACATAAATTAATCATAAAATAGTATAGATAGATAATAAAATTTAAATAAGAACATTTTATAGAAACTTTAAAGTTATACCACATAAAAGAGAACTTGAATGAAAAAAGAAGTTAAGAATTCTCTTACCTTGTAGAATAACTCCTAATACATGAAGGTTGTTAAATTTTGGGCTTTAGGAAAACTTGGGAGGACTAATATGGAGGTATTAAAACTATAAATTTATTGATGAGTAATTTGTAATAAATGTAATGAAGTAATGGGTTGGTACTTATTGGAAAAGTGAGAGAATATTTTATGAATTTCCAAAGGAGAACTCATTAGTGGTATTTGAAAAACCATGGGATTGCCAATGGTATTGGCCAAATGGGAAAACTCATAAAATATTTTATTCCTCAATAGTTTACTAGAATTATTACATAATTATTACATCATAATTACATTATTATTATGTCATTAAACATACCAAAAACTCAAAACTGTATTTTTACTATTCACAAAATTTAAAGTTTTTTAGAAAACTCCCAAAAATTCACCCTAACCATTTTTCAATGTGTAGAATTAAAAAATGAACTCCATTTTTTGAAAATAATTTTCTAAATATTATTAAGTTAATTTATAAATAAAATCATAATTTATTCAAAAATAACAGTTTTAAATCTATAACTCATTTTTTAACACCTTGAAAAATTTATCGACATCTCATTAAATTATATCCTTAATAAAATAAAATAATAATATGATTTACTATTAATTAGGTTCATATAAATATTCATATTACTATTCATAAGGTAATTTTACTATTCACAAAAATTAAAGTTGGTTCCATTAGACTCTAAATAACTTAGTGATCAGAATTTTAGATGACCATTTTTCGAAATTCAAAACCCGGAAGCTACAAAATTATGTTTAAAAGATAGCTATAAATATATACTTAAATTTTCTTTCATGCATTTCAATTTATTTTTTAAAACCTTGGTGTGTTACAGTATCCCTTTATTATTCCCTTATCAGGTTCATGCTCACCCATTTCCTGTCATATATATCCCCTAAATACGAGATGTTGTAAAAGTAACTTATGGTGAACCCATGAGGATGAATTTTACATGGATTAAAATAAAATTTTAAGTTTTTGTGTATTATGTTCCTAATTTACAAGAAAAAAAAACTTTAAAATATTTTTTTTGTTCCATATAATGAAAAGTTTATGTAAAAAAAGGTTGGATTCTATATAATGAGATTTATCAGCCTCAATAAAATTTATACAGAAACAAAATATAAAATTAAATCAAATAAAAAAACACATCACATATTAAATAAATTATTCTAACATTTTTCATGAAAATTTAATCAGATTATAATTCCATAAAGAATATTTATAATTAGATCAATGATTATTAAACACTTGAAATGCATCAACACACTGACAAAAATATTTCGAATAAAAATTTCCATTGTGAAAAAAGTAAACTCTAACGACTATATTTGTTTCATGGAAATGACTATTTCAATTTAAATTTGTGAATAAAAAGTATTTGACCCCAAGATATAATAAAATAAAATCAAGGATCATTTTTACAATTATATAACATAAACAAACCATTTTAATGAAATACCCAAAGAATATAATCTTAAACACAATTTCATAAATTCACCTTAATTAAATCATTTATGTTTATAATTTCATGAAAATATCATTGAAAATATATGGAAAAAATATAAAAATAGACCCACATCACCCTACAATGCATTGGTTAAAGTCTTATATCTCATGAAATAATTATGTAAAAAAACTATTGATGTTTTCTCCATTATATTATATGATTTGGGTAGTGATAACTACTCCACTATGTTATGGGAAACATGTAATTATTCATGATTCATTAAGTTTTTTTCCTGTACATATTGTTGTTCCAAACTCTTATGCCACGTTCCTATGCTATTCCATATTTCTATGTTATGGTACATGAAAATGTTATTACCTATGTCTATTGATTATTTTCTCATGTCTATGCTTTCTTTTACAATGGTATATGATGATAATTTGTGGTTATATGCCTACATTTCATGCTTATGAACATATCTCATTACTCTAAGTTCCTTTTAGTGCAACATTTATCCTATTATCATGTTTTATCATATGTTTAGGATCTAACCACTTTACATCTCATTGATAAATTTCTCTTTACTTAGTATTTGTGCTCACTCCTTTGTTTTATACTTCCCCTAGAAATTATATTCATGATTAAGTTTAGAAGGAAGTCTAGTATGGAGAATATTATAGGAGATGATGAAGAAATAATGTGTAATATGATTTTAAGTAACTGATCTTCAAAGAAACTGAATATTTTTGTTTTACGATTATGATATTATTGTGAGAAGTAATTTCTACATTATGAAAATGTTGTAAGATATATACCTTCTATATTGGGTAATCTCAGTTGGTATCAGAGTTGAGTTCAGTTATTTTTTTGGGATTATTTTAGTGTTTATTGGGGATTAGGACTATAAAAAATTAATGAAAACCCTAAAGACATGTATAATATGAAAAAAAATCCTAACATTTAGGTTGATTATAGAGTATATGGTTTTCTCAATATAAAATACCTATCCAGATACAAACAAGTGGATATATGATCTGACACATATGAACCTAGAGATAATAATCTCTAAAAAATGTTGGTAGGGTATTAACTTGATCCTTACTTAGTGCACAAAAAGTGGGTCTAACTACACACCTGGGTTGACACTTCCATCGAATATGATTTATATGATTCACTAGATCTTTATAAACCATTATAAATGATTTTATTACATTTTTATTGTATGAGAGACAAATAAAAAAACAAATAACATAGTCTGAAGTAAAGAAAATTCCTATATTAGAGTGTATATGTCATTCATGATCTATTCCTTATATATTAAAAATATTATTTATATATTATTATTGAATTAAGTATTATCATCCATAAAGTTACATTATTTTATAAAATGGATAGAAATTAGAGGAAACAAGTTAACAATGGGTACAATGTATAATATGATGATTGTACCAATGAGCTACCAAACAGGATTGGTGGTAGTGTGTAAAATGTTATAGACATGCTCACCTAACTATATCAAGTAATAAGAAATAATTTAAACCATGCTTAACTCCAAAATACACCAAGTAATGACCAAATTACTATTTATTCTTTCAGGCTAAAACATACACCCTCCTTTAATGGGTATTCTAACCCTAGAATTATCAAGAAATGGATCAATTCAATAGAGAAGATAATTAACATTCTCAAGTGATCAAACCATGAGAAGGATTTCTTAACTATGTTTTAATTATATGGTGGGGTTGAATAATGGTTGATCATGATTAAGAATATGAGAAAAAAAAGGAAAAAGTTGACTCTATGTAATGTGAGTAGTTAAAAAAAATAATTTTCACCAAATACTTTCATCAAAATTTTCTCACAATAATAGAGAGACAATTCCTAGAGATAAAAAAAATAAGGATGAATCCATTGGTACTTGTGAGGATAAATTCACAAGACTAACAAGTTATACCTCTATTTTTATTACAAACATTGAAATCAAGACTTATTGACTCTTTAGTGTCCTAAAACCAAGATTTCAAAAATAAATTAACTATAATAAATGTCGGTAGCTATAAATAAATTGTTTAATGTGAACTTAAGGTAACTCTCACCATTCCCAAGAATTTGGAGATGATAAAAGGAAAAAAATATTTTCATGGAATATCTAATTAAAAATCACATGGAGGGAATAAATTTTAACAACATACATGTAAAAAATGTGGACAGAAGCACCTAGGGAACTTAATTAAATGATCAAGAAGATGTTTTACATGTGGTGGAGCATTCCATCTCATATAAAACTTCCAAGAAACCACAAACTCCTAATTTAGAAAATGGAATAAGATAATTTACCAACTAATTCACTACCCACAATTCAATGATTAAAATGAAATTAATCTAATAACTGTAAAAATAAATACCCTAATACAAGGTCCAACGAGGATAATAGGAATAAACAACCTCTAAGACCAAAGGGACAGGGAATATCCTATGCTATCACTACCACTAAAATAGAACATGATAATGAAGTGGTTAATGGTATAATTATTATTTACTCTAGATATGTGAATGTATTATTTTATTTTGGTTCTTCATATTATTTCATATCATTCAAGATTTATATGGGTGTTTATTATACACCTAAAACATTGGATATTGAATTATCTATGAAAATTCATAATGGTGCGATAATTTCATCAATGATATATAATATTTCTTCGACAAATATTTGCATGAAAATTCTTCCGGGAAATCTAGTTCTTCTTACCTTGGTGTAATTTTATATTATAATAGGAATGTGATGGATCTAACTATACATATATAATATAATTTACCAGGATAATAAAATATAATTTCATATCCCTAATCATCCTATCATCAAATATCAATGTAAGGATAATTATGGACTCTGATTGGAAGAAAACCCCTTAATATGGTTCTTAATACCCAATAATGGAATACATTTATCTCAAATGAATAGGGTGTAAGTCAACCTTGAAGAAATCGATATTATATGAGATTATATAAATATATTTCTTAATTAATTACCTCGTATCCACCTAAATTATGTGGTTGAATTTTCAATTGAACTCATACTTGGATTTATAACTATATCTAATATTCCTTATAGAATAGATCCCATTAAATTATAATAATTGAATAATAAAATTTAGAAAAATCTATATAAAGGTTTTATACTCCCTAGAGTTTCACCATGGGGTATACCGGTCTCCTTTGTCAAGAAGAAGGATGGATTAATGTGTCTTTTTATAGATTATCATGAAATTAATAAGATCATGATCAATAAAAAGTATCCTATACCCTATACTAATGACTTTTTTGATAAACTTAGAGGAGATAAGTACTTCTAAAAGTCAAATCTATGATTTTGATATCCTTAATTAAGGTTAAATTTAGAATTTATACCCAAGCTAAATTTCTGACCAATATATAGATGTTATGAATTTATAGAGATACATTTAGAAATTAAAAATCCTTATATAGTATTTATGTATTGGCTAAATAAAATATTTAGAAACTATATTTATCAATTTATGGTGGTTGTTATAGAAATTATTCTTAAATATTCCAAGAGAAATGAAGAACATACGAATTATTTGAGGATTGTGTTGAAGATTGTGAGAAAGGAAAAACTATATACCAAATTTAGTAAGTGTGCTTTTTTTTGAAAAAAGTATCATTCTGGGATCATGTAATAAAAAGTGAGGGAATATATTTGGATCATTTAAAGATAGAGGTTATTGAATAATGTCATAGACCAACCACTATGACATAGATATATAGGTTTCTTAGTTTAGTTGGACATTATCGAGGTTTAGTGAGCAATTTATGGCCATAAAATCAACTAAAAAATTTAATGAGGAAAGGATTAAAATTAATCCTGATAGAATAATGAGAATAAATATTTAAGTAAATAAATAAGATTCTATTCAATATAACTATTATTACATTACCATACAGTCAATAAGGGTATATTATATATAGTGATGCTTTGTAGAAGGGTTTGGGATGCATCCTGATGAAAATGTACATGGTAATTACTTATGAATCCCATTAATTGAATACCTATGAGAAAAACTATTCAAAACATGATATGGAGATAGAAATGGTAAATTTTCATTAAATATATGGTGACATTGTCTATTTAGTTAACATTAAGATATATATAGATATCAAAAGAACTTCAGGGTCCATTGCTTACCCACAATGTGATATGATGTAGTGGTTCTCCAAGAGTATCTGAGATGGGTTCTGTGAGATACTATTGTATTCTAGGAGGCTCGACCAACATGGGATTCTCCCTTTCATTTAAGTATCCAATGGGGAATTATTTTGGATCACAGTGTATGATTTTTAGTGTTTGTCTCTTGGTGTTCGTTGGAGGTCACTGTTAATGTCCATCTAATGATTTTTTCTTTGTTTGGAATATTGTCATCTAGTGAGGCTCTTCACTCAAGGGGAATAAATGGTTTGGTTTCTAATGTTTGGTGTTTTGATGCTGTAGGTTTTTCAGTGATGATGGTGGGTGTGCTTGTTTCCAGTGAGCGTGTTCATCGGTGGTGGTGCTGGTTCGATGTCGATAGTAGCTGCAGTGTCATGCACTAGGCTCGAGAGAGACCTATATTTCATAAGTTTTCCCACTTTTAAAATTCAAAATTTTAAAATTTGAAAAAGTGTTATGCGGTTTGATCTTTGGGGGATTTTTTGGGGGAAAATTGTTCAGTTCCATTCAAAGAAGTTAATTTTGATTCTTTTTACTTAAGGGTATTTTTGAGTTTGGTGACTAAAGTTGTAAGGTTATCAATTTACAAAAAATTTGGTTATTCAAAAATATTAAAAAAATGGTTTCATATATTCAATGATTTAAACATATACTAAAGTAGATGGTTAGAGTAAATCAAATACTATTATTTCTCAATAAATTACTATCTGAGGAAGGAAAATAAGGTGGAAGATTATTTAAGTAGAGATAATTATAATATGATATCCTTTATGAGGAGAAAGAGAGACCCAATATTCCTTGATATTTAATGGATGGATATAAAAATCTAGGAATAGATAAAATTCTACCTTTATCGAATGAATTATCAAACTTCTATCTTTGTAAAGATCAAGGTGGATCAAAAAGATGATCTAGATCTATAAAAGAAGGAAATAAGTATTTTTGAGTTTAACATAGACAATAGTGGTCCTATATGATTTGGGAAAATAATAGGTTTCCATTAAAAACTAGAATCTAAGAAGGATCTTATAGATGATGTACACAACTCATCCTTCTCTATTCACCTAAGAAACATGAAGATATATAAATATCCTAAGAAAAAATTCTGGTGGGAAAACATGTAAAATGATTTTATGGAATATGTTTCTTGATGATTGGTATATTATATAGTTAAGGTGGATTCATATAAATATACAGAGATAATGTATCAATTACCTATATCAGTATAAAAATTTAATAACATAAACCTGAATTTTTTCACCAATCATCCAAAGACTTATAAAGGAAATAATACCATACGGTTTGTGGTGGATTGACTTATAAAGTCGACACACTTCATTTCCATTCAATAAGACCTATCACTCAATAAAAATTACAATTTATATATAAAGGAGGTGGTAAGGATGTATAGAGCACCACTTTCAATTGAATCTGATTGATATCCAGGTTCACATCAAGATTCTAGATAAGTATTCAAAAATAATTGGATACAGAGTTGAGATTTATCACACCATATCATCCTCAAATAGAGGGAAAATCTTAAAGGACCATTCAAACTTTAGAGCATATATTAAGATATTCATTAATGAAATTCAATGGAAATTAGGATAACCTATGGTTGAGTTATCATATTATAAAATTTTCTACTCTAGCATCCAAATGGTATTGTATAAGGATTTAAATGGGAGGCGATGAATAAATCTGACATGATGGGATAAATAGAAAGATATTAAACTATTAAGACCTAATATTTTCCATTAAATAGTGGATAAAGTGTAAACCATTCAATTATATATGAAAGAAACACAAATTCGATAGAAGTATTATAATAATAATCATCAACAATATATATAATTTGAAGTGGGAGTTAAAGTGTTTATTTGAATATCTTCTTGGAGTAAGATAATGATATTTATAAATAAGGGGGGGTGGGAGCTAATCCTTAGATACATCAGTACCTTCTAGATTATTAACCATGTAGATATAATAGCTTATCAATTAGTGCTTCCATAAAACCTCTCTCACGTACATGATGCATTCCAAATATCACTTCTTAGAAAGTTCATACTAGATATATCACATATAATAAACTCGAAATATATTAAATTGGAACATGATTTCTCTTATTGGAATCCACTAGTGGACATCATAGATCTAAGATATAAAGTATTTCAAAACAAGACCTCTCGCCCGATCAATGTTATGTGGAGGAATCATAAGTTTAAGGAAGTTATGTGGTAACTTAAATAAACAATGAGAAAAAAGTACCCTCACTTGTTTCCATATGAGTAAGGAAATTTCAAGGATGAAATTCTTCTAATAGATTAGAATGAAACACCCCATAATTTTTCTATGTACTTTCACATTAAATAAATATTTCTTTGAATAACATACTTCACAGGAAACAACAAACTAAAATGAATTACTATATGATTATTAAATTTTACCTTTATAACATAGTGTTTGGATTAGAATACATAAATAAAAGTCAAAAAATTATGAAATATATATATAGAAAATAGATTCAATAACATCAAGTAGTGGGAGACTTCCTTATGAGGCTGATTGGACCGAGATTGGAAAGGATGTAGCGTTACAAGGGTTTAACCTAGATTAATCCCAAAATGAAATTCAATAAGTAAAAACTAAGGGAAATCATATTAAAGAGAAGTTTGAGTTCATGTAAACCACTAAAATAACTATTCTAGATGAACCACCTCCTATTACTTTACAATTTCTTATCTTACCCTTATATCTTATGAAAATTTATCGAGGGGTTTAGTAGGTATGGTCCAGGTTTATATAACCATATAATATAATAAATTATATATAGATTCTCATTATTATACTTTACTTATTTTAATTAAATTTAAATTGAAAATAAATAAAAAAGTTTGTATCTAATTCAATTACATTGATTAATGCGTAATAAATAAGTAATCAATTCTAAAAATTAGGATTAAGATAATTTGATGTTTAAAAGACCTATTTTTAAATGATTTTTACTTTTTTCTCTATATGTTTTATTTTTATATTAGTAAATTGAATTAATTTTTTTTAATAATTAATTTAATGAAATTTATTTATAAGATATATATAAAAAATTAACACTCGTTAAGTGATTTTTACTTGGAAAGGAACAAGAATAAATTCACTTAATGCTTAAAAACACTTTTTTTTCTAATTGTTTTCCATGATATGTATTATTATATTACAATTAATTTTCATAACTTTTAGGAAATGATTCAATTAAAAATAATTTTAAATTTTAAATCAAAATTTACAAATTAGGTAATAATATTAATTTCATTTTTGGTCATAAGAATAATTCACCAAGTTAAAATTTAGTCACCATGGTAAAAGTTAAAATGAGGTATATATGTTTAATCAAGAGGTAAAGTCTCATAATATAAAAAAACCTCATCTATAAATGAGTGTATGAGGTATTTAATAACTAGAAAATGTATTATAGTATCTAATTTTTAATTTTTTTTTTCTGTACATGCATCAATAATGACTACCATTTTTTATGTTAAGAAATTATATTTAAAAAATATCACTCCTCTAACTTATAAATGGATCCCATTATCACCCCACGTTTCCACACACACAAATATGTCTAGATCAACCAAACTATTCCAAACTCAATCCCCAACCATATTTCCCACATCCTAGTGCTATTGGTTTCACAAAAAGACCAATATAGGAAGGCTTAATAAGAGGCTCAAAAGAGGATATACAAGGAAGAGGTTATTGTTTTAACCAAGTTCATTCAACTTTATTTATTCTCATACCTCTTCCAAATCATATATTAGTATACTAAAATATTATTGTGGAGTAGCCATTATCCACCTTCCTTGTATTAAATTATAAAATGAAAACACCACTGATGTTATGTGTAGACTATGACCTCCATGAATAAAATATTTCATTTTCAACACTGCCTTACATTGGTGGTTCTAAAAGTGAATTTATTGAATAGATATGTTATTTTTAACAATATTTATAGTTTGTAAAGATAATTTGGACATTATATTAATAATATTAATAATAAATAGTCATTGTAAATTTTACCACCTGAAACAAGCATGCTGATACTATTTTTTTAATTTTAAAATATTTTTAACAACCTATTGAATTTTAATAATTTTATTCTATTGTAACGATAAAGAAAATATATCATTAAAATTATGGATATTATGAAACTATTATATTACATTTTTGACCATGGTCAACATACTGGCGTGGTTTTGTAAGAATTGGCCGAACAACCCCAAGTTTCCAAAGTGAGAAATAGATATACAATAAATAAATGACATATGATACTAAATAAAACATAAAAATTAAAATATACCTAAATTTTTTCTAAATCAAGTATTTAATTATCTTAGTTTTGGTTATTTGAGAGGTTATATTCATGCACTAAGAGAGTCAAATCTTGAGGTAAGGGTTTCTCGTCTATTTTTTTCTTGAGATATGTTTCTAATTATGAACATATTACCATTTATATGCGGTATATGTTTCCTATTTAAAATATTATTTAATAATTTTATATTTATTCATGGTATTTAAAGTTATATATCAATTTCTATATTTTATGAGGTTAATATTCAAATTCAATAAAATTCATAAGGGTGTTTGTTATCTCAACCTCCTCTCATTGAGATATTATATTTATTCATGAAATTCATTCTTTATTATTTGGTTTCTTTAACACTAATATTTTGTTACATTGTTTTTCCACTTAATTTTCTAAATAATTTACATTTTCACTTTTATTTTTTCTTCTTTGATGGATTTATTTATTCTTAAAAATATATTATTATTAAGAATAATTCCAATCCTTTCTAATGAATATTTTTCCTCTATATCTATATTATTTCTTCTTACTAATTTTATTATTTATTATTTAGATACTATAGTGTCCCAATACTTAAACAAACTTAATTTCATGATTTATATCCCACTTTCCTATCAATAAATTCTAAGGATCTAGAGGTCAAGTGTCTTTAGAAGATTAGGTATACAAATATATCATCTTAAAAATGAAAAAATAATCTTCATTTAAAACTCCACATAGTGATACTAACTCCCAATGATCTTCTAAAATTGTATAGGATATCATGGGGGGAAATATATAAGTAAACATGTGATCAAGAATGCCCAATAATGGAGTAAACATGACAATTATGCGTAATATGAGAGTCCAAATTGATAACATTATATTATAAAGAGGGTGACCATAATAATAGGAATAAGGAAAAAGAAAATTCTATTATAATATCTTAGAATCATAAACATGTAAAAACAATATAAAACATGAGATCATAAACATAGATTAAGGGTCACTCCCAAGACTAACATCATAAAGTGGAAAAAGTCCCATAAAGGATTGGGTTTACTCCCTAATCCCTTATATAACATATCATGAGATATAAAGATTTAAAAAACTCATTAGGGGATATATAATTATATTTCCACACATCACATGAATAAAAAACATACATATAGATGCCACATGATGAAAATTAACAGTACATAAATCATAATCATGATCAAACCAAAGAGATGGAAATGGTTTTCATAATTCTGATTCATGGCATAACCTATAGATAAATCATAAGGATTATCAAGAGAAGAATGAAATAGATCATTTAAAATTTTATAATTGAAAAAATTCCCATAGGTCTTTTACATGGACATCAAAATTATAAAATTCATGAGAAGGATGTAAGAGACGAAATAAAAAAATAAACCACTTAGGTGGTGACTTATGAAATAAGTAAATGATATTTTTAAAGAATTAAAGACCCTATTATATTTCATAAAACCAAAATTGAAATAATAGGATTATCTATAAAATAATGAGGTTTTTTATAATATACACATGGTTGAAAAACATTTTATGGGGGTGATTCTCGATGTGAGATAAGAAACTTGAAATCTCCCTTAAATTGGGTTTACATAAACGTGAGAATTTCAAAGGGTACTAAAAGCATGTACAAACCCAAATATGAAAATTATATTAAACTAATATTATATATAGAGGAAATATGTACAAAAAAATAGGAAGATGATAATATAATTTCATTAAAGGGAGAAAAATAAAGAGAAATTGTAACTGAAAAGTCACGAAGAAGGTATGGAAGAACCCTAATAAATTTAGTAATGTTTGAATTGAATGTCATTGGAAGCTTGAAAATAATATATTTTTGAATATACCACGAATTAAATCATTGAGTATTAAAAATTAAATTCTTAGGAAGTATATATGTGTTGGAATCCTCATGTATTAATAATTTTTTAATGATCAAAAATATTATTTAATCATGTGTTAATGATTCAAAATCTTATTCAACTTAGTTAAATTTTATAAATTATATCCAATTATGTGTATTTATGTCTAAAGTTTTCTCATGCTTTAAGAAGAGCCTTGCAAGATCTAAATTATTCTATTTGAAATTTACCTACTTTATACTATCATTTATCTACTTTCAAAATACCTTCTTTAACAAATACTTAAGTCTAATCCTTTCTATTATCATAATTATTTAAGTCTAAAAACAGTTACTTTGAAAAGTCTAAGACATCGTGAGTCTGCCACTGGCTATGTATTTCTGACACCGTGAAGCCAGACACCGTGAAACCAAACACTGTGAAGAGAGAAACCGTGAATCCAGACACTGTGAACAAGACACCGCGAAGAAGACTCCATGAACCAGACACCGTGACCATGAGACACTGTGACACTCAGACACCATGATCAACCTAGACACCGTGTGAAGGAGACATTGTTTCCATGAATTACTGTGACACATTTTCTTAAACTATTCTATCATCTTTAAATTTAATTTCTAATGATAATATTTGATGACTTTAATGCACTGACATAATTAATGTTTCATTATAGACATATCATCAGACAGTACGAGGTACGAGCTGCAGAACACATGCAACCTATCGGCTCCAACATGTGTATTCAAATTTAAAAGTGAAGTGTGTCCAAGAATCAAGAGAGCGTGATACAAAAACATAAATCAAGGGTTGTGAACACCATAATGAAGAAGATACGTGTAGGAAGTATAAAAAAAGGCACACTGCATACAACTTGATGCTTCTGAACACACGAAGAATATTTGAAGCCTAAGGAACATCTTCACTCGATTAAACCTCACGAAGAACACAAGAAGAACCACGACACTCTGTTTTTCACACAACTACCAGAGAGGGACTCAAAACATCATCTTCTTTAATCCAAAGGAGTTCAGATCTACATTGACATCACAAAAGATCATTCTAAACCTATCTCCATATTATTGCTCTACTGTGATCATTTTCTTTACATTACGAGCAGTGTGTGCTCCTATCTGTTTTAACACACACTATCTCCTAAGCTGAACGGGAGGATACTAAAATCTTCACACCATAATTTTATACCTGTGTGTATCCCACGTAGAACTGTGGTAGAGGTATAAGGACCTCGACAGCCTGTGTTCTGTTGCTATTGCTTTCCCATGTAGAACTGTGGTAGAGGTCTAAGGACCTGGACAATTTGAGTACTATTGTAACCCCGATCTAGGGTCTGAATCAAATTTTTATATAAACTATTTTAGATGACTAAGTCTCAACTTGAGAATGAACCTCTTGGTTAAAAAATGTTGTTCATCTTATTTTAGTTTAAACCATTTTCAATATTTCGCTGCTATTTACTTTGAAACCCAAATCTGTTTTAAAGTAACTTTGATAGTTGAACTAGAAAGTGTTTGTAATTACCGTTAGCCAGTAAGTTAGTTTCAAAATCTAAATTAATCTTCAGAATAGGTTAACTGAGAAATAATCGATCTTTGAGAAACTAATTTAACACTTATAATCTTTATAAATTCACTACAGTTTAACTTGTTTTATTAATTGTGGGATTTCAATATAAATCATTTAAACAGAAATTTTTAATTAGAACTCAATTCACCCCCTCTTGAGTTTTTACTCTGACCAACATTCGTTATCAAAGGTTTTAGTTAAAAGTTTTTCAGAACTCTTTGTTCGTGAAAAGTTTTCAACTGTTATTTTAGTTGTATCTTAAAGATCTTAAAATTTCTGTTAATTCTAATTTTTTATATCTTTATATATCTTTTTAAAACATAGTTATTATGGATAATATATTAGAAGGTGTAGCTACAAACATGCCACCCTTCTTTAATGCTGTTAATTATGCCTAATGGAAAATAAAAATGAAAATTCCTTTAGAAATTATGGGATTTGACATTTGGACTGCCATAGAGACTTAGTATAACATTCCAGAAACTGTTAGAACTACTTGGGATGAACCCACTAAAGCTAATTACAATAATAATTACAAAGCAATGAATGACCTGTATTGTGATTTAGAAGATGAATAATTTAATCAAATATCTTCTTGTAAGACTACTTATGAAATATGGGATACTCTGGCAGTTCCCCATGCGGGAACAACCAATGTTAAAGAAATGAGGCTAAATACATACACTATTAAGTATGATAATTTTAAAATGAAATCTGATGAATCTATTTCTGATATATATCTCAGGTTTAATGAGATATTCAATACAATGAGATCACTGGTAAAAGATGTTCCAGTAAAGGGGAAAATCATCCGGATACTAAGATGCCTACTAGACAGATGGAATGGAACCTCTGTCTCTATACGAGAATCATGTGACATTGGAAATCTACCTATCAAGGAGCTGATTGGAAATTTGATGATGTATGAAGAAGAATTGAAGGTAAACAAAGAAGAATATGATGAACCAAGAAAGAAATCAGTACCATTCAAGACCTCTCCTTCAAAAATCAATTACAAAGAGAAAATTCAAGCAACAAGTGATAGATCAAGTAGTGAAGAGAGTGAACCTGACAGTGATGATGAAATGGCTCAGATAGCTAGACAATTTAAGATGTTTTATAGGAAAAATAAGTTTTTCATAAAATAAAATTATAAGGGTAAGTATGACAATAAAGGTCAGTAGAAGAAGGATTGGAAAAATACTGATAAAAGTGATGAAATAGTCTGCTATGAATTGAAGAGGAAAGGACATGTGAAAGATTATTGACCGAAGTTAAAGTACAAGAATAAATATGAGTACAAGGACAAAAAATATAAGAAATCTATGAAAGAAACCTGGATTTCTTTAGAAGATAGTTCAAGTGATTCTGATTGCACTTAAGATGAAAAATCTCAAAAAGCCAATATGTGTTTCATAACAAACACATCTGCGGTAACATTGCATACTCCTGCTTTAAACTCTTACTATTCTGGAGATGATTCCGATTCTGATGCTGAAAAAATGTCTAGTGATGAATTATTTGAATACTGTAATATGATATAAGATACCTGCAATGAGCTGAAAGACAAGTATAAAGCCTTAAAGAAACAACATGCTTTAACTAGCACTACCAAATCTACACTAGAATTAGAAAAGAAGAAGAATGCCCAACTGCTAAAGGAAAATACTGAACTAAAATTGTCTAATGAGAAACTCATGAAAGATTTAGAAAATTTTACTAATAGAAATAATACTCTAACTCAAATTCTTGGAAAAAAAGTTGCACCAAGGTATACTACTAGTTTAGGATACCAACCTAGATAGAGATAGATTGTTAATAATAAATTTATTCCAAAATCTGGACATTATGTTGCTAGTTCAATTTCTAGAAACTCTTAAGCTTCATCTAGATATTCAAATTTTTATAGAACAAACATAGTTTACTTATCAAAATAATTTGAATATGTTAATTATAGGAAACCCATTAAACAAATATGGTACCTAAAGTTTTACTTGCTAACCTTTTTGGACCCAAGAAAATATGGGTACCAAAATTATCTTCTATCTAAATATGTTTTGTAGGAAACATGCTTGAAAATTTCTTGTAGGAAGATATGGTATTTGGAAAGTGGATGTTCAAGGCATATGATAGGAGACTACTCATTCTTTAAGAGATTAATCAAAGTTAATAGAGGACATATCATCTTTGGGGATAACTCAAAAGGGAAAATCTTTGGCTTAGGCCAGATTGGTAACACTGATTCAGTTTTAATTTCTAAAGTACTATTTGTTGATGGATTAAAATACAACCTGCTAATAATTTCTTAGTTGTGTGATGATGGATTTATTGTTAAGTTTTAAAATTATTCATGCAATGTTTTTAACTTTAAAAATGTTTTGGTATTTACTGCATTACGAAATGAAAATGTTTATGTTGTAGATTTGAATTCTTTAGATAAGAAAAATGTTACTTATTTAAATTCTTTTCATAAATAATATTGGCTATGGAACAGAAGGCTAGGACACTACAATGTGAAATCACTTAGAAAACTGAATAGGAACGGTTTAGTTACAGACTTACCTAAACTGGAATTCCCACTCAACAAAGTGTGTAATCCTTGTCAAAATTGAAAACAACACAAAGTTTATTTCAAATCAAAGAAAGAAGTTTCTACTTCTCAATATCTCAAGTTGGTTTATATGGATTTTTTTGGATCATCAAGAGTTTCAAGTGTAAATGGTAAGAACTATGTTTATGTTCTTATAGATGACTTTTCTAGATACAATTGGGTATACTTTCGTGCTCAAAAAAGTGAAGCATGTTCTTATTTTATCAAGTATTCCAAGTATGTAGAAAACCTTAGTGTACTTAGGATCAAGACCTTGAGAAGTGATCATGGCTGTGAGTTTGAAAATCAAGAGTTTGAATCTTATTTCTCTAATAATAGCTATAGTCACAACTTCTCTGCTCCTAGAAAACCTCAACAGAATGGTTTAATAGAAAGAATAAATTGGAATATTAAAGATATTTCTAGGACAATTCTCAATGAATATGATTTACCTATTTACTTTTGGGCTGAAGCTATTAATACAGCTTATTACATTATCAACAGAGTCTTGATTATACCAATTCATAAAAAGACCCCTTATGAGCTTTGGAACAATAGGAAGCCTAAGGTTAATTACTTTATAGTTTTTGGTTGCAAAGTTTTTATCCTTAACACTAAGAATAATCTTGAAAAATTTTCATCCAAAAGTGATGAAGGAATTTTCCAAGGTTACTCTATAACCAGTAAAGCCTATAGAGTATTCAATAATAGAACCAAATGTGTGGAAGAATCTATAGTCATCAAATTTGATGAAACTGATCCACATGAACCTAAGACTCCTCTTGAAAATCTTGAAGAAGATATTTCCATTCTAGACCTTAATGACAAAGATAGTGAACCTGTTGATAAGACAGCCAGTTCTGGAAATTTTCTAGAACCTGCTTCTCTAGAACCCAAACCTGCAAATAAACCTGAAATTTCTAGCCCTATATTTTATATACCAACTAGGACTCTTAAAAATCATCCTTTATATTCCTTAGTAGGAGATTTAGATATAGGGACACAAACTAGAGCTTCTCTAAGAAATCAATTTGAACATTAAGCTTTTCTTTCATAGATTGAACCTAAAAATATCAATGATGCAATCAATGATGAATTTTGAGAGATGTCTATGCAAGAAGAATTAAATCAATTTTAAAGAAATAAATTATAGAAATTAGTAGACAGACCTAAGGATATTTTTACCATAGGCACTAAATGGGTTTTTAGGAATAAAGTTGATGACGTTGGTAAAATAGTTAGAAACAAGGCTAGATTTCTTGCACAATGCTATAATCAAGAAGAAGGAATTGACTATGAGGAGAACTTTGCACCAGTAGCCAGACTTGAAGCCATCAGAATCCTACTTGCCTATGATGCACATTTGAATTTCAAAATATATAAAATGGATGTCAAGAGTGCATTCTTAAATGGGTATATAGCTGGGGATGTTTTTGTTGAACAACCCCCTGGATTTACAAACCCCCATTTTCCAAATCATATTTTTAAACTATCAAAAGATTTATATGGTTTAAAGCAAGATCCACGATATTGGTATGACAGATTGAGTACTTTTCTTATTTCCAAATGATTTACAAAAGGAATAGCTGATCCTACTATTTTTATAAAATGAATTTATATTGATGTTTTAGTTGTTCAAATTTATGTAGATGAAATCATTTTTGGATCTTCGAAGAATTATTTATGTGTTGATTTTTCTAAAATGATGCAAAACGAATTTGAAATGAGTTTAATGGGAGAACTCAAATATTTTCTTGGATTTCAAGTTTTTCAAAATGAAAATGGTATTATTTTAAATAAAATTAAATATACAAAGGATCTTCTAAAAAGTTTTGGATTGGATAACACTAAAAGTAGTGACACTCCCATGAGTACCACTTGTAAGTTAGATCTTGATGAAGATGGAAAATCTATTGATCAAACCACATATAGAGGAATGATTGGAAGTTTACTCTACTTAACTACTAGTCGTCCTGACATTATGTTTAGTGTGTGTATGTGTGCTTGTTTTCAAGAAATCCCTAAGGAATATCATTTAAATGTTGTAAAGAGAATTTTCAAATACCTCAAGAAAACACCCAATATAGGACTATTTTATCCTAAAGAATAATAATTTGAATTAGTTAGTTATTTTGATGCTGACTTCGGTGGCTGTAAGTTAGATAGAAAAAGCACCTCTGGAACATGTCACTTTTTAGGCAAGTCACTAGTATCATGGTGTAGTAAGAAACAAAATTCTGTTGCATTATCTACTACAAAAGCTGAATACGTAGCTACTGGTAGTTGTTGTGCACAAATTTTGTGGATGAAACACACATTACTAGATTATGGATATCAATTTAGACATGTACCTATAAATTGTGACAACACAAGTGCTATTAACATCTCAAAGAATACTGTTTCACATTCTTGGAAAAAGCATATTGATGTAAGACATCACTTTTTGAGAGATCATTGTCAAAAATGTGATATCACTTTGGAATTCATTGGTACTGAATATTAACTTGCTGACATATTCACTAAACCATTAAATTCTAAGAGAATAGAATACATCATACATGAACTAGGCATGATCAATCTCAAATAGATAACTTACTAATTACTATTTGAGGTCTTACTATTTGATATCCTAATGTGTTATACTTTACTATTTCATGATTATAGTTTCTCAGTTACTGTCTCTCATGTTTACTGTCTCACTGTTAAAGCTTTATGTCTACGGTCTCACCATTAGCATTTTTTACTTATAGTCTAACATTTACTATCTCACTGTTAAAGCTTTATGTTTATGGTCTCACCGTTATCATTTTTTACTTACGGTCTGATGTTTACTGTCTCACCGTAACACGCACTGAAAATTTCACTCATGGTCTCACCGTGAAACTTATTTACTGTCTCACCGTAATGACCACTCACGGTCTCACCGTAAAAATTATTTATTTATTTTATTTAAATCCTTATTGCGGTAATTATTATTTCACCTCTTTTATTTTTCTCGAGTTTTTATTTTAGCGATGATTGGTATTCCTAAATGATAAAACAAAGAAAGTATCACTTAATTATTCACTCAAGGTTTCTTCTACCTACTCTTTTCAAACCTTTCTTCATCCCTTCAACCCTTCTCTTGATCTAACCTTCAGTGAATGCCAAGAATGAAATGTCTATCATCATCGACACCCGAGAAGTGCAACTCGAAGAATAAGAATATTGCACCTAAGCTGACACCTGAAGGACCTTTAAATCTGAATCCAGTAAACCGCATTGTTGTACCTGAGAAAGAGATTTTCACTAAGTGGATTTTGTCTAGTAAGTCACTAGTATTGAAAGTTTTATAACGAAAAGTCTGGTTAGAATGGTTATCGAATGAGGATAGGCCCATATATTCTAGGTTAGTAGCTCAATTTTACCAATACGTAAAATTCTCATTTGATTCTGGTGAGAGTTATGTTGTGAGGAGTTGGGTCAATGGCCAGAGATTCTCATTCTCTTTGAGGTTATGGGCTACATGCCCTAGGATACCTCATGAAGGTATATGTGAGGATTATCCGAGAGGACCTACACCTTCAATCGATTTATTTGATTTAGAAGATGCCCTGGAAAACCTAATTGGAAATGGCACCCAGAGGAGATCCATTGCTGTAGAATTAGATGGAGAAACAAGGATTCTATTTAATTTTGTATAGAATTTGGTAAGTCCAAGAAAAGGTGATTTTTTTGTGTTAAAATATCAAGATGTTTTTTTGATTCACCTCATGAAAAATGGACATAAGATCAATCTATGAAATTATATCATACACCATATGTGTGAGTTGATCAAAGTCACATCCAAGTCAACTTTTATGTTCTACTCTAAGCTACTATCAGCCATACTTCTTGAAAAAGGTGTTGTTGGACCTAATGAAGAAGTGATTATGGACTATGAGTACTAACTCTCAAAAGATACTATAAAAATAATGAAGAGAAACTAAAATCCTTGGAAAAAAGGAATGGGTGTAAGACAATGATAAAGTTTATGAGAAATTCAATCCTATGGATCATCCCTCAAGGCCGAAAGAAATTTCTGATCCTGGTTTGGATCCAGATGAGATTTTTGAGTATCCTAAAGAATAGGAAGAAGAGTGTGAAGTTCCACCTAGGGAAGCTGTTATTGTTGAGAAAGACAAGACTACTGTTCCTCATGTAGTTCTTGAAGAAGAAGCACCTACTCCTAAAGAAACTTCTAATTTTGAAACTCAACCCAAGGCTTTAACAGAATCAGTTTCCAAAGAGTCTGAAAATCATGCCATGGAAGAGACTAAAGTAGAAGAGCCTATAGTGGAAGAGCTACCTACTCTGCAAGAGGTCAATATTGAGGAACATCTAGTGGAACAATCTGTTCCTGAAATCATACCTTCTGCTGAAGAATGGATGGAGCTAGATTTTCAGTTGGCTAGATAGGAAATGAGTGAGGAACTCAGAGCTGAGTATGTGGAATTATACCAAGATCTTAAGACTCTTAGTCCTGAGAAGGAGGAACCTGTTGAGGGGGAGAAAACCCCAAATCTTGAGTCTATTTAAGCCTCACATCCAACTGAGTCAAGTCCTATAGACACTCAGTACAAATTCCCTAGTTCTTATGATGTGAATGATTCCCAACAGGTTACCGCAACCAGAATTGATATTTACTCCCTATTTTAGTTGAAATCAGTTTCCAGTTTTGCACCTAAGAAGGAACCTCAGCCTGTACCTGTTCCTACTCCTGAACCCTCATCTTAACAACCATCCTTTGTGAGTAAGGATGATATGAAGGAATTTGGTGCTACTCTCTTATCCGATGTTGAGAAACTCATGAATAACCAACCTCATGATGTGACACCCTTAAGTGAGAGATATGCATCACTATTATTGGAGAAAATTATTTGGAAAATAAAACCAAAGATGCTACATGAAATTCAAGAAGTGAAAGTTGAAAATAAGATGCTCAGTAATGTAGTGAAGTCCCTAAAAAGTATGGTTGAAGACATATAGAGAGATCTGTATTCGAGATCTAAATCTGTTGTTCCTCCTGTTGAACCTGTTGCTTCTCAAATACCACCAGTTGGTGTGTCTCAGATTCAAACTTATCTAGCATCCTTAAATGAAAATATTTCTGAAAGGAAAAAGAAATTTGTGAAGGAAATGAAAGAGCTTGTTTCCAACCTCAATAAACTCACTGATGAGTACACATGATGTCTTAAAAAGGTGTTGAATAAAATAAAATCTCTGACCACAGCTGTCAAATCTTCTATTAAATCCTCAAAACCCTCCTTGGATAGTGATATGCTAAGAACTATAATCAAAGAAGAGATTAAGAATGTATTCAGTTGTTTCAATGCGGATTCTTTAACCTATGTAGTCAAAAACAGTGAAAGAGTTCTTGACTTAGTACAAATCCACTCCAAAATTGCTAATGATGCTCAGCAAGAGATTGCCAAGAAAGTGGATTTCTACTTCAATAGAATCTTCTCCATGACCGATATGAAAAATCATTTCAAGTTCCTTGTAGAAAATCTGCAGATTCCTCCTATGACTCAAGCTTTAAAGAATCAAGTCTAGAAGCTCACATAGTTTACTAGATTGTTGGTAAAATTTATGGAGAACAAGGACGATTTTGAGAAATCCCTGTAGTATAGTGGAGAGATTATTACATATTTCATCAAACTCCTGAGGCCCTATCTTCATGTCCAGATTATAGCCATTGTTACTCTAGCGGCTGCACCTCTCAAACCTGGGCTGCCTACCTTCACCTCTGCTCTAGCATCAACCACCATGTCTGTTGGCCAAGCACTCAGTCAGATCAGGCTTGTGATTCTTGATCAGCAACTACCTAGATCTTCTACTGCTCCTACCTTTGATCCCTCAGTCTTTGAAGGCCTCCCTTTACCCTCCTTATCAACCACATATCTGCCTTCTTCTACCTCAACCACTTCCCCTATGGATTCTTCTTCTGCTACTGAAAAAGGTAAATAGAAGTCCAACCCTTGAAGAAAAACAATGATTAATCTTTTTTATAGGGATTCTATTGTTTTTGTATTGATCTTTTTGTTGTATTGTCACTTATTTTCTATTAATGGACTGTGAACCTTTTTGACCACTCTTAGTTCATCTTTTTGATATTCCCAAAAGGGGGAGAAGCATCTATATACTCTTTTAGCAATCTATCTTTATAGTTGTATCTAATATACACCTTACATGTGTATGATTTGTGATCATCAAAAGGGGGAGATTATTGGACTCCTCATGTATTAATCATGTTTTAATGATCAAAAATATTATTTAATCATGTATTAATGATTCCAAATCTTATTCCACTTAGTTAACTTTTATAAATTATATCAAATTATGTGTATTTATGTCTAAAGTTTTCCCATGATTTAAGAAGAGCCTTGCAAGATCTAAATTGTTCAATTTGAAATTTACCTACATTATACTATCGTTTATCTACTCTAAAAATACCTTCTTTAACAAATACTTAAGTATAATACTTTATATTATCATCATTATTTAAGTCTGAACACATTTACTTTGAAAAGTCTAAGACACCATGGTTTTTCCACTAGCTATGTATTTCTGACACCATGAAGCCAGGAACCGTGAACAAGACACCGTGAAGCTATACACCATGAAACCAGACACCGTGAAGCCAGATACCGTGAAGCCAGACATCGTGAAGCCAGACACCGTGAACAAGACACCGTGAAGCAGACACCGTGAAGCAGACACCATGACCATGATACACTGTGACACTCAGACACCGTGATCAACCTAGACACCGTGTGAAGGAGACACCATTTCCATGACTTATTGTGACACCGTTTCTTAAACTATTATGTTGTCTTTCAATTTAATTTGTAATGGTCATATTTGATGACTTTAATGCACTGACATAATTAATGTTTCATTGTAGACATATCATCGGATAGTATGAGGTACGAGGTGCAGAACACATGCAACTTGTCGGCTCTAAAATGTGTATTCAAAGTTAAAAGCGAAGTGTGTCCAAGAATCAAGAGTGCGTGATACAAAAACAAATATCAAGTGCCTCGAACACCATAAGGAAGAATATACTTAGAGGAAGTCTCAAAAAAAGGCACACTTCATGCAACTTGATGCTACTGAAAACACGAAGCATATTTGAAGCCTAAGAAACATCTTAGCTCGATTGAACCTCACAAAGAACACAAGAAGAACCACAAAAACTCTATTTTTCACAAAACTAATAGAGAATGACTCAAAACTTCATCTACTTCAATCCAAAGGATTTCAGAGCTACATTGACATCACACAAGAGCATTCTAAACCTATCTTCATATTATTTCTCTACTGTGATCATTTTATTTACATTAGGAACAATGTGTGCTTCTATCTATTTTAACACACACTGTCTCCTAATATGAACTTGAGGGTACTAAAATACTCACACCATAATTTTATACCTGTGTGTATCCCACGTAGAATTGTGGTATAGGTCTAAGGACCTGGATAGCCTGTGTGCTGTTGCTGTTGCTTTCGCACGTAGAACTGTGGTAGAGGTCTAAGGACCTGGATAGTATGAGTACTGTTGTAACCCCGATCCAGTGTGTGGATCAAAGTTTTAGAAAAACTATTTGAGAGGACTAAGTATCATCTTGAGACTGAACCACTTGGTTAAAAATTGTTGTGCATCTTATTTTAGTTTAAACTATTTTCAATATTCCGCTATTATTTACTTTGAAACCCAAATCTGTTTTAAAGTAACTTTGATCGTTGATCTAGCAAGTGTTTATAATTATTATTATCCAGTAAGTTAGTTTCGAAATCTAACTTAATCTTCAGATTAAGTTAACTGAGAAATAATCAATATTTGAGAAACTAATTGAACACTTATAATCTTTATAAATTCATTATAATTTAACTTATTTTATTAATTAGGGGATTTCAATATAAATCTGTTAAACAGAAATTTTTAATTAGAACTCAATTCACCCCCTATTGAGTATCCACTCGGACAAAAAGTATTCCATATAAATAATAAATTGGTGTATAATATTAAAACATGTCTCAATGATGGAAAATTGAGATTAAAACCCTTACGATTTAATATACATTCTATTAAAACCACTTGAAAATAGAAATCCTGACATTGAAGTTAAAATGATATGAATAAAAATAATTATTAATATTTTATATCTAATTATAAGTACACCCAACATTTAAATGGAGTTAGGAAAATAAAATAACATGTGTCTCAAAGACGTAATTTTTGAGATGAAGCCACTACCTTGTGTCTGAAAGTTATTTTAACATACACTTAACTTCCTGAATAATTAAATTTAGTTCACTAGATACATATCCAAGAAACTTATTCATATATATTTCATACTCTAGGATACTTTAACTATCATGTGTTTTTTATTTATTCTATAGTTTTCTTGCCAATATTGGTTACATGATGTTGTTTGATCAATTTCTTCATAATTCCTTATGTATATTGACCATGGTAGAAATAATTATAAAATAGTTTAATAATATACAAAAGGTTAATATTGTTATTGGAATAATTTTTATATATTAAATATATTTTTAATTCCAACAATGATGGGTGCTAATGATAAATAAAACTCATTGCTTATGGAGGCGATAGTTCACATGTACACATGATTAATGTTTCAATTTCTCAAAAAATGAGTGTGAAGGAAGGTAAATGATAATTTTAAATTTAAGAAACATCATTATATTATAGATATCATATTCATGTTTCCATTAAATGCTTTTTCTGATCCATGTATAGAGGTGATGAAAAAAAGAATATTTCTATTTATAGAGGTGGTAATCAATGCAAGTTACTAATTATGATTTTGTATTTCTTAGAGGATGGAGAGGAATAAATAATGATTTCTTCCATTAATATATTAAAAAATAAATATAATAATGATACCAAGGTCATTATATTATTATGTATATAATATATATTTAATACAAATATTAAATATAAAAATTTATGAAAATGGTAATACTTACACTGGAGACGCAATCTTCTCTTAGATATTTACTTGGAAGTGAAGACATTATGCTAACTTATAGAGACCAGAGGATTAATATGAGAAAAATAGTTCTATGAGATATAGTTTGGGTATATTTTAAAGGGAAATTAGAATGGTAAATGTAACCATGGGGGTGGTTGAAGTGATACCCTTTCATAAGTGATTAAAAACACACTTTTGGGAAAACCCTTTACACTTCCATGATAATATTACAATATTAGTTGGTAAATGGATCCAATGGTTTAAAGAAATGGAGTGTGGGGTGTATTTGGGTTGACCATGACTCAAAAAATTATTTCCACACATGCTTTAAACATGTTATAGGGGTTTTACCATTATGTTTTTTACTTTTTACTCTTTTACTTTTAAACTAGGTAGATAGTTTTTAACAAAGCGATTTTATGTTTTTTAATAGAATAAAATAACCCATATAATTTTTTTGTGTATTATAAAAAACATTAACCACTATTTAATCCAATTAAATTTCTAAATATTATAAAATTTAATTTTATATTTGAACATTTAATGTGTATAAAAACGTTTTTAGGAGAAAAATGTTATTTTAATGATTATGGATGCTTAATATTATTTAGTATTGATTACCAATTAAATGAGTGTTAATATATTTCTTTATGTGTTTAAAATATATATAATATTCATGCCAAAGAGCTTATACCCAAGTGGTAGAGGCTCCTGCTTGGCATCTAAAAGACCCAAGATTAAATCCGAGCAGGCACAAATTTCCGGGAACTGTAGGAGGGCACTGCAGCAGTACTGTAACAGCAACATAGCTATTGTAGCGGCAACACTGTAGTGGCGGAGGCACTATTTCTGGAACTGTAGTGGCGGCAGTACTATAGCAGCGCGAGTACTATAACATTACTGTTCACTGAGGGATCCTTTGGGCCAAAAAATGGGATTTCAAGCCTTGTATTCAGGCCACTTGGCCTTGGGACTTCAGGCTATGTAATGGGTCTCCCTATACCCAGTATTAAAGATGTCTTTGCATTAAATAATTATTTGAGGCTTCAACCCCAACCTTTAAAAAAAATGTATAATATTCATTATTTAGAGGATTTTTTTATTCGATAAAAATTTTATGATATTAATAAAATAATAATTCTGAAATAATTATTTGACCATTATCATGGTAATTATAATTAATCCAAATAATCTAAATTTTGTACCTAAAAAAGAAATTTACCATATTAAAAAATATTAAAATTATAATCTCTAATATAAGAATATTTTATCAAATTTACTTTTAAAATTTATGGTGATTAATCGTAACTTTAGCACGTAAAATCCCATTTTTTAGAAAATTATATTTTTAAATATAATGTTTATATATAGGAAACAATTATCAATATTATTGATTCTAATGAAATTAAGAATATTATTATTTTTCAAATAAGTATCCCGTGATATTAAATTTTTTCAGAAAAGTATCCTATGACATTAAAATAAATCCCAAAACTGAATTTCCTTATGTATAAATTTAATTAAAGAAAGAGATTGAAATAGTTTTCATAAAATATTAATCGATTTTATAAAATGATATTCATGGGTGTTATAAATGGAACAATTTATTTTTAAAATATTTATTTTACTTTATAAATAGATATATTTTACTTAAAAAATATTTTAAAAATTTTTAAGTCATATAAAAGTTATTATAGTGGCAAAATCTGTATTTTCTCTATTCACCTAAAAATGGAATATTTTAGAAAAATATAAAAAATTAAAACTAAGTAAATTTTGATATAATAAATTAAAAAATTAAGTTCATTTAATTAATTTAAAATTCTAACATTTATAGAAATTAGTTACAATATAACAGTGTAAGTCAGAAAGTAATGTTTTGTAAAAAAAATGTATTTTTTATGTATAATGTAAATGTATTCTTATTTAGTGTCAAGAAATATAAATTGTATGGATGAAAAATTATTTATATATATATATTAAATTTATATCTAAAATTTATATAAGTTCATTTTAATATTGGAATTCATAACTCAAAAAATAAAAGTTATTAATCTTGAAATGGATTTTATATTTATACGCTCATTAGATTCTATAGATTATAAATACATGTTTATATAATACTAATTTCTACTTAAAAAATCACTTATTAACTCATAATAATATCTAAGGGTAATATTAATGGTAGTGGATGTTACAGATAGTGATTCAACTAGCATAAATTTCATCGCTAGCTCTAAATACTTAAGATTTTACTGTAATCGATTTTTCTCAATCTATAATTGCTTGAGTTCAGCTTGGGATTGGTCCAGAAAATACCCTAGCTAATCTACCTCTCTTATGAGATAAGAAAAAAATGAGATTTTAATGGATACTTTTCCTTCTAGATTCCATTTCTTCGTACCTTTTTTATTGATTTTTCTATATGGTTACATCAATTTATACTACTTAATTTCATATATAAGTTTGATATGTCATATTTAATATTCAAAATATATCAAGGTTTTTTTATTTAGTTTTTCATAGTGCATGAAATATTATATTTAATATATTATTTATTTAATAAGAAATTCAGTGAAATTTTGGGTCTTCACATTCTTCCCTTAAATAAATAGTATCCCAACAATTTTAATTACTCATAACTAATGAAAGTAGTAAAGGGTATTCTTAACATATTAATCATTTGAGATATAACTTATAATATGAAAAATACCTTAATTTATTAGTATATACCATGACACATATCTTTCCTTAAAAAATTTACAATTTATATAATAATATTCCCCAGAATATATATACCTTAATCATATATTCTCTATTACATCCCTTTTACAAATCATTTGAATCTCCAAGACATTAAACCATAGGAAAATCACATATTCCATCTAAAATTAATTCTTTATTTAACCCTAAAATGGTATTTAGTGCTAGTTGATAAAACCACACACTAGTGTGTGTGTGTGTGTGTATATATATTATAATCCCAAAAAATGATATAAAATTCACTAAAAATATCATGAATTAATTTTTAATTCCAAGTTTACTAATATTGTCAAACTTAATTTTTCAAAATCAATCAACCCTTTGTTACCTAAAAATAAATCAAATATTAATCCTAAGATTTATCTATACCTCTATAATTTTAACTTCATTAGTTTTCCCAAAAAAATATAACATTATCAAAAAATCATTTTTCAAGGTCATTGATTCCATTTAATATATGTTTCCATAACTTTAAATAAACCATATAGAAGAAAATACTTATATGTCTCACATAACCTTCATAAATTTTATTATATAACTGAATTTCATTAATAAATATCACCTGTTAATAAAAATAACTGAGAGTAGTAATATTTAATTTATATTAAGATATCAACCTCACTACCTTAGGTATGCCTAAGAAACTCTCATTTTCCTTCATAACTGAAATATACATTAATTATTAATCATTTAAGTATTCTATCTTTTTTGGTTATAAGACATTATAGTTTCAAGATACATACCTTTATCAACTTTATTTCCTTGTTCATGTTTCAAAAAAATACTAAAACTCAAAATGGTTATCAATATAATTAGATTAAACGATCACATGAATATTTAATCTCAATACTAAGATTTATTATTCCAAGAAACCATTATTTCCACTGATGATACATTCATTTCAAAAATTCCATACTTGGTTCATCCTACAACTATATTATTTTAACCTAAGATTCTTTAAGTTGTGTTATCTTATAATTCTCAACCTAGTCCATCAAAATAACTTGAAAATCAATCCTTGATAATAGTTTGTAAATATTTTATGATCAACCAAAGCACATCCTATGGGAGTGTCTAGCCATATATGTAGTCTTAGGCCCACTCATCAGGAATTATAGGGATGATAAATCTAATGCCCAACTAACCATTTTTGGTAATTACGCATATGTGTATCTATTATAAAATCACATCCACTCATCAGTTTCCATTTCATAATTTATTTCTTGGAAAGTCACATAATATTTACTTTACCAAAATATAATGATGTTACACTTTGTTTAGTTTTATCCCTTAGACATATCCCTAGGGGTTTCACTAATTTTATCAAATAATAATATCCATAAATATAATATCCTAACCTTTTTTAGAGATGTATTATTCTCTTTTATAGGTTTTCTTTTAACCTTATTTTAGTATATGTTGGGTGATTTTTTGTTTTGGTGTGTTTCATGTGAGATTTGGGAATTTTGAAAGAAAATGGGAAGTTCATGGTTGGTGAATGATTCTAAAAAACTATGTGCCTTACCCCATAAAACCATGAAAACTTAAATAGAGGGTAATTTCATGGTTGGTTCATAGATTATCAAAAAATGCACCCACTTAGTAGAAACCATGCACCCCTAAGATGAGGTGCACAGTTAGGGATCACAATTTGGAAAATCGTGCACTCCAGCCCTAGAAACATGGAACAAAGGTTTTTAATCCTCTAAAAGATTATAAAAAAATATAAAACCTCTTGGTGTTAATCCATAATTTCCCCTCATCATACCTAAACTCATTCCTATGAATTTTGAAGATCCCTAGTGGATTCCAAAGCTCCTTAAACCACATTATGGATGAATCAAATATCCATTTGAAGAATCATCTCTCTATTGGAAAGTGTTTTTTTTTTCTATTTGAATTTTTTTCTCTCCCATATCTCTATCCATATGAATAGGAATTATTTCTCTACCATTTATTATAGTTTAGATATAGATGTTGATGGATCTAATTTTTTTAACTTGTTTCTAGGATTTGGTCCAAGATCTTCTGTGTCATTGTGATCTTGATTATTCTGCTTCAATTTGGGGATTTCTGTTTCATGAACACTTATAAAAAACCTTTTGGTAGGTGGTCTAAATTTCATTTTCCATATTTTTGAATTATAATTGTGTGTATAAAATTGGGGTATTTCAATTACCATGTTTAGAAATTGAATCTTGAATTGAATTAATTAATTAGTTAAATTAATTAATAGAATTATGAAATTTGTCAATTAATTGGATTATGGGATTGATTGATAATTTAAATTTAAGGGTTGGTTGGATTAACCTTTTAGGATTAATGTATATTATTATTAAATGTTTATAAATGGTTTAATGGTGAATTGTTCATATTATTCAATGAAATTTAAATAAATAAACATGATTTTTTTGATAAATTTAAATGGTGGACCATGATGAAAATGTTTGATAAGAAGGTTAATGATTATTTACCGTGATGAATAGAATATATGTGATATATGTTTGATTTATTGATAAATGGGGTGTGGGATAGGTATTGATGCACCAAATACCCAAAGGTCGCTAGACATGACGTTCTAGGCTCAAATGAATACTTGTGAATATTATTGTATGATATAGGGACTGATGATCCAAATATCTGTGGGGTGTGGTATAGTAATTGATCCTCCAAATACCCACAAGGTCCTATAAATGACATTCTAGGCCCATAAAATTGTAATTTGACTGGCATTCTAAGTATCTGTGAAATGAAATTATATTTAAATGAATAAAGAAAGGCCATGTTATAATTAATTGAGATTTTCTATGTGATATTGTTCAGACTCTAACATGGTACAAATCATGTATTGATAGTTTAGGTGTCATCATGAACCCATAAAATTTATGTGGTCAATTAATTAATAATGAAATGAGATAATTGTTTACTTTGTTTATTGTAATTTTTCCTTATACAACTGCATACACTATTATAGAATGGATATTGTTTTAGAAACCTTTTATCGTGGATTACTGAGTTGTACTCATACCCTACTCGAGATTCCTGATCAGTACCTAAATATACTTCATGTTTTTAGGACATGATATGGGAATGATCCCTATGAAAATTGGTTGTTTTGGTATATAAAATGGATGAGGGTACCCGATGTGATGTCGAGATCCTCTTGGGGAGTTGTAAGTGTATCTTTATTTTGGGAATTTCATTCTACACTTGACACACATATGGAATGACACATATATTTCTTTGGTCTGGGTACTGTTTTTATATTCTGATTAATCATGTGTTATTTGTCTATATTGGTTATGGTATTGTTATGGTTATTGGTTTTTATAATTTTAACATTGTTTAGTTATTTCCACTTTTGTTCTTCTTTTATGAAGAGGGTATAGTCTCCCCATGTCATATATTTGACCCTTGATTCTAGTTGGTAGCCTATAACATACTAGGAGGCACACCTAAGGTCATGTGACTAACCGAATTTGGGCACCAATATGTGGAACCTAGTCTAGGATGTTACAAAGTGGTATCAAAGGGTGTTTTCTCTTAATTTATTTTGTCTTAATATTGGTAAAGGTAGACAAGAGACCTGTAAGAATCGGGCCTTGGTCATGAGCTCATTTATATGAGAAGCTAACCCATGTATGGGGAAAAATTCAAGTACCCAGGGTGGGATTGTTGTTATTGATGTTTACTATTACAGTTGCATGTTATTTCCCCTTGGATGATGCAATTTTTGTATGATGTTATTCTTTTAGGAAATTTTATTCATGGACCAGTATAGAATAAAGGTTGAGTATACATGAATCATTCTAGGAACTTAGAAATTATTGTGTCATGCATTAATTTTAGGAACACATGAAAAAGAAGGTTTTGGGGTGTGTTGTTGAAACTTATGTTCTTTTCCTTACTTATGAAATTAAATGTAAATAGTGCCTAATATCAAATTGATAATTATAAAATGGTTCTAAATTTTCTAAATAAAGTGGATATATAGGTGTATAAAGAGAAAATTTAAATGTGAAAATGGTTTTCCCTTAGTTAACCATGACCTAGATGAGGGATTATTGAGGGTAACGATAGTGACTTGATTTTCACCGTGTCGAGGGTTATTCAAGATGACCTATTATGGATTATTTTTAAACCCTATTACATAAATGTGTAAATTTTGTGTTCTATGTCCTAATACATGTGTTTTTAATTGTAGATATATTCCTCCATGATGATGCTTTTTGATAAGATGGTAGGAGGAAATTGTTGTAAATGTACCTACAATACTAGAACTAGAGGATCCAATAATTATGAGTGAAGAAGTTGGGAAGAAGTTACAAGATAAATTTTCTTGGTTTATATAGTTTATGGAAGGAAACCCATGGTTGGTTTTGAAGAGTATGCCAGACTTGACACAAGAGTTCCAGTTACATCAACCTCCTAAATTTACCAGAGAGGGTGACCCTGAGATAGTTGTGTTCCATATTGAGTCTATCAAGATGTTCCTTAAGAACATAGAGACTCCTTATAAGAAGAGAGCCAAAATGGATGCTTATATGTTATGTTTTCAAGATAAAAATAAGTGGGAAATCTAGAAAAAGGATGGAAAACTGGATAATATGGAGTGGAAGTAATTTTAGAGGAATTTCTTAGAACAATTTTACCTTGAGACACTCAGGTGGGAGAGGGAAGCTGAGTTCATAAGTTTAATGTAGGGGGGTACATACTTGATGGACTACAATAGTTAGTTTACTGATTTATAGTGATTTATACTAGTATTGGAAAGAGATGAAGTGATTGTGGAAGAACTGTTTCAAGATGGACTTAAATGTGAGATTAAGTCGCAGGTTAACATCTTTAGGTTAAAGAAGTTTTCAGAAGTGGTGAATCAGACTCTCATATCTGAGGGGAACCTGAAGAAAGATTCTTGTGAAGGAAATTTGGTTTCTTTTGGATGATTAGTTTGTACTTATTTAGAGAGTAGGAAATGTATCTATGAGAATTCTAACCAGAGTAGTGGAAAGAAGAGTGGATAGGGGGAAGGATCAGATTCATAGGACATTACTCGAATGGTATGGCACCAGTGCAGTAGGCTAGTTCACCTTTATAGATAGTTCCCATGGCCACTGGTAGAGTATTGAGATTACAACAATATGGGACATATTCAATGGTTATATAGGAACCCATAAAATGTGTGTAATGATGAAAGAGCTAAGAAAAATTGGAGGGATGGTAGGGGTCTTCTACCCTATATCAGTCTGGTAGTTGGAGTTTTTTTGTCCATGGTGGTTGAGGTAGTGGACGGGGTACTTATGGGAAAGAGTGTCCATATTAGTAGAGTTCTATATCTCAGGGGAATCATACTTTTGTATAGTTAAGATAAGTATGATAGTTACATGTAGTTCATCCTATACTTTTGGATAGCGAGGTTGGACCATCGAAAGTCAAAGGTACTATTCTTATAGATTATATGCTTGATACTACCTTATTTGATACTGGTTCCTCTCATTCTTTTATATCTTCACAACTTTTGAACATTTTTATCATGTTAGTTTAGTTTTTTAGTGGGGATATGATAATCGATACTCCCTTGGGAGTATGGTCGAGAGATGTCTTCTTTTGAAAAGGGTGGTCTCTCGAGGTTGAGGAGTATCACTTTCTATGGGATATTTACATCATTAGCATGTTATTATTTGACTTTATTTTGGGTATAGGATGGTTATTATATATTTTTGAAAAACATTTCCAGGGCACACACTGTCTGTGAGGGAAGCACTGGTTGTTACCCTGGATTCCCACTTTCCAAAGGTGGGAAACATTCAATACCTCTTCGGTGATGTTTTCTCCATGATTGAAACAATATGATAGAATGTTGGTCTCTCCTTCAATTTATTCCTCCCCATAACTCATCAACTATTCCAGGTCTCCCTGAAAGATTAAGATTATGTTCTTGAAACTCATCCTGGTGCCATCTCTTTGTGGACACTGGTTAATTATGCTTCTTCTTTCGGGACATTCTAAAGGGTCAAGTTCGGGAAACAACCTTCGGTGAGGGAAGAAATCACATTGGGTATCGCTGGCATGTTTGGACACTATAACATTGGTACACCTGAATTATTCATTATCAAAGGGATTCTCTAGGGTATGGAAGCCCGAGACATCTCACGTTGATTGTGGGGTATCATACGCCCGAGGTATGTCTCTGAGGTTTTCCTCGGATTTCCATTTTTTAACATGAGGTATACCCCAAGTTTAACATCATGTAGAGATGAATCAAATTGATTGGAACACTAATGAGAGTGGATCATATGGGTATGTCCCTAGGAGGGAGAACCCTAGATGGGTATATCTCTAAGAGGGGGCACCTGTAAGGTTTATCATATGGATGGATCGAAACACCCGATGAGGAAAGACCTTGGATGGTGTGTCCCAAAAAGGGAAGATATAACACCGTAAAGGCTGATCTAGACACCAAAAAGGGATGATCAGAGAAATATGGTCCTAGAAAATAGGACACCAAGGTTTACCATTTTTCAGGATTGAACTTCCAGGAGGATTCCTACATACCCTGGGTAGAAGACAGAGATCAAAACCCACGTAGTTTGAAGGGGTGATTCGGGGATTACACATGTTTAGCTACCTGTAGTGCACATGAAGACAAAGATGTGGCCTTACCTTGATAAGGGTAAGGAGATGGAGTATAAGTATGTGGTTTATTCATGGTTAGCTACCCATATGAATGGCATGAGTTCATTGGGACATAGAAGCCTGTGAAAAATCATGATGGATATAGAGGATGTTTCAAAGGGTGAAGATGAATGAGATGGAACTAATGTGAAGATGATGATTCTAGGATTGAACCTAGAGGAGGTTTACTACATATCATGATAGTTAGTAATAAAAGTCCACATAGTTGTGGTGGGGGTGATGAGACCCCTTGGGAGGCGGCTCGTAAGAATGGAGTGCATGGATTAGGACCCAAAGGAAGTGGAAACTTCAGGTTGGGGCACGATCTTCTTGAGACACAAAGGTTAGAGGGTGAGACCAGGATAGAGAATGGATGATGGGATTGAACCTTCAGAGGGTATTCCTACATACCCTATATAGAAGATAAGTATAAAAGTTCAAATAGTTTAGGAAAGGGGTATAGGATCAGGGTGTACACAATAGAAAATTTCCCAGAGACGTGCTGGGGATTATGCATGGTTAGCAGCCCATCGCAAGAGGGACACTCTTGGTTAGAGGAGTATAGATGAAGTGTGGGGTATACACATGGTTAGCTACATAAAAGGATCATAACACCATAGGGAGGCAGATCCATTAGATGTGTCCCAAAAAGGAAAAGTATCACATAAGGAGTGTATATCCCTATAAAGGAGCAATAGAGTTTACCAATTGTTTGGATTGAACCTCAAAGAGCCTTCCTATGTACATGAAAGGGATCAAAACCCACATAGTTTGAAAGGGTAATATAGTTTAACATCATTAGGTATGAAGGTGAACCGATGTGAAATGCATAGAACAATTGGTGTGGGGAGTGAGAGACTTTAACCTTAGAGAGGCTTCCTAGGTACCCTATTTAGAAGACAAGGATCAAAGTCCATGTAGTTCGGTAGGGGGCATGGGACTTAAGAATGGATAGAGGCCCATGGAAATGATGGGGATTATTCATGGTTAGCGACATGAAGAGGATTTCATGGTCCCTTCTTACTATAAACCCACATGAGTCAGGCTTTGTGTGAGAAATAAGAGGTAACAACAGACATGACGATCGTGTCGCAAAAGGTGCGACCACGAGGGATGGTGTGGGACTTAGGCATGGTTAGCTACCTGGGGAGATGGAGATTGGGACTTACTCTAGGAGGGAAGCCTGAGGAGGATGTCCCAGTTTATGAGGAGGATATGTCTCCATGTACAGGGAACACCCTATTAAAGTGTGTCAGGGCTTACATGGAGACCGAATCAGGCACACATGGCCGCAAAGCGCAAATGGAAAGACAAGGTGTATTGAAAAGGCATGGAGAAAAATTCACCCAGTTCCATCCCATCTTGGGTCCTCTCAGGACTTCCAAAAATTCAACAAATCATGGTTTAACATCATTTGTTGGGGAAAAATATTCTTGGTAGTTTAACATCTTGTAGGTCGGGTGATTAGGAATCAGTCTTCGTCCCTTGTACTTACATAACTTATTCCAACCCGTACTTGGGGAAGGGAAAGCACAAGCAACACCGATCGAGAATAAGGTGGAGTAGTAAATTTAGGGGCACACATTAGAATGGAAATGTGAAGAAGGAATAGTCATTAGTGTACCTATGCAAAGAAGAATAAGGTATGGAAACCCAACATGAAGCACCACTCGAGTAACCATGAAATCACTTTGTATAAGCCTGGAGGGCAGCATAAGGGAGGGGTTCATGAAGAAGAATCCCCTATAATAGGATATTTACAAATATCTAGTGATTCAAAAAGAGGAAGAAATTTACAAAGGAATGTTCTTCATGAATCATGGAGAAAAGGGGCTCCATGAAGGGAGAAGCTTCATGAAGCATGGTGACCCAGCTAAGGCATAGAGTCTACAAGTGTTTGGAGGGTGCTTCAAGAAGGCTAGATACTATGTGAAGTCTTGAATGACCAAAAGGAACTCCTACCTTCTTTAAGGTCATAGGGATTCACGAAGGGCATCCCCACTTGAAGTGGAGGGAAATCAGAACAAAGGGGAAGCTGGTTCATGGTGCTCAAATACCTTGGTTGATTCATTTTTTGGATTGTTGGTAGATCAAAGGGAGCTTCATGAAATGAGATATCATAAGGAAAAAGGTCAAGGTAGTGATTCTTTGGGGTGTGGATGAGCTGTATATTTATAGGCACCAGGCATTATGATGATCAGATGCACACCACAAAGAAAATGTCACTTCATGGTTGGAGGTAGAATTGTTGGACTTGTGGATCCTTCTGTCACTACTCTATGGTGGTCTTGGTGCTCATTGAACTCACAGAGGTGACCATCAGTGCTTCACAGTGCACATAGAGGTGTCCGTATTTCAGCTTCATGCTATTTTTGGTGATGAAGGTATTAGATATGGAGCTTCACAAGGTAGGCCCTTTGGTGTTTTTGTGGCTTGTTTAGGTTAAATAGTATCCCAAATGGTTTTGGTTTCCCTTGATCAATCTTGGGAAGGTATTTCAGCACCAAAAACTTATCCTCATCAGAATGGGTGCTGATGGAAAAGTGGGTTGGATTCTGAGGGAAGATCACTGAAAACCTATAGATCATAGAGCTGCCTTGTGATGAGGGCATGCAGAGTGCGTGGTGAGATTACTGTGAAGCTTGGGTCAACTGAAGGCGTTGCAAAGATCATGAGTAAATCACCTATATATTCGGCCTGAGGGCACCATTTTTGGACACATCCAATATCCGTGAACTTTTTCTCAAGATCTTGAATCACAAATCTATACCATGCCCGTGATTACTCTTTATGAACTGGGTTCCTCAGATTAGTGCACCATGAATGATACTTATCGAACTGGTGCACTGCGATCCTAATCATAATCTCTATGAACATTCTCCATGAATTTTATTTGAAAATAGATGATAAAAATCAAAAAATTATTGGAACAAATGACCCATCAAGAAGATTCTTAGGAAGTCTGTGCATATGCCTCTTGGAGAAAGGATATGATGAACAATGCCCTACTTAGGGAATGTGTGTAGGGTCATTTTGACCATGAGTCCTTAGTGAAGATGCTGTATGATGGGAAAAATGATTTCCCCCTCTATAATATATATTTTTATATGGATTTGGTCTGTGGGATGACATTTTTATCCCAGAAGTGAGTCGGGATGAACTAGATTACTGGTTCAAGGGCATGCTGTGTCAATACCAGTGGTTCAGAGCAGCTGATGGATATACCTAGAATGAACTTAAACCTATCACCATCTTCTGAATTTGCAACCATGTCAATGAAGTTGATGGTAAAGCATTGAAACTAGAGTAATCAACACTACAATATCACACTATTCTCAAGGAGGGATTAAGGAACCTGGAGAACGGGTGGACTGATAATTTGAACCTGTGAAAAGGTGGAAATTTAACAGATTAATGGGTCTGAGCGTACTAGGTATGTAAATATTGCATGAAATTTGGAGCATAGATGAGGCATGTAGGCCTGTATGAGGATGTATGGGATTCCCAATTCCACAACTACCAACCAAAACATATAATTCTAGAACTGTGGAGTAAGTGGTTGTTGAGGACCAACACATTCCATTTTTACCACATGGAGGTCAGAATCAGCCTTTGGTACCTCCACCATATTTTAGGGATTCCAATCCCAGGGGCAATATAAGACAGATTTATCCCCATGGATAATACATAGGAGGATCCAGAGTAGATTCCATAGCTAGTGAGGATGCTAATGAACCATGTGCCAGGAAAAGATAAACAGTTTTTGAGGGAGGTCTACTTCAAGTAGTGGCTCAGACATTTCTTTAATTTCCCCAAGATAATATTGATGAGGGAGTGGATGTTTTGAGGAAACTACCAACGATTCCCCCTACCTATCAAAGGGGGGCCTAGTGAGGAAGAGACAGTTCTTACTAGTGGATCCTAGAGGAAAACCAATGGTAGCTATAGGGGTAAATTGTCAACACTGATCATAAACTGATGGCTTGGTTGGATGGATTTATTTTCGCACTCATTTGTATAAGGATGTTTCCAGTTAGGGACATGTACATGAATGAACGACTAAGCACATTCATTATGAAGGCTATACTAGCAACGAGACAATTCATTAAACTCGGAGTTATAGTGTTGGAAAATCTATATAAGGTTCATTGGCACATCAGTAAGGGGAATAAGCCACAACACATATTAGACTATTCCACTTTCTGTATGTCTTGGGGGAAGCACACATGAGGGAATATGAATATCCAAACCTCATTTCCCATCCCGAATCAGACTTTTTATAAGCCATTCTAAATGTAGTGGGACGTTTTCCAATCAATATGAACTCATCGACGGTGCTGAACAATGTCTGGAGGGTGGATGAATTCAATTTTTATCCATTTATGATGCCAAAAGGATTATTCACTGATGATGGAAAGGGAACCGAGGAGCATTGGTCATATCTCTAAGCCTTCCGAGTTAAAGTTCTAGTGTAATGGGTATATCGTGATCCTATCTATGATAAATATATCCCCCATCTCTTCATAAGGAAATTTTGGCACCTGCAGAGGTTCACCCCAAAAGTTTACCTGGGGATATTCCATGAGGATCACCCAGGTATAATGAGGAAACTGTAGCTCATGTACACATGGAAATATGGGGAGATGAAGAATGATATGCCTCCTTATGCCACCACTTATTGAATAGATGAGGAGTACATGAAAATCTGGGAGGCAGCCTACCCAAAAGAGATGATGAAGAAACAGAATACCTGAGTTGATGATGGGGTTCCCCCTTAACCCTGATGGCGAGGTCAGACAATGGAAAGAGCACATCGTGGTGGTAGGGATGATGCACATCATGGTGGTTGGGTAGTAATAGTAGTAGGGACAGTAATTCTAAGGCCTTATTCATCCAAAAGTGGAATTCAAGCAGCAAGAGTAGGCCCATTATCACCCATTAAGAAAACTTAGGATGAAGGGAGGCCATTAAGAGGGTTCCACATAATACCTACTTAAGATCTTGGGAAGTGGATATGCTATTTAGACATACCAAAAGATTCCTCTTACCTAGAGGCATGGGAATCTTTGGAAATTAACAGGCAATTTCTTAGTCTCTTTGAAATGTGGGACCACCTTAACTAGTTTGGAATGAAACTTCCGAGTATTGGCTATTCTAGGGCTGACATTCTGGAGGCTTCTTAACAAACATAGTTTCCTTTCCTGGAGGATTTGTAACAATGCCCTTCCATCTGACGTTAAAATTAAACGGTTGGGAATCAGCATGGCTACCTATTGCCAATGCTGTGTGTTCAAAAACGAAGAGAGCCTAAGTCACATCTTCTTCATGGGTGAATGGGCTCGTTAGATTTGGAGCTCCTTCAGCATTATCATGGCGTATGGAAATCCAGGTGTTAACATCACGCTCTTCATGGAGCATTGGGTCTAGCGGGCCATTGGCGCAGGTACAGACTTGGTGATGAGGCGTGTCATTTTCATTGTGGGATGCTGGGTTTTATGGCAGGCAAGGAATCGTGCCCGGTTCAAGGGGATTCCTTCATCAGGAAGGTCGGTTGTGGCTAGAACCAGGTGACTCTTGTATGATTTGGTCAGTCTGGAAAGCATCAGTAAGGAGGCACCGTCCCTTTTCATTCTCTACGGTTCGAGGAGTGTAGGTTCACAGAATGATGCTAGTCTAATGGGGAGATGGATCTGGTGGATAACTCCTAGGGATGGCCTCAAACTCAACATAGACAACTCTTATGGTATGAGTGTGATGCGCAGAGGAGGGGTTGTTCGGGATTGTCAGGGGAGAGTGGTGATGACTTTCTCGGTTTATTATGGGAGTGGAACTCCAATTCGGGCGGAGGCTAACACGGTTCTCTCTGGCCTCACCATCTGCAAGGAGAGGGATGTTATCATTAATTAGGTGGAAACTGAATCCAAGATTATCCATGATGCCTTAAAAGGTAAAGGAACCATTCCCTGGTCCATCTCCTATACCATGAGGAATTAAAAGCTTCTACTCAACAACTACATGAGAGTCACACATACGTGGAGAGAGGGGAACAAAGTGGCGGACTATCTATCCTCTCTTGCATCTCCATGTTTCCCGGTTTGTTGCCTTTCTAATGTTTCTCAGTTTAAACAATAAGGGGTGAACCTTATACGGGGTGATGACCTTGGGCTACAGTACTTTCTTCCTCTATAGGTAGGGTCACTTGTTTGTATTGTTTTTCTTTTCCTCCCTTAATAAAAATCGTAATGTTGGATGGAGATGGCAGATAACTTCCCTCTACCCAAGGGATTATAAGGGTCCCATGGAGAAGATGCTGACATAGGGAGCCCCTTGGAGGAAGGTGAGGTTGTGGCCTCATATATGGGATAATTTTCCAAAACTCTTGAGGTAATCTCTAAGATATTACTTTGTTATATAGTATCATTCATGTTACCCTTGTTTATTGACTAACTTTTATTATGTACCTGAGATCCTCATAGAAAATACCTCTCCTTACACGATAGTGGATTTAAAGGGACAAGCTATGGGACCTGTGTCTATAAAATTGGTGAGCATAGGATCCAGAACTGCTATTGAAACCAAGGTGGACGTTCCAGAATATTTAGAGCTCACAACCATATACAGGGGCCATTCCTTGAGGCTCGGACAACAAAAAATCGAGGGTATGATAAACTATTGGATCTTTGTAAGTCTTCTTTCTCATAGAGTCATAACTATTTTCACCCAACCAGGAAAACTGAAATTTTACTTATCTGAATAGTCCTTCAAGTAGTGGGAATACTATTAGTGATGATGGATAAGGGTTATAAAGATACTTTCTTGAGGGGAATACCGATTGACATAGAATCGGTTGCCCGAGCAGACCCGACCACAACAATCACAGATGTGGGTAGAACCACTGGTGGGGAAAAACCTGAACTTATTGAGGTGGAATCCAGTGATGAAGATCAACCAAAAAATATGGAACCCATCCATTCTGATAGAATTCTAGAGGAGGATCCTACTATAGAACTTCTAGAGGCCATCCCAGAATACAAACCAACTAACTTGAAGGAGCTGGATGATGTCGTTTATGATGTTGATGACAGTCAGGCTGTCCATCACTAGTCATGGAAGTTGATCAAGTGATTTAATAACAACATATGAGAATCAGAGTGGATAATCTTGAAGGGATCAATTTTCCATTGGCTATGTGACCTATGCGCCGGTAGGGTGGATGCAGGAGGTCCACATATGCTTATCTGGGATTACCTTGCTAAGAGAGTATGGGAAAGAGATAGTATATTCAGTGTTTCCCATCATTTAAGGAAGTATTTCAACATTTAGATGCTTCAAGAGGCTGAACGGGAGATACTTTGCTTTGAAATGTGGATGAATGAGTGCTCTTTTTTTTACTATTGTCCTATCAAAACTCATATCGAGACTAGAGGGGCAATTGGAAGAAGCCTAAGAAAAGCTAAGCCGAGCATCTCATGAAGTGGATGATATCCAAGATATGTAGGATCGATTAAGTATTATATCCAATGAGCTTAAAATCCTTGAAAATTAGGAATAAAGGGAGCTCAGGTGATGATAAAAAATCCTAGATGGCACACAACAAAGAGTGGTGGAGCTGAGATGCTCCATCGAAGGGGCCAATCCACGAGGGCTGTATTTTTATGAACTCACAAACATATTTCCATGATTTCTTGTTTATTTAGACTGAGTACATGGAAATAGTACTACTTGATATAATTAATGCATCTCTATTGTATTTGTGAAAAAACTAATGATCAATACCTAAGTTCAAGTGGGCCATGCTCGACGTGAGAAACAAGGGATGAACACATTATTTCTCACTTTTGATACGATAGCAATAAACAATCATTGAACACTCAGGGACTAATCGACCACCCAATGTACTCATGCTATGTTAAGGAAATATTACCGGAGAATAGGGTTCTTAGAGAATCCAAAATTACTTTCCCAATGTTCTCTAGTGCACAAACGGGATAACACTTGGGGTGTTGGAATCAAGCCGAACAATGGGGAATGAGAAGTGGGAATCCTAACACTCAAAATTTGGAACATAGAGATGGAAGAATGATGATAGAAGATAACTATTTAATATATTCAAGAAACAACATGCATATCACATTATCTGACGATGGAAATAAACAAAAAAGGGCCAACTACTAACCGTATTTAAAAAACATGAGGTCAAACTCGAAGTATCATCCAATATGTTCTGAAATGTTAGCCCAAAATGGTAGGAAAGCCATGAGGTTGAGCAACCATACTGCTTGCGGTTCCCTTCATAAGTGAAGGTGGATGATGATCCAAATATAGGGAATGAAAAGTGTGGATATTGAGTGATGGAATGTTTGACATGATTCCGACACTCTTGAAATTACGCCACCATGAAGAAAACACATTGGGTGGGCATATCAATACAAATCAAGATCAGACATACTTCTAGAAAAGACCTCTCTAGTGAGGACCTAGAATTCATTGTAGTTTTATATCATGCCAATGAGGATGATACATATGTATTTTAACATTGTGTGATGAGGGCGGTGTCTGAAATAGTTTAATGTCATATGAATATGAATTTGCACATAGTTTAGGGTCCTACTAACCTGAACCTGGATAACCATTTAAAGTCATGTTATAAGGACTTGGGGATCCTAGTTTAAAGGCCTAGAGTCTAGACCATAGTCAGTGCCCAAAGGGTCTAGAAAGGTTAATGAACCTGGGGATGGGCCCGAAGAAAACATGTCTGGGCATTGCTACATATCCCATAAGGATGGGAACCAAGCTGAATGTAGTTCTTGAAGATCATGAAGTTTACCATCATGCATGACAAGGGTTGTGATGTAGTTTATTATCTTAAGTCTTGGAAATGGGAACTCCAAAGGATAAATGTGAGGTGTGGTATATAACCCGACATGTATGAGGACAATATAATTCCACACCACACCAAGCATTCTCAAAAGGATAGATGAGTTCAAAAAGGATGAAAGGGGTAGTTTACAATTCTCAGTCTAGACCATGGGATAAGATGTTTGGATATTGCTACGTATCCTATAAGGACAAGAACAAGCCATATGTAGTTCTTGTATTCCATGTAGTTTAACGTCATGTGGTAAGGATGGAAGGGATTCAACATGAAAAGGGACAACAATGTTGTGGCTAGACCCAAGATCGATGATCCGGGTGTTACTATGTATCCCATAAATATGGGAATCAAGCCATGATTATTTTTTGAAGCAATTATATCATGGAGGTTTGACCCATGCAGAACTGGAAATAGGAATTCAATATATCCTATTTATTCTTTTTACGCTAGTGAGTTTTTTTTGAGCGGCCAGACCAGGATGAAAAGTCCAGGTGTCGCTATAGGAATCAAGCCATGTGTTAGTCTTGAAAAATAGAATGGTAGATGACCAGTGCCAAAGGCGATTCCCTCTGAAATCAGAACACCACAATTCTGTGCCATTTTTCATTGTGTGACCAGGACGATGATGCTGTAGTTTAAGGACGTATAACAGGACCCATCAATGCACTTTAACATCATATGGTAAGGATGAAATAGTTTAATGTCATGTGGTATGAGGAAACATAGTTTAACATAATATGATTTGGATTAAAGAGATCTTAGTTTAAGGTCATTGAATTCAGACCATGGGGTTGCATAGTTATATATGTGGGCATTACCCTGCCAAAAATCCTAAGCCTACGTGAGCCACACTCATTGTAGGAAACAAAGAGTGATGCTAGGATTTCCCCATCACATGGGGATGTACAACATTTAAAACGAAATTTTTAGTTGAAAAATCCCAACCAGATCAACATTCCAACTCGATGTGTGTAGATTCACGAAGGGACATTTGAGATTCAAAAGGATAGAAGGGAAATAAAATGTGAATCACAACGTCTGATATTTGGGGCATAATGAGGGAGACATAATGAAAGAGGATAACCGTTGACCATATTGAGACAAAATATCCACATGGTGTATCCTGGGATGGGAATAGACAAATGAGTGTTAAATAATGACTATATTCTAAATACGGAACCCGTCTTAAAATGTCATTCTGGATCTTCCGGGATGTTAGTACAAAATGGTAGGTGATATATAAGTCCGAGAATCCATGCTGTCTAGGGGTCCTTTTAGATGTGAAAAGTGATTGAAACCCAAATAAAGGGGATGTGTGAAGTGTGGATGTGCCCATGTAGTTTAACGTCATGCGGTAAGGATGAGAGAAAGAAAAGCTGCTCTTAAGGGAGGCACATGGTGGGACTATTGTAAACCCAATGCAAATGAGGTCTGAAGTGGTCTCATCCCACACCACATACCTCTGGGAGAAACTAGTTCAAGAGACTGGAAAGAACAAAATGGTGTGGTTTGACCACAAATTGAAAGTCTAAGAGTTCTTATGTATCCAATGAGGATGAAAATAAATCCATACGTAGTTCATGGAGACGACGTGGCATATAGAGAATACAAAAAAGGGGAAATATACTCTCAAGTGAGAAAATAATGGTTTTCATGCAGATTTCTATCATGAGAACTTGGACACTGGAAATATTAGTTTATGTTCATAGAGTTTGGACCATGGGGTGGTTACACAATTCCTCCATCCAGGTTAAAACATCACTAAGACTCATAGTCCCACATGATCTATGCTCGGTGCACAAAAAAAGAGGTGGTGAAGTTATTATGGCACAAAGAAGTGAATAACAGTGGAACAGAGGTGTAGAGTCAAGGATGACCCCATGACACTGATCCACCCACTCAACATGTGAAGGTGCATGGAGGGATAACACCAAGGGTGTTAAAGTTCTGTCTGGACATGAGTATGTAGAGAGGGATGTGAATCACATCATCAAATATTTGGGACACCATGAGGGTGGTGTAACAATGGAGGAAAACTGGTGACCATGTCAAGAGACAATATCCTTATTGTGTAGTATGGGATGGGAACAAACACCTGAGGGTCTACCGGTGACCATATTCTAAACATGGAACATATCTCAAGATATCATTTTGAATCCTATGGGACGTTATACCAGGATGGTAGGTGATCAATAAGGTCAAGAATCCATATCATTGGGGGTCCCTTTAGATGTGAAGGATGATGAATACCTAAATTAAGGGACATTTGAAGCATGTAAATGGAATGAGAGCATGTCCATGAAGAATTAAACACTCTAGGACTTACACCAAAACACATCCAAGCACATTTAATGATGCATAACCAAGGTCGAGGAATCCAATTAAGGGAAGATAACTTGAAAAGAAGAGTGAAGGAAAGATGAAAAATGGTATGATGAACCTGGGGCTGGACCCAAAGATGAAAATGCCCAGGCATTCCTACGTATCCCATAAGAATGGGAATAAATCCATACATAGTTCTCGAATGTTGTGCAGTTTAATGTCAAGCGGTAAGGATGAATGAGGGAGTATTATCCTGAATGGGAATGTTTATGGTGTTTCAAAAATAACCTGATGTGAATTGGGATAGAAGAATTCGGCACCACACCAATCACAATCCTAGGAGAGAACTCAGGCCAAGGGATCAGGATAATGAATGGAAGAACCTGGGGTTAGACCTGAAGACCAAATGTCTAGGCATTCCTATGTATCCCATAAGGATGGGAATCAAGCCATACATAGTTATTTAATGTCATGAAGTTTAACATCATGTAGTATGGACATGGAAGTAGTTTAACATCATGTAGGACAAAGGGGGATGTTTCCTTTTAAGGTCATTCAGAAACAACCATAAATGCTATCTAGTTTAATGTCTTGTAGGTAGGGAATCGTATTTTAATGAAATGTAGGATGAGAGGGATCTTAGTTGAATGTCATAGAACTCGGACCATGTAAGGCCTAAAAGGGCCAAAAAGATCAAGGAACCTAGGGCTAGACCTGAAGGAGAAATGTTAGGGCATTCCTACATATCCTACAAGTGAAGGAATCAATCCATACATAGTTCTTGAATGTTGTGCAGTTTAACTACATGCGGTAATCATGTAGGGTAAAGAGGCAGGCCTATGAAGGGAAAAATTATCTCTAGGGAATTACATGGTATGACTATTGTAAATTTGACATGAATGAGGAACAAATAGGTCTCAGCTCACTATGTTCAATCCTCGCAGATAACTATGGATGAGAGGGCCAAAAAGATAAAAATATTTAAAGAACCTAGGGTTGGACATGAATAAAAAATGTATGAGCATTCCTTCATATCCTATGATGGTAGGAATCAAGACGTACATAATTTTTGAATGTCATGTATTTTAGCGTCTTGTGGTAAGGATGTGGGTAAAGGGGGAGCCCCCTGAAGGGAAAAATGATCTCTAGGGGGTATATGGTACATCTATTATAAACTCAAAGTCAATGAGGAACAAAGAGGTATCACCACACTATGTGTAATACCTAGAGATAACTAAGGCTGATAGGTCCAAAAAGATAAAAATATTTAAGGATCCTAAGGATGGACCTGAAGAAAAAGTGTTTATGCATTTCTACATATCTTGTGAGGGTAGGAATCAAGCTATATGTAGTTCTTGAATTTCATGCAGTTTAACATCATATGGTAAGTATGTAGGGTAAAGGGGGAGTCCCCTGAAGGGGATACATGATGCAGTAGTTGAAAACCTAATGAAAATGAGGAAAAAGAAGTCCACACCACACCACGTGATCCCAAGACACCACACTTCATCCAAGAGGCTAGAAAGATAAAGTATTTATGGTACGTAGAGGTGGTCCCAAAGAAAAAATTTCCAGGCATTCCTATATATACCATAAGTATGGGAATCAAGCCATACACATTTCTTGAACACCATACAATTTAATTGCATGAATTAAGGACAAATAAAGGAAGGTATTAACAAGGGATACACATGGTGAATCTGTTGGAAACCCAACATAAATGATAAATAAGGAACTCTAAACCACACCACATGATCCCAGAAGGAGCCTCAGGTCATAAGATCAAAAATGGGGGAACTTGGGGCTGGACCTAAAGATAGAATGTATGGGCGTTTGGATATGTCCCACAAGGGAAAGAATCAATCCATACGTAGTTCTCGAACACCGAGCAATTTTACATCATGTGGTAAGGATGAAGTACCAATTTAACATCATGCAGAACAAAGGGGATCATAATTTAACTTCATGTATGATGTAATAAAAGGAAAATGGGGCTTATAGTTTAACATCATGCATGATGATTGATGCAGTTTAATGTTGTGCAAGACGATGATGCTGGATAGTTTTATGTATTGCATCCCAGACGGTAGAAAATGTTCTCATGCAATGTACTGCTTGAGGAATGTTTCATTGGTGGGAGGAGTAATATGCTCAGCATCCAGGGAGACCAAATAATATGCACCATTGGGGTAAACCTTGTTGATGATGTAAGGCCACTCCTATTTGGGTTCTAACTTTGGTGGATTCCTTTTATGTATTATCAGCATCCTTAGGGGAAAACTGTTTCACCTTTAAGGAAGGAACATAGATGAATTTTTTGTTGAATTTTCTGGCTATCTTGTTATGGTGCCTCTCTAGATTGTGCAAGGCCCAAATCTTATTCTCATCAAGGGCTTCCAGATCATCCAGATGGACTTCTACAATCTTTTCTGACATATTCTGATTGTAGATAGTGGTATAGAGTGATGGTAATTGAATCTCAATGGGTAAGACTGCCTATGTTCCATATACTAGGGAATATGGGGTCACCTAGGTGGAATTATGATTTCTTGTCTGATAAGACCAATGAGAATTGGAGAGATTTTCCAGTCAACTATTCTTGTTCTGACAAACCATATTTTAAAATATGTTAGTGAGGGTCTTTTTTAATGCCTCAATCCTTCTATTTTCTTGCGGGTGGTAGCAAGAAGTATGGTTGGACCAGATGTTGTACTTGGAGAACAACGTCTTCATCTCACCTGCTCTAAAGTTGGTTCTATTATTAGTGAAAAAGGGAATGAGGGACTCCAAATCAATGGATGATGTTTAAGATCATTAAATCAATAATATAATGTTCCTTTACCACCTTAAGCGGAATCGATTTTATAAGGACCCAATCCAAGTTGCCCGGAGCCAGTGCCTTATTGTTACATTGGAATACTAACAAAGAATAAGAACCCCGAAGGACCGAGTAGTTTAGTATTATTGGAATCAAGATACATACATAAGTTCACCATTACAACTTGAAATTAAAAACAATATAGAAACTCCTTAGACAACTTCCATAACTCCTAGGTTATTTAATCATGTCATTCACAATAAAATTATTCTTTCCCTATAAAAATGAAACATAGGAAAGTGGTGAGATAAAATGATTAGTAAAGGTAAGCAATACAGCAGAAGATAACATAAACATTAGACATGGTGTATAATTGAAAACACACACCTTTAAAAATAAACTTGAACATAATATGGATTTAATATGAGTTTAGTAAATATTTCCATAACATAACATAATCATGGGTATTATATTAGTTGAATAACCACATGAACCATCAATACTATATTCATAATGAGGGAATTAATAATGCGGTACAACATATCCATACCATCAAGGCTCATACCAAGACCATAAACAATCATTTTTTCAAGGCCTTGTGCCTAGACCGTAGTTTGTTTCATGAGACCAAACGATGCACCAAGGGGATATATTGGGCCCCAACTGACACTTTCAATGTACAATTAATTCCTCATATGAATGAGGATAAACATAAACAACATGTACATTCATATTTAAATTAATATATGAAATTCAAATAACATTCCCAGAACATTAAGCATAAACAATAACCATTCAGGGTAAATTGGTGAATGGTTTAAAGATAGCACATCGACAACCAAAATAATCATAAAACATTAAATTGAATATGTTAGATGATACCATGAAGTATTAACCCCAATAATACATAAGAATCAACAATAGTGGTGAAATAGAGGATTATACTCTTATAAAATCTTCAAGTAATTATTGAAATAAATACTCTTTTACTTTGAAAAGAAGAGTTCTTTGGAAAATATATTTATATAAAACCAGAAGTGAAGTAAGATATTATTTTCATAATAAAATTATTGATTTTATAAATATAATGGTTTCCAAAAACAGATTCTATATTTCCATTGAAAATAGGTAAGAAGTTGAGATATTCCCTTGAATCAGGCTTGTATTTCGGAAACAATTTTGAAAGCTCCTTTTAAAAAATGTAACTATACATAAAATAAAGAAGGATTCTGGTTGGTGTACACATATAGAACACTAAAACATAATTTATGATTACTATATAATAATATATAATAATTTCATTGAGGTAATTATACAATGAAAATAACCTGAATGGAAATGGAAGTTCAGGTGAAAAAACACTTACCTGAACTCCGAACATGTTCCGATCTTGAACTTAAGATCCTAGAAGATGAAATTATACTTATTAGTAAATTATTTAAGAACTTACTAGAAATTTATTTAGTTTTTCATAATTCTATTTAGTTCATTTACGCCCTTATTTATAAGTTATTATATTGAATTTCATCGTTCCATAGCGTTCGTTTCCTTTATTTTCATAATCGGTTCACTTGTTCTTAAGTAATAGAGTTCATGTAAATCTCTAGAATTGAATTAAAATATTATTTATAATCATAAGTATGTGTTATTGGTCATTTATATAACTTGGTTACATGGAATGAGGATGAATTATTATATATAACTTCAATGATAATTATTTCTGTTAATTTGTGCGTTTTGGTTACAACGAACTCATTTTTCCTTATAACATAATACCATTTGTACAAAGGGATTACAGAATATTACATAGGTTATATTAAATATATAATTATCTGGTTGAACCATAACAAGAATGGTTTCATGACCAGAATTGAGAATGATAATAGAAATCGGAATCCCATCATCCTTGAATGTGGAAAATTAACACATCTCATATGGTGTTCTTGCTACTAGTATAAAAGAAGGTAAAAGGGAGAGATGATGATAACTTATTCCACTATCATGAAAAAATTACATTACATATAAGGTACTGTATTCCTCACAAAATTTGGATAAATAGAGGTAATAGAAAAAGAAAACAAATGAACTTGAAAGGAAAGACAAAGAATTGAAAAGAGGAATTTACCTCTTGAACCAAACTTCCTTGAGAGCCTCTTTAAGGGAGAGGTTTTGGTATTTTTATGAGACCAAGGCTTTCTGGAAGTGGGAGAGTAGGTTGGGAGGATATTTGGACATAATTTGGTGAAATATCAAGGCTTGAGAGGAGTGAAGAAAAGAAGTAGTGAGAGGGGGGTTTTATAGTGGAGGAGAGAGGGAATTTCTTAATATAAAATTCATTAATTTATTATTTCCTCACAATACAAGGAATAATGAGTCTTCAATGACCAAGAATAGTAATTTTATCATATGAGTTCTAACAAAGTGGGAATACATCGCTTTTGATGTCATGAATAGTGTATTTAACTGATATACGTTATTTTACAGTATTTCACTATTCATAAAAATTCAAGTATTTCATAAAAATACTAAAAATTCACCCCAACCATTTTTAAATGTGTAGAATCCAAACATGAAGTCCATTTTTCAATAATAATTTTATAAATATGATTAATTTAATATTTAATTAAAATCTAAATTTATTCTAAAAACAACAGTTTTAAAACATTCTTTTACTTATACTAAAGCATAGGTATATCGTACTTTCATTTGAATATTATTTATATACTATCACATGTAAGGTTACTATTAATTACGGTATATTACTATTCATAAGGGTATGTTACTATTCATAAGGGTAGGTTACTTTTAACCAAAAAATTAGGTTTTTCTTATTGGACTCCAAATAACATACCGATCACAACTGTATATGTCAGATTTTTGAAATTCACATAACAAAAGTGACAAAATTATGTTTTAAGGTTCACATAGCACTTATTAGTTAATTATGTTGTGATTTTATGTGATTATGAAATATTTATAGGAAAGGAATTTCTATTGAAAAATATTGGGTCGTTATATTTTTCCCCCCTTACGAAATTTCACCCTCAAAATTTCATTTTACAAACTAGGCGAAAAACTGGTGGGGGTACTTTTCCTTCATTACTTCCTCCAGTTCCAATGTTTCCCTTTAGTACATATGGTTTCTCCATAGTACCTTGACTAGATTAGTTGTCTTATTGCATATAACTTTGTCTCTACAATCCAAGATTTTCACTGGCTGCTGCTCACAGAAAAGATCATCCTCCAACTATACCACATCTAAAGAGAGTACATGTGAAGGGTCTGGTATGTACTTACTTAAGAGGGATACCTGAAAGACATCATGAACTTTTGACATGGTAGGTGGAAGTGCCAGTTGATAGGTCACAGCTCCGACTCGTTCAAAGATATCATAGGGGCTGATATACCTGATACTTAGCTTTCCTTTCTTCCCAAACCTCATGACCTTATTCCATGGATATATGCGTAGAAATACCAAGATATCATCAATAAAAACCACTAATAATTCATCAAGATAATCCTTGAAAACTCTGTTCATTATATCCATGAAAACAAATGGTGCATTAATTAGTCCAAAAGGAATTACTGTGAACTCATAATGCCCATACCTGGTTCGAAATGCTGTTTTTGGAATGTATTCCTTCCTCACAAGAAACTGATGATATCCAGATCGAAGATCAATATTAGAAAAATATTGGGCCCCATGAAGTTTATCAAATAAATAATCAATTCATGGAAGAGGATAATTATTCTTTACTGTAATAGCATTGATCTCCCTGTAGTCAATGCACAACCTCATAGACCCATCTTTCTTCTTAACATAAAGAACATGGGCTCCCTATAGAGAAACACTAGGTCTAATAAATCCTTTATCACTCAATTAATCTAGTTGTATCTTTAGTTCCACTAACTGCACAAGGTCCATTCTATAAGGGGTCTTTGATATGGGCCATGAACCAGGAATTAAGTCAATGGAAAACTCAATTTCATACTCTAGAGGATGTCCAGGTAAATCCTCTGGAAAGCCATCAACATATTCTTTCACAATAGGTACGTCCTCTATCAGTACATTCTTCTCCTCACCCAAATTTATTTAATTTCCTTCCTCCCTAATAATTTAATTAAGTAGAGCTACTGAGGGTGGATCTAGATTAGAATCAAATTTTCAAGTTTCAACTCTAAAAATAGGGAATTCTACAACATTTTCAAAAATTGTAACTTCCTTATTCTTATAATAGATCTTTACATCATAATTTGATATCCATTTCAAAGTGAGAATTATATTATAGTCAACCATTGGTATGATGATAATGTTATCATGTTTATGTGTCATGAGGGAGACTAATCAACACGCCTTTGTTGAAATGATACATCCACCAGGGGTTTTGACTGGTAACCCCTTTATTAAATTAAATTGGACATATCTAATTTTCTTGGAAAACCGGGAAGATATAAATGAATGTGATGATCCAGAATCAAATAAAGTATTGTCTAAGTTGGACGAAACAATCATTGTACCTGCCACCACTTCGTTAGGAACTTCAACCTGCACAGTTGTGACCGTATACGATTGGCCTTGCTCTCTCGGCCTTTTTTGGGGGAACATTTACTTGATACTTAGGACATTTATGTGCGTAATGTCCCATCTCCCGGAAATTGTAGCACAAAACATTGGTAGCTTCTTTCATCCCCTTACAATCCCGAGATAGGTGGACTTTTTCTATACACTTGTAATAAACTCAATTCCCTTTAGGCATGTTCCAGGGTGTTTCTTCCCACAATTACAGCATGATGGAAATTCAACTCTTCCCTTCTTCCCAATTTCCTTATTTCCTTTCCCAGAGTTTTCAGCAGCCTTCTTCTTCTCTTGCATTCCCTTAAAGTCATAAGACTTAGAGAATTCATTTTCTATCTTCATATCACTTGATACTATATATTTATATGATGAGAAACTTTGGGAGACTAGATCCCTTCAGAGGAATGGTTTTAAACAATCAAATAATCGATCAATTTTACTCCTTGGATTATGTATGTAGTTTGCAACATGCCTTTCTATCCTTGTAAAGTTGGATTCATACTTGGAAAAATTTTCATCCTCCTTATGACTGGGATTCAAGAATTGACTCTCCATATTTTCTTGTTGTTCATGAGGGAAATAATTTTCTAAGAATATTTTCTTAAACTAACTCAATTCTATCTCTTCTATTTCTTCCTCCTCCTTTGTGTTTTGGATTAATGACCACCACTGATCCGCATCTCCCATTAGATGATAAACTGCCATGACATCCTTATCTCTTTCATTACATCCCAAAGAAAGAAATATCTGCTCAAGGGAACATATCCATTTCTCTGCTACAAACGGGTTTGTAGTCCCATTGAATAGTGGAGGTTGTTGTCGCATAAAGAAATATAACATATCTCCTCCACGTGGTGGATCCAGATGATCCATATGGGTAAGGTTATTATTCATAACTTGAGTAAGTTGTCCCAGTATAATTGTGAGTTGCTCAGCACCAGTCACAACACCATAGCCAATATCATTATCTTGTATCGGAGGGAAATACTTATAGGTGACATGTGTGTTCGTACGGCTTCCATTCCTTCCACTAAGTGTCATCTATAGATAATGGAATAAAATATATTAGGATATGGATCATAATGTATAATCTTATATTAATAAAATACTTATCACAAATTGAAATCCTACGTATGGATAATACCATTATCACAAAAATGGTTTCTTTGAGGAAAATTTTACATTTTAATCCTCATTATGGCTTGTAAAGAAAATTTGAATTATCCTAAGCATATCCTCTGGGAGTGTCATAACCAAGAGTGCAGCAAGACACATTGTCTTGTACCAGGATACCCCTGATCAAGCCCAAAACTCATTGTCGAAGCTTTCACTCCTAGGTACATCTATGCTAGATCCGCCTCTACCTCCTCATATCCAGACATGGATGTATTGCTTGAAATATCAACATAATATATTCCTTTCCAAAATACCATAAAATTCTTGTATGTTTATCCTCAAATACTATCCTAGGGACTTTTCCTTAATCTATGTTTTCTAAATCTAGTTTCCAAGTTTTATACTAAAATTCCTCGGATACAAACTATAAGGACCCGACCCCAGCAGCTCGAAGTCGATTCCTTATTGACTACATTGGAATAAAAACAAGGAATAAGCATCTTTAATGACTGAGTAGTTTAGTTTTATTGGAAATAAGATACATACATAAGTTCATCATTACAACTTGAAATAAAAAACAACATAGAAACTCCTTAGACAACTTCCATAACTCCTTGGTTATTTCAGCATGTCATTCACAATAAAATTCTTCTTGCCCTGTGGAAATGAAGAATAATAAAGTGGTGAGATAAAAATCTTATTAAGGGTAATAAATACAACAGAAGATAACATAAACATTATACATGGTGAATAATTGAAAACACATGCCTTTAAAAATAAACTTGACTATAATATGGCATAAATATGATCTTAGTAAATATTGCCACAACATAACACAATCATGGGTATTCTATTAGTTGAATAACCACATGAACCACCAATACTATATTCATAATGAGGGAATGAATAATGCGGGACAACATATCAGTACCATCAAAGCCTAATGCCAAGACCATAAATAAACATTTTGTCAAGGCCTTCTGCCAAGACTGTAGTTTGTCTCACGAGACATACCGATGCATCGAGGGGATATAGTGGGCCCAACCTGACACTTTAAATGTCCAATTCATTCCTCATATGAACGGGGATAAAAATAAACAACATGTACATTCATATTGAAATTAATATATGAAATGAAAATAACTTTCCCTGAACAGTAATCATAAACACAAACCATTCGGGGTAAATTGGTGAATGGTTTAAAGATAGAACAACCACAGAAAAAATAATCATAAAACATTAAATTAAATATGGTATATGATACCATAAAATATTAATCACAATAATACATAATAATCAGTAATAGTGTTGAAATAGAGGAAGATACTCTTATAAAATCTTCGAGTAATTCTTGAAATAAATACTCTTTTACTTTGAAAAGAAGAGTTCTTTTGAAAAAATATTTATATAAAAACAGAAGTGAAGTAAGATATTATTTTCATAATAAAATGAGTTATTTTATAAATATAATGGTTTTCAAAAATAGATTATAGATTTCCCTTGAAAATATGTAAGAAGTTGAGATATTCCCTTGAATCAGGCTTGTATTTCGGAAACAATTTTGAAAGCTCCATTTAAAAAATGTAACTACACATAAAATAAAGAAGGATTATGGTTGGTGTAAACATATAGAACACTCACACAGAATTTATTATTAGTATATAATAATACATAATAATTTCATTGAGGTAATTAGACAATGAAAATAACCCGAATGGAAATGGAAGTTCAGGTGGAAAAACCCTTACCTTAAATCTGAACGTGTTCCGCTCTTGAACGTAAGCTCATGGAAGATGAAATTATACTTAATAATAAATTATTTCAGAACATACTATAAATTTATTTATTTTTTCATAATTCTATTTAGTTCATTTATGCCCTTATTGATAAGTTATTATATTGAATTTCGTCATTCTGTAGCGTTCTTTTCCTTTATTTTCATAATCAGTTCACTTGTTCTTGAGTAATATAGTTCATGTAAATCTCTAGAATTGAATTAAAATATTATTTATGATCATAAATATCTGTTATTGGGAATTAATATAACTTTGTTACATGGAATGATGATGAATTATTATATAGAACTTTAATGATAACTGTTTCGGTTAATTTGTGGGTTTTGGTTACAACGAAATCATTTTTCTTTATAACTTAATACCATTTTTACAAAGAGATTAAAGAATATTAAATAGGTTATATTAAATATATAATAATATGGTTCAAACATAACAATAATGGTTTCTTGACCTTAATTGAGAATGATAATAGAAATCGGAAGCCCATCATCCTTGAATGTGGAAAATTGACACATCTGGGATGGTGTTCTTGCTACTAGTATAAAAGAAGGTAAAAGGGAGAGATGATGATAACTTATTAAACTATCTTGAAAAATTTACACTACATATAATGTACTGGATTCCTCACAAAATTTGGATAAAGAGAGGTAATAGAAAAAGAGATCAAATGAACTTGAAAGGAAAGATGAAGAATTGAAAAGAGGAATTTACCTCTTGAACCAAACTTCTTTAAGAGCCTCTTTATAGGAGAGGTTTTGGTATTTTTATGAGACCAAGTATGGATATAAATGGGATAGGAGGTTGGGAGGATATTTGGACATAATTTGGAGAAAGCACAAGTCTTGAGAGGAGTGAAGAGAAGGGGGAGTGAGAGGGGGTTTTTATAGTGGAGGAGAGAGGGAATTTCTTAATATAAAAATCATTAATTTATGATTTCCTCACAAGACTAGGAATAATGAGTCTTCCTTGACCAATAATAGTAATTTTATCATGTGAGGTAGAACCAATTGGTCTTACTTCACTTGTGATGTCATGAATATTGTATTTAACTGATATACAGTATTTAACCGTATTTCACTATTCATAAAAATTCATGTTTTTCATAAAATTCCCAAAAATTCACCGCGACCATTTTTCAACATTTATAATCCATAAATGATGTCCATGTTTCAAAAATATTTTTCTAGATAGGATAAATTTAATATTTAATTAAAATAAAAATTTATTCTAAAAACAACAGTTTTAAAACATTCTTTTACTTATTCCAAAGCATATGTATATCGTACTTTCACTTGAATATTATTTATATACTACAACATGTAAGGTTACTATTAATTAGGGTATATTACTATTAATAATGGTATGTTATTATTCATAAGGGTAGGTTACTATTCACCAAAAATTAAGTTTTTCTTATTGGACTCCAAATAACTTACTTCTTGCAACTTTGTATGTCTTTTTTTTGAAATTCACATAACAGAAGTGACAAACTTATTTTTTAAGGGTCACATAGAACTTATTAGTTAATTATGTTGTGATTTTATGTGATTATTAAATATTTATAAGAAAGTAATTTCCATTGAAAAATAAAGGGTCGTTACATTCTTCCCCCCTTCAGATATTTCACCCTCAAAATTTCTTTTTACAAACAAGGGAAAAACAGGTGGGGGGTACTTTTCCTTCATTACTTCCTCTAGTTCCCATGTTACCTCTTTGTAATTATGGTTTCTCCATAGTACCTTGACTAGATGAGTCGTCTTGTTTCATAGAACTTTGTCTCTACAATCCAAGATTTTCACTGGCTACTCCTCACAAGAAAGATCATCCTCCAACCGTACCACCTCTAAATAGAGTACATGTGAAGGGTCTGGTATGTACTTCCTTAATAGGGATACATGAAAAACATCATGTACTTTCAACATGGTAGGTGGAAGTGACAGTCGATAGGCCACAACTCCAACTCGATCAAGGATCTCAAAGGGGCCGATATACCTGGGACTTAGATTTCCTTTCTTCCCAAACCTCATGACCGTATTTCATGGAGAAATGCGTAGAAATACCAAGATATCGTCAATAAAAACCAATACAGAGTCATCAATATAATCCTTGAAAACTCCATTCATTAGATCCATGAAGACATATGATGCATTAATTAGTCCAAAAGGCATTACTGTGAACTCATAATGCTCGTACCTGGTTCGAAATGCTGTTTTTGGAATGTCTTCCTTCCTCAAAAGCAACTGATGATATCTAGAATGAAGATCAATATTAGAAAAATATTGGGCTCCATGAAGTTTATCAAATAAATCATAAATTCATGTAATAGGATAATTATTCTTTATTGTAATAGCATTGATCTCCTGGTAGTCAATGCACAACCTCATATACCCATCTTTCTTCTTAACGAAAAGAATAGGGGATCCCCATAGAGAAACTCTAGGTCAAATAAATCCTTTATCACTCAATTCCTATAGTTGTATCTTTAGTTCCACTAACTCAATAGTGGCCATTCTATAAGGGGTCTTTGATATGGGCCTTGAACCAAGAATTAAGTCAATGGAAAACTCAATTTCCCACTCTGGAGGATGTCCAGGTAAATCCTCTGGAAAGATATCAACATATTCTTACAAAATAGGTACGTACTCTATCGGTACATTCTTCTCCTCACCCCCATTTATTTCATTACCTTACTCCCCAATAATTTAATTCAGTAGAGCTACTAGGGGTGGATCTAGATGAGAATCAAATGGTGAGGTTTTAGGACTAAAAATAGGGGATTCTACACCATTTTTAAAAATTGTAACTTCCTTATTCTTACAATAAATCTTCGTATAATAAATTGATATCCAATTAATACTAAGAATTATATCATAGTCAAACATTGGTATGATGATAAGGTTATCACATTTATGTGTCATGAGGGAAACTAATCGATATGCCTTTGTTTCAATGATACATCCACCAGGGGTTTTGACTGATAAATCCTTTATTAAATTAAATTGGACATATCTAATTTTCTTGGAAAACTGGGAAGATATAAATTAATTTTATGATCCATAATAAAATAAAGTATTGGATAAGTTGGATGAAGAAATCATTGTACCTTCCACCACTTCATTAAAAACTTTAACTTCCACAGTTGTGACCGTATAAGCTTGGCCTTGCTCCCTTGTCCTTCTTTGGGGAACATTTCCTTGAATCTTAGGAAATTAATTTGCATAATGTCCCATCTCCTTTCAATTTTAGCACAAAACATTGGTAGCTTCTTTCTTCCCCTTCCTATCCTAAGATAGGTGGCCTTTTTCTCTGCACTTGTAATAAACTCCCATTCCATTAAGGCAAGTGTCAGGGTGTTTCTTTCCATAATTACTACCAGATGAAAATTCAACTCTTCCCTTCTTCCCCATTTCATTATTTCCCTTCCCAGAGTTTTTAGCAGCCTTATTCTTCTCTTGCTTTCCCTTAAAGTCATATGACTTAGAGAATTAATTTTCTATCTTAATAGCACTCAAGACTATATATTTATATGATGAGAAACTTTGGGAGACAAGATCCCTTCAGAGAAATGGTTTTAAAACATCAATGAATTGATCAATTTTACTCCTTGTATTACGTATGTAGTCCGAAACAGGACTTTACAGCCTCATAATGTTGGCTTTATACTTGGAAACATTTTCATCCTTCTTCTATCTCACATTCAAGAATTGCCTCTCCATATCTTCTCGCTGTTCATAAGGGAAATATTTCTCTAAGAATATTTTCTTAAAATCCCTCCATTCTATCTCGTCTATTTCTTCCTCCTCCTTTGTGTTTGGGATTAATTACCACCACTGATCCACATCTCCCATTAGACGATAAACTGCCATGAAAACCTTCTCCCTTTCATTACACCCCAATGTGAGAAATATCTTCTCAAGGGAACATATCCATTGCTCTACAACAAATGGGTTTGTAGTCCCATTGAATTGTGGAGGTTGTTGTCACATAAAGAAAGATAACATAGCTCCTCCATGTGGTGGATCCAGATGCTCCATATGGGTAAGGTTATTATTCATTACCTGAGTTAGTTGTCCCAGTATAGTTATGAGTTGCTCAGCACCAGTCTTAACACCATAGCCAACATCATTATCATGCATCAGAGGGAAATACCTACAGGGGACATGTGTTTTTGTGTGGTTTCCATTCCTTCCAGTTGGCACCATCTTTAGATAATGTCATACACTATATTAGGCTATGGATCATAATGTATAATCTTAATTTAATAAAATACTTAGCACAAATTGAAATCCTACGTATGGATAATCCCATAATCAAAAAAAAAATGGTTTCTATTAGGAAAATTTTACATTTAAATCCTCATTATTGCTTGTAATGAAAATGTGAATTATCCTAAGCATATCCCTCGGGAGTGTCGTAACAAAGAGTGCAGCAAGACACATTGTCGTGTACCAGGATACCCCAGATCAAGCCCGAAACTCCTTGTCAAAGCTTTCACTCCTAGGTACATATGTGCCAGAGCCACCTTTACCTACTCGTATCCAGATAAGGATGTATTTCTTGAAAGATCAACATAATCCATTCCTTACCAAAATACTAGAATGTTCCTGTATGTTTATCCTCAAATACTATCTTAGGGACTTTTCCTTAATCTATGTTCTCTAAATCTAGTTTCAAAGTTTTCTACTAAACTTCCTCTGATACCAACTGTAAGGACCTAGTCCCAGTTGCTTGAAGTCGATGCCTTATTGATTACATTGGCATAAAAACAAGGAATAAGAATATTGAAGGACCAAGTAGTTTAATATTATTGGAAAGAAGACACATACATAAGTTCATCATTACAACTTGAAATGAAAAACAACATAGACACTCCTTAGAAAACTTCCATAAGTCCTAGGTTATTTCATCATGTCATTCACAATAAAATTATTCTTTCCCTGTGGAAATGAAACATAATAAATTGGTGAGATCAGACGCTCATTAAGGGTAAGAAATACAGCAAAAGATAACATAAACATTAGACATGGTGAATAATTGAAAACACACGCCTTTAAAAATAAACTTGAACATAATATGGAAGAAATATGAGCTTAGTAAATATTGACATAACATAAAATAATCATGGGTATTATAGTAGTCGAATAAACACATGATCCATCAATACTCTTTTCATAATGAGGGAATGACTAATGCAGGACAACATATCCATACCATCAAGGCCTATTTCCAAGACCATAAATAATCATTTTGTCAAGGCATTGTGCCAAGATCATAGTTTGTCTCATGAGACATACCGATGCACCGTGTGGCTATAGCCGGCCCCACATGAGACATTCAATGTCAAATTCATTTCTCATATGAATGGGGATAAACATAACAACATGTACATCCATATTGAAATTAATATATGAAATGAAAATAACTTTCCTCGATCATTAAGCATAAACACTAACCATTCGTGGTAAATTGGTGAATGATTTAAAGATAGAACATCCATATACAAAATAATAATAAACCATTAAATTGACTATGGTAAATGTTAAAATGAATTATTAATCCCAATAATGCATACGAATCAACAAGAGTGTTGAAATAGGGGAAGATACTCTTATAATATCTTCGAGTAATTCTTAAAATAAGTACTCTTTTACTTTGAAAAGAAGATTTCTTTTGAAAAAATAGTTATATAAAACCAGAAGTGAAGTAGAATATTATTTTCATAATAAAATGAGTGATTTTATAAATATAATGGTTTCCAAAAAAAGATTAGATATTTCCCTTGAAAATAGGTAAGAAGTTGAGATATTCCCTTGAATCAGGCTTGTAATTCAGAAACAATTTTGAAATCTCCTTTTAAAAAATGTAACTACACATAAAATAAAGAATTATTATGGTTGGTGTACACATATATAATAGTAACACATAATTTATGATGAGTATATAATAATACATAATCATTTCATTGAGGTAATTAGACAATGAAAATAACCCGTATGGAAATGGAAGTTCAGGTGGAAAAACCCTTACCTTAACTTCGAACGTGTTCCGCTCTTGAACTTAAGCTCATGGAAGATGAAATTATTCTTATTAATAAATTATTTCAGAAACTATTATACATGTACTTATTTCATCATAATTCTATTTAGTTCATTTATTCCCTTATTGATAAGTTATTATATTGAATTTCGCCATTCCGTAGCGTTTGTTTCTTTTATTTTCATAATCGGTTCACTTGTTCTTAAGTAATGGAGTTCATGTAAATCTCTAGAATTGAATTTAAATATTATTTATGATCATACATAGGTGTTATTGCCCATTTATATAAAATGTTTACATGGAATGAGGATGAATTATTATATAGAACTTTAATGATAACTTTTTCGGTTAATTTGTGAGTTTTGGTTACAACGAACTCATTTTTATTTATAACTTAATACCATTTGTACAAAGGGATTAAAAAATCTTAAATAGGTTATATTACATATATAATAATCTGGTTAAACAATAAATAGAATGGTTTCATGACCATAATTGAGAATGATAATAGAAATCGGAAGCCCATCGTCTTTAAATGTGGAAAATTGACACATCTCAGATGGTGTACTTGCTACTAGTATAAAAGAAGGTAAATAGGAGAGATAATGATAACTTATTCCAATATAAAGAAAAAATTCCAGTACATATAAGGTAATGGATTCCTCACAAAATTTGGATAAGGATAGGTAATATAAAAAGGAAACAAATGAACTTGAAACGGTAGACAAAGAATTGAAAAGTGAAATTTACCTCTAGAACCAAACTTCCTTGAGAGCCTCTTTACGAGAGAGGTTTTGGTTTTTTATGAGACCAAGGAATTATGGACGTGGTAGAGGAGGTTGGGAGTATATTTGGATAGAATTTGGAGAAGGAACAAGGCTTGAGAGGAGTGAAGAGAAGGGGGGGTGAGGGGGTGTTTTATAATGGAGGAGAGAGGGAATTTCTTAATATAAAATTCATTAATTTATTATTTCCCCAAAAGACAAGTAATAGTGATTCTTCCTTGACCAAGAATAGTAATTTTATCATGTTATTTCAAACCAAGAGGGCTTACATCACTTTTGATGTCATGAATAGTGTATTTAACTGATATACAGTATTTTACCGTATTTCACTATTCATCAAAATTCATGTATTTCAGAAAAATCCCAAAAAATCACCCAAACCATTTTTCGATGTGTAGAATCCAAAAATGAAGTCCATTTTTGAAAAATAATTTTCTAAATATGATTAATTTAATATTTAATTAAAATCATAATTTATTCTAAAAACAACTGTTTTAAAACATTCTTTTACTTATTCCAAAGCATAGGTATATCATACTTTCACTTGAATATTATTTATAAAATATCACAGGTAATATTAATATTCATTAGGGTATTTTACTATTCATAATGGTATGTTACTATTCGTATGGGTAGGTTACTATTCACCAAAAATTATGTTTTTCTTATTGAACTCTAAATAACTTACTGATCACAACCGTGTATGTCAGATTTTTGAAACTCACATCACAGAAGTGGAAAAATTATGTTTTAAGGGACACATAGAACTTAGTAGTTAATTATGTTGTGATTTCATGTGATTATGAAATATTTATAGGAAAGGAGTTTCCATTGAAAAATATTGGGGCGTTCTAGATTTTGCCCATATAGGGAAGGAATCCATCGCGTTTAGAATGAACCTTCATTAGAGAGCTATTGTTGGTGGATATGGTCTCATGACATTGAGCCCGCTTACCACAAAGGGAAAATAGCACATGGTAGTATGGATAGGCTACATTGGTCAATGAAATAAATTTTCATGGATCTGACATGTGTGACACCTCTTGCAGAACATGATACAACCATGAACCATGGTGGGATAGAAGTAGCCCAACCATCATACCTGGTGGAAGAGTTTCGACCCTGCCAGTTGAGATCCATAGTGACCATCATGGAATTACTACATAACCTGGGGAATATCATCTCCATGAATTAAATAGAGTAGAACTCCATGAAATCCATGTTTTTAGAGGATCTGCTCAAGTTTGGGATCACTCTAGAGGGTGAACTGCACTACATGTCAATGGATTCGCTCATGCTCTACTCTATCAGTCGGTAGATTACCATGTTGGTGGTACTCAACAAAAGGATTTGTCCTACTAGGGGTGTGTTCTACTATGACAGGGGGACCTGAAGGTCTTGATGTGGAAGCATCGATGGTAAGATGGCTTACCCGATGGCTATCATCATTTTTTGGAGTAACAGGGGTGATGACCCTTCGATTATCCACATGGATAATCAAGTAGTACTAGTCATGCTCTGTGAGGGATGAGCATGGTGGGCCAGGGAATCAAATTGACCATTATATGACCGAGGAACATGAATGACCATCAACCAAGAATGGAACTAGTCTATCAGCTAGTGAGCACACTCTAATAGGGGTATGAGCTCCGGCTTCTTGATGATGTAATCACCATTGATCTTCCTGATGACTAGTTCGGAGTCCCCCTTGACATGTAAGTGGGGAAAATCAATCTCAAGGGACAACTCAAGACCAGTGATGTGATCTTGATACTCCACCTCATTTTTGGTGCAACCTTTTGTCAACAAGAATGAATAGTTCAAGGCAGCCTACGTAGGCATGATGAAGACAACACCCAGGCCTACTCTGTTGAGTTTGGGATTATTGATCCTTTTACTGGATATAATTCAAGAAGCACCATCTAAGTGCATCTTCCAACATGGAATAGATTGATTCATCGAGAGGATATAATCATCAGGGAAGTCAAGATCAAGAGACTGCTCTGCAGGAGTTGGATGGGTGGATGGAAAATCTACCAGTACCTAAACCTTAACAACTTTCTATATAATGAAACTAATATCAATATAATTAAGGATAACAACCTTTTGATCTAGATATTGTCAGTATAGGATGATTCAGAATGTATTTGGGTGGGTTCACATAGGGCACCAACTATATCTTGTGGCGTTGCAGATAATGTCACAAAATCTACACTGCAAAGAACAATATATGGTATTTCTTCTAGATATAGGAATATCTGGTATCTATATCGAGAATCATGTGGCCAAGATAATACAAAAATGTTCTCTATCCCTTCATAATTTTTATTGTTAGAAGGGTGCCAAGGGATTATTCCAAAGAGGTCACATAAAGGACCATCGACTTGCTAAAGATGGGTTGCATCAAAACCAGAGCCTGCATCAGGTACTTATTGATCTCCTCAAAAGTGATTTGACGTTCTTCACCCTACTGATATAATACAAATTTGTTCATGATTTAGGAAAAGTGATTATACTTTCTAGCTAGATTCATAATGAATTGGCTTATGCAGGCTAATTGGCCTTGAATGCCTTGGATCTCTCGATGGTTTCTTAGAGGAGGCATCTGACCAATAGCTTTGATATTATCTAGATCGATATCAATGCATCTATATTTGATGAAAAATACACGAAACTCTCCAGAGGTAACCCCAAATGGAAACTTCAAGGGGTTCATATTCAGATGATGGTTGTGGAGGAAGTCAGACACTTTCCCAAGGCCTCTAACATGGTTCTGATGTTGGAAAAATTTGACCACTAAATCATCTACGTAACATTACACTAGGGTCCCGAGGTTCTGTTTGAATATGCGGTGCATAGAACACTAATCGGTGGCTCCAACATTCTTCAGACTGAAAGGAATTACTTGGAAACAGAAGGTACCTTGTGGCGCTCTGATGGTGGTGGATTCCTCATCCCTAGGATCCATCTTGATCTGATTATACCCGAAATAATGACCTATGAAGGAGAGGGCTTGAAATATAACAGTGGTGTCGATTAATAGCTCTATCACAAGAATGGGAAAATCATCCTTCAGATAGTGATGATTGTGGTCCCAAAAGTCGATGCCGACTCTGATCTATATGTTCTTATTCCGGATGTGAATGATGTTGGTTAACCATATGAGGTACTCAACTTGATTAAAAAAGTTTAATTTGATGATCTTATCATCTTTGTACTTGACCATGGCACCATGAGACATATGAATCTTCCTAGGAGGTTTTTTAAACCCACGATGACTTTCTGGGAGAACGACATGGTGGAGAAGGACCTGAGGATCTAGTGCTAAATTCTCATCATAGCTCTAGGTAAATACATACCAATTCTACTTTAGGAAATTCAGATATTTTTTCTGCTCTCCACAGGCATGGAAACGCTAAATAGTATCGTCCTTAGGCCTGCCTCAGTACCAAGATTCACCTATACCAACTCATAGATGGTGGTGTAAACACATTATTCAAATAAAGAAGAAGAATATTCCAAATCCACTTCATCTTCCACAATGAGAGGATCATATACAGGAGGAAATTCATCTAAGTTAGAAGATCCTAAAGAAACACTGGTGCTGGGATGAGCGGTGTGGGAATCCTTATCAGGGGAATCTTTCACTACTGACACCATGGAAACAATTTTTTTTGACCCAATTCCATCAGGTTTTGAACCTTGGGTGACATGCTTGATAATATTAAAGTTGTAGTGACACGTCAGATTGAGTGGGTTTAACCCACCCAGCGGAACAAGAGAGTATGGCATATTGCTATTTCTATGGGGTGAACATCTCGATACCTTACAAGGGTTAGGGGATCTGGTATGACTCGAGCCTTCTTTTTTTAGGAGTACGAGGTGATCTTATGGTGTTCCTTTTACTTGGGAATGTACTTCTCACTCCTTCATGAGACAAAAAAATAGCGTCCCAAGTCTGGGGTCATGGACTCCAACTGATGAATAGGGAGGATAAAGGCATCATCCAAGTCTGTCCATGGGTCAACTACAATGGCGTTGTGCTCAACCTCATTGGCCTGAACCTATTTTTCCTTGCTCATGTAATAGTTGTAAACTAAGTAACATGGTTCACAAGAGGCAAAGGGAGATGCATCACCTTAGAGCATGCCCACATGATCATTGAGTGATTAATTGAGGAATTGACGATAAGAGGATGTAACTTCTACTTGAAGATGGATCCAGGTTCTACCCATCAGTGTTTTGTAGGCAGTGTCCTGCGAGATGACCATGAATTTAGTGTTGGTGATCAGGCCACCAAACTGGGTATTTAGATAGATCTTTCTACTTAACCTTTTCTCTATCTGGTCATAATTATGAATCTTTAGGCCAAACGGACTCAAATCTTCTTTAGACATTTCTAACTTGTAGAGCATCTGGGGTGGGATTAGATTGATCCTAGAACATGTGTTGAAGAGAAAATGATGGAATTACATTCCATTAAACTAGATAGTGATTTACAAAGGGAGAATGTTCCCATGTATGGGAGAAAGTTCATATTCCCTGTAGAATGAGATAATAGCCTGACATTCTGCATGCTCGATTTCCTTAGCATAAAAGGCATCTGAGGCCACTACCTTTATTTAAAATTGAAGGGGATTATCAAAGCCTTTGTGGGGGATTAATGCATATCTTCTAAAAATAAAATAGTCTCAAGGATTGAGTTATTTATAAGAATACAATAAAGGTTCTTGATCACAACATGCCTTCATGCTAGGAGAACATTTCTTCCAGTAGGGAGTTTCTATGCAGCAGGTGGTATGACATGCATTGTTGGCCGAACCAGAGGATTCTGGCTAGTGCAGGGGGATATCCTACTGTTCACCAGCTGAACCACACAAAATTAATACTGGATGATGGTAAGATAACTGAGGTGTTTTCATAACTGAACGAAGCTGATCATAGTGCGGTCGCAATGACTTTAGATGATCAAGTAGCACAAACGATAGTGGGAACAAATATGATGTGATAGGATGATAGGATTACACATGATGGGATCTATGTTGAGAATAATGTATAGTCTTAGTGTAGTGCATGGCTTGGTAGAGACATTGTCGAGCGCACTCTGATGATTCATATATCCACAGTTTCACTGATTATGGTGTCGACCAGGGATATTAGGAGGAATTTCCCGGCACTCCCCTTCACCGGGAACCTTGTAAGGGTCCACCAGCTTAGTGGTGTTCAATGAGGCATAATCTTGGTCATCAATTGAAGAATCCTCCATTGATGGGTAAATTCTAGGGATGATTCCCATCTCTGAGGGCATAAAGCCACCAAGCGTGCGAGATGACTTCGGCACCGGTGGGGGGATTTTTTTTCCCTTGTGCTCTCAGCGCCTGCCCTTCAAGGAGGTAGAAGGATGAGACATGACTACAAAATTCATAGTGGGAGGAGGCATGGCGACCTCAAAGGGATCCAGAAGGTTCAAATAGGAAGGAATGATACCATGAGTGTGATATACTGCCTTGCGCATCATCCATTTGTCATACATATGAGACCCGCGACTAGATACCTTCTTCCATTAACCCTCATTTTGTTTATCAGGATTTGCAGAAACACATGCCACCTGAGCTGGGGCAAGACCCAATCTGACTACATTGTTGTCAACCTAGTCCTAGATATATTCCTTGAACACATAACATTGCCTGATGGTATTTACAAGGAACTTTTTATATGGGAAATAGTTTCAATGATCAATGAGATCAACCTATTAGGGTCTCGTATATTCTGGTAACTGCAGGATTAAATGATCCAAGGCACTCTAGAAATAGATAGGGACCTAAGCTCTTTCAAATGAGTAGGTTCAGTTTCTCCTATTTAGGAGAGGGACCTTGGGAGCATAGCCTTAGTGAGGGGATAGATCCTGACGAGGAGGTGGAACTTGATTATGTATCCTTGGCAATGGTGGTGCATTATGTGGTGACACCTACCTATTTTGGGGCATGTGATACTAAGCCTAAGGATGAGCCTGAGACTGTGGCCCTCAATGAGGTTATAGAGGTGGATCTTCTAGTAATAACTCTACCATCCTAGGGACCTCTACATCAGGAACAAAAATATTCTTAGATTTTTAGGCTCTTCTTATAGGATCTGTGGGAGGCAATGAGTGTGCCGTATTGGCATTTTACAAAGCTACCTCTAGGCCCTGAGCCTTGTTAGGGAAATCATAAAATCCACTTATGAAGTTATGAGTGATAAGGTATGGAACTAATTAAATATTTACATTCCCTACACACATCTTTAGTAGATGATATTGAGTCAACTACATATCAAGTGAATATGTGTGCCCCTTCCACCTGGAGAAAAAGTATACGATGCGCTCATACGACCGTTGTTTTCAATTCAAGAGGTTGGAAATACTAGTCTTGCGAGTGGTGGAGTTGAACAGATATAGAAAACGCCAGCCGAGATCTTCCCAACAAGCTATGGACCCAATGGGTAACTGGCTGTACCAGAAAAACGTGGGCCCTTCCAGTGTCTGTATGAAGCACCAATGCTTGGAGGCTTCCTACTACAATAGAGTTCCTAGCATGGGTCCACACCATTAAATGAAGTGGGAAAGATGCTGCAGCAGGTCACCCATCCCATTATAAGAGGGGAGAAGGTAGGATTCTAAAATCCCAAGGGCACGAGCATATCATCCACCCATGCCGAATATGGATTTCTATCAGGTGGTATTTCCACCTATTGCATCTCAAGGGCCTCCAATCGAGTGATGAGATGAGCCATCAGATCATTAGGGAAGGTATTCTTGTCTTGGTGAGGATTCCTAACCACTGATGATTTGGTAGGCTCCTCAATGTGATAGGATGGCTTAGAGGCTTGTAGAGTGGTTGGTGGAATAACTCGAGGAGCTATTGGAGGGACCACTTGCAGAGCAACTAGAGGAATTACCTAAAGTGAAATCTGAAGGGATTCTGGAGGAATGTTATATAGATATGGGACATAGAAGATATTATATCATAGATTGGGAGGATTTTTTGATTTATACCATGACTGTTTTCCATAAACACCGGCCACTTCCCTGTCAGGACATACAAGGTTGTCGAGATCAATGGGAGGAAACTCACGAGGGAGAATCCGTGCCTTCCCTAGTGGAGGACGGTTGGGATCATACTAAGGATCACTGTAATACAAAAGTTTTTCTGTAAGGTATTGGGAGAGTATTTCATTAATGACATTCTTCTATTTCATGAGATCTTGGAGAAACTCAACCTTTTCGGGATCATCTTCTATTTTCTGCGTCGATCCAGATAGGTCAAAGGGCTTACCAGTCCTAGTGTTTCTTTTAACCTTGTTGGGGTCCTGGCCCGAAGGTAATGAGTTGAAGGGTTCAACATGGATGAGTACCTTCCTTTGCTGGTGAGTGGAAATTATTGGGGGATCCAGTAAATGATGTTTTGTTCCAAGGGTTGGGTCATCCTCTTCGGACCCTGATTTGGTGTCTCTATCCTTAAGTGTGCAGCGATCAACCATATTCACTGAGACAACACCTGGAGGCATATTATTAATATCACCTAGAAAGTTGGGTTGATGAAGAATTGGGATGAAGTGGAGAGCTGTATAATTTCCCCAACCATAGATTTGGATGTGTGGGGATGCCTCAAAAATAATTATGTTGAGCACATTAAAGCTATAAATGCATCATTGCTGAAGAGTCTGGTGATAACCGGGTGATTAAGGGTGCTGATGCATGGGAAGCATGGATAATTTGACCACGAAACATTTCTCACTGATGTCATCATAATATTCCTATATTTTCTGATAAACCAACCGATGTTGACAGATTCAGAAATGCATTGCCCAGAGAGTTCGTTGAAAACACATGTCTTCTTTCTGGGTGAGTGACTTCAGAATGCAGAAGTTGGGGGTGGAAATCAGCCAAAAAATCTTTGGAAATTATTCTACTATGAGAATGTACCACAATATATAACTTTTAGAGGTGGAATTTGGACCTTGGTCACCCTATTCTTCAACTGGGGGCAGCTGAGTAACTAGTAATGATATTTAAAATGTCCCACATTCTCTAACTTTCAGAGGTGGAATCAGACGAACAATATTGGGAAATTATTCTACTATGTTAATGTACCACAATCTCTAACTTTTAGAGGTGGAATTTGGCCCTTGGTTTCCCTATTCTTCAACTGGGGGTGGTTGAGAAACCAATAATGATATTTATTTGGACCATTGTAGTAGAGGAATGTCTGGTGGAGAGAACGGTGCATAGGATGAAAAGTCTATACATATTGATTCATCTCTTAGGGGCGTACTAACCAAATAATCACATCCCTGTAGTATAGGGTGATGATCACTAATTCATGTATGATGTTGGTGGCTATTGGTGAAAAATATGGCTAGTTATCTTCGTCTACCGGTCCCCAAAACAACTCTCCATGATCTTGTGTTGAGGTGGAGAAAGATACTAGTAATTATAGAGAGGATTTCACAAAAATTGCCTTGAAAGGATCCAAATATTCCTCCTGTTGTATGTATATGTAGAGGGCCTCAGTGATCAGGTGTATTTCACTTTCCATAACGGCAAAGCTCATATGCCGGGTTCCTTCTCTAGACTTTAATGAAGAAGACTAGGGTGAAGGTTCCATCATTATATCACAATATTCTTCAAGATCTAAAAAGTGAAGTTGATTGAAAATGATCTTGTACTATATAGGGTTGTTCCTTCGGTGGTGACAGTTCTCCCTTATACCCTGGGAAAATTCTGCAGGGAAGGGTAGATCTTCACCACGTGACGGACCTCCGCATGGGGTGGTGTTATCGTAGGGAGGACCTCTACTGGTACTTTTGTGAAAGTGGGGAGGAACGTCACTTTAGGTGATCAGGAGGACATGGGGAGGGCCTCTAAGTAGGGTGAGAGAGTAGGGAGAGCCTCCACTTTTGAGTGTTGCGGCGCGAGGAGAACTCGAGAAGATGTCGAACGGGACACGGGGATGACCTCTTTGTTGATGAGGCTAGGTATAGGGTGAACTTATGAACTAGTTTCTAGATGTTTAGGGAGGACCTCCATGGTTTGGAGTGTTGTAGTGGAGAGGACCTATGTGTTTAGGATTATTGTAGTGGGGAGGACCTCTGCTGAAGCTAGTAAGGATATAGGGAGGGCCTCCATGTCGGCTGTCTTCAGCACGGGGAGGACCTCTGTGCTGATGAGTGATAGGTGAAGGAGTACCTTTATGTTCATAACCTTAAATATGTGGAAAATCTCTATTCCTGGGATACTGGGAATGAGGAGGACCTCCATGCAGGATGCCAACAATATGGAGAGGACCTCCACTTGGACTAGTACTGGTGGCATGGGAGGACCTCCATAATGGTCGTGGGAGATGGGAGGACCTCCACTCCGGCTGATACCAGTATAGGGAGGACCTCAGTACTAAATTTCATCATCATGGGTCAGCTTGAGACGACTTCTTCTCATGCTAGTGACTCAAAGAGTCAGCCCAGTTAGCCTATGTGGTGACTGGGGTCTCAATACCTATTGGACACATGAGTTACCATACTCTATAATAATAGGGATATGATAATATGCATTAATGGTGGCATGGTCAACTAAAGATGTAGAATATGACACCATCTAATGGGTGCCCTCATGGGCTTGTTCCTGATGTTGAAGTTGGGTGAACTGAACCAGGGCCGACGGTGCATGGGTAGATATCATGTGCTCCTTGACCCGGGGAACCAGATGTCGGTGCTGATGTGGCATGGCGGGAGCCCTCCTTGGCAGCTCCAGAGCGACAATCATAGCTGAGATGACTCATATTTCCGTTACCTAGTCAATGTAATGGAATGATTCATATGATACCTCTGAGGAGAGGCTCCTAAAACAACCGAATGTCCGAGTGGGGAGTAGTGGATCCCTGTATAGCCCTTGGGGTGGTGGTGATGGAATGGCAAAAAAGCCTCTAGATCCTGGTAGGCCATATCTCTCATTGGGTGACCCCTTATTTTTCATACTGTCGAATGGGAGTGTCGATCACCATACTTTAGGTAAATTATGAGGGTGAGATGGGGTTTTGGTTCTTGGTAGCCATGGTTGTGGAAGCTATCATGGTGGAGGTGGAGCTGTGTTGGATTTCCACATTGGAATTAACCCTTACCCTACGTCTGCAGGTGGGTGGCGACTGGTTTCCTATATCTTAAGTCCTGGAAAGTAGGGTGATTCAGATATCGGTATATATAATATCAAAGTAGTGCCTATTTCCCTAGATTCGTTCAGTATTCCATGAATGGATTGAGAGATCCACACTCACGATGTCGCAGACCAGAATTCCCAATGATTAACTACCTTGAATTCTCGTGAGTTCCATTCCAGACCCACAATTTGGTTGGTGGGACCGGGTGCTGGATAGCTGGATCTAGTGACACACTTATCTACTGATGTATTAAAGTATACTAATCTCCATTGTTTAATGAGAAAAGATTCACATTAGGTTTACCAGTTATGTTTTAGAATCTTTTGCTGGGGCGTGCACTGTTTGTGAGGAACGCACTGGCTGTTTCTCCACATTCCTACTTTCCAAATGTGGGTGACATTCATCACCTCTTCTAAGATGTTTTATCCTTGATTGAAAAAGGATGATGGGATTCCATTATCTACATCCTTCCTTCCTCCTTGGAATTAATCTACTAGTCTGGGTATCCCTTAAAGATTATGATGTTGTTCGTGAAACTCCTCCCAGTGCCATCTCTTCGTGGATGCCACTTAATTACATTTCTTCTGTTAGGACATTTCAAAGGGTCAAGTCAGGGTAGAAGACTTTGGCTAGGGAAGTAGTCATGTTGGAATTGCTGGCTTATATGGATGTTGGAACATTGGTACACCTGAATTCTATGTTATTAGAGGGCTTCTTGAGGTCATAGAAGTCTGAGGAATCCCATGTTAAATATAGGGTATCCTATATTGGAGGCTTTCCTCCAGGGTTTTGCTCAGCGTCCCATGTTCTAACACGGGGTATGCCATGGGTTTAACATCATACAGAGAATGATCTGTCTGATCGGAACACCGACGAGTAGATTAGATGGGTACGTACCTAGGAGGGAGCACCTAGAAGGTTTACCAGATGGATGGATCAAAACACCTGATGAGGATGGACCCTTGATGGTGTGTCCCAAAAAGTGAAGATATCATACCATGAAGGATGATATGGACGCCAAAAAGGGTGGATTAGTGAGGGAATGTCCCTGAAAAGAGGACACCAAGGATTACCTTTGGCTGAGATTGAACCTCTGGGAGGTTTCCTACATACCCTGTGTAGAAGACCAGGATCAAAACCCATGTAGTTTGAAGGGGTGATTCGTGGCTTACACATGGTTAGCTATCCATAGCACACATGGAGACAAATATGCGAACTTACCATGATAAGGGTAAGGTGATGGAGTAGATGGATGGGGATTATGCGTGGTTAGCTGCTCGTATGAATGGCACAAGTTCACTGGGACATAAAAGCCTGGGTAAAATCAGGATGGATATAGAGGGAGTTTTGAAGGGTGAATATGAATGAGATGGAACCACCGTGAAGATAATGGTGCTGAACATGAACCCAAAGGAGGTTTAAAACATATCTTGGTAGCTAGGAATAAAATTTCATGTAGTTCTGGTGGGGGAAATGAGACACATGAGTAGGTGGCTCATGAGAATGGAGTGCATGGATTGGGACATGAAGGAATTGAAACCTTTGGGTTGGGGCATGATCTTCCTGAGATACAAAGGCTCTAGGGAGAGACCGAGATGGGAAATGGATGATGGGATTGAAACATCAGATAGGATTCCTACATACCTTGTGTAGATAATAGGGATAAATGTTCATGTAGTTCAGGAACGGGGAATAGGATCAGGGTGTACACAATGGACAATGACCTGGAGTCATGTTAGGGATATGCATGGTTAGAATCTCATTAAAAGAGGGACACACTTGGTTAGAGGAGTATGGATGAAGTCTATGGATTACACATGGTTAGTTTCCCAGAGGGACCATAACACCTCAGGGAGGAGGATATGAGAGATGTGTCCCAAAAAGGACAAGTATCACATCAGGAGGGTACATCCTTAGAAGGGAGCATAAGAGTTTACCATTTATTGAGATTTAACCTCAAAGAGGCTTCCTATGTAATCTAAATGAATAAAAACCTTCATAGATTGAATGGGGAACACAGTTTAACATCATATTGGATGAAGGTGAAATGATGTGAAATGCACAGAATAGTTGGATTTTGGGGAGTGAAGGGATTGAACCTTAGAGAGGCTTCCTACACACCCTATTTAGAAGACATGGATCAAATTCCACATAGTTCTGCATTAGGTAAGGGACTAACGCATGGTTAGTGACCCAAGGACATTCTAGGGCTTATGCATGGTTAACAACCCCAAGAGGGTATCATGGTCACTGCTTACACTAAGACCACATGAGTCATGATCGATGTGAGAAAAAAGAGGTGACAATAGACCTAATGATCATGTCACAAAAGGTGCATCCAAAATGGATGGTGTGGGGCTTTCACATGGTTAGCTACCCAGAGAGATGGAGATTGGGACTTACTGAATGAGGGAAGCCTAGGGACGATGTCCCGATGTATGAGGAGGATATAGATTCATGTGTAGAGAAACCCTATCAAGGTGTGTTAGGTCTTACGTGGAGACTTCCTGAGGCACACATGGAGAAAAAGTGCAAAGGGAAAGAGAAGGAGGATTGAAAAGGAGGGGAGTGAAATGCTCCCAATACCATCCCCTCTCTAGTCCTCTTAGGACTACCACACATTCAGACACTCATAGTTTAATGTCATGTGTTGGAGATGAATATTCTTGGTAGTTTAACATCCTATAGCTTGGATGATGAGGAATCAGTCATCATCCCTTAGAATTACATAACTTGTACTGAAATACACTTGGGGAAGGGAAGGCACAAGCAATGCTCACCGGTAATGAGGTAGAGGAGTAATTAATTGAGGGGGCCATGTTAGCATGGATATTCTAAGAAGCAATAGCTATTATCATATCTTTGTGAAGAAGCATAAGATAGGGCAACACAACATCAATCACCACTCAAGAAACCATTAAATCACTTTATACGTGCCTAGAGGGACACACAAGAGAGGGGTTCACGATGCAGAAGGCCTCACTAAGAGAAGCTTCATGATGTCTATTGCTTCATGAAGAGGAATAGCTTTGAAAAGGAAGGTTCTTTAAAAATCATGGATAAAAGGGGCTCTGTGAAGGTAGGAACTTCACAAAGCATGGTGACCTAGCTGAGAAATAGAGTATATACGTGTTTGGAGGGTGCTTCATGAAGGCTGGATGATCTACAATGTCTTGAGTTTCTGAAAGGGAATCCTACCTTTGTGATGGTTGTTGGGATTCATGAAGCGAATCCCCACTTAAAGTGGAGGGAAATCATAAAAAATGGGAAGCTAGTTCGCAACGCTCAAATACCTTGGTTGATGTATTTTCTAGCTGGTTCATAGAGAAAAGGGGGCTTCACAAAATGAGAGCTTGGAAGGTGAAACGTCAGGGTAGCAATGAATTGGGGTGGGGCTAAGCCACATATTTATAGGCACTGGGTATTGTGATGATTGAAGGTGTGTCATGAAAGAAAAGTCTCTTCTTGATTGGAGGCGGCACTATCAGACTAATGGAACCTTCTATCAATACTCCATAGCGGTCACGGTGCTCATCGAACTAGTATAGGTGACCATTAGGGATTCTTAGGGGCCATAAAGGTGTCTTTCTTCTATATTTTCACTATTCACAATGATAAAGGGATTGGTGTTGGAGCTTCTAAAGGTAGGCCCTTTAGTGTTTTTTTGTGGCTTGTTTAGGTTAAATATTATCCCAAATGGTTTCGATTTCCCTAAATCTATCTTGGGCATGGATTTCAGTGCCAGTAGTACCATACCGATCCCACACATATTTTTACCACATGTTAGTGACCTTTACATCTCCAGGGGTGAAAATTATGTTCATCATAGAGAGTGGGATATCTATGTGGGATATGTTGGGCCAACTCATCAACAACTTGAGGAGCTCACCACCTAGGATGAAAGTATGTTGCTGGATGATGGGGGTTTGAAATATATTGTCTTTACACCCATAGTAGACTAGTTCCAAGATGTTCTTCATAAGGATTTCTTTGGGATACCACATAATAGGGATGTGGAGTTTACAATTTATCTCATTCTTGGAACTGATATATTTTCCATTCCAAATTATAGAATAGACCCAACAGAGCTTCAAGAGTTTAAGACTCAATTGGAGGATCTGATGGATAAGGGATTTATACACATGAGTATTTCACCTTGGGGTTCTCTAGTATTTTTTTCCAAGAAGGCTAATGAAACCTTTCTCTTATATGTTGATTTATATAAGTTGAACTAGAAAACATTGAAGAAACGATATCTTATTCATCGTATCGAAGATCTATTTGACCAGTTGAGACGATATTGTGTCTTCTATAAGATTGAATTGAGATTGTGGTATTATCAGTTGAGAGTTTGACCTTTTGATATACCTCAGTCATATTTCAGATGCAAGTGTGGACTTTATGAGTTCTTCATGATTTCATTCAGGATAACAAATGCTCTAATAGTGTTTATGGCCTTTATGAACCGAATCTTCCACCAGTTCCTTGATCACTTTATGGTTGTTTTTGTGGATGACATCTTTGTGTACTCCAAGACTCATGATGATAATTACAAACATAATGGAATCATCTTGAGTACACTAAGTGAGCATTGAATATATGAAAATCTATCTAATTTTCAATTCTGGATTGACTGGTTATATTTCTTAGGTCACATCATCTTGAAGGAAGGTGTATTAGTGGACACAAAAAGTTATAGTAAGAGGTTTATTATGAGAATTCCAAGTAAAGAGTTTTTTTTGGAAATTTTTAAATACTTTTTAGAAAATATTTCTTTAAAAATAACATTGATAAATTAATTTGAACATAAAAATAAATTTCAAAAAATTATTTGAGAAACTTAATTGAAATTATTAACGTTTAAAAATAATATATGACTTTTGAAAATACTTTCAAACAAAAATTGTTTTAATCATAGTCTAGTGATTTTTAGAAAAAATTACAAAATCTTTTGAAACAAAACATTGTGGCTTATGGAAACTTGAAACATTAAAGGCTATCTTGGGAATACCCACTTGTTGAGGGATTAGGTTTACTCCCTAATTTCCTACCATATTTACAATATTCATGTTTCGGATTTTCTGAAAACATTATAAGCCAGATTTACTTATATATATACTTTCACTAGTGTTTCGGATTTTGAAAACATTTCATTGTGTTAAAATACCCATTACACATATATTTATATATTTGAGTATGTATATATATAAATATATGAATTTTCATTTTATATTTCTTACATGTGTTTTTAGCACTAAAACTCTTGTTCCATAAACTTTTCATAAACATCAATGTACAAAAAAGACATGTTTACATATTGTTATAACTTCAACCATTTAAAAAAACTCGATCTTGAATAAAAATATCAATGACATTTTTTAATTACTTTTATGAAATAGTGACATGGTTGTATAAAGTAATAGTATCAATAATCATAAGAAATAGATAATTGTGTGTCACAAATGAAATTATCAAAGTAGTATTTCATATTCATTCATCCTTTCATGGATATATATATGTTTCGAAGAAGTACATATATATATATATACATAATTATAACGGAAATCAAAATTTAATGATCTCGAATGTTGAATAAATTTTTATTTTTTTGTGTTTGGTTAATATGTACCCATGGGTCTGAAAGCCATGAAAGAAACTTCTATAATTTATTTGAAGTGTAAAAAGTAATTTGTCAAAATATACACACACACACATATATAAATCATAAACCTAAAAATTGAACAATAACACACATATTCAGTTCATGAATTGCAACTATGGAACTGGATTTCACACAAGTACAAAACATGAAAGCATAAGCTTAGACATACAAGCATAAACATATAATTAAAATTAAATAATTTCTTAAATGACATATGAATTTACCAGACATAGCCATTTCCTCTAATATTCATGATTTCCACATAAATGGATAATTCAACATTCTAAAATTAAACAATAGCTTAAAAATTTAACGATAATAATTTGTTATTGTTTAAAATTTTAAAGTATAAAAGTGCTGATTTTAAAATTAGTAATTTATTTATTAAATTAAAATATACTTTAATATAAATATATATATATATATATTAAAACTGAAAATTAGTTTTAAAAATAAATCCCTTATAACCAATGAATCAAAATTTTAAAGTAAATTAAAATAAACCCCCTACACAAAACCATAAAATTAAAAATTATAGATCGCAATTTGAAAAAAATGTATGGAAACATATCCCTTATGAGAAAAATTAAATTGAAATTATAAATTTGAAATAAACAAACATCCATTAAACCAGACTAGATTTAAATATAATTTTGATAAAATAAGTATAAACTTGAAATATTTAATTGAATAAATACCTTATTAAAATCATGGTAGACAACCCCTTAAAACTTATTCTTATTCCTATTACAATTGTAATATCCCTCATAAAAACTCCTAAAAGTGGAAAATAAAAAATACTAAAACTACTCTTAATGAAAAAGAGTAAAACTACTCCCAATGACTCCCTCTTTCCATCCCTCTGCAATAAGAACTGTTTTTATAGAAGTTCCAAAATATTATTGATAAAATAAAAAAAATATTTATCTTACTTATCATACCCCAAATACATACATAGAAAAAACTATTCAGAAATTGAAAAACCATAGTAATTTTAAAGATTAAAAAAATAAAACTTGTCTTCTATTATGAGCAAGAAAAAAATACCCAAAATGAATGCAACTGATAATGGGACCACTAATTTCAAATAAAATTGTCAAATATGCATCAAACTTAATCTACACAACAAACAGATCAGAATATATATATATATATATATATATATATTATGGATAATTTTAATAGATAATCAACAGATTTGATTATGAAATAATAAAATAGAATGAATGATAATGAATCTAGCTGAAAATCATTAACATATCAGATATGGATATGTTTTAATATCCAAATTAATGATCTTGATTTGATTTTGTTTGATTCAGTCCACAATGATATAGAAAACTAGAAGATATGGACCATAAGAAAAATTTAAGAAATTAAATTACCAACAAGAAAATAATAGATAATATTTGAAGAAAACAAAAATCTAGAAATAAGAAAATTTAGTAAGTTAGTGCATCGAAAATGAACTTGGATTGAAGATTAAGAAAACTACCTATAAGATATGATAAACTCAAACCAGAAGGTTGGAACCCTAACTACAACTCAAAACTGGTTGGAGAAATGATTCTGACTCAAAATGAAACCCTCAGATTTGATCTATCTATGATTGCTATCGACTCAGACTCTAACTGGTATCCCTCAACAGTGGCCAGAAAACAGCACACCGGCATCTAGACTCGATCTCGATGAAGATGAACCCTTACTTGAATGATAGGACTCCCTTGTCTAATGACCTCACTAAAGTCTGAAGCTCCCCTTCATCGAAACCGTATCCCGAAAAATCCTGTCGCAATGCACCCTTCAAACGCAATGACACTCTTTTTTTAACAAATTTTACTCATAATTTTTTAAATATTTCATTTCACCATTTGTTTCTCTTTTTTTATAAATTAACACACACATATATCACCATTTATATATATATATATAGTAAAACAATACTAAAACTATTTTTTTTAATATTAATACTCATATTATTTATTTAATGAAAAAATAATTATAATCAAATATATATATATATATATTTTACATTTTATAATTAAAAAAATAATTTTTTATATAATTATTATATACTTCATAATTATAACATATATTATGCTTAAATGTTATAAAATAATTATTTATAATAATTTTATAAAATATTTATTTGTTATAAAAATAATCAATTAAAAATAATACTCATATACTCATGCAACTCAATTTATATACTTATATTAATATATATATATATATATATATATATATAATTTCATAATATTTAAAAGAAAAATGTTAAATTTTGATTCAAAACATATTTTGATTATTTGAAAACAAGAAATAATTTTTATTAATTTATTCCTTAGTTTTAATTTATAAAACAATTAGTAAATAATTAAATACTATTTAAACTTTTCTCAGGGCGTTACATGGGGAGTGTTATATCATGATTTTTTATGCGCATAGGATCAGACATAGAGCTGTGCTGATGTAGGGTGATAGATTTGTGGCGTATGAGTCATATAGTTGAGGACACGTGAATGGAACTACCTGATGCACGAACTTGAGTTAGTGGTAGTGTTTTATGACTTGAAGTATTGATGACATGATCTATTGGGAGAAAAGTTTACTGTGTGTACTAATCACAAGATCTTAAAGTATATATTTTTCTAGTGAGATTTGAATGTTTTTTAGTAGAGGTGAGTTGAGTATATGAAATCATTTTATTTTGAGCTAGCATATACATATGGGAAGGGAAATAGTGTTGTAGAAACATTGAGAAGTAAAACTCATACTCATGCAGTTCAAGAGTCTAGTTCCGAGTGGAATATGACGACCTTGTTGGATTAGATATAAGTTTTCGTTCTAGGGGGCTAGGAGAATATGAACCTCATATCAGTATTAGTAGAGTCTAACATTTGGAACCAGATTATGGAGAGGCAGCATTAGGATCCAGAGTGTTTTCCATTGAGGGAAAACTTTGAAGGTGGGTAGTCACCTTCCGCTTAGAACATAGATAAGGATGAGATCATCTATTCAAGGAATCATGTTTTTATGCTTACGAGTACATGGGAGGAGATAATGTGTGAATTTCATGCCTCAATGTAGGTGGTGCATTTGGGTTTGACAAAAATGTACCTTGACCAACATCGATAGTATTGGTGGCTAGGAATAATGAAATAAATTATAGGGTTTGTGAAATGACGTTACACCTATCAATAGGTGAATGATGAGCATCAAGAACCTGGTGGTTTACTATAGGAGTTTACCATTATAGAATGTAAGTGGGATGAAGTTACCATGGAATTCATGGTGGGACTCCCAAGGATTCCTCATAAGAATGATTCTATTTGGGTGATTGTGGGACAATTGATGAATGTGTCACATTTCATGCCTGTCCGGGAAAGTCTCTTAGTGGAACTGTTGGTAGAATTATATGTTTAGGAGATAATACTTCTTCACATAGTGCTATGAATTGTAGTTTTATACCATGACTCGTTTTTTACTTCATACTTTTGGAAGGGATTACATAAGGCACTTGGTACACATGTATTTATGAGTGCAACTTTCTAAACACAGATAAATGAGAAGTTGGAATATACTATAAAAGTTTTGGAGGATATGCTATGGATGTCCATTATAGAATTTGGAGGGTATTGGGATAAGTAATTAGTGCGCGTTGAGTTAAACTATAGAAATAGTTACCAAGAACCTATTCATATGGAACTATATAAGGCTCTTTATGGTAGGCCATACAGATCACCTCTATGTTAGATAATGGTAGGTAAGTTAGAGTTTTTTTGGACCGAGTCTCATGCATGATAAATCATAGAAGTTTTAGTTGATTCAAACACATGTGGAAGTGGATCAGAGTATCCATAATTCATATGTTGACCAACGTTGTCAATCTATGGAGTTTATAGTGGGAGATCATGTGTTCCTTTGGATATTTCCTAGATTGGGTCACCGTAGGATCTAGAGGAAGGGTGATTTGGCACCCAGGTTTGTTAAACCTTTTGATATTGGGGAAATAATCAGGTTAGTGGCATACTTATTATCTCTTCTATAGAGGTATAATTATATGCATGATTTGTTCCATGTGTCACAGCTTCGATGGTATCACCGTAAACCTTATCACATGATCGATGTTGATGATATTGAGATAGAGGCCGATGAATCCTTTGAGAAGCATCATATTCATATTAAGGTTCACCATGAAAAAGTGTTATGGGGAAAGACCATGAAGATAGTTCAATTATTGTTGAAAAGTTTCCATGTTAATGAGAAAACTTGGGAGAGAGAATATGATATTCAAACTTAGGGCCCTGATCTTTTTTACTTTGGAATCATAGAGATTCATTGGAGTAAATCTAAAAAATGAGCTATTATAAGGTTGTAATATTGTATGATCCTAAAATTTTTTAGAGATGTATAATTCTATTTTACATGTAGTCTTTTACCCTTATTTTGGTATATCTTTGGTGGGTTTTTTTCAAGGGCATTTCAGGTTAAATTTAGGAATTTTGGAAGAAAAAGGGGCAGTGCACAGTTGGCACATGACTTTCCCAAAACATGTGTCTACCCTCAAAAAACCATGAAATAACAAATAGAGGGGAATTTCATGGTTAGTTCATGATTTTTAAAACTGTGAAACCTCTTACTAGAAACCATTCAAACATAGATGAGGAGCATGGTTAGGGATCAATGTTTGGAAAACTGTGAACCCCATCCCAGGAAACCCTATGAGTGGATTTTTAATCATATGAAAAATTATAAAAAAATAATGAACCCTCTAGTATTAATCCCTAATCAACCATACTCAGACATAAACTCATTCATATTAATTTTGAAGCTATTGGGAGGAATCCAAGGCTCCTCAGACCATGCTCTTGATGAATCAAATATTTTTTTGAAGGATTGTCTCTCTACTGGTAAGTGTTTTTAACTTATTTGGATTTCTCTCTCTCTCCTATCTCTATTTATGGATGATTAGGAATTATTTATCAAATTTTGGTGATGTTTTAAATCTATAATTTCATGGATCTTATTCAGTTTGATATTTCCTATAGGATTTCATCCTAGATCTTTCACATCGTTGGGATCTTGATCAATCTACATCAATTTGTGGATTTTCATTTGGATAATTCTCATCAATGACCTTGAGGTAGATGGTATAAATGTAAATTACCATATTCTTCAATTATAATTTCTTATATGTGATTGGGGAATTTCAATTTCCTCATTTTGAAATTGAATCTTTAATTGGACTAATTAATTGGTTAAATTAATTAATGGAATTTTGAAATTGCTCAATTAATGGGATTATGAGATTGATTGATAATTGTAATTAAAGGGTTAGTTGGATTATCTCTATAGGGTTAATGGATATTATGATTAAATGTTGATAAATGGGTTAATGGTTAATTGTTCATATTATTCCATGATAGTTAAATGAAGAACCATGATTGTTGTGAAAAATTTAAATTGTGTACCATGATTAAAATGTTTGATAAGAAGGTTAATGATTATTAACCTTGAAAAATTTGATATATGTTATATATTTTTTATTGATTAATAAATGTTTTGTGGGATAAGGATTGATGCTCCAATTAACCACAGGTTTCTAGAAATGATGTTCTAATCCCAAATACATGAATGTTAATATTATTGTATTGGACATGGACTGATGTACCAAATATCCATGGGGTGTGGGATAGATAATGATGATCCAAATACTAATGGGATTCTAAAATGATATTCTGGGGCCATAATATTAAAATTGGGCTGTAATTCCAAGTATTCGTGAAATGAAATTGCATTTAAATGAATAATTAAATCCCATGTTATAATGAATTGTGATTTTCTATGTGATATGGTTTAGACTCTGACACAATTCAAATAATGTATTGATGGTTTACATGTCATCCTAAAACTATATAATTTATATAGTTAATTGAAGAATAAAAAAATGTGATAACTATTTACTTTTTTTGTTGTACGATATTCTTTATAAAACTACATATACTATTAGATACTGGATACTATATTAAAAACCATTGGTGGTGGACTATTGAGTTGTACTCACACCCGACTCGAGTTGTCTAATCGGTACCTGGATAAACTTCATATTTTCAGAACAGGATAAGGGAAAAATGCCTATGATAGATGGTTGATTTGGGATGGAGAATAAATGATGGAACTTGATGTGATGTCAGGACCCTCTTGGGGAGTTGTCAATGTATATTTATTTTGAGTTCTACATTCGACACTCGACACATATATGGCATGAAACATCTACTACTTTGGTTTGTGTATTGTTTTTTTATTCTGATTCATCATGTGATATCTGTTTCTATTGGTTATTTTATTATTATAGTTATTGGTTTTTATCATTTGGATATTGATTATTTATTTCCACTATTGTGCTGATTTGATAAATAGGGCATAATATCCCCATGTTATGTATTAATCCCTTACTGCTAGTCAGTAGCCTATAGAATATTGGGAGGCATGCCTAAGGTCATGTGGTGTCACGACCTGTCCCTCGGGGTCTGTGCCATGACTACCCCAACCCCACCTTCCATAGGCCAGGGGTTGGTGACTAGCACCAAAATGGTGGATCCCTATATTGGGAAGATATTTCCTTTAAACCTGTACAAAAACACAATCCAAGAACACAAAAATAAGCAACCACAAAGTAAACTGCTGTCGTAAAAAGTGTACTAAAAGTAAATGGGTCGGAATACAAGCCCAACTGAAAAGTAAAAGTACAAATGAAAAGAGAAAACAACTCCTGGATCATCTGCTAAGGATCCTACCTGAAGGGTAGGTACATATTGTCCCCACAACACTCCACATCCACCCGTCTCCTCTGTGTACTGCCTGGTCCTGGCTCCACCAAGTGTTAGCCCAACCGCTCGTCATCTGCACAGGACACAACAAAGTGCGGGCGAAACCCATGCATGGGTGAGTATAACAATACTCAGTAGGGACCCTGAGACCCCAGAAGGTCTTCCAGAGTTCCATAAATGAAAAACCACAAGCAAGACCTCAATCAAAAAGCACATAGAAATAGTTAGCTCACACCACGATATACAACTCAGAGATCAAGAATATAGATGATTAGTCTTAAGATATATCATCTTATTCCATTTAAGAAGTCCACAACTAATCCATAAAGAATTTGTTCCATTGATGATCCATACATGGTCGAATGTCATTGATCCATGACGGGCTGCTGTAAGGCTGATCCTCGTCGGGTCGTGCACTACTGATCCACATAGGGTCTCTATGATGCTGATCCACACAGGGTTGCTATGGGGCTGATCCACAAAAGGGTCGCCATGATGCTGATCCACACAGGGTCGCTATGAGGCAGATCCACACAAGGTCTTCATGATACTCATCCACACAGGGTCTCTATGAGGATGATCTATATAGGGTCTCCATGTTTCTGATCCATATAGGGTTACTAGTACAGAGGTAGGGATGATTATTCATACAACTAGATCATCCCACATTCGAGTTTCTGATGCTGACCCACACTGGTCGCTCTTCTTTTACATGTCATAGCCAGCCACAGGATCCCCACTCATAACACACTTGATTCTAGGAGAAACGCTCCTTAAGCCATTGGTCGTGTTTTAACCGGAACAAAGTCCCAAAAAAAGTATACCTAAGGGACCACCCTATCATAGGGTTCCCAATGTGACATATGGTGCATCGTTCGGATGCCCGATCTGTGTGATATGGTCACTTTGGTAGAAAGGGTCTGGTGGGATTCAGGTCTGATCCAACCCAGGTCATACATCAAACTCCATAAAAACTCACTTAGAGCATCTATAAAGGACCGACTTGTCACAAGGGTCCTTATACCATAGACGGTGCGTCGATCGGATTCCCAGTCAGTTAGTTACATCCCTTTTTCTGTGAAACGGGGGTGATCACACCTCGGTCCGGCCTGGCTCGGTCAGGCCTGCTAGAATATACCAAAGGGACTACCTCCCAAAAATAATCCCAATGCCACTGACAGTGTGTCAAACAGACAACCAGTTCATCAGTTACATGCGCTTCTTTATTAAGGGACCGGTTGGGTATGGGCCTAGTTCAACTCGGTCAGACCGTCCTGACGCCATGGGTCTTAGGGTCTACCTGACCCCTCCCAGGTTTGGCCCATTAAGGTTTGGCCTGGTTCACTGGGTCTGGCCCATCGGGGTCGGCCTGGTTCGGTTCACGAGCCCGAGCCATGATTGCCCCGGCCCGTCGGGTGGGGCTCGGCCCACCAGCGCTGGCCCGCTGAGCCGCGATTTTGGCCCAACCCGCTGGGCGGGTCCGGTCCGCTCAACTGACCCACGTTAAGCCCGATCTACTAGAAGGCATACCATTTTCCTCCATTGGACCCGTTGTTGTGGGGCCTTTTTGTCGAGCCAGTGGGGCGTTGCCCTACTGTGTTAAATGGTTGACCATTTGGCTGACTGGGTTTCACCAACACAGTGCGGTGCGGGCCACACCGCACCCTCCTACCATGGCCAACATGCCACGGCCATTACCGTCGGCGGCACCTGCAGGCATCGCCCTTGTTCCATGTGGCTGGCTCGTGCCGGCCACCTTCGGCCACCGTGGTGCACCGTCACGCGCAGCCTTCCACCGCTTCCAGCCAGTTGCCACGGGTCTCCTCTAGCTACCGCCGGCCGCCGACGACATGGTGTGCCGACAGTTTCTTCTGTGGGTCACCGGATGTGCTTCAGTGTTCGTTCTTGGTGCTGTCTGTGCCTACGGTTCTCCTGTGCCACCGTCATCATAGCATGACCCGCTATTTCGCATTGCCATCATCTGAGGAAACCGTCTCTGAAGAACAAAGCACGAGCTATGTGGCGGAGGATCTGGGTCTTGTTTGTTTGGCCCGCTCCCTTAGCGTTAATGTGATATCAAGCGGGAGAGAATTTAATTTATCAAAGATAACTTCAAAATAAACCCCTACCTGGAAGAGATGTTTGCTAACGACGATCGAAGGAACCCACTTCATCGTTGACTTCAGTTTGTGATTCTTTGTCTCTCATCACCGCTTTCTAAAACCATTCTCATTCTCCAATTGGTTTGCATCATGGTAATTTTCCAGAGCTTTGTCACTTGGTGAATCCATGCCAACACCCCTCCCTGAGCTCAATATAAATAGGAGAGGAGAAGGGTGAGTAACACACGTGGAATTAATGAGGTTCATTTAATTAATTAACCTCCCAAATTCTAATGGTGTGGTTACAAAAATAAATGGGAGTCGAGCCATTTAATGGATTGACATGTCGTTGGTCCCACCACCACCGCTAATCCATTGGAGGAAAAGAAAAAATGAAAAAAATTGTTATTTTATTATTCTTTTAAATGCCCAAAAATAATATTTTTTTCTTGACCTAATGCGGTCTAAGTGAATCCTCCCTTAAGAAAATTCTGGCTCTGCAGATTCAACGGTGCCCTTGGATTTTTAATCCAAGAACTGGTTCAAAAATTAGAAAATGCCACTCGCGCGTTTACTGAACGTACCTAAAAAAATGTTCAGAAATTCATTCTCAGCACACTGGATCTTAGAACCACGTGCCGTCAATTTTTTCAAAACTGTAATAATTCCATATATTTTGAAAAAATTACATGGAAAATATAGGTCTTTACATGTGACCAACCGGTTTCGGGAACTGGTATGTGGAACCTGGGTCAGGAACATTACAATAAATAAATATACTTTTCTCTAACACAAACTATTGATACCCAAGCCTTAAAAATAATTTATTTCATGATTTATAACATGATTCTTAAATAATAAATTCCAAGGATCTAGATTTCTAGTACGTTTTAAAAATTAGACTTAAAAATGAAACTTCTTATACATCAAAACATCATATTAATTAAAAAATTCACATAATTCTACTAACTACCAAAAATATTCTAAACTACATAGGATATATGAGAGGAAAAATACCTAAGGATAAGGGTGATCTTGAATTCCCCACATGGGAATAAACATGGAAATAAATCATAACATGAGAGTCAAAAGGAATAACATGGTATCATAAAGAGGATGATCATAAGTGTAGAACATTGTGTTGCATTATTTTCAATAAGGAGCTAAGTTTTCAATATGTGTATGTAAAGGTGATGATAGAAGTTGTTCCAATGATTGAAGTGGCGATGCTTAAAGTAATGTTGTTGACTCAGTGAAGAACCCACTTTGAATATAAAGATGTGAAACAGCCAATAACACTTGGAGAATTACTATTTAACATTGGATGACATGTTTGGATATTCCCCATAATAATTCAAATGATTGTTGAATTGGTCCTAAGTTCCAAGAAATGTGTCACTTGATGAAACTTTATTACACCATCTGAAGAAGGACATGAAATACTTGATTGCATGATGACTTTAGAAGATCCATCCAATAGATTCTAATTGGACGAAGGTTGTGAATCAAATCAGACGGTTTAAGAGCCGATCTCTAAAGTTCCAACACATGTGTTTAAAGGATAACACATCACTCATTACAACATTAAAGGCCATGCATTATGATTTAGTGAATGGGGTGAAGAAATTATCCATTAATCATCCATGACTGGATTAAAGTAATGTTGAATATCTTGGATTTGTTTGTTCCAAAAATAAAGTCAAGGAGACAAGATAAAAGGTGCATAAGATTGGTATCTAAAGAAGAGGTGGCCATGCATTACATTTGTATTGAAATTTTGATTGTTAACAAAGTACATATATAATTCTTGGATTACTAAAAAGATAGGGCAATCAAGAGGGCCAACTGAGGTCCTCGACCACATGCAAATTCGGGACTCAAGGGTCAACTATGCCTAAGGGAAGCCTCAAGGCTAGCGCTGTAAGAGGTGAAAGGCATGCAGGCTGTGTATAGGCCCACAGGTGAATGAATGGTGGTTAACCCTTGCAGCTAGTGCATAGTGGGTGCTAGTAGTGAACCCAAAGGAGGAAAAGTGGGCGCTAAGAGTGCACCCGTAGAGAACCGGTGTCGGGTAGCACCAGATGGGGGATAAAAGTAATTTGACATCAGGGCGGTGAGAGTTGATTGATAAACCAAATGGATCCCGTGTTTCTATTTCGATGTGGGATGTCATTTTTAAAACATGAAACTAATCGTGGCCACTCACACATCTCTCTCAACCATTTGATCAGTATGAAATCTTATCATTTAATCATGGAATTCCATCAATCCCACGCGCTGCATGATTAAACTAGGACCGTCCAATCTCCACCACTGAGTCTGTCTTCAACCTCTGATGCACCTGCACCACCCATGAACCAGGAGCTCCAACCGAACAATGATATCACCACTATATCCACCATTTTATCTCTAGTTAAACCTGTTCAGATCACCTGAGCATCATGATAACATGCATGCATTAAAAGTTACATGCATGCAACAAATGAAGAAAATCTAACAAGGCCAAAGGAAACAAAGTTTCAAGGACTCATATTTCATGGATGAATCTTGGTTAGGAATGTTCACATGTGTTCTAAAACACATGAATGTGATTTCATCATAGTAAATGAGGAACCCGTAGTTGAAAAGGAAACACCCGTGACTTGGACTATATCTTAATCCATGTTTGAAATATTCAAACTCGAAGATCACAAGGTTTCAAAGATTTTAATTCCACAGATTTGAAAGAGAATATATGTTCTATTCCTCAACAATCAAAGAAGAGGAACCGAACTAAAAATGCTACTTCCATTATCAAAGAAAGGATCTTATATTTCTATATATAAATATAGTAAACGTGAACCCCTATGGTTCAAGAAAGGTGGAGTTCCACACAGCCAAGATATTCCAAGAATAAGAGATACACATCTCTTGCACAAAGAAGGTGTCTCATGCATCCATTGTATAAAGGAGTCCCCTGTAGCCCTTCTGCAAAGGAGAGCTACGCAACTCTCATGGTTAGAGAAGAGAAGAACCGTGAACCCCTTGGTTCACGAAAGAACTTTCACCCTCTATTCGAAGAGAAACCATGAGCACACGATAGGTTCTTTCGAACCCTTTTTGTACCTTTGTGTGTAGTATACTACAAGTACACAACAGGTGAATTAACCCTTGGGATACTCTACGAAGGTACCCGAGTCAAGGATTAATCCAATGTTTCACAAAGAAGAATAACACACACATACACCCCTCACATACCCATTCAGGTTGTGTGTGATTTATTTGAAGAAGAAGAAACCTGAGGCCATGAGAGAAGAAAAAGAACCCAAGATTTCAGGTGTGTGCATAAGAGGAAGAAGGGAATAAATGATTCACATGCGTACACATGAATGAGTTGATACCGTATTCATGAAAAGAAAACAAAATAACAAAAAGTGTGTGAACATGTGAAGGAGGAAGAAGAAAGAAGAAAGTATACACATAAATAGGATTACCCATTTGGGTTTGAAAAAGAGTACAAATGAAGAAAGGATTGTGTGCGCACATTTAAAGGAGGAAGAAAGAGGAAGATAAGACACATGAACTAAACCCATTCGGGTTTGAATAAACACAAACTTATATTCAACCTAAATTAAATAATAAGTGTGTGTGTGAAGAACCAGAGACAAAAAGTGTGTTTGATATTAATTAAGAAAAAGAAAGACAAAGTGTGTGCACTCAAAATTTTATACCCATTAGTGTTTTCACACAAAGAAGAAGAGGATTTTGCACGCATTCATGCATGAACATAAACTCATGAAGACACATAAAATAAGAATCAAGATTATTAGTGCATGTGGGTAAACAAGAAAAATAAATTCCTTTCAACTCATACTTGAATAATAATTGATTGAGATATCCAAAAAAAGAAGGTTGGATGCCATGCAATCCATGCATGAAGTGAATTAGTTTTGAGACAAAGGCTAGAAAGAGTTTAAGAAGATATTTTATTTGAGTTGACAGTGTTTGATAATCCAAGAAGAGAGACAGTGTTGATATTGTGCAAGATCACTCTTTCATATTAATATTCATGAAGAGGTTTTGTGCACCATTGGCACACATCTAAGTGAGGCCGGGTCTTCATCAGAGGAAGAAAAAATTTCCCAATCATTGTTGAGACTGAGGATTGATCACAAAAGTGGTCAGAGTTATTTAGAAAGGAAAAAAGACCTTATCGAAGGCTATTGAATATTCTTGAAGTGATTCACGAGAAAGTGTGGTTTAGAAAGATCACGAGGGAAGATTAGAAGATGCAGCTACAGTGAATCAATAAGCATATCTTATGAATTCCAAGAGGAAGAAGTATTCAGTGGGACTGTAAAGCAGGCCAGTGGGACTCTAGTAAAACTATGTAAAGTAGTATAAAAAACCTATCGTGGGAGTCAGGAGAGATACAATGTTACTCTGTATTGACCATTGTAATTACTCATCTGATTATATTGGAAAATCTGTGTTGGGGAGAATAACCAGCATAGTAAGGAGTAAGTCATTGAACCGAACCTTGTAAATCATTGTGTTCAATGAATTTACATTTACAACATTATTCGAGGTAAGGTCGAGAGACACAAGAATATTGGACCAAGGATTTAAACATCTATATAGTTTTAATTTAAAATAATGAATTAGTAAAATGATTTAAAGGGATCACTGATTCACCCCTTCCCCTCTCAGTGATTCACACTGATCTGGGCACTTCAATTGGCATCAAAGTGGAAGTTCCCTCTAAAAGATCCAAGGGAGTCTTTATGAACTTCAAAGCTTAGGAAATGAGTGAGAAACCTCAAATGGAGATTTCTACCAAGACTCAGAAAAACAGAAAGAAGAAAAATGAAAGGAAGATGAAAAATAATATTACTACTAATTGGGAGACCCCTTATATTTAAGTTAATCTAAAAGGTACAACATGTTATAATACTTATTATTCTTCTGATGATGCATGTTCAAGATACGATAATGATAGATAAAATAGTGATATTTAGACTAAACTCAAAGATCATCGGAAGAACTTACCTAGAGAAGTGGAAAGACACATTGATGAAAGCATTAGTACTCTTCAAGTTGAAAAATTACAGCAGAATAAGAAGCTGATGCCATGGAAGAGGCATCAGCTAAAAGTTTTGTTCTATCCAACACTCTTACAAAAATTATGAAATAAAAGGAAGAAAAAATTTCTATTTGCAATGAAAGGAATTCTCAAGTTACTGAAGAATTTCAGGAAAGTATGTGTGAGAAAGAATTATTTGATATTATATTTGTAGAAGGATTCCTTTCATTTGAAAAGTTTCACAAAGTCTCTATAGTTGTCAAAGCTGATCAACTAGAAGACAAATCCAATAAGGTAATGGTGCTTGGAATCTCTCTATAATAATTAAGAGATATGAATAAAGATAAAATGTTAAAGATGAAGGATAATTGGGAAAGTAAGCTGAGATTATCTGAGGATGAAAAGAACTCCCTCAACATTAACTGTTTACAGTTAGAGGTGAAATTGAAAAATCAACAATAACTCTAAGATGGAACTTCCAAAACAACTGAATGGAGTGATGATGCCACTCAATTTTTCATTTAGGAATATTATTCCAAGAGGAATATAAAATTATCCTCTAATATAATGGAAATATCGGTCAAGAAGAAGGTATCCCATAACCCAGTTATTTATATTTCTACTAATGCAGTTGTATCTGCAAGTATAGGTTCAAAGCTAAAAGCTGGGAAGATGTGCATTGATAAAAATGTTGATTCATCCATCAAAATTTCAAAGATATATTTTGGGATTATTAAAAATAACAGCTCCCAAATGGATGATGCAAAGAAAGAAATACAATTCCAGAAACAAAAAATCACTAAATTTAGCCGCATTAATACTACAAAAAAAAGAATGAGATTTATTGGATAATTTTGGAGTTTCTGGAAGTTTGTGCATCAGGCCAATGATTAATGGAATAATAAGACATTATATGAAAATTATAGAAGGTCTAAATTCAAGGAAAGTATATGTGAAGAAATGAAGCATCCTGCAAATCAAAGGCAACAAACACGGATGACGAAGAACCTGTCTATCAATAACAGATTTGAATATCTTTAATAATTATATGATAATTGCAATAGAAGTTGTCAAAGTAATGATGAATGTAGGTTTATTCCTACCATTCCTCATGAATATGTTGATAATAATCATAGAACACAAAAAATATAGGAGAAAGAAAAAATATTTTCAAAGTATTCCATTGGGAATATGCAAAACACCAAAGTCAAGAAAATAGTGAAAGAAATTATTCCCAAGAAGAAGTTCAAACCAAATTACAAGAATGTAATCTTAACCAAGAAAATATTCTTCTATTGTAGAAATAAAGTTCATACCATGGATCACTTCAAACAAGCCATGGAAATTAATGGAAGCAATATAAAAATAAAAGAATAATCAATCTAGAAGAATATTGTATTGACTGAAGACATTCCTGAAGATAATCATAATAAGTTTCCTAAGAAAGGTAACTTGAAAACATTGAAGAATACACATGGAAGATCCAAACCGAAATATGTTAAGAAGGGGTGTTTAGTTATTTGGCCTAATCAGTTTCAAATTTCTAGAGAAGTGGAAAGAGTTGATGATGATGAAGTACATGCTAAAGAAAAGGAAAAGGGGAAACATGTCATTCCACATGAAGAATAATTCGAATTTAATGAGATTTTTTCAGCACATGATAGCTTTAGTGTCCCACAAATACTATGTGGAAGGTTAAATAAGGCTAGTCATCATGAAAATAAATGTATAACTGTCTTACAAGGCAAACTGGAGATGATGAAAATTGAAAAACATGTACCAGTGGAAGCTACTTCACTACTAGTAGAAGTAAAGACAAATAATCCACACAAGTTGAAGGTAAATGGAAGTAAATTGTCCATGATGAAAATGAAATATCTAAATTTTATGTGGAGACGAGACACCATCATGAATAGTAACAAAAACTTTAGAGCTGCAAGGAAAGGAGTTCTTGGGTTGAGAGAAAATTCTCAGCCCCAGTGAATATATTAAGAAGCACACAAGTGTTCCATCTTATTCCCTTATATTTTTTATATACATGTGCTTAAATTTCTGGGAATTAAAAGTAAATGTCATTCACAAGATGACAATTGGATGAAAAAAGTGGAGAATAACAAGTTGGACTCATAATTCATGATTTGATAATTACTTGAAGTGTTCCACATTAGTAGATTATAAATTTGAATATCTTGAAGATTATCAGATGAAATTTCCCACTAGGGTAAATCAAAGGAATTATACCCCTTGATGGGGGAGAAAATTTGAAGGAGATAATGTTAGTGATTACTTCATGAAAAATCCTAAAATCCATATCATCTGAGGAAGGTGAACCCTGAGGTATTCCAATTACACTTTTATCCCTTATTCTGTATTTTATTCATCATGTCAATTTAGGGAGGGTGGTTTATTGATGGAAATATGGGATAAAAGGGGGAGATTTATCTTTTTACTTGAACTTTTTAATATGTTTGGTGAAGTATGTTCATGATTTATAATTTTATTGACAAATCTGATTTTCTCCAATCCCCTGGTCAAATATTGATACGCTTTGATCAGGATTTGACACGTATGGTTGCTTATGGACAACATTTAATAACTTGTTCATACATCTCTTGTTTTCTACATTTTTTTATCCCAAGTAGACATAGAGTTTATTTACTAAAGGCTCCTTGCTAAGTGACCACGTGACATCATCCCTCTCTCTAAAATATTCATGAAGATATTCCTTAAAGGGAGAAGGACATGTTTTTGAACAGACCCCACTACACCTTTGCATTTGGTTTCCAATAAGGGGGAGAAAATATTGGCACACATATTGACCAATATAAAGCGATCTTATGTGATATTGACAACAAAATACAAAGGGGGACATTTTAGAGCATGGTGTTGCATTTGTTGTCAATAAGGAGTTAAGTTTTCAATATGTGTGTGGAAAGGTGATGATGGAAGTTGTGAAAATGATTTAAGTGGTGATTCTTAATGTAATGTTGATGACTCAGTGAATAAACCACTTTGAATATGAAGATGTTCTACATCCAATGGCACTTGGAGAATTACTATTTAACATTGGATAACATGTTTGGACATTCTCCAAAAAAATTCAGATGATTGTTGAATTTGTCATAAGTTCCAAGACATGTGTCACTGGATGAAACTTTATTACACTATTTGAAGAAGGCCATGCAATACTTTATTTCATGATGACTTTAGAAGATCCATCCAATAGCTTCTAATTGAATGAATTTTGTGAATCAAATCAGATGTTTGAAGAGCTGATCTCAAAAGTTCAAAGGCATGTGTTTAGAGGATAACAGATCACTCATTAAAACAGTGAATACCATGAATTATTATTTAGTGAATGAGGTGATGAAATGATCCATGTATAATCCATGATTGTATTAAAGTAATGTTGAAGATCTTGGATTAGTTTGTTCCAAAAATAAAGTCTAGAAGAGAATAGAAAAGGTTAATAGGATTGGTATTTAATGAATAGGTGGTCATGCATTACATATATATTTATTTTTTTGTTAACAAAGTACATATATAATACTTGTCTTACTAAAAGATAATATAACCAAGAGGGCCAGCCAAGGTCCTCGATCACAGACACATGCGGGACCCGAGGGTCAACCGATCCTAAGGGAAGCCTCAAGGCCAGCCCCACAAGAGGAATAGGGCATGTGGGCCATGTATAAGCTCACAGGTGTATGAACGGTGGTGAACCCATGAGATGAGTGAATAGTGGGTGCTAGGAGCATGCCCGTAGGAGGAAGAGTGGGCACTAAGAGAGCACCCATAGAGAACTAGTGCAGGGCAGCACCGGAGGGGGGAGAAGAGTAATCTGGCATCGGGTTAGTGAGAGTTGATTGATAAAACTAATAGATCATGTGCCTTTGTTTCAATATGGGACAACATTTTAAAAATGTGGAACTAATCCTAGAAACTCATCTCATCCAACATATCTCTCAACTGTTCAATCATTATGACATCCGATCATTTAATCGTGGACATGCATCAATCCCGTGCACTGCATGATTAGGTCGTGACTATCCGATCTCCTCCACTGAGGTTGTCTTCAACCTCAAAATCACTCATGCCACCCGTGAACCAAGAGCTCCATCCGAATGATGATCTCACCACTCCGAACACCATTAAAGATCCATTAAATCCTATTCTAATCATCTGAAAATCATGATATCATCCATGCATTAAAAGTTTCATGCAGGAAACAAATGAAGAAAATCGAACGAGGTCAAATAAAAGGAAGTTGTGAGGCCTCATCTTGCATGGATGAAGCTTAGATAGTATGGTTCACATGCATTTTAAAACACATGCACATGATTTCCTCCCTATAAATAAGGAACCCATGGTTGGAAAGGAAACACCTATGACTTGAGCCATATCTTAATCCACATTTTAAATATTCAAACCTAAAGATCACAGGCTCTCAAAGCTTTGAATTCCGTGGATTTTAATGCAAAGATAAGCGTTGTTCCTTGCCTATAAAAGGATTGGCCCCGAGATAAAAATTATTCTCCTATTCTTGAAGAAAGAAACTCCCATTTCTCCAAAGAAACAAAGAAAACACAAACCCCTCTGGTTTTTAAAAGGAAGAGTTCTTCACAGCCTAGCAATGTGAAGAAGAAGATCCATGCATCTCTTGCATGAAGAAGGCATCCTGTGCATCCCTTCCATGAAGGAGTCCCATACAACCCTTGAAAAAAGGATATCTGGGCACCTCTCATGGTTCACGAAGTGAAAAACCTCGAACCCCGTGGTTTTCGAAAGAACATTCACCCTCTATACGAAGAGAATCCAAGAGCATGTGATAGGTTCTTTCGAACCCTCGTTGTGCCTTCATTATTAGTATACCGAAAGTACAAAATATGTGAATGAAACATTGTGAAACTCTGTAGAGGTAACCGAGCTGAGGATTCATCCCTAGTTTCACAAATAATAAAAACCCACACATACACCACTCACACACCCATTTGGGTTGTGTGTGCTTAATTTGAAGAAGAAGAAACCTGAGGCCCTTAGAGAAGAAAAAGAACCCAATCATTCAAGTGTGTGAATAAGGGGAATAAGGGAAAGAATGATGCACATGCATACACATGCATGATTTGATACCATCTTCATGAAAATAAAAAAGAACAAGATGTGTGTGCACATGTGGAGGAGGAAAAATGAATAAATAACATACATAAACATTATTACCAATTTGGGTTTGAAAAATAGTACAAATCAAGAAAGGATTGTGCGTGAACATTTAAAGAAGGAGGAAGAAAGGGGAAGATCACACACACGAACTAAACCCATTAGGGTTTGAATAAACACATAAATATGTTGAACATAAACTAAACAATAAGTGTGTGTGTGGAAAGAACCAAAGGCAAAAAGTGCGTGTGATATTTAGTGAGAAAAAGAAAGAGTAGGTGTGTGTGCTCAAAAGGTTATAACCATTGGGGTTTTCACACAAAGAAGAAAAGGATTGTTCATTCATGCATCCATGAACATGAACATGTGAGGAAACTTAAAAGAAGAATCAATATTGTTAGTTCACATGTGTAAACAAGAACAAGAAATGCCATGAAACTCATGCATTGAGTATAATTGATTGAGATATCTTGAACAAGAAGTTTGGATTCCATGCAATCCATGCATGAAGTGAATGAGTTTGGAGACTAAATCCAGAAAGAGTTAAAGAAGATATTTTATTTGAGTTGACAGTGTTTGAGAATCCAAGAAGAGAGATAATGCTGATATTGTGCAAGATCACTCTTGCATATTAATATTCTTGAAGAGGTTGTGTGCACCATTGACACACATTTGAGTGAGTCCAGGTCTTCATCATAAGAAGAATGAATTTCTTGAGCATTACTGAGACTAAGGACTAATCACAAAATGATCATAGTTATTGAGAAAGGCCAATAAACTTTAACAAGGTTGTTGAAGATTCTTGAATATATTCACGGGAATGTATGATTCAACAATCTCATGAGTTAAGATAAGAAGATCCATCCGTAATAAATCATGAAGCGTCTCTTGTGAAATCAAGGAGGAAGAAGTATTTAGTGGGACTCTGAATTATCATAGTGGGACTTTGGAAACACTATGTGAAGTGGTATAAAGAACTTCATGTGGGACTCATGAGAGATACAATGTGACTTTGTATCGACTATTGTAATTACTCATTGGATTATAGTGGAGAATCCGTGTTTGGTAGAATAACCAACACAGTAAGGAGTATGCCTTTAAACCGAACCTTGTAAATGCTTGTGTTCAATGCCATTACATTTAAAACATCATTCAAGGTAAGACCAAGAGACACAAGAATAGTGGATCGAGGCTTTAACCATCCATAGAGGTTTAATTGAAAATAATAAATTAGTAAAAGTATTTAAAGGGATCACTGATTCATCCCCTCACCCTCTCAGTGATTCACACTAATCTAGGCACTTCAATAAGTAAAGAAACATAGCATAAGGAAATTATATCATAATATCATGGAATCATAAACACACTGTAATAATATAAAACATGATATCATAAACATAAGTCAAGGGTCACTTCCAAGACCATCATCATAAAGTGGAAAAAGTACCATGGTGGATTAGGTTCAATCCCTGACCCCTTACAAAACATCTCATGAGATATAAAGATTTAACCACAAAATTTGAGGTATATATAATTCTAGGACCACCCCTCACATAAATTAAAATCATATATAAGAAATCCATATAAAGAAAATAAAGCATACATAAATCATAATCATGATTAAACCTATGAGAAGTAAGTGGGTTTCATAATTCTGATTCAATGTATAACTGAAATATAAATCATAAGCATTACCAAGATAAGATGTAAATAGATAATTTGAACATTCATAAATGAAAAAATGGATAACTTTCTTGAAAAATACAGTTTAAATTAGAAAATTCCCAAGAAATATATAAGAGAATAAATAATAAAAATGAACCATTTGCATGGTGATTTGTGAAATAAGTACATGATATTTTTAATAAAGGAAAGAAATTATTGTTTTTATAAAAACATAATTAAACTAAGAGGGTTATACATAAAATAGCGATAGTTTTTATAATCTATTCATGGTTTAAAATTTTTTTATGGGGGTTATTCTCAATATGAGATAATAAACATGAACGTTACCTTAAACTAGGTTTACATAAAAGCAAGAATTTTTAAGGGAACTAACAACATGTAAAACTACAAAAATGAATATTATATTTGACTATTTATATATTTAAGGTGCATATATACAAAAATATAAGAGTTAAATAAGAATAAAATTTCATAAAAGGGATAAAAATATAGAAAACATTTAACCAAAAAGTCACGAAGAAGGTACATAAGATCCCTTATAACATTAGTAATTTTCGAATAAAATTTTATTTTAATATTAGAATTCATATGGTTATATAAATTACATTAATTAAATCAAGTATTATCAAAAAAATACATTCTTGGGAATTATATTCACTATAGAAATAGTAAATTGATGCATAACATTAAAACATGTCTCAATGAAGGAATATTAAGGTGAAAACCCTTACAACTTATGATAAATTCTAATAAATCCCCTTGAAATAGATAAATATTTATGTTGAAGTTAAAATACCATTAATAAACATATTTAATGATATTTTATTTTCAATTAGTATTTTGCACACAATTGAAATGAAATCTTGTGCATAAAATAAAAAGTTTCTCCAAGAAGAAAATTTTGAGATGAAACCCTTACCTCATGTCTGAACGTGCTCTATAATTGAACTTATCTTCCAAAAAAATTAAATTAAGTTAATTATATATATAAAAAATAAACTTATTCATCTATATTTCATATTTTAAGGTCCTTTAAATATCATATTTTATTTATTTATAATATAGTTTTCTTACGTATGTCAATTACTTGAGGTTATATGGTCAATTTTTTAGTAACTCCTTATATATGTTGAACATGGTGTAAAGAATTGTAATATTGTTTCATAATATGTAAAATATTAATAGAGTTATGAAAATATTATATATATATTTATTATATCTTTTAAGTCCAACCATGATGGGTGGTGATGAAAAATGAAACTCATTTCTCACGATTAATGGTTCCAATTCTCAACTAATTAGTGGCAAATAAATTACATGATAAATTTAAATTTAAAAAATATTTATATTATAAATATCATATTCATTCATCCATTAAATTATTTTCATAATCCATTAATTTTGGTGATGAAAAATGGAATATGTCACTTTGTGGAGGCAGTAGTCTATGAAATGCACTAGAAACACTTTTGTTTTTATTAACAGATGAATATGGATAAATAATGGTTATAACATTAATATAATAAAATATAATTAAATTAATGATACTTATTTTATTATATTTTCATGTATGTAAGATATTTTTAATGGAAATATTAATGAGAAAAAATATTAAAAAGGAAATTCTTACGTCAGAGACATGATATTCTTTTAGAGATTTTCTTGGAAACAAAATAATTAAGCTAAATTATAGAGACCATGGGATTAATGTTGAGACAATTACTTATATTATATTCTGTTTGGTAATAGGTTGAAATAAAATATTAATGTTAGGTGTAAAAATGGTGGGATAGAAGTGATTTCCTTTTATAAGTGATGAAAATAGAACTTTTGGGAATACCCTTTACAATTCCCTGATAACATTACATCATTCCTCGGAAAATGGATCCAATTTTCTTAAAAAATAGACTGTGGTGTGTATTTTGGTATATAAATACTTAAATAAGGATTTCAAAACAAATTTTTTAAACATGTTATATATTTTTTACCTTTAAGTTTTACATTTTACTTTTTTACTTTTAAACTAGTTAACAAGTACTTAACTAAGTGATTTTATGTTTTATTAAAAATATAACATAAAAATTATAATAAAATTTGGGTTTTATAGAACTAAATTTAACCTATATTTAACTAATTTTAATTTATATATAATATAAAATTGACATTGATATTAATATATTAAATGTTTAGAAAAACTGTTTTTGTAGAAAAATAATTTTTTTACCATTATGGATTATTAATCTTATTTTTTATTGATTTCTAATAAAATATGTGTTAATATAATTATTTATATTTTTCTACATAATATATGATCAATTATTTAAATAATATTATTTTAATTTATTTGATATAAATTCCATGATATTAATAAAACAATAATTTTTAAATAACTTTTTGAGCATTATCATAGTAATTAGAATCAATCCTAATAATGTAAATTTTGTTCATAAAAATGAAATTGTACATATTAAATAATATTAAAATTATTAAATCCAATATAAGAATCATTTTTATCAAATAAATTTCTATATGTAGGGGAATTAATCTTAAGGATAGCATATAAAATCTCATTTTTAAGAAAAGTGTATTTTTATGCATAAAATTTCTGTATATTTAAAAATTATCAATGTTATTTCTTATTATAAAAATAATAGTTATTTAAAATTAAAATAAATCCGAAAACCTAAATTCTCCATGTGTAATTTATATTTAAGAAACAGAAAAAATAGTTTTTATTAACTATTACGTGACTTTCTAAAATTATATTAACAAGTTTTATATATTAAACACAATAATTTGAAATTATTTATTTTAATTTATAAACAAATATTTTTTATACAAAAAGGTTTCAAAATCTTCTAAGTCATATAAAATCGACGATAATTAAAAAATTAATATTTTCACTATTCACTTAAAAATTGATTTTTTTCAAAAAAAATCTCAAACATTCAAACGATATAAATTTTTATATGATGAATTCAAAAGAAAAAGTTCATTTTATTAATTTAAAATTATAAAATTCATCGAAATTTGTCACAATATAAAGGTGAAGGTTACAAAATAACAATTTTTACAAAAGCATATTTTTTTAAGTATAATGTGAATGCATTCTTATTTTTTGTCAAGAAATATCCACTGGATGAATGACAAATTATTTTTATGTATATTAAATTCATATCTAAAAGTGATATAAGTTTAATTTAATATAGTAACACATAACTTGGAAAATAATAGTTATTAAGCCTAAACTAAATTTAATATTGATATGCCCATTTGATTCTATAAATAATAAGTGAATGTTGATATCATAACAATTTCTAATTAAAAAACCCTTATAACCTCTGCAGAAGATCTATGGGTAAGATAACCGGTAGTGGTATTCATAGATTGTGATTTAGCTAATATGGATTTCATAGAAATCTATACGAGCTTAATCATTTTCCAGAAATAATTTCTCTCAAACTATTATTTTTCAAGTTCAGCTTGGGCTTGGTCTAGGGAAAACCCTAGAGATTCTACCTCCATTAAGAGCCCAGAAAAAAGTGCTTCATGAGTAATAATTATACTTCTAGATATTATTTCTTTTAACTTTCTTTATTGATTTTGTCATATGGTTTCTTAAATTTATACCAGCTAATTTAACAACTATGTTTCGATGATCATATTTAATATTCAAAATATATCAAGTTTTTTTAGTTTGGTATAGTATGTGAAACATGATATTTAATATATTATTTGTTTAAGTAGAAATTCAGTGAAATATAAAGTTTTTATAGTAACCAAAATATACATTATCTCTTAATATCTTCATACTTCTTTTTAACTCTTTTGAAAAGAAACTATCTCACTCTTTTAATGATGTGGGTTTTGATAAAGATACATTAAAATATTAATGATATATTTAATTTCAAGTTCATATATTAATATTATATTCAAAATTTATTCAATTAACTCATATTTATTTCCATGGTTTACTATTTAGGTTTCTTTTAAATTTATTCCTTCAAAAAACTTTCATGTCACTTTAGTAAAAATTATTGTTTAAAGAGACACATAACATTAATTTTTTTTAAAATATTAAAAAATTATTACTAAAAATATTCTTTTTATAGTTTCACTTCCATTTTCCGCTCATCATCTAAAATCTCTATCTATTACAGTGTAAAGTTAAAGATCACCCTCTATGTGATTTTATGATTTAATTATATTGAATATTGAATTTTGGTATCATACAATCTACTTTGATGTCCTGTTATGGGATACCATTTATAAAATATATGAAATCCATTTTATTTCCATGAGTTTTTCTTATTATATGAAATATTATTGATTTCATATGGGATGCATATGTATAGATATTGAAGATTAGGGTCATATATGACTCTCTAATGTATTGTTTATGGTTCTATATATCATCATATAATTGTTTGAAAAAATTATTGATTCTCGCTCCACTATGTTATGGGAACTTGGTAGTGATGACAACTCCACTATGTTATGTTAATCTAGTATTGATCTCTTCTCCACCATGTTATAGGAAACATGTAGTGATTCATACTCCATCATGATATGTTTTTCTATTCTTATGTTTATTACTCACTCTAATGACACATTCCCATGCTATGACATATTTCAATATTATGAAAAATGATTATCTTATGTTTCATAGATCCTGATTATTGTCTTAGGACTCTAATTTCTTACAAAAAGTTATATGTTGATAATTTGGGTTTATATGTATATATTTTATGATTATGGAAATATGTATTTTATCCATGTTCCTTTTAATAAAATATTTCTCCCATGATCTTACTTTCCCATACATTTAAGATTAAACCCCTTTATGATGTGTTGATATGTTTTCCCTACCTAGTCATTTGAGATCATTAATTTTTTCCCACTTCCATAGAAAATTATATACAAGTTAAATTTAGAAGGAATCCTTGTTTGGATAACTTTGCGTCATATGTTGAGGGAATAATATGTAATAATATTTTTAGGTTGCTAATAATCAAAGACACTAATCCTTTGGGTTTTTGGATTGCAATATTATTGTGAAAATTAATGTTTATGTTATGAAAATGTTGTAAATGATATGCATGTTATCTTGGGTTATCTCATGGACCATTCAAAAAAATGTGTATCAAAACAATCATCTCGTTTATTGATAACCAAAAATTGTTTACACCAACACCTCATATCATATAATAAGTAAACAATAAAAAAATAATTTAATATTATTTTTATCTATTTGATCTTTAATTACTCCACCTCATCCAACACTTAGATGTACCAAAACTTTTCTCTATTAATAAAATGGATACATTAAGATCTAATATACAATCCATGATCAATTTTAAACTCCTATATTTTTAAAAACTTATGAAAAATATACTTTGTATCATATACCCTTCAAAATAAAAGAATTGAATTAAATAACTTTAATACCTAATGCAAAATCTCTTAGAAGTTTCTTGTAACCCTTAAGGTATTTTAGATAGTTACTTCTATTAGGGATATTTTTTCAATAATGAAATTACTACACAATTTTTTTATTTGGTTTAAATAGATATGTGTACTATCAATGACTTATACACTCTTATTTCTAGCCAAAGAATTTACCAATATCTTTTTACACCGTAATGATGGAACACGATCCTATCCTGAAATATATTTCTTAGAAATCCGCAGCATATTGATGAGATTGGGAAAATTTTTGTTCAATTTGATCATATTGTAAACCGTAATTAATTTTAAAAACATTTTTTATAGTGAATGTAGAATAAACTCTATAGTAATATCAGACCTAAGTTGTGATCCTTGTAACAACCTACATCATTAATGGTTCGTGAAATTCTGGGGAAATTTGAATTTTAGGTCCTTGAGCATAGAAACCTTTGATAATTGAGATTTGAGTGAGGATTCTGAGAGTTTATGTATTTATAGAAGGTGTTTTTAAATTTTTTTAGTGTCCATTGAGATATTTTGGGTTCTCAAGTGAGTATTAGAGTTGGGTTGGGGTAGCCTTTTTATAAAGTGGGTATTTATATAGGTATTTCCATAATGTAAAATGGTAGTTGCCACATCACTTGGAAAATAATTATGGAATCATAATCATTTATGTCTAGTCTAATGTTTGATGAATATGAGTTCCAAATTATTTATAAATTTGTTTGGAAGTATTTATAATGGTTTAATAAATTCTTATAGTTTTTTATGGGTGTTTTAAAATGATTTGAGGTGGTTGAGAGGCATGGGGATGAATTTTGGTGGGATTTGGTGTTGTAATAAATTTCGAGAAAATATAGGTTTTATGTCATAGGGTAAGACTTGTGCAAGTCATATTATATAACTATTCCGTGGGTTAGATATTTTTTGGGTAAATTTTTCCTTGTCCATACAAGATAGTAATTTTATGAAGGGTTGTGAAAAAATAGGTACGCCCTAGAATGAATGAAAGTTACTCTTACGTATGGGAACTCCATACTTGAGTGTCCTATTTTTTTTTTGTAAAAATAGATAAGCGTTTGAAGCCCCTATGATACATAAAAATACCTATGATTCAACCTGTAATATGTAAATTAAACTCTTTTATGCATAACATTCAATCTATTAATAGTTGAAAATATATCTAAGTGTTGATATAGGGATATTGACATATAAGAGTAACCCAGATGATATTTAAAAGTAATTATAGAGTCATCATGTGTATATAAGAGTAACTTTTAATGAGACATAAGGTTCCTCCTATGAGTTATAAAATTAGTTTAGTGTTGGAGTCAACTTTTCATATATAAAATTGACTTTTTGATTAGTAAAATTCATCTAGAGTTGAGATAGAAAAATTGTTATGGGTCAGAATCCATAGTTACACATAAAGATAATTTAATCAATACGTAAAAGTAAATTACCTAATATGTAAGGTTCTTTCTATAACAAAGGGTGATACATAAGGTTATTTTCCCAAACACATAAGAGTATTTTCTCTAACCAGGGGTGATATGTAAGAGTTATTTAAGTAATAAGGGTAATAAATAAGTTTCTTCAAGGGTGATAGATAGGGGTCCTAATGTTTGTAAAAAATTAAGTTTTATGAACTTTATTCAATTTTTCAAAAATATTAATAAATGGATTAATTTAAGGATAAAAAGGGAAGGATGGAATTCTAGACTTTTAAATGAAAAAACCCTTCATGATTCTTCATTTATGAGATTTTTGAATAGGGAGAGGCTGAGCTCCTCATCCCATAATATTTTCCTTCTTTAACATCCTTGACACATGATGAATAAATGCGGTGTTTATTATTTTTCATGATTATATTCACTTATTCTTTCTTATTACATGTAATCCTGTACTGAGCACTAATTATGTTATATTTAGGCTATGATTTGATAATTATTTCGCCAAATAATTGTGGAATCATATTGATATGAAGGGGGATTTAGTACGATTTGTTGAAGGGGAATTCTGGGAAGATGAATGATCTAGGTTTCATAGGGTTTCATCGAGGTTTGTTACTGCATTGATTTATTTAAATTTTCCCTTAGTTTGGGTGGAATTTATGAATGATTTCAAATAATAAATTAGATTTTTTTTGTTTTAGGGTTACAGGTGGATACTGGGGGGTGTGCAGACACCTTTACTCAAGGTTTAGGCTATAGAAGGTTGTCTAAGAAGTATTTATTTATTTATTCGCTATGTATTTATTGTGATATTAATATGAGTTTAATGAGTAAATTAATTATAATTATTTTATAATTAAAATGAGATGACTTTAGAGGAGTTAGGGTCTTGTGTGATAAGTGATGGATGATTGGTCTTGAACAAGCCCTGGTGACGGTGGAAAAATATAGATTAAAAAATCCAAATGTGGTAGGTTGTCCCCAAACATCTCCCTATGGTCTATGAATTTTGTTTATATTGAATGTGATATGTTATCTAACCACTTATATGCTATAAAAGTTGAACTATAAATGAATTATTTCCTTCTAAAGTCACATGAGTAGAACATAAGTGTCTTGGGCTAGGATAGACCCATGGATACTAGTTTGGCTCCACAGTCACTAATGGCCAAGATCTTGACCATAAGTATATACCAAGTGTTATATGGAATCTATATTGTGATAACCTCAATGGTTAAACATAATGGTCCTTGGATTAGATGAATTTATTTCTCTCCATGTAGGGAAGAGTGATGTGTTGGAAATGGTTTGCTTATGGATAATCCAGATGAAGCCTTGAGTTTTCTCATAGTCTCTGGGTTATTTTGAGAGATTCTATGTCCTTTGAGTGAAAAGATTTAACCCTAGAGGAAAAAATGAGATAAAGGAACCCATGTGAGGTTTATGCAATTTTTTTTGGTCTCGTAGTACAATAATGAATGCCTTATGATTAAATCATGAGATAAGTGTAGGTTAGTATAATGGTAGACCAGATAAGTATATGTAATAGACCAACTCACATTGACCTAACATGTAACACCCCGAAATTTTATGAAAAATATTCTTTTTAATTTCATTAATGTCTTGTGTTGTACGCTACACCAAAAGGATCTTGCAAAACACGCATCCTTGACTTGCCTTTCATTACACACAATCACGACCTTCCTTGATAGCGTGTGTAGTACGCAATACCGAGTTTTACTAAACAACGATATGCTATTAAAATATTATTAAAACTAGTCGTTATGAATAGTAATAACCGCTTTTTGAAATTTTGTAAATTCTATTTTTCAAAATGGACTTCATTTTTGGATTCGGAATATCGAAATTAGCTTAGGGTGAAATTTTGGTACTTTTCGGATAACTTTCATATTCTGATGAATAGTGAAAATTACTAAATTTTAATTAAAAACAAATTTTTTAATAGAAATAATTAATAGTGATAAATTATTAATTTGAGTGGTTTTAAAGTATATTTAGAATATATTTTTACAATTTAATACAATGTTGGTCATTGGATGTAATTTCAAATTTAAACCAGACATAAACAAGTGTCAATCTTTTGATAGTTATTATCTCTTTTTGTGTTTTAGTTAATGGAGGGAACCAAAAGGAATTCGGTTAACATTGAATCCAATGGACAAATTGGTGACTATGAGCAACAAAATTGTGTAATGCCTAGAGATAAAGATATTGTGATTATGCCGAATCAGTCATCTCGATATATGATTAACAAGGTGAAATTTAGTGGTATGCCTAATTCATCAAAGAAGAGGAAGATAAACTATTATGCATGTTCGCATTTTGAGGAGAATAAAGAAAGGAAGATTGAGATTTCAAAAGAAGGGAAGAAGAACCTTGAGGAATACCTCAAATGGAGGGACCGATGTTATCTATGTGGAGAAAAGGGTCATAGAGTGACAGATTGTTATGGAGTTCAATGTCTTATTTTTGGAGAACATGGGAATTACCCAACTCAATGCCCTGACCTAAAAAGTTACTTCTAAATCAAGGAAGGAATTATTCCAGGACAATCATTGAAGTGGATGGACTAAAGTGTTTATGTATTGGTATTCAAGAATAATGTTGTTGAGGTACTTTTATGGTGTACTGAAATATTTATGTATTGGTCTATTGTGGTTTTCAATAATTTTAAGGTACCGGTAACCATGAAAAGTGATTCAAATATTTTGGAAAGTAGATGATATGCGCATAATTAAGGGATAAGAAGAAAATGAAATGTTTGACAGTATTCATGAGCTCATGATTGATATAAGGACTAAGTGATATCATGGTTTGAGTATATAGAATTTTGAGGAGTTTGGTATATGGAAAGTGTTAACTTTTAACTGCATTAATGTATTCACTAAGGTTCAATGGGTATTCATCCTTCAAGAGAATACATGATTAAGGTATTCACATGATTGGAATGTGACCAACAAGATATATGGCGGATAAATGATGGTATTCACATGCTTGGTTGACGACATTTCAAGTTATCGTTTTCTTTATACTATGAGCTTGGACCGAAGTATTTTAGATAAGCCTAAAGATTGGAATGGATTATGTTAACCATAAGTTAGTATTGTTTAAGGATAGAAGTTATTTCGATATTATTGATGGTATGTTATAGTAATATAGTTTTAGAAAAAGGACAAACTGCAGGACGAGCGACAGCCCATCGCGTCGGACAAGGCTGGGGAAATCGAACCCACAATCGAAGTGCGACTGGCCTTTATCGCCTACCACTGGCCTACAGGAAGTACTTGTTTAGTAGAAACTAGTTTTATTATATTAAGAAGTATGATATATGAAGTATAAGTCCATTTTAGGAACCATATATGATTAATCTCACTATAGATCGACTTATGTATATAATTTTTGCTAACCTTTTGTTTGAGACAGATGGAATGACCCGTCATTCTATCACATGATCTGCTAACACTTCACGAATAACAAAATCAACATCATTTATTTAAGAGATGAAGTGGAAATTGTTCAAGGAACGAACAACAGTGAGATTGTACCAAAATAAAGTAAGTATTTATTCTAATTCAAATTTTCAACTTTAGGGAAATGATCTTGAAAACCAAAAATGTTATCCTAGTGATCTTATACCTGATGAATCAGATGGTACCTTATATCATCACAAATCTATGGATTTGTGATTACTGGCTTTTCCATAGCCATGTTCTCTACCACTCTCCATCAGAACATGATGGTTAGATTTCTCTTCCATATCTATATTTTCACCTATGTGGAAACCCAGTGATTAGTTTATTTGGGTAACCGTTACGTTTCATACATTAGTTTTTAAAGATTGGTTTTGGTATTCCTTTTTACGATGTGGGTTTCTATTAAAGAAACTTTTGAATAGTAAACCATTTATAACCCCGACGAATTTCGAGGGCGAAATTCATTTTAAGGGGGGTAGAATGTAACACCCCGAAATTTTATGAAAAATATTCTTTTTAATTTCATTAATGTCTTGTGTTGTACGCTACACCAAAGGGAGCTTACAAAACACGCATCCTTGACTTGCCTTTCATTACACGCAATCACAACCTTCCATGATAGCGTGTGTAGTACACAATACCGAGTTTTACTAAACAACGATATGCTATTAAAATATTATTAAAACTAGCCGTTATGAATAGTAATAACCACTTTTTGAAATTTTGTAAATTCTATTTTTCAAAATGGACTTCATTTTTGGATTCGGAATATCGAAATTAGCTTAGGGTGAAATTTTGGTACTTTTCGGATAACTTTCATATTCTGATGAATAGTGAAAATTACTAAATTTCAATTAAAAACAACTTTTTTAATAGAAATAATTAATAGTGACAAATTATTAATTTGAGTGGTTTTAAAGTATATTTATAATATATTTTTACAATTTAATACAATGTTGGTCATTGGATGTAATTTCACATTTAAACCAGTTATAAACTAGTGTCAATCTTTTGATAGTTATTATCTCTTAAAAACACGCTATTTGTTTTGAGGACGAGAATTAATTTTTCAATTAGTTAATGCAACTGATATGTTTTTAATTTGGTAAAATAGACATCATTTTTGAGTTCATAATATCAAATATAGCTTAGGCCTAATTTTTGGTATTTTTCTGAAAACTTTCAATTTTCGATGAATAGTGAAACCACTAAGTGGTAGTTAAAAAAACTGAATTGTTCATAAAACTTAATTTTACCGCTTCTGTGAGTGGAATTTCGAAAATCTGAGAGACACGGTTAATATCAAGGACTAAAATGTGGTTCAATGAGATGAAAATAATTTTTGGTGAATAGTAACTTTTTACTTTTTTTTACCACGGTAAAAAGTAAATAGGGTAAGTAAGGGTAAAGATGATATTATTATTACCCTAACACATGTCCTAATTCTATTGGATAAATGTAATTCTACCAAAAACAAACTTAGGAATAAAATATGACCATTTAGCCCCACTTGGATTAGATTAGGACATTTATTATTAATTTATTTAAAGAAGGGTTAAAAGAGTTAAAATCAATGTTTATTTACTAAAACATTTTTAATATGGGGTTATACATAAGATAAATTCGACTATAATTATTAATTAGAAAGATAAAAATATTTCCTACATAATGGTATTTTATTTTTAATTTTTAGACATTAAATAAGTTAATTTATTTATGACACAACGATGATGCAGTAATTATCTTATTAATGAAATATTGACATAATTGATGTTATAAATACCCAAATAAATATAATTTGACACTTTTTATGAATTCCACAAATTTTCTAGGTTACTATGATATATTAGTGTTGATTTAATCAACTTTTTTTGAACATATAATTCTGTTATGACTTTCACAAAAAATCATATATCAAATAGTGTCAAAATTGACACAAATTAGTTTTTAAATCAAATATTATATTATTAATTGTTATTTTATTCCTAAAAATCTAAGGTTCGGCCAAATGACTTAGATAAGGATATATATATTAATAATAAACAATTTGGGGTTCGTTTGGCATGTTATAGTAAGTGTATTAACCATATAGTGTAAGAAAACAAAAAGACACGGTAAAAGTTAAATTATTTAACTTATAGTTAAATCTAATTGATAAGGTTAAAATAATAACCTAAACTTGTCTAAATCCTATTGGTTGATAGGATTTATACCCATCCCCACTTTATCTTCGAAATAAGACCCTTTGGAACCATTATAAACCGATTTTGACTTTAATATAAAATAATATTTTGAGATATTCCTAAGGTGCCCCTCTCCTCCCTTATAAAAGGACACCTCCTCCCCCTCCTCCTCACACCAATTTGAGCACTCAAGCTCGACCAACCCCTGCCAAAATCCCTTCTCCACTTCCCTATAATAATCCTAGAGGTCATGGTATTCTTCAAAGACCAATATTAGTTCCCTAAGTGGAGGATTCAAAGAGGCGTTTCAAAGAAGAGGAGGTTCAGACACTTACGAAGCAAATCAGACCTAAGGTAAGGGAAATTATCACAATCTCATTTTTATCCGAGATTGTTTATACTTTGGTATTTACTAGGGTGTATTTTATCATCCAAATCCTTGTTTCCTCAATATGTAATATTATTTCCATCCACCTACAATTGTTTGAATCCAATTTTACCCTTCGGTGAGTTTTTAGTAAAAGATATGAAAGGAATATTTTGTCGTTTTTCGTACGAGGTACTTTTTGACTTTTCTGACAAAAGTACGAAGAATGTTTTTTTAACTTATACGGCATGAATGGATTTTTAAAACATTATTTCCAAGAATCTTCCTTTACAAGTTTTCAAGTTTATTTTTAATCAACTTCTTTTAGTTATAATTTTATGACATGTTAAGAAATGAAAAGTGTTTCTGAAGTAGAAATGATATTTTCCTCAAGAATGGAGTTCAAGTATTTTATCAAAATTATTTTCCATATAAGATAATAAAAGGGTTCTGTTTTTATCCCTATTATTACATTGGTTTGATTATTTTGTGATGGAAATATTTTTATGAATTCCTTTATCTTATATGAATTGTTTTATGATGTCATGTTGTTTAAGAATCCCATTTTTATTACATGGGTTACGCTATGATGTATGGTTTATGATTATGTGGCACACATAAGAAAGGATTCATTATAAGATGGGTGGGACCTATATCTCCCTCCAATTCATTGGGTAAAGATTTTATATCTCATGAGATAGACATGGCTGGAATGGTAGGTTATACCAGTTCAGTGAAACAGGACTGAAACGAGGGTTACTCGATTCGGAAAGGGACTTTGTCCACTAAGATAGTCTTGGAAATGAGTCTTTACTAACAAGAAATTATTCTCTATGATTATGTGTGAATGCCACAAAGTTTCATGTTTTAAGTTATGATTATTGTGATTACATTTCACTGCCATGATTTATCCCATGTTATGAAATTATGCTCTCTTTTGCAGGTTAAGATTTCCAAAATGTTATGTTCTTATGAATATGATGTGATTGATATTTCTTTTGTTTACCCTTACTGAGCATTTGAGCTCACCCTTTTATGTTTTCTTTTCCCCAGGATATAAAGAAAGGTTTTAGGTAAAAAAAAGGGAAGATCTTTATGGGAGATATTGAAGATCTTTCACCACGATTTGAAGATTACATTCCGAGTTTCCAAAGACACTAAACTATTACGATCCTTGTGTGTGTGTTTTTGTTATGTACTAAGTATTCCGAAAAAGTAATCTAATGTCCATGTACGTCAAGCTTCGGGTCTCTACATAACATGTCACTCGTTATGGATCACCACAAGGATTTAAGAGTGCCTCTATGCATTCCAAGGATACTAACTAGAATTGAGTGTCTAAAAAATACAATAGGGAGACTATTACCTCAATTTACTTTGAAATAATAATGTAAATAAACCAAACACATCCACATATATGAACATATATGAAAAAATATAAATAAGAGAAGAAATAGTATTCTATATTATATAAAATGTGGAATATAATCATAAAAACTTCCAGAAATCTGTATATGCCTATTATTATGGAAATATTGAGTTTCCTAGTATTAACTATGGTAGTGAGGATTATATAATAATAGAAATTAATTATTGATACTCGTATCTAATTTAATTAGTTAATTTATATTTATCTATGAAATTTTAGTATATTCAAAATGTTATTTAGGATTATATAAAAAAACCAATGATTGCTATTAACTAGTTTTACTTTAATTTTTTGAAATAATAATTAAATTTAATCAATATAATTGAGAAATGATTTAATGGAAAGGATATATTTTTGGCATAACTATTGATGAATACATGATTGAGGTATGGAAAACTCTTATATTTATTATATTCTTTATTTTGAGGAAATAAATGATTGATTAATTTTAAAAAATGTGAGTTAGTTATTATTGGTAACTTTATGATTCGTAATTGATTCATGATATTTTTCGTGAGGTTCATTTCATTTTTTTGGATCATGATATAAATTGAATCGTGTATAATCTTATAATCTAGTGGTAAATACCATTTTAGGGTTAATAATAGAGTTAATTTTGATGGAATATTTCATCTTGTTAAGTTTTAATCTTTTAGAGGTTCAAATATGTTTTTAGAAAGTTATGTTATTGATATTTTATGATTGGGGTATACCCATAATTGGGTATGTGATTGTGGGACTGATTATTATGGTTTGTGTAAAGAAAATTTCTATTTTGAGAGGACATATGTCAATTATTATTGGGTTTAGAATATTTTAAGAATGTTCATGGAAATTTGGGATCTCTTCTTTAAGGACTAGGTTAACATGTTTGAGAGAACCCAACCTAAAGTGACCTAGTATAAACCTTGAGTGATATATATTAATATGATAGTGATATATATTGAATCAAGTTTGATATAAGTTATGTTATAAGAACTATAGGCTAAGATGATAGTTTCATAAATTGATACATTTTGTGGTTAAATTTTTTTGTTGTTATTTATAGTAATTTTACTATAATGATTACCACTCATGTTAACTCTCTTAATATTTATTTTGGTTAAAGCATGAAGGAACCAAGTAAACAATACATTCCCAGGAAAATCTTTAAACTGTCCCAAAAAAACCTAATGGGATAATTTATTAATTGATAAATATTTTAATTATGTGAAATCTTATATTATAGATTCGAATTAGAAACATGAACATAGTTGAAATCCCAAACACACTAAAGGAGGGAAGGATGGAATATTAATGAAATTATAGTTACCAAGATTATAAATTAAAGAAGATTCAATTTTCTATATGTAAAAAAATTAGGAAAAGTCATGGGGGAAATTTACTTTAGTGGATAGTTAAATACTATAAGTTTGAAGATAATCCCTATCAAACTCAAAATCATAAGGTAAAGAGAGAATCTAAAAAATACATTTCTTCAATTGTAAGATAATTGGGAATTATTAATATTAATATCCCAACCCAAGGGAAAATAAGGGAAATAGTCATCATCAACCATACAAACAAGTAAAATCCTTTGAAACAAATATTAATGAATCTCGTAGTAATTTTTCAATCAATCCTTTCTATCATCCTATTCAATGTATGTTTTCATAAACATATAGATATTTCACTATAAATAAAAATCCATTTTTGTATGATTATCATATAAATCATTTTCATGGTCATGGGGAGTTATTACTTAAGGATCCAAGTCTTATTAAATTATTATAATTCTATGTGAAATTGGGAATGGGTTGGCTCTATTTATAAAGTTCTTATAATAATTTTTTAAAATATTATATATCCAGAATAAACACATGATCATCTAGTTGTGTATGTTTAATTATCAGTTGCCCATACAAATTACTATGATATTTTGAGTCAAATTACCAGGATATAATTTTTTTAATGGAGAATAATGTAACACCTAGAAATATTAATATATTATTACCTTTAAACATGTTAATGTGTTCGATGCCTTGATCTACACAAAACACCGAATCCAAATGTAACCATGATATATTTAGATAAAATTTAAATATACTTATAACTATTAAAATATTATATTTTTAATTATTAGGAATGAATAAGAGTAACTCATTTATGAATTTTATGCATATAGAAAATTAAGTATACTTTTAACATAAATGATATTCTATTTGTTAAAAAAATGAATAATAAGATCTTTTATTATTTATATTTTTTTTAAAAATCATTTATGTTATACACATTTTTATTTTAAGAAAAATTTGATTAATGATAGATTATATTTGATGTTAAAACTTTTTTAAAACCAATTTATTTTGTAAATTATATAGATTAAGAATGATAATAGTGAACAATTGAAAATGTCATTTTCCAATTAAAACATCTTTTCAATTATATTTTACAATTTTATTCAAAAAATGAATTTATAAATTTTTGAAGTTTAAATTAATAAATACGAAATCCATTTTTTAATTACTTATTTCAAAATTAAATTAGTATGAATTTTTGAGTTTCTTTTTAAAATATTAGGTTTTTTGTTGAAAAATACATTTTTTACAAAACTTGTATTTTGTATGACTCTACCATTACATAAGAATTAAATAGTATTTTAGAAAACTTTTTATGTAATCAAAAAATAATTTTAGGAAAAAATTATTAACTTTAAAATATTCTTTAAACTTATAAAACCAATAGAAATAATTTTTATAACTAATTAAAATGTTAATTTAATATAGAAACTATTGTTGGCATTTTTTAAATCGAGTATTTTCTAGGAGACTTTCTATTTTGGATTAACTTTTAAGTGTAATCAATTTTATTATATTCATAAAAAATCAATTTATTACTTTAAAATAAGAAACAAATATAATTTTATCTTATAAATAAATTTAAATCTTTAAAATAAATTTTTTCAAAAAACTATTTTTTATCTATTTATTGTTTTTAGTTAAAAATTAAATTATAAAAAAATTTAAAAGAAAATTTTCTAAAATAATTATTAAATTCTAAATTATAAGTATCAAATTAGGTAAGTTTTAAATCTTAATATTGTTCATTAATATTAATTACTATGGTTATAAATTAATTACCATGGTAAAAGTAAATTTGGGTAAAAGATAATAAGTTAAGACAAAAATAATTACAACACTAAAAGTTCTTTAAAAAAGGAGTCTATGAGTTTAATTTAGTAACAAACACTTTTTATTCACATAATTTTTTCATTTTATGGCCTTTTACACTTGAATTGTAAGCTTATATTATTTAAAATGTATGTGTTACTCCAAAAACTACCATTTCATTCACATATAAAAGGGTTACGACTTCACAAATTGAAGAAACAAATTTCCTTAAAAATTATCCTTTAAACTATGAAATTTTACTCTTCTAAGAATATTATAGCATGAATATTCACCCTTGGTATTTAATTTTTATCTTAATCCCTTCCAATCCAAGAAGACTTCTAAGGAGAATTCAAGTCCTCAATGAAAGTATTATCGACAACTTAGTTTTCTTCATAAATTTATTTTTTAAAATTTATTTTAAACAAAAGAGTATAATTATACTATTATCATATATATATAAACTATAATATTTTTATATTAATGGTTTTCTCATTTTTTATCCATATAACCAATCCATTAATAAAAATAAAACAATTGTTTGTGTGTTGTGCGGACTACCACCTCCAAGTCATAATGTGTTTGATTTTACTTTATCTCCTTACAAGGATAGACACAGGGATGATATTAAATGATACAAATGATGTGTATGATATAATTAAGGTTCTATTATGACAAATTTGTGATCCCATTATAGATGTGAATAATAAAGGATCGTTATTAATTTAATAATTTAAAATAATCCAAGAGGATAATATTTTACCCAAAATGGGTAATGCTTATATATACATTAATTATTTTTATAATTCCTTTAAATTATGATATATCACAAAAATAGAATGTAGAAAAATCATTATTCTTATGTCATAATGATATTTCAACTAAACCATTTCATAATCACCCATTAATCATTATAGGTTCATGTTTGGGTCGATTTAACAACATACTTGTACAATACTATACATTTATATAATGGATGACTATGAGAAAAAAATTACTAATATAATATGATATAAATTCATATATAATTATTTTAATGATTATGGATATGTTAAATAAATACCTAATTCATCAATTATGAAAACCCCATGTTTTTCAAAAATCACTAAAACATGTTTGTTATTAATTTAATCTTCAAGTATAAAGACTAATATACTCCTGAAAATAGTTTGAAACATCATAAATAATTATAAATAATCCCTAAAATTATCTTTAATGATATAGTACTTATGAAATTTAAAATAATAATTAAAACAAACATCACTATTATGAAACTAGTATAGATGATCAAAACTATAAACACATGATGTGAAATATCTAAAGAATTCATGAAGACAATGACTGTTTATGAAGAGTATGAATGAAAATAAATATGAAGAAGGTTATAAATTAAGTGATTAATATATACATGTTTACAATATAAATGTTTAAATGATGTTTTTGGAAGTTAGGACAAGAGGTAAGGGTTTTGGTCTTGATTACCCTTCGTTTCGACAATTATTGAATTTATGCACCTAATTTCATTTATGTGGTGTATATAATACACATTTGAGATATAATATCATGAATTATATTTTAATAATGGTATTTAATGTTCAATTACAAGACCCATTATTTGATGTGGTTTTGATTAAATTGTTACTCAAGATTCAAGAGTTTTCTTGATCCCAATTATAATTCTTTATGACATAATACATTTTCAGCACCCTACTTGCATTGAATGGTGTATTTACTACAATTGGATATATTATTATCATAATATTTTTATTTCATGGGGTTTACTATCAAAATCTTGTTCCCTTATTCATATTTATTTTGATTTAGTTTTTCACCAAGCAGTGAGGATTTTTGTTAACTCGACTTTCATTCATTAAGTTATGATCACTCTCTTGAAACATTTTCATCTAAGCTTGGTAAATTTTTCCATTTTATTGAATTATAGTGTATCATATCATTTTTTTCTTGGGATATGTTCTATTTAAACCATATAATATATTTATATGTCTTATTAATAAATTATTCTAGTATTTTCTTAGTTGTATACCTATTTCTCTATATCATGTGAAAATTAAAATTTATATATCTACGATTAGATCTTGTTCACCTAGAAATGATTTTATTCTATTTACATGAAGAAATTATTAGTATTATTATTTTCATTCTAGTATGAATAATTATTTTTTGGTTGACTATATATTGTTTAACTATCCATCTTCTTCCTCTGGATGGGTTATTATCATGATATACCTTTTATTGACATGGAGAAAATTATTGACATTTCATATATTGATATTTAATTATTATTATTATGATTATTTTTATGGTTGATTATGTATTTTTTAATAAATTTTCTATCATGTTGAATGGATTGGACATAAAAAAGTGATGGGTGGGGACCAAATGTTTATGGACCCTTAATGCATTAACATATATCACGAGACAAAAAAGGTCAGGTTCAGGTGTCTGAATCGTCCCATAATAGTATAGTGTCTTGGAATAAGGCCTTGATAAAAATATATATTTATTGTGGTCCCAATGACTTGTAAAGTGACTTGGTAAAAGGCATTGACAGTTGGTTTTTGATGTCTGACATTATTCCTTCCATCACTATGAGATCGTTATTATTGATTTCTATGTTTTTATTTATTTTCATCGATATCACATTCTCCCAACATAAAACCGATTATTGATTAATGATTTTTACCCATTCCTTCCATAATATATATTTCATGTTTATTCCATGAATTTCTAAGTTATATGTTTCTCTTAATAATAATATGAGGTCACCCATTCTTTTGTTTCTATTTCCCAAGTATATAGAAAAAAGTAGTACATGTGACACATTTAAAAGGATAACACGTGATAAGTAATTTGTTGGAGAAATTTATTTATTTTCATGAATTATGTCCTTTAATATATAATGGGAAAATTGTCCATTTAATAAAAATAACATGTGATTTATTAGTTTATGTTTTTCCAAACACTCTATAAAACTGAACTTGAAAAAATACTTTAGATATAAGAAATGAAATAATTATTTTTGATTTTTTAATTAAGGATTGTTATATCTAGTATTTCATAGCTAATTTCAAATATATTATGTAAAAAATGTGTTTATAGAACTAGATATGGGAGTGCGGGTTCAGGGAATCACAATAGAAACCATTTAATTATTTTTTACACAGTAATAACTGACACGTGGAATATCTTTTAAGAACTATGTATGGATTGATTTCTATTATCAAAAGATACTTAGTGATGTTTGAATCACTTATCATAAAACCAAACACAAAGATAAATTTCATCCATAGTCCTATAGTGCATGGTCTTATGCATTTACACAGGGTTTTCTCTGTGATACACACAATGTGTCACTATGTCATGACCAAACCTAATAGGGCCTACCTGGCCAATGATAAGGTAAGTGTGACCCCTTCAGTCTGCCAATAATATTCTAGGGTATAACAAATAGCATTGAGTAGGCATATCACACACATGGGAGGACTTAGCCTAAGTTATCCACACACATGAACACATCTCCAAAATCTCATACAATTTTAAAAGGTAAAACAATGAATCTGATATCATAATGCATGTGTAAATCTAAATCCAAAAATCATAGAATGAAGAAAGTACTATATAATAAGTGAAAAAACATGCCCACCAAAAATTTAAAGAGACCAAATTTATCAGAAAGAGGGGAATCCTATTAAGAGAAACTCCTAGAACAACTATAGTTAGTATAACTCACCATGATCCTCCTACAACCAATACTTTTATGAAACAATCTATAAAAAACATGGATTTTTGTAAAGTTATGGACCATTATTTTATGATTAAATTATTTTCTTTATACCTATTAGTGTGACCGAGGGCCTATGGAATGTCTTGGGAGCATTTGAGGATTGTTAAGAGCCTAGAACACTGATTTATGGTGCAAAGAGGCCAGTCACACAATTATTGTAAATCATTCACCTCAACTTTCATGGTTTGGTCAAACCATACATGATTATGTAGATGGAAATTTAGGGCCACACAGTTAGGCTCAACCATGAGACCCAGTCCAAATGGCCATGCATTTTTTCTCATACAAGTTATAAAGAAATTTTTCACCGGATAGACATGGTTTGTCAAACCATACACATAGCTCATGCTAGGGGGTTCCGTAGGAAGTAGCTATGATGAATTTGGAAGAAGATTTGAAGAAACATGTTTTCAAATCATGTGAACCCTTCAATAAATTATAACTAACCATTTCCACTTAAATGTTTTAAAATACACCCACTACTTTTCTTTTATTCTCCATAAAATATGAAACCCTCTTCCCATCCCATAAAGTTCTCCCATGGCATAAGATAGGTTCATAAATAAATAATTCATCAAGACTCTATTTAATTTTCCATTGTATGTTTGGGATAGATAATAGAAAGATCCCTAAAACTCTTCCTTCATTTCTTAGTTTCTCTCACCATCTGCTGCACTATTTTGGTGTGAGATCATATATTCTATTTTTGAGGAATTTTTCTATTCTGGTTATATATTAAATTCTAATTCCAAAAAATAATCCAATATTATATGAAGAGTAATCAACATGCATAATGTAGGTGGTTTAGTAATTCTACAAAAAAGCTTATATGTTTGTAGAATTTTATCTTTGTTCATCATGCCAAACATTTTAATTTTTTCCATAAAATTTATTTCCTATTTTAAAATTAAATAAATCATGCAATGATACCCCCTGAACCTTGTTAAATTTTTATATTATATCTATCTCATTATTTCTCACCCCTTTGTGTGTCTTAAATTAATTTCCCTAATTAATGTAAATGTATAATTTTACAACCATCCCTTATTTGGGTTGGATTGACCTTAAATTTAATTTTCATTGTCTTATAAATTAAATGATTTATTTTAAATAGATAGAAGTGGGTGGAAATGATATACCATGTGTTTTATATTTATATATATGAATTACATTAATCTGGAAACCCATGGTTATGTTGGGTTAAGTTAATATAAATTATTATGGGGAAATTCCGCATGATTTTTACGATCAGGACATAGATATGGGTTTGTGGACAATGGTTAAGGGATTTATTCAGCATTCCATTTCACACCCCCTTAAATTTTTTATGGTCATGGAATATCAAACCTTTTAGGTTTACTAGGATGATGGTCACGACGTTCTAAATTCCCTTTCATCAAGAGTTGGGTATGAATACTCACCCACAATCTTGAGTGACAAGAATGACGTCTCACATTCGTATGAGATTTAAGGATAGAACTCTAGCTAGATCCTATATCTCATTATAAAATACTTGGACATATAAGACACACACCAGGTCTAGGTAGTTTCTAGTATCTATGTATATTCTTATACATGTACTCACACACACACACACACATATATACATATTATGTATATATGATTACTTATAAATGTATATACATGGCAACTGAGGTCAAAATTATCCTAGACTATTCCTAAGTAGGTAGTGTCAGTCAAGTTTCTTCTAGATACTTTTTTTTGACTAATTTATGATTTTTAGAATTGTTTATTATTAGTTATACCTGTAAAATACTATGTTATACATGCTTACTAAATTATTTTAGACACCATTGGTGTAAGCCTATTGATTTTATCTCAAACCCTATTTGGGTTGATTATTGGTACTTGAAAGAAATTAGGGATAAAGGTAGGGATAATGGAAAGTGCCTGGTCCCAGATGATTGATCTAATTTTCTTATAACACAAGATAATGGGAGAAGAGGACCGAACGTATTCTCACGATTCTAGTGGAGATGTCTTTTGGTATTTTTTTTATTTTTTATGGGATTTTATATATTCCTAAGACCTATAAGCATTGTATTCCCATTTTTTACAAAAATATTAAATGAAAGAATTTTTCATATGAATTAGCCTTTGGATTTGATTACGATTACTGTAACTTGGATATTTATCTTCCGAAATTGATTTTTGTACTTGTTTCTGCATTGTTTATTATTATATTTTATGCTTAATCTATTTACTATCTCTATTTATTTCTACTATTATACTCTAATATGAGTGTACAGTCTCCCCACCATTCCACCTTAGATTCTCTCGTATAGTCGACATCCTATAGCATACGGGGAGGCATACTCGAGGCCATGTGACCCACCAACTCGGGGGGCCCATTTAGAGGGTTTTGGGTTGAGACGTTACAATATGGTATTAAAGGACTATTTTACTTTTTTTATTAATATATGGTAAATAAATAGATGAATAGGAATGTGTAAAAATTTAGCAATGAGCCTGTTTTTTGGAGTAACTACCGCACATACATTGGAAACCCATTTTACATGGGATGAGATATTACTGTTTTTTATGACAGTTGTACTAATTTTAAATTTTGATGACATACATGTTTTGTGTCATTATTATTATTAATATTATAGATTTATTTTACCCTTGGACCATAATGGAAATGTGGTAGTAACTTATACATCATTATATGCACTTGAGGATTCACATGCCATGAATTTTTCCATACCATGTTTACGTACTTCATGCATTTCATGCTTCATATAATTTATTTCCTTATTATGTATTTGAATCATGATAATGTCTCTTGTATGAATAAAATAATTAGATTAATTATTGTGTATTCATAAATCTAAACAATTTTTCTTATATAGATTGATGTTGGTACCTTAATTGGCCAATTATACCATGTTGTGGGTTCTGGTACTAATGGTTCCATGGTCCAAAACAATTAAATATGATTTTATTACATGAATTAAAATTTTAATTTATGGAGAATATATATATAAATGTGGAATGGTTCTTTATTTAATCAAATCATTATATAGGACCTCATACATCTTTCTACCAGATGTAGATTTAAGGTTATAGTTAGATAACATGCCGATTTCAATTTGTAAGGATTATTTTTTATAAACATGGAATGGTTACATATCTACATAAACCATGATATATATATAGAAAATATTATTAACTTAAATGAAATTAAACTCTTAAAATGAAATGTTTACCATTAAATGGGATTTCAATTGCAAAGATAAGGGTGCTTTCCTCTATACCTTTCAATTGAAAATCCATATACCAGAACCTTAGACATGTGAAATGAGACCTAGAACCAAAACCAACCTTAGTAGTGTGTAGTTGGGGGCATCTGTTACGATTGTTATGGCTGGTTATAGTCTTTCATTATCACTTAGACCAATATTTTAGATCAGGTAGAGAGGTGTGACCATTTCCATAGGAATGATATGTACCTATAAATTTATGAATCTATGGTCCTTTTGCTGCTAAATTATCTTATGAGACATGAGTATAGAATTATAGAATCATGCCTCTATGACGGCCTCATGTCGTACTCCATTAAGGCAATGAGGAACATGATTTAGAGGTGGTGGTCCTCGAGCCACTGGTGTTACCTTGTGTAGTTCCTCCAGTGGCACCAACTACTATTCATAATGTGGTAACCAACTCCTTGTTTCAAGAGTCTTTCCGTCATATAATTCAGTCTATGCAAGGTGTATTGTGACTTGCCCTGACTATGGAAGAATTGACTCTGTAGTTTCAGCAGCAACACCCACTTATGTTTTTGGGTGATAGTGGATCTCAGTCTTCTGAGTTAGGGATGGAGGCCAAGATATTGATATTTGAGCACCTTGAGATGCCTCCAGAGAGGAGGTTCAAGCTCACAACTTATATTCTATGTGGTTCTTCCAAGAGACAATGGAATATCATTTTCGAAGTAGACTAATTTAAGATATGATATGGAGGTATTTTTAGAAAGTATTATATGATCACTTCTTTCCACAGACTTTGAGGGACGACTAAGCTAGAGCATTCAGGAAACTATAGCTGGGAGATATGTTTACAATGGAGCATTCTTACTATTTTACCAAGCTGTAGCGATTTACACCAACTCTAGCTGGGGATGAGATCATGACTGTGAGGAGATTTGAGGGTGGGAAAGTATATGAAATCCAATAATAGGTTAATGTTTTTGGTTGACAAATATTTCAAACATATTTAACCATGTTTTCATTACTTAGCCGAATTTAAGGGAAGATAATAGTGTGAGCCAAGGATGTTCAGCACCCAGACATAGTAGTGGTTCTTCTAATAGATGGATGTATCATATAGAGGTTTCTTGTTGGTGAAGTGGTTGTCAGAATATTTTTTCTAATAGTTTCATTATATTTCATTAGTGTCGGAAGCCAGGATGCACGAAACCCCTGTGCATGCAAGAACTAGTAGAGTAAGGAGACTGTGAAAGGTTGCTCCATATATAGTGTTTTTTAGGGATTTTCCACCAGTTCCTAGTGAGAGAGGATCTACATCGACTCTATGTTCTAGAGTGGCTCTAGAATCACCCACCAATCTAGAAGTCGGAATACTACTACTCATTTAGGCTAAGGTGGTGGTTGAGGATAGGGAAACCAGAAATAGGATTCACAATGCTAGTAGAGTGGGCCTACTCTATTTAGTTAGGTTGTAACTCAAGGCCTTGGTATGAGACAGTTGCATATAGTGAAACCTATGATATAGGAGCATAGTTGTAGACCTTATAATGGTTTAGATTTATTCTAGTTTCCTTTACTTTAGTGTCTGATTTATTTGACATAGGTGCATCACAATGTTTTGTAGATGTAAAAATTTTCGAGAGTATGTTCCTTGAGATATATTACTTTTGTGGGGTGATGAAACTAGATACCCCATTGGGTATCTAATTAGTCTGTGTTTACTGATGTAGGGAATTCCCCTTGAGGTGGGTGGTTATCTTTTCATGTGGAATCTTTTTATCCACAAAATATTACTGTTTTATGTAATTATCAAGATGGATTGGTTGATTCCCTATCAAGAAAAAATTATTTATTATCACTAGAGGGTTTCATTCACATAAATAGAGTGTTGTAGGTATATTAATTATAATGAATGGGATATCTATGAAACATGAGCTGGGCCTGAGCATCTAAGGATGGGTAGAGTGACAATATATATGTCTGGTATCTTCTTAGATGATCAAGGGATAAAACCTACTATTTTACCTTATATGGTGGATCATTTAGGTAGGTATTACAAAAATAATTTACTAGGCCACCTCTAGTGAGAGAGGTAGAATTCACCATTAAGCTGGTGCTTAGAGAAGCACCCAAGTCTGTTCATCCTTACTAGATGTCACTAATGGAACTTCAGAAGATAGAGAAGTAGTTTTAAGGATTAAAGGCTAAGGGTTTTATCAGACCCAACACCTCTTCATGGGGTTCAACAGTCATTTTTTACAAGAAGGCAGATGGTACCCTTAGTATTTTCTTGGATTACTGATGTCTAAACCAAATGAAAGTTAAGAATTGGTATCTAATGCCTCAAATATATGACCTATTTTATGATATTTGATGTGAGAGAGTGATTACAAAGATTTATTTGAGGTCAATCTATCATTAGGTTCCTATTAGTTTTTTAGACATACAATAAACAAGTTTCTAGAGTAGTTATGGAATTTATGAGTACCTTTTAAAGAAATTAAGTCTGATGAATGCACCAACAATTTTCATGGCTCTATAGAATTGGGGTTTTCAACCATATCTAGATTCAATTATTATATTCTTTTTGAATGAAATATTTCCGTATTCTAACACTCTACATGACCATTATCAATACATTGAGATCATGATAAATACACTGAGAGAGAACCATATTTATGTAATTCTCACAAAATGCCAATTTTGGATTGATAAATTCCACTTTTTGGGTCACATCATCTCAGAGTCAAGAGAATTGATAAACCTAGAGAAGGTTAGATATATAGTTTCTTGGGAGAATCCCAAGAATTACTTTTAAATATGGAGTTTCTTGGGGCTTTCCAGGCATTAAACATACTTCATCATGGATATATGACACCTAGAATCACCTTATACAGGCTTGACAAAGAAGGGTATGAAATTAATATGGTCATAAGATTATAAAATATCCTTTTAGAAATTGAAAGGAAGGTTGAATTCAGCACTGAACCTGATTCTTCCTGATTTAGGAATGAGATAAACAATTTATAGTGACCATCAGGTGTCAGAATGGAGATAATTCTAATATAGGATGAGTGATTCATACCAAATGGGTCTCATCAGTTGAGAACACATGAGCAGAATTATGCAACACGCCACCTAGAGTTAGTAGTTGTAGATCATGATTTATGCTATTAGAGACATTATTTTATTGAAGATATTTTTTTGGTGCTTATGGAAAACAGAATCCTTAATTATATCTTTATGCGGAATGATCTAAATCTCAGGAAGAAAAAATGGGCTGAATACCTATAGTCCTTTGATTTTTATCTTACCTATACTCCTAGAAGAGGAAATGTAATAGCTGATACTCTGAGGTGAAAGAATAATACATAGGTGGTTTAGGAGGCTAGTGGTGAGTGGAATCTTATGGCCTTGTTTTATGAGATTCATGTTGAGGTTCAATAGAATAATGGGTTGATAGTCCTCATGGAATTAGCATGACATCTACCCTTTTTGAAGGGATAAAGATGCTGAAACTTCTTGATCCTGAGGGTCTAGTTCTATGGGAGAGTGTTTTTGAAGAGGATTCATATCCAAGTTGGATTGAGGATGAGGATAAGACCTTATACATAAATGGGCATGTCTGGGTTCTAAATGATATTAGAGAGAAACTAATGTGGGAATATCATGCTTCATATTGGGAAGTACATCCTGATTTTACCAAAATGTATCATGAATTACATCACTAGTTTTGGGGGCATGGTATGAAATCAGAGACAACCAAATTTATTACTCATGTTCCATATATCAGTAGGTTAAGACAAAAAACCAGTGACCAGTATGGTTCTTATAGTCATTTTCCATTCTCAAGTAGAAAATGGATGATGTCACCATAGACGTCATGACATGTTAGCACTGATCAGCTTGGTGCAATGATACAATTTGGGTCATTTTTTATCAATTGAAAAAGGTCACCTACTTCCTACAAACTCGAGATACCTTCTCAGTGGATTATGTTGGGAGGTTATACATCAAGGATATAATATTCGATTATGGATATCCTTGTTCTATCATATATAACAAGGAAACCCATTTAATTTTGCAGTTCTGGAAAGGGTTTCATAAGGCCTTGGGTAAAAAGGTCTTTCTATGAATATCCTTTCATCATCATATTGATGGTCAAATAGATCATGTAATTCAGTTGTTTGAAGAAATAAATTTTTCTTATGTTCTTATATTTTGGGTTTATTGGGAGAAAAACATACACCTAGACGAGTTATCTTACAATAATAACATTCAAAATACCATCTAGATGTATCCTTATGAATCCTTATTTGATAGGATATTCTATTCATCTATGTGCTGGTTAGAGGTAGGGGAGGAAGCATTGCTTATACCACTTATCATCTAGGACACTTTAGAGTAGGTTCAACAAATCAGGAAGCTCATGATGACCACTTAGTATATGAAGCACTCATATGTCAACCACCATCGATGAACTCTTGAGTTTGAGGTTAGGTATTAGGTTTTCATGCATGTATTGAATAGGTTAGTCCAACAGCAAATCAAGAGGTATGGTAAGATACATTAATAATCTTCGCACCTTTTGAGATCATAGAGAGGATCAGACTGATGGCTTACAAGATAGTACTTACTTAGAGATACCAATCCATGCATGATGTTTTTCACATGTCTTAGCTTCATCAATATTATCCTGAACTTTCACATCATTTATAGTCAGAGGAGGTTGAGTTATATGTGGATGCTTCTTTTGAGGAGAACCTAGTGTGTATCATAGATCAAAGCATAAAGGCCCTCTGAGGTAGGTTATTTACCCTAGTACGGGTGTTATGGAATAACTTTTGAGTATAGGATGGGACTTGGGAGTGGGAAGATGACATACATGCTTAGTGTCTATAGAAAATTTTATATGATCCATAACTATCCCCAGAAGGCCAACTTTGGGATAAGTTTCTTTAAGGAGGGGATGTTGTAATGACATGAATTTTTTATGATGGTATGAATCATTTTTCCAGCTTAAATTATTTTCATTAACCTTGTGAGTGTTCCAAATGGCTTAAGGAAGGTATCAGGAGCATCAATGGATAGTTTATATCCCAAAGAATTGTGTTATGGAGGAAATATCTGAGGTTCATGGTTTGTCCAAATCATGCATCTAAGCCTACAAGGTTTGGTAAAACCTTGTGGGGTGATGCTGATGGATGTAGAGGGCTGAATAGTGAGACTCAATCGTGTGAACCAGGGTGCATAGACTTACAATGTTTCTCAGACAAGTGACAGATGAATTTCACATGGGCTTCTCATGATTAATAAAACTTTACACCTAGTCCATGTTAGGGGGTTCCATGGGTAGTAAATTCTACATAGTTGGTGCATAGTGTAACCAAAAAAATGGTAAAACCGTGTGAACCTTTTAATTAAGGGAAATTTACTATTTTACCTTAAAGTTTTTAGAACCCTCCTCATTTTTTTCTTTTCATCCCTAGAGGATGTGTGACCATCTTCCTCCCCCATGAGGCTCTCCCATGGCCTAATCTAGGTTCATCAATTACTCCTTCATATAGGTTCTGTTTACTTCACTATTAGATGCATTGGATAAATAATGGTAAGAGATCTAATCATCTTCCTTACTTTCTTATTTTCTCACTCCATATCCAGTGCTATTTTGGTTTGATATCATATGCCTATTCCAGTGATTTCTTCCATTATACTTCAAACCTGAAGATTATATCAGACAAGGATTCACCCATGAACCTAAAGTAGGTGGTCTAGTAATTTTAGCTAAATTTTTATATATTTTATATCATTTTTTATATTTCACCACATACTGAACATTTATGTGCATTGACTTCAAATATAAATCCTCATTATAAATTAAAGGAAGCATGTTTCGATACTCCCCTTGAGTCTTTTTTAAAATTTTAGAGGATTTATAACTAATTTTTTTCCACCCCTTTGGGTGTGTTGAATTAATTTACCTCTTTAGTTTAATTGTTTAATAGACCATCCATCTCCCTAGTGTTTTTTCTTGAACTTAAATATGATTTACCTTTCCTTATAAATTAAATGGTTTAATATAATTAAATTGAAGTCGGTGGAATGTCCGCACAACATGTTATATATTTATTTATATTAATTATATAAATAGTAAAAACCATGGTTGCAATGGGTTAAATTAAACTAAATTCTTATGGGGGAATGTCTCATGATAATTGTGATAAGGATATGGATATTTTTGGTGTGCAACTGTTAAGGTATTTATTAAGCATGGAATTTCATGCACCCTTATGTTGGGTGATGTTCGTGATGTCTCACACCATTTAAATTTACTTGGATGATGGGAATGATGTTCCATGTTCCGTCATAAGGTGCTGAGAATGAAGACTCACCCCACTATCTTGAGTGATGAGCATGACGTCTCTCATTCATGTGAGATTCACAGCTTGTACCCTTGTTGGAGCCTATAATTCGTTAGACTACACTTGGATGCCTTAGTTACACTCTGGGACCATCTATCACCTTGAATCTTTTTATATTTCTATATATTTCATCAGGTATATAGCACATATAAACACACACACACACACACACATATATATATATATATATATATATGATTACATATAAATATATGGTCATGGTAACTGATATTTGAGTTATCATGGCCTATGCGGAAGTAGGTTGTGTTAGCCAGGTTTCCTCTAAGAACATGAGTCGACCAGTTTATGACTTTAAAAAATATTTATTATTTGTTATACCTACAAATTTATATACTGTAGACACTATCAGAACTATTTTAGAAATAATTGATGGTGGAATACTGATTTTATCTCACACCCTATATGGGAAACTTATTTATACCTGGACAGGCCTTATGTATGCAGGTAGGGATAAGGGCATGAAGTGAGTCATGGATGCTTGATTTGATTTTTTTAATAACATGAGAGCATTGGAGTAGAGGACCAAACATATGTTCATGATTCTAGAAGAGATGTATTTTGGTAATTTTATAGTATGTTGTATATTCTTGAGCCTTGTGTCCCATGTATCTCCATTTTTCACATCAGTAGGACCTAAAATCATTTTCCATATAACTTAGATTAAGGATTTTATTATGATTATTATGGATTCGATGTTTCTCTTCTGTTTTTTATTTTTATACTTTTTTCATTATTTTATTTATTATATTTTATGATTATTATTTTCAGTATCTATGTGTATATCAACTTTTATACTCTGTTATGTGGGTGTATTCTCCCCCCATTCCACCTTGGACTCCCGCTGCTAGTCCGTAGCCTTTGGCATATAGGGAGGAATGCTTAAGTCCATGAGACCCACTAGCTTGGGTAACCGTTTAATGGATCCTAGGTCAGGACATTACACCACTAATAAGTTTTTTATATTCATAAGAAGATACAAGTTTATGAGGATAACATGAACGAGTGATTATAAAAATACCCAGTAGGAAAACCAAGAATCAAATAACATAATAATTAAGAGAGTAGTCAGCTCATTACAAGGTATGTCAACAAGATATGAGGCCCAAAAATAATAATAATGAAAAAAAACCAAATATACTAATATGATCACATTTTTTGGTCATGAAGATTCATCAAAACCCACTTATGATAGATGATACAATAGAAGATCCCACTATAGGTCCATGAGTGCTGACTTACCTAGATTATTCCAACATATGGTTGACATGAAGGATATCCCATACAAGGCATAAAATAGTTTCATGAAGATTGTGTAATGGTATTTTTATATGAAAACATAGTTAATTTATCCTCCCAACTATGTAAAAAGTATAAAATGCAATTCCACATCATTTCATCTAGAACCAAAGTGGATCACTTTGTCTGGTCATCGGTGAAGGGGTGGAACACCATTCTCAAACACAACTGATTCCCAAATTCCTTATATAACACTTTCCATAATCATGATGTGAATCAAGAATAATGGTATAAAATTATCATCAAGGGAACTCCGTGAATATAGACTATCACCTTCACATAAAGGCTCTCCAAGCTCTCCACCGAACTCATCTCTCAAATAGATAAGAAGTGGAATGAATTTACGAGTTATTCTATGATCACCCAGATGGAATAATGCCCTATATATGTTCCTATAATCCCTAGGATAAAGTACATATATATAAAATACCACTTTCACACTAACACCTCAAAGGGTTAAGCTAAACCTATTGGAACACGATGCTTAGATTTCCTTATAGAAAAGAGAGGCATCAAGAGACAAACTATTCTACACACTTCTTTATCCATGGACACCATAACAAGTTCTAAAGGTCCTAATACATCTTCACTGCACCTAGATGTATTTACAAGGGGGTTCATGAAAATCTCTTAGAAACTCCTAAAATAATGTCAACAGTACCATCATTCATACTCTAAAAATGTTGATGTGGTCCCCACTTTCAAGAAACCTATTTTAAGAACATCCAAAGGATATTTGAGTAATTAAGGTCTCGCATTCAGTATCTATAAGAATATCCTCTCTAAAAACTATAATAGTGGATGGGTAATAACCAATAAATGTAGATAATGTAGGTTCCAGGTGTATCAGAAGCACATGGATGGGTGTACGCAACATTAATTTTTTTTCCATTAACAACGATCAATCCAAGATCTTTCATGATGATAAAATGCTGGATCTTCAAAATAGAATGAAGAATGAAAGAAAAGAGTGGATTCACGAAACCATAGAGATTATCATCATATGTTGGTTATAATTAATTTAATTAAAAGACAAGAATTATCGTGTCAAAATTCTATCTTCATTGATGTTTTCAGTCACGATCCGATGTGATCCATCATTGTGTCATAGAAGCCAAGTGTAGGCTTCCTCTATTGTTGATCCACACATGCTCCACATATCTATGGACATTTCTAAAGGGATATCCAGTTTCTAGCATGGAGGATCCTTCACTTGCGATGTCCGCCCTCAATAACCTTGAGAGACGCTTCCAAATCTATCTCCTTGGAGGACATCTCTTGTAATTTGAGAGAATTATTAAAGGAAAAAGGATTTTCTTTTGGATTGAGAGAGTTATCTAGATCAGTTTTTCACAACCACAAAGAATGGACAGGTTAATGATAATAATGTACTTGGTATTTTATTACTTAGAATAATAAAATGAATTAATTACACGAATGCATTTATTAATTTCATTTTATTCTTAGCAACAACCCATGTCTAATAATAAAAATTGAAAATTATTACTACTTGACATGCAGCCAAATAATTACTCCTAATATTTTTAAATTAAATAAATATTACTATTTCTAACAAATCCCCAGAAAAACTACATGGCGTGTATATTAATACACACTACGTGTACTTTTGTTTTTCCATTTTCTTTATTTTATCCACCACATTTATTAGACCTTGAATAATGACTATTTATTTCTTAAATAAATATCACTTCATTAATTTCTAATAAATATATTATTTCACCCACAATATATTCTCATGAATAACTAGTGTTGAAATAAATTTGATAAACCTACTTGAAAAATTATTAAACCACAATTGGGAATAATATTTATTAAATCTGTTAAATGAATATTTAACTAAGATACTTGGACACACTTAGTATGTGACCCTCTAGGACACTTTCTCAATGGAATTAGACGAAGCCTACCTGAAGTCCAAGGTTATCATATAGAAACACACCAAGGAACCCATAGAGAAAGAAGTTAATGCCACAATGATGTGTCACCTCCTACAAACTCTTACCTTTGAATGTAATCCCTTTGTCTCGATATCTCTAATCAAGCGGGTTGCATGCTAGTACCATCAAACCATGTGATGTTTTATTATTTCTTTGAAATTCTGAAATTGAACTTGCCCATTCCTCACAATGGACATGGATTTATTTAGGCTATATCAATTCCAAAAAGCGGCTTAGAGATCAACTTCTATTATGGAACAGAAGGGACAAATCCTTTCTCACAATATATATTAATGCAGTATTACTTTTGATGCACCCAACATATCATACCTCACTGCGAACAATGTGTCATCAATGTTTTCACCAATACATCTATGTGCATGATTTGTAATACCCATTAATCATAATCTTAAATTCTAAGGAACAATACACACATCCTTAGATAGGAATATCCAATGACACTATGAAATGTGTATTTCCTACTGGAAGGTCTCGTTCTCATAATATCCTCCTAGATATTACCAAGGACACACACCAAGAGAAGGTGACTCAAAGTTTTATGAGTCCTCACCCCTAATGGACTGTATTATTTGGGTCCCTCAAATAACATCAATCGTCCATAAAACATATATTCCATAATAATGTTATGGAACTTTTGGGTTCTCATCCTACCAGGGATCCACTATAACCCTTTGGTGCAAAAACTATCCATATAACATTATTACATGAATTTTCATGATGAATAACAATCATTATGTGATAAGGTATTTATTAATGAATAAAGTACAATATAGTTTGTTATAGGCAACCAACTCCAACAAAATCCTGCTTGGACTAGATCCAAATGCTAACAACCTTTAACCCACTATCTCTCAAATGATATCCATGCTTCTGATGAGATAGGCATTTAGTAATGGGGTATGCCACATTCTCTTCCATGGACACTCTGCTCACTGTAACTTCACCCCTTTAATAAAAATCCCTCAAGAGGTGATACTTTCATAGAATGTGCTTTTTCCGTTGATGTGACCTTAGTTATTTTGCAAGATCCACCACTATAATATTATCACAATACAATGTGACAAAGTCTCTACTACTAGGAAACACATCAAGATCCTAGAAAAATTTCTGAATCTAGATGGATTCTTTGGATGCATCATAAGCTGCTATATATTCGGACTCCGTTGTAGAATCAGTGACAACTGGATGCTTTGAAAAATTCTAGCTTACAACTCCTCCATTGAGACAGAAAAATATCATAACTGTGTCTTTAGATCATTATGATATGTATGAAAACCAACATCAACATACCCTCTGATGAAAAGCTCCTCATCTCCTCCATACACCAGGAACATATCCTTAGTTCTTCTTAGATACTTAACGATTGTCTTAACAACATTTAAATGTTGTTCTCCAAGATCTTCTTGATATCTGCCTACCATGCTTAATACATAGGCAAGATCAAGCCTAGTACTTAACATGACATATATGATGGATTGTATAGCCAAATCATATGAGATCTTACTCATCATATCTTTCTATTGTTGTTTCTGAGGAAACATTTTCTTTGAATGATGTAGGACATGTGGCACTAGAACCAATCCACTATTGGATTGTTCCATAATAAATATCATTAGTATCTAGTCAATGTATGTAACCTTAATTAGTCCAATAATCCTCTTCGATCTATCATGAATGATCTTTATCCCTATAATGTAGGTTGCTTCACCTACATCTTTTATAGAGAATCATTTGTTCAACCAGCCTTTAACTAACTGTAAGACTAGTACATCATTTCCAATAAGCAATATGTTTTCAACATATACTACTAGGATAAAGACTGTATTACCATTAATCCTCTTATAAACACATGGCTCACATTCATTCTTAATGAAACCTAATTCCTTTATGGATTTATCAAATCGAATGTTCCATGACCTGGATTATTTATTTAATCCATACATGGATTTATGTAAATTGAAAACCCATTTGGAATCACCTGGTGTCAGAAACCCTTCTTGTAATGTCATATAGAGATCTTCCTAAAGGTTCATGTTAAGGAATGATATTTTGACAACCATCCACCAAATCTCATAGTCAGGGTAAGCTGGTATGGAATGTATGATTCTAATAGATTTAAACATGTCCACTAGAAAAAAAGATTTATCATAGTCAATTCCTGGACGTTGTCTGAATCCTCTAGCCACTAGGCTTTCTTTATAGGTGCTAACTCGACCTTCCTAATCCAGATTTATCTTGAATACACATTTTCATCCAATAGGATTTACATCAAATGGTGCATAGACCAGAACCCATACTTGGTTTTGATACCTAGAATACCTTCTAGAATTCATTTCTTCTAGCCATCTTGTAGATTTTGAGCCCTCTACTACTTCCTTGTATGAGATAGGTTCATCATTGTCCAAAAATAATTATTCACCATTCTCAATGAATAGAAATCCAAATCTCTCTGGTTTTCTTACCTCTCTTGAGCTCCTATACAGTATTGGTGTTTCTATAACCTATTCCACAGGGACCTATAGATCTTGTTCCTGTACCAACTCCTATGTATCTTGAGCATTAACTTCATCAAATTCAATCTTTCTCCCCTATCCTTTTTGAGCATGTGCTCCCTCTTAAGAAATACGTCTTGTCTAGAAATAATCAGTTTATTGTCTGAATGGTTATATAGGTAATATCATTTTTTTCCATTGGATATCTTATAAAGATACACCTCATGATCCGAGGTGCTAGTTTGTTCCCTAAAAAGGCCTTAACAAACTCCTCACAGCCCCCCAAACATGTGGGCAACAAAATGGGTTTCTTTCAATTCTATAACTCGAAGGGAATTATATTTTTCACCTTATATAGTACTTGGTTTACTTTGTATGTTGTATTTTGTAATACATTTCCCAAAAAGGAAAGTGGAAGATATATATAACTCATCATCAACCTCACTATGTCCAATAGGGTATGGTTAGTCCTTTCACTAAAAACATTACATTGTGGTGTATAGGGAGGAGTGAGTTGCGATAGAATCCGAGACTCCTGTAAAAAGTTGATGATCTCCTAGTTCATATATTCTACACCTAGACCCAATCGAAGATTATTTATCTTTTTACTAATATGATTCTCTACTTCATTCTTTAATTCCTTAAATTTCTCCAAATACTCGGACTTATATCTCATTAAGTAGATATAGCCATATCTACTCAAATCATCAGTAAAAGCAATGAAATATGAATATCCACCTCTAGCTTCTATTGGAAATGGTCCACACACTTATGTGTGTACAAATCCTAGAATCTCTCTGGCCCTTTCACCCTATCCACCAAAAGACAGCTTGGTCATTTTACCTTGTAAAAAATCCTGACATCTATCAAGTGGTTTTAGCTCAGTAGAGTCTAAATAACCATCTTGTCAGAGATTTTTCAAGCACATCTTGTTTACATGGCCAATATGGTAATGACACAACTGGGTGTTGTATGATTCATGTGAGTTTGTTTCGTTATTTATATCCATCACTTGGTTTTATTAATTTAGTACATACAAACCATTATTTAAATGCACTATACCATAACATTCATTGTTCCTATAATAGAAACAACCCTTATTTCCAAAATTTGAAATAAATACATCCATATCCAAACATGATACAAAAACTATGTTCTTGGTAACACTAGGAACATAATAATAGTTATTCAAATCTAAAAGCATTCCAGTTATAAATGAGAGATGGTAATCTCCAATGGCTAATGTAGCTAGCCTCACGCCATTGGAAGCTCGAGGATCCACATCTCCTCTAAAAATATTTCTAAATCTACTTGGTTCTTGAATTTAAATACAAAATTGATCCCCAAAAGCTATATCTAATCCCCAATGTGTAGAAATGGAAAGATTACACTCGATAATGAACACACCTTTAGCATCCTCATGCTTCTAGGTGCAGTTACACTTCTGGTGACCTGGATTTCCACATGAAAAACACACCCCCTAACATTCCCTTCCCTACCTATGGATCTTACACTTCTTAGAGGGATGATAATCAGGGTCTTCAGACTGTTTATAAACCCTTGGCCCCTTTACCTTTTCCTTCATCTTCTTATTCACCATAAGGACTATGGGTTTTTCATTCCCCATGTCCTTATCTACAGGGAGAATCATTTTTATAAGATTCAATAGAATATTCTCATTATTACTAATGTTTCAGTTGACAATAAATCTAGAGAAGGTCTTGGGAAGTGATGATAGGATGATATATATACGCAACTCATCCTTGAACTTAATCCTTAAGATATGAAGGAGTTCAATGAAGCCAATAATATTGACTACATGAGGCCCAGCTAGCATATAATCTCCAATCATAGTTACAAAAATATAATTGGAGAGATCATATCTCTCATGTCTTGCCTCCTCTTGATAGATATCCTTAAGGCGAGACATCATGCTATATGCGTCGACATTTTAATGTTTCTTCATAATCCCATTAGACATGGCCAATAACATGAAACATTAGAAATTTGTGGCATCATACTTATGTTTTATATTTAGAGATAGTTCCTCATCATTGGCCTCTTTTCTAGGAGCAACTAGAATAATCTCCTCCAATACATACAATTTCATCTCATGGCGAAGGATGAAGCGTAAACGCCTATGCCACTCCTGGAAATTGGTGCAGGTGAGAAGTTTTTCCTCATCAAGTACAGGTCGCAATGATACTTTTGAAGTCATTTTTTCTATTTCTAAAAATTAATATGACTAATGATTTGGTACATTATCATGGTAAAATTGAGACAAATAAATGAATTAATACTTATTAGTCTCCCACTTCTTTATCAAAATCCAATAGCCCTAACCATTGACTTTGGAATATTATTTTTCCTAAATATTCTTGTGGAAAGGTTCCATATTTTCCTTCAAATTACTCCAACTAGGGTTAGTCAAGAAACATAAAAGGTTTTAGATAGGCATTCCAAATGATAACTACATTAACTCTCAGCTCCTTGATCCGCTGAGTGGACTCCCCAATCATAAAATCCTTTTTTTGGGTTTCCTCAATCTTTGCCTCTTGGTCACATAAAGTCCTACTGTGGAAGTCAACCCTTAATGTGATCCAAGTCATGTAAACAAAAAACATTGAATTATAATTCCTCGATAATTGAAATCAACCCAACTAGGTTTGGTCAAGCACTTTGAACTATGGTTCGATTCTAACCAATATTATGGAAGGCTATATAGATTTAATATTTCTTTGAGGGATTTTATCATTATATGTAAATTTCCATTGTATTATCTTTCTTACATGTTTTTAAATATTAATCATATCTAATATTATATTTATGTATAAACCGATATTATTTTAGTTCCATCTTTCATGCTTGTTTAATTCATTAATTGTGTGATCGCGACAATACACCCACAATAAATATACCATGAAACTGACAGAAATAAATGGTATGATAATGAGCTTATTCTATTGGTTAATTTATCTAGTGGTTGATAAACTAACCCAAGACCTTTGGGAGAAACACCTTGAACCTTTTGGGTTCATGTTTACAGCTTTCCACCTATCCACCTTTGTATCTCCATGGATTGTTTTCACCATGGCTCCTAACTTGAACCGCCTCCACTGGCATGGGAGCTATATCCCTTATATATTATTTTATCTCACATGAAGGTGAGGGGTAAAACAGGTTTTTAAAAAAAAAATCTTTCGATATGCAGACCCTACATATTAATGAAGACAAATATTGCATTCCAACTAATTTAATTTAAATAAATAAATTAAAAAAACCCATCTACATACAAAGGTCCTGGTTTAGCTCCCGATCATCCATGTATGAAAAGATGTTTATGCACAAATAAAACTAGCATTCAATTCATTAATTGTTATTGTTAAAGATAAATCATGCTTGAATCAATCAATTATCTTTAATTAATCAATTATTTTATCTTAAACCCATTTTCTGAAATTCCATGAGATTCTCATCCATTATAATTTTAAACAAATAAATTCATTTAAAATTATATTTTTACGTAACTTTTACCTTGGAGGAAACCCAGTTAATTCCCATTCCTAACTACCCAATGAGTAAAAATGAATATTACGTAGATGTTAAATTAAAAAAATTCAAATAAAAAACCTATCATGTGTTGCGCTTCAGCTTTATGCCCTCACCATGGTACACGTCTCAAGGGTTTGTATAATAAAATAATAAATTTTAATAAATATGTATAATTTGGATGAGTGAACGACATGTTGTTCTGAAAAAATGGAATGTACTATCATTCACCATCCATTTGAAGTACATGCCCGAGGATACGGCGTGTTGATGTACTTTAAAAATATTTAGAGTACACAGTGTGTCTAGTGGTTCACACACTGTGTAGTGTCCTTGTTACACAGTCTCTAGTCGGTCAAGCCATGTATGGGGTACACAATCCAAACCTAACCTGTAGAGATTTCACACCGTGTCCAGTGGGGAAAAACATGTGTAATCTGGAAACTGTGTGCCACCTGTTCTAGGTCAACACATGGAGACCATGTGCCACCCATTCTTAGTCATTTAAGACTTAGATAAACTCAAACACATTTCTTGGTTTTATGGAACAAAATGATTCATTTAACATTGACTACATGGTGTGTACTTCCTAATACACACCATGTGTTTTGGTGTTTTATTTCTATGAAGATTTGGAACCTTTAGATAAGATGCTTTGTTTTATTTTAATCAAAATTAAAAGAAAAACATCATTTTTTAAGGTGAATGAGAAATGAAAGGGGAGGAACAAATCTCAAGATTCATATTTATAGAAGGATTAAAATTAATTGAAAAAACTAAACTATTAAATGCATAAATCATCAATGAAAAACTAAATAATTATAATCAACAATATGATCGCCCTGATAACACTTGTAAGTTCTGGGCACAACAGGAGCACATAGATGGGTGTACCCAACATTAATTTTTTCTGTAAACGACGATCAATATGAGATCCGCCACAATGATAAAACTTCATATCTTCGGAATAGATCGAAGAACGAATGAAAATATGGGAGTCCCAAAACCATAGAGATGATCATCAGATGTTAGATATAATTAATTTAACAAAAAACAAGAATTACATTGATTGAATTATCTATTCATTGATGTTTCCAATCATGATGTGATGTGATTCATCATTGCATCGTAGAATCCTAGTGTAGGATTTATCTATTAGTGATCCACATGTGCTCCACGTATCTATGGACATTTCCAAAGGAATCTCTGGGTCTTAGCGTGAAAGAGCCTTCACATTTTTTGTCTTCATTCAATCCCCTTGAGAGCCGCTTCCAAAGTGCTCTCCATGATCTGGTGGAGGATGATCTCTTTCATAACACGAGAGAGTTCTTGGAGGAAAAGGATTCTATCTTGGCTTGAGAGATTTCTCTATATCCATTGTACACAACCACAAAGAATGGCCAGGTTAATGAGAATAATGCAATTGAGGTCTTATTACTTAGAATAATAAAATGAATTAATTACCCAAAAGCATTTATTCATTTCATTTAATTCCTAGAAACACCCCATGTCTAATAATAACAGTTGACTATTATTATTAATTAACATTCCCCCAATGAATTAAACCTAATATTATTTAATTAAATAAATAATATTATTTCTCACAAATCCCTAGAAAAACTACCCAGTGTGTATATTAATATACACAGAGTGTACTTTTGCTTTTCCATTTTCATTATTTACTCCACCACATTTATTTGGCCTTGAATAATGATTATTTATTTATTAAATAAATATCACTTCATTAATCAATAATAAACATATTATTTCACCCACAATATATTTTATGGAATAACTAGTGTCGAAATAAATGTGATTAGACATCCTTGAATAATTATTAACCCCAAATGGGAATAATCTTTATTCAATTTTTTAAATGAATATTTAAAAGAGATACTTGGACACACTTAGTGTGGGACCCTCTAGGCCTCACTCTCAGTGGAATTAGGTGGAGCCTGCCTAAAGTCTAAGGTTAACATCTAGCAATACCCCAAGGCACCCATAAAGAAAGAAGTTAAAGCTGCAATGATGTGTCACCTCCTATGAGCACTTACCGTGCAATGTAATCCCTTTGTCTTGATATCATGAATCAAGTGGGTTGCATGCTACTGACATCAACCCATGTGCTCGATTATTCTTTCTTCGACTTCTCAGAATTGAACATTACCATTCCTAACCATGGCCATGAATTTATTTAGGCTATATCAATTCCATCAAATGGATTAAGATATCAACTTACATTATGGAACAAAAGGGGAAAATCATTTCTCACATTATCTATTAATGTAGTATTACTTGTTCTAAACTAAACATATCCTACCTCACCACAAATAGTGTGTCATCACAATTTTCATCAATACATCTAAGTGTGCAAGTTGCAACACTCTTCTAGAGGATTCATGGTAACACTCTTCTAGGATAAATCACACTAATATCCATGCTACCACTAATGGAACTCATTTGAGAGGTCATGTTCCATGGTCCTGTCTATGTATGTTCCCACTGAATCTGAGATTATATCAATACTTATATAGGGGATCAAAAAATGGACTATTGGGGAATGTATTAACATAATATTGAATAAAACACTAAGTAGGGGATCATATTTCTATGTGTCTTAGTCATATATATTTATCAAACCCCACTTAGGAAAGATGATACAATAGGGGATCCCACCCCAAGACTCATGGATGGAGTCATAAAAACTGTATTTGAAACCAACCCATATAGGAGATCACAATCCTACGATTAGAACATAATTCCCCATTATATCATAATTATGATAGAACAAGGGAACACAATCAAGTAATTCTGGTCTTAACTAAAGAGACAGAGGTCCTCAACCTATCCTAGGAAAATTACATGTTGTGTACTATGGGTACACAGTGTCTCTTACTTCCCTTGAGTCTCCCCATTTCTTGATATATCACATGGAATGTATTAATCTATATAAATGTCATGTTATCTTTGGATACAAAAATTTTATAGGTCATTCCACCCCTCAACATATAGGTAGCCCATGCCCATGTACATCTGGCTATGCCTATGAACTCTTAGCCATGCCCATGTACTTGGCCATGTCTGAGTACCATCCCAGATCATGAACCCCTAGGGAATATTCCAAGACTACAGCATCAAGTCACTTGATGTGTTCCATATTTCACATTACATGCGATATTTATCTATATTTAGAAACCCTAACTCCATATATTAGGGACCACAAAACATGTGTTCTTCAAACTAAATATCAAGTAGTCAAGAGTTTCTTTCCAAAATCCCATTTTCTTCCATGCGTCCCAGTCACTCCACCTCCACCACTATTTAATTGAACATCAGACAAACCAAAAATCATGGATCTTGGATTGAAAAATATTTTTTCCATTGGTGGTTAGATCCCATCCATATATTCTACTCGGGAACCACCTCCCATTTCTCTTTGTTGCATGGTGCATGCCAAATCATAATTGAGGATCCTTAAATCTCATCTCGATTCAATTTAGGTCATATGTCATTTCCATGGAACCTAAATTTCTCCATAAATCAGGAAATCAAACCCTTCATTATCGATCTATTTCACCAAATAATGGTCCCAAAATGATCAGAAAATGGGTATTTTTTGAAAAACTGATAAATGAAATACCGACAATGAACATGTGATATACATGGGATGAAAATAAAAAATCACAAAAATAGGAACTTACCTTGAATATTTCATGAGTTAGAATTATTTGTTACCATTATAATGAAAAATTAAGAACAAAAAACAAGACAATAAAATCAATTCCCCAATATCCTAGGAAAATAACCTGAATCCATAAAGTACAATCGACATGAGAATCAATCTAAAAGTTGAATTGATTCACACTCATCATGAGATAATCAAACTAGGAATGAACCATGTAAATAAGACACCCACCTCAGGTTAAGATCAGTTGTTGATGAACAAAAAATCTATGTTTTCATATTTGATGAGAACCAAAAATTTCATTAGTGAAAATGATCCTCTATAAATCAGTCATAGTCCTCGATCCATGGTCGTTATCTAGGATCTTATCCAATGAATCCTATCTCAATCTCAAAGTTATTTGGATAATAATAGGTATATTTAATAATTTTTTATTTATAGGGGAGATTTATGTATCAAAATATAAACATAATAAAAAAGTAAATTTATTTTATTATTTGTGTCAGTGACTACACTTAAAAAACACCAGATTCCAACAAAGGTTATGTCACACTTATGATAAAACCCTCATTATAGATTCAATGGTGTTCTCAATTTTGTGATGAAAGGCTCTATTCGAGTGACATTATATTATTTATAAAATAATTTGATTGTGTGATAAAATATATTTAATATTTTTATTTTATCAACACCAAGACTCACAAGGCATTAGAATGTCTCATAGTCTCAGTGTTTTGCTCAAAAAATATTCCTTTTTTTATTTTGAGTTATTACAAGACAACAGTAGGGACGTTATAGACTATATTTGAGAACTTTATATGGGTTGATTCCAATTATCATAGGTTATGTGTTGAATCATGAAGCTCATTTCCTAGGTCCAACCACAAATCCCATAATCTTTAATCCTAGTGATCATGCTGTTACAAATTCATGTAAGGTTTATTAGGATAACTTGACATCTAGATGGGGCCACCTCACTTTACCCTTTACATTAAGTGAATATTTTTAGTTACCCCTTCACCAAGAACTATACATTAAATGATTTGTGTTATCATAGGATACATATTGTATCCTAGAGCTGTTGACTCAGGTCCATACACATATTCCACCAACTTTGACCATCCCATATATCCTAGTATTTGGGGATCCCTCATTCACATCATGCCCGTTAATATCCTTCCTTTTGGATAGAGGAATGTTTATGAAGAATTATATATGGATTTATTTTATTTTATTTCAAGTTCTGTTTTGACATCAAAATTTCCTCTTTTAGGATCAAACATATGTTTGAAACATATCGAAATCATGATTTTTCATGGTGTCTATGAAAATAGTAGTTAACGCTATCTATTCACACTAACATTGAATTAAGATGATTATATTTTATTTTATGAATGAGTTAGACCTATTTATAACCCTCTATGTAAAATTACTCTTTGAGAAACCTCTAATTGAAGAGTATCTTTGTCCTAATCATATGATGTTAAACTACATGGCATAAAATAATCTTAGCATGAACCTTAAGATACTAGGAATGATAATTTTTAAATCGAATAATCCCCTTACAAGGGATCGATATCCATGTAATATTTCCAACATTATAGTTACTTATTCAAAAACCTATAGTAAGGAAATATTCCCCCCATTATTAAAACTACATTTGGATGGATTATTATAATTTTAGGATACATAGTGGCGCCTACATCACTCATCTCCGACAAAAAAACCATCTTTTAACAAAAATATTAGTGTATGGAAATTTTACATTCTTGTTAGGTTATCATTATTAATTAGAAATTAGGATTCTATATAATGAGATTAAAACCTCATATCTTTTGTATCAGTATAGGGCTCACTTATGGTTCAAACCTCATACTAGTGTAAAAAATTACTCACTTATAACTACATATGGATTTATTCCTATTGTTAAAATATCTATATTGATGCCCACATATCTTATATTAGGTCCACCTATAAAATATTATTCTGAATTTTCCCTCATGTAGAGGTTCTCCTAATTCATGTCAGGTCTTCTCCAATAGCCTTGCACTAGGATGGAACCATTCCATCTTCCTTAAGGAATGATTCAGATCTACACAAAGAAATCATATAGGATTTATGTTTTTATGATTCATGTTTTAATGGTGTATATAGAGATGTTTAAGCCATATATCTCATTCTTAACTTCAAATCATAATTCACTTCCACTCCCTTTCACCGTTCCACAATAGCCCAACCTTGGTAAATTTTCGACTATAGTGTTTTAATCACTTTAAAATACCCTCTTATAATATACCACAATTTATTCATAGGTGTTTAAATCACTATAAAAAATTCAACGATGTTGTTAACAAGTGTATATAATCCTCAATGGACACCTCTTCTTGATAATGATATTTGTGTCCCATATCCAACTTGCTGACTAGAGGAATGTTTTCATCTTAAGGAGAAGGAACTATAACACCATGTGCCCTTGAAAATAATACTATGAAAACTGTTACCCAAATATGGTTAGTGTTTATCCTCATCATACTAATTCTATATCATCACTCCTTGACTCAAATACCTCATGTTAGGAATTGCATAATTTTTATTCCATATTTAGATGTGTTAGAGAACTTTGATCTCTTGATCCCCTATTGGATTGTAAAATAACACCACTTATTGAAGTGGTTTGTATTAGAATATGGATCTCAACTCACACCATGTTTCCTTTTCCATTTTTATATTTACCATATCACCTTTTTCGTAAAGTCTATGTGACTATAATAATTATCCACTCTTCATAAAAATTGTTCGACCCTAAACATATGTATTCTGGTTTCAATAAGTATGAACTTAAACCACATTTACCGACCCCAGAGGTAGAATATACTAGAATTTGTCTCTCCATTCATATTTAAATTAAATATCTCTTACTATATTAAACACATTATATTTTCTTCAATGATGAATGACCTTAAACCTCAATAACTTTAGGTCTAAGGAATCATGACCCTAAACTTTTTACACCCCTTCCCATGACTGTCAACATTATTAGTGGGATCTAAATTCATTTCAGTTCAAACTTTTACATTGTATATATATCTTATCATTTTATTTATGATCTATTAGACCATAAAAATCTTTTTCATAGGTTTAATTTTAAGGCCTTAAACATCCAAAGGAAAAATATATAGTACTTGTCATGTCGAAAACTCATAAATGTCACCTTGGAAAAAATTTGAGTATCCACTAGCTAGGAACGGACCATACATGACTTAGACACAAATATTTGGAATTTTATAAAATAAAAGGTAAAAAAATGTCATGTGATAACACACTTTGGGAGGCCTGATAAAAATCTTAGTTCCTACTTGCTAATCCTATCCTTTTCTTGGATTTAGAAAATTTTTGGTCTAAAACGAACAAATTCATTAATATTGTAGTGCCATAATCTATCTATATAAAAACTAAATATAATATATCTATGTATATCAACCCAGGAATGAGTTATAAAACACATATACTCCTTTTAGATTGGTTCAAATAGTTTGTATAAAAATTATGAAAGTGTAATTTCAGGGTAGTTGAGCTGTTTTAAACATTAGAACTCTCATAAAACTCCCTTGTGATTTTCATTATTCAAATTCATTAAATTATATCGTATAATAATTTAGTAACCATGTCTTATGGTGATGGTATATGTGTCACCATATTCAGCTCACCTATATTCTTTTAAGGCTATTAGTATATAGGAAAATCAAATTTTGTAGTCCTTTGTCTCATGGGACTTCCCTAATTTATGATGATGGTGATTGTACCTAAATATTCATCCCAACAATAATCATATACATAAAATTGTTTAATACATTATATATTGATTAATTATGTCATCATAGAATCAGACATTTATATGGAATGATTTTTTTGATCCATTCCATTACAATTATCATGTGGATTTAGTTATTATAATATCACTCTTTGTAAGTTTTTCATATTTTTATGAATTAATTGAAAAAAAATTAGAATTGAGAAGTTAAATATAATTTTAAATAGATTTTTTTTCATTTTTTGACGAATATGGGAGGAACATCCATAAATGGAGGCTTCCCATGAAAATACATTAAGAAATGATTTTAAAAAATAAATATAGTTATGACGAGACTAGGTTGGAATAATACTATGAATTATCTAATGTATTATGAGAATTGTTAATATATTTTTGGAGATATGTTCTCATGATAGTACCAACATCAGCTAGTCGATGCATCTATTTTATTCATGGAGCCAGTTTCGATCCTAAATTTGATGGTATCAAGTTCGATTTTCACTTTTGATAAATATAATCCTTTTTTTCTATGTGAACCTCATATTATTTTTTTTTGTCGTCAAGGTGGAGAAAAATTTGTATAGAAATGATTCTTTTGTATTTTTACTATTAATATCTTGGGTTTTACAGTCTATATATTCTCCCTAACTATTCGTGCTTTGGAATTCGTAGAGATCACAATCATGAATGGATAACTAAAACCAAATAGCTATGGATTTGTAGATAATTTAATAAAAATATATATATTTAAAGCCTCTTATCTCTATTACCATGAGTAGTTACCAAAGGTGATCATCATTAACCCCTTCTCATTTATGGGAGTATGAGTGAGTAAAGCATAGACATTTTTCCATGCCCTTTCATGTGTCATCTGGTTTATGGTAGAAACTTTAGCACCAATGGTTGCTTCATATTTAGGAACTAAAATGGATTCTTTTGGTTGATTATTATTGGTGTATCTGTATGCATTTTCAGTTTAATTGTGATCAAATATGAATATGATAATTATATTATAAGAGGGTGTAGCTCCGGTGAATTTGATTACTGTGGAAACCCCCAATATTTGAGTTGAAAGACATCCCAGTTAACGTTTTGTGGGAATATCACTCTGAATTATCACAGAACCTAATACCACATTCTATAAATGAGGTATCCCCTTAATCAGTTGTGGAACCCCTTTCAATGATGTCATCCTCCTGCACTGGTCCCTTCTATACTTTCCATTAGTCTAAAATGGTGGTTCAAATGTCCATGGGATGACTCATCTCAACACTATTCTTTGTTAAATCAAAATCTATGATTAAGAATACTCTAGGGACATATGAACTAGGGAATTGACTAGTGAAATATTGATTTGAGTGTTGATGTCTATATGAGTCAACATCATCCAAAATATTCATAGAACCATAGGGTTTAAATCATCACATACTTTATGAAAAAGTGGTAGGATAACCTCATGTATGTACCAAAATTATTCATTAATCCAATTTTCCATATAAAACTCATAGATAATGACCCCATGAACTCTCACTACATTCACTACATTTTATAGTGATATTCCGTATAAATGGTCTTCCAATAAAAAAATAATGTTTTCTACTAGTGGTATAATTGGATCATTCTAAGGACTAAATATAAATTGATAATAACTCCCTAAATCATTGTTAAGGATATGGGAATATATATTTCTTAGCCGTGCACCGATAAAAAAATGTAGATTGGGACTATTGCCAATTTGGGGTCGAAAATCATATTCCTTGAGATGTAGCCTCCAAGATGTGTTATTCTCCTACCATACTGAAACCAGATTAGATTATAGTTTATATGTGGATTTCCACCTAATTGGAAAAGAAATAACACATCATAGAGTCATCCTTATGTAATTATGGTAAGATTTACTCATCTCCCTAATTTTATTTGTACAACCATCATCCGGGTGGTAGCCCTTTCCCTAGATTGATCATATTGGGCTAGAAATATCCTCCCAATCATAAAATTTACTAGAAGACTTATTAATTTAATATGTTAGATTAACTCAAACCACATATGATAACTTCAAGCTATTTATTGATTGATGTATACAATAAATTGGTATGTATTTTGAGTACCTCTATAATTATATATTGGGAAGGTCATCAATCTTTTTACCATGGGATTTTATCCATTGGATCATATAAATATTTTGACCTAGGTACTAAAGGGGAAATTGAGTGATGAATGAGCTTCATTGTTCAGCCTATCCTCAACTAGTTTCAAGATATTTCTAACCAAAATTAGTTTCTTAGTTTTATTTATGTAGGAATCATGATATGAGAGAAATTTATTTTAAATATCACTATGAATGGGGATTCCTTTGATTATATGAGTTTCTAAGAGACTTATGTTGACCTTTTCATATGGTAGATGAAAGGTGATGGTTTTGGGGTACCATAGACTAATAAATGTCTCTACGAGATTAGGGGGATGATAGATCAACAATTATAAATTCCAAATGGAATCTTATAGACCAATGAATCTTAAACAGTGCTTAAAATTTGTGTATCTATGACTAACATAGTATGAACATCAAAATTATTTAGAGGAATTTTCCCCAGGGAATAGGTCCTACTGAAGTCTTTATCCTTTAAAATAACTATTCAAAATGGATTACTGGATGGTTTACTATACTTAAGTATCATTAATAATCATTTAAAATGAATAAAACTGGAATTATTAATCCTCATCACTACCATCATGGATGATCTTTCCATTGAGAGAAATATTTTTCCAGGTGATACCTTATTATAGTTGGATTCATATGGTTGGAATATTGAAATATGATTATGGAATTGGTGTGCCTGTCAGGAGGAAAAAACTTTATTGAGGGAGGCTATCTGATGATGGATAGTTTAGTAGAGATAGTCCATGAAGTCTCTCACATTATTAGAGATATCGTTTGATAGGATTTTATGAACTAAAAATAATGTTTCCCATCATATCTATGATACGTGCAGCTACTACCTTAGTAGATATGTGTTTGAGGATATATAAATTTTCTAAAAAATAAGTCAACAATGTTGTCTATAATTGATAGGGTAGAACTCATAGGAAGGGAATATGAAGAAAAACTGCTTGAGGAAAGGAACAAAACATGGACGTGGGAAAATTTTAAAAAGTATGATTTTTCATCCATCTCCTCATACCTAGTCCCCAAAACTCATATTGTAGTGACTGGTTTATCATGTCCATAAACATCCTACTAGGTAATCACAACCAATCCCCCATACTCATTTCACTCACAAGGTGGCATACCCATATATCTACATTGAAGGACCCCGGGACACCCTGAGAGGGGAGGGGTGAATCAGGGTGACCACTTTTTCTTTTAATGTGTTGGATCTTGTTCCCACGTTGGTAGGAACTTGTTGAACCTGTATGATGATTATGATCAAAATGAAAACATTCACATGCACAGAGAGAACACATCCATTTTTACTTGGTTCACCACTAAGGGCTACGTCCAAGGAGCATACGCCGACTGGTTGCCGGTCGTACCTAAATCCACTATGCTTCACTAGCTACGGATACAAAAGTTCGGGTACAGACACTCTGTCCCAGGCTCACTGCCTTTACAATTGTTCAGGGATAGCTCACTGCGTCCCTCGGGTCACTCCCGTTGACTCCCCCTGGCTCACTGCCGTTGGTGAAGTCCCACTCAGTTTATAGACGTGATGGTCTCTTCTTCATTTGCATAAGAGTGCATCCTTTGTTTTATGTAGATGCTCTATTGAAGTCCGATTCTCACTAGAAGAAGAATATCACTTTTCCTCGAATGGACCGAGTAGATTCTCGGCTTTCGTGCAGCTCCAGCAAGGCAGGCGTGCTTCAATAGTGTCTAGGTCTCCTTTTCAAGCCCGGCGCGCAAGTCTCCCGGCGGCGCGCAAGTCTCAGGCGCGCAAGATAAAACTGGCGCGCAAGTGTCACTGAAGCACCTGCGCGACACTGCCTTCTTTAACTAAATACTTGCGCGATCCACTTCCTTTCTCTTCCAAACTGCCTTGGGAGAACAGCCAAACACCGGTGCGCAAGCTCTACTTGTGCGACAAAACAACCACCTGCGCGACTCAACCACCTGCGCGACGAGAGCTCGAACAATCTCTCGGCCTTGAACTCCGTTGAAAATGAGAAGGGGTGGTCCATTATTTATAGGCAAACTGGACCCCCTGCGCGGCGGCGCGCAAGTCCCTCGACGGCGCGCAAGTCCTGTCTCCAGATCCTCTGTCGCGCAAGTTACTTGCGCGACCCAACCAACACTTGCGCGACCTTCTTTCCTTATCCAAATTGTGATGTTCTGATCCTCAAAAACATATGGCGCGCAAGTCATTGAACCTCAAAGAGATCGGCGCGCAAGTATCATTGCCAAAAACACTTTACTTTATTTACGGATTTTCAGGCCCAAAAACTTGGCAAACACTGGGAAACAGCGCCACCTTCACTACTGTTTTCTTCCTGAACGGTATGATCGCTTTGTTGGTTCACACCCTGAACTTCCACTGAGGATTGAAAACAAACACAAACCATACACCAAATCATGCTTTGAAGAACCTGGTTCCAACAATCTCCCCCTTTGGGTTTGTTGGCAATCAGAATAAATTCAATAGATCTCCAACCATGAGCAAATCCAAAACGCAAGAATCAACTCAGCTAACACTCTAAGTCTACGTGAGCAATGCTCGGTGTAGAAAACAAGAGAGAAAGCTTGAATTGGGTCTTAGTGTGTTGAAATCGTACACGAAATTCTCCATCCTGATGTTATCCTTATTAAACTTCTCATCACAAGCTTACACTTCTCATCACAGAAGAATTTCTTGCCTTGAATTTATTCTTTTCTCCCCCATTGACAATAAAACCAAAGACCGAAAAGTTTGTTCAACGTTCAGCTCAAGCCATACTCCCCCTGGATAGTATCTCCCCCATAAACCTGCATCACAGCCATAAACAGATAAAAACAGTTAAAACAAATGGGGAGAGGGGACTTTCGGAGCCTCCTTATGCAGTAGGAGGTGGTTGAACACCGAGGTTCAACCGATGCTTCTCGAACACAGCCGCGGACAATGGCTTGGTCAGGATATCAGCCACTTGCTCATTAGTTCCAACATGATCCATTTTAATCACGCCTTGTTCAACCTTTTCTTTGATAAAATGATACCGTATTTCAATATGTTTTGTATGAGAATGCTGAACCGGATTCTTCGTAAGATCAATTGCACTTTTGTTATCACAATAAATCACCATTGGTTGCTGCACCTTATCACCAATATCTGTTAGCTGCTGCTTCATCCAAAGAAGTTGAGTGCATGATTTTGTGGCAGAGATATATTCAGCTTCAGCAGTACTAAGAGAAGTACTTTCTTGCTTCTTGCTCAACCAGCCAACACATTTATGCCCAATATAGAAAGCTCCACCACTAGTGGACTTTCTGTCTACTACATCCCCAGCCCAGTCAGCATCAGAAAACGCTGATAATTCACTGTCCCTGCCTGCATCAAAAAATAACCCGAAGTTATGTGTGCCTTGAATATACCTCATGATTCTTTTTACTGCTGACATATGTTCCTCCTTTGGATTACTCTGAAAGCGGGCCGCAAGGCATGTTGCAAAGACAATATCTGGCCTTGTCGCTGTCAGATACAGTAGGCTTACAATGATCCTCCTGTACATGGTGGGATCAACAGAGTTCCCATCCTCATGCTTTCCAAGTTTAGTTCCAACAGGAATCGGAGTTGACATTGGTTTGGAGTCTTGTATATTGAACTTCTTCAGCAACTCTCTTGCATATTTTTCCTGAGAAATGAAAGTGTATTCCTTCTTTTGAATTACTTGCAACCCCAAGAAATATGTGAGCTCCCCAATCATAGACATTTCAAATTCTGATTTCATTTGGTTGGCAAATTCATCCACTGATTTCTGCCTGCTGCCACCAAAAATGATATCATCAACGTAGACAAGAACCATGAACTGATCTTTTGGAGAATTCTTCACATAGAGATTGTGATCAACTCCTCCTCTTTTGAATTCCAACTTCTTGAGATATGAATCTAGCCGTGAGTACCATGCCCGTGGTGCCTGCTTCAAACCATATAGAGCTTTCTTTAGTTTGCAGACCTTTGTTTCATCGGTACCCAAGACAAACCCCACCGGTTGTTCAATGTAGACTTCTTCTTCGAGTACACCATTCAAGAATTCTGTCTTAACATCCATTTGATATACTTTATATCCTCTTTGGAGTGCCATGGCAAGGAAAAGCCTGATTGATTCCAGTCTAGCAACTAGAGCAAAGGTTTATTCAACATCAATACCTTCAATCTGGGAGTATCCTTTACATACCAGTCGTGCCTTGTTTCTGATAACACTTCCATGCTCATCAAACTTATTTTTGAAAATCCATTTGGTACCAATCACATTGTGACCTTCAGGTCTCTGGACAAGATCCCATGTCTGATTCTTATCAATCTGATCTAATTCATCATTCATGGCTTTCACCCACGATTCATCTTTTGCAGCTTCTTCGAATGAGGATGGCTCTACAACTGATAGAAATGCAGATTGCGTGGTAATCCTCATCCTTATGGTTTGTGTGGGTGCACTCCTATCCCCAATTATGTTGGATGGATCAATCTCAGCTCTTCGATTTCTCCTGCGAGGTTCAGTAGTATTCTCTTCAGCCATAGTTTCTTCATCAGATTCTTCTTCTGAGTCAACATCATTATGTGATTGATGAGTGTTTTGAACAGCTTCCTCTATTTCTGCATTTGTAGTTTCTTCATGTCCACATTCTTCATGACTTTCTATCACATCAGCATATGACGTCCGTGAAGCATTTGTGGTTTTCTCTTCAATTATCTTAACATCATTGCATTCCACAATCCTTCCCAAACGATTGTTGAAACATTTGTAGGCTTTGCTGTTCATTGAGTAACCGAGGAAGATTCCTTCATCTGCGTTGTCACCATATTTCCCCTGATTTCCTTCTTTGTTCCTGATGAAGCACTTACTTCCAAAAACACGAAAGTATTTTAGAGAAGGCTTCCGTCCATGCCACAATTCATATGGTGTCTTCGTCTCACCCATATAAAGTCCTGTTCGATTCTGAATGTACACTGCAGCTTGAACAACCTCTTTCCAGTAATGTCGTGGAATACGACTCTCAATCAGCATAGTTCGTGCCATGTTGTTCACCTGTCGATTCCTTCATTCAACAACTCCATTTTGTTGTGGAGTTCTCACAGTAGCTACCTCATGTTGTATCCCATGCTTCTCCAGATAATTTTCAAATTCAATGGACGTGTATTCTCCTCCATTGTCAGATCGCAACACTTTGATTGTTCGTCCAGTATCATTCTCGGCGATTCGCCGATATGTTTTCATGCAGTCAAGGACCTGTCGTTTCCGGTGAATGACCATCACAAATGCCATTCGACTGTAATCATCTATGAAAAGGACAAAGTACCTTTCTCCATGAGTTCCGGCAACATTTATTGGACCACAATCATCTATATGAATCAGATCTAGAAGGTGAGATGCCTTTTTCTTCTTTGGCCGATATGAACTGCAGACCAACTTCCCACGAATACAAGCATCACAGGATTTTTCACGCTCACGCTTCAGGTTGGGAATGTCCATGACAATTCTCAATTTTGATATTTTCTCCATGTCTTGTTGATTGATGTGTCCCAATCTCCGATGCCACAGATTGTTTTCTTCTTCAACAGTCATGTAACATACATTATCTTCACTATCAACCTGATACAAGTTTCCTTCTGTTCTGCATCCCTTCATGAGAGAATTGCCAGTTTTTCCCTTGATAGTGCAGCCTTTCTGATTAAAAGTAACAACAAGTCCTGAGTCACAGAGTTGACTCACGCTGAGGAGATTATGACGTAGGCCATCTACGTAAAGGACTTCAGTCTTCTTTAGTTCTCCATTAGCTAATTTGGTACTTCCACTCCCTTTGATTTTCAGAGCCCCATCATTACCAAATCTTACTGTACCATCAACATTATTTATGCTATTTGTTAGTAGACCGGCATTACCTGTCATATGAGATGAGCAACCGCTATCTAGAATCCAGGTACTGTTGTTCTTTGTAGCTTTGAGAGCTACCTCTGCAAGGTTTGATTTCTCAATCTTCCTCCTTTCCTTCCATGAGACATTAGATTGAGTATATAGAACTGATGGACTTTCAACTATCTCTTCCGCAAACCCAGGTTCTTCATAGTCAAAGTCTTCTTTAAGAGGTGAGAACCTGTTTGAAAGAGAAACATCGTCTTGCTGACGAGACTTGACATGTCTGGAACTTCTGCATGAGGTGTCAATGTCCCTTCTCTGCCTGAAATTAATGGCCTTATGACCAAAGTTAGAACAATGAAAACAATATCCATAGAAATTATTTCTTCTATAAGAATTAGGATATGAAATTGTTCTCCTTTGTTGAGCATCTATATCTTCTCCATTCAGATAGCTTCTTGCCTCTTCACAATAAGACATGGTATGGCCCAGATAGCCACAAAACTGACACTTCATGAGAGGAAATGTATTCTCACTTGAATTTCTCCTTATACCTTCTTCCTTGGGAGAGTAGTAAGACTGTCTGTCATTTCTGAATGTTTGAGGATAATTTTCCAGTCTCCTTTTAGTTTGGATTGGGGGTTCCCTTTTTAGCACTCTAGGTAACATTTCATCATGTTCAACTTTCATCTTGTCTTTCTTTTGGATCTTTTCACTTCCAGCAGTTGATGACTCATCCTCACAGCCAATTCCACTCTTTCCCATGCAAGCGGGTCTTTGATCACTCAAGACTTTTCCAACCCCATCAGAACCACACTTGGCTCTTGCAAGTAATTCTGCATCTGAGAATCTTCCGAACTGTATTTTCTTCCTTGATTCTTTTGGAACTGATTCAGTCTCCAGTTTACTCCTTAGAGTAACTACTTCTTCCCCAAGACCCTCAGTAGTCTTGGATTTTTCATCCAGTCTGGATGTGAGGTCATTGATGACCTTTGCCTGCTCTTCAATTCTCAGCTTCAGATCAACTGCATCATCATTTCTTTCAATTATTTTAGACTGTACCTTCACAAATTCTTCTAGTCGTTCAATTTCAGCTTCAAGTTGATCAACATATTCAGTCGATTCTTCTACAATTGATTTCCACTTATTGCAGCTCTTACATTTAATTTTAAGCTTACTAACTGCATCCTTAAGTTGCACCTCAGGATCTACACAAGTTCTCAGTTGTTTTTCTCCATCAGTATCTTCTGACTTTTCAACAGTGGCCATCATAGAAGCATGGTTCCCAGTTTTGAATTCTGGTTCTTCTTCATCACAGAATTCATTGTCATCTTCTTCCTCTTCACAGACAAAACTCTTCCTTTGCATTTTCTTTCCAGATTTGAAGTCTCCATTTTTGAAGAACCTTCTCTGAGGATTCTTGAAGTTTTCATCTTCACTGTCATCATCATTGATATTCTTCAAGCACTGAGAGGCAATGTGCCCAACTTTTCCACAACGGAAACATGCGAGAGGTAACTTCCCTTTGAATTTCCCTTTCCCCTTCTGGAACTTCTTTGCAATGAGAGAAAGAATTTCTTTCTCTTCGTCATCATCACCGCTACTATCCTTTGAGATTTTCAATTTATCCATGGCCTTGAATGCCATTTCCTTGCTCACCCGAGTCGTAGCATCTTCTGGTTTGACTCTCATTTCATATGCTACCAAGCTGCTCAGTAGATCATCTAGAGAAAGTTTGGAGAGATCTCTTTCCTCAAGGGCTGACACCTTAGCATTATACAGAGGTGGAAGTCTTCTTAATATTTTCTTTACAATTTCAATGTCTTTGATTTCTTCACCTAAACCCCGAATTGCTCCAACCACTTCAGTAATTCGATTGAAGAAAGAGTCTGCATTCTCGTCTGGATGCATCTTCAGATCATCAAAACGATTGTGAAGCACTTGTAGTTTCGCCTCCTTCACTTTGCTGTCTCCTTCATAAATATTCTCAAGTTTATCCCACATGGATTTTTCTGAGGTGCAATTCATCACCTTCAGGTAAATCTGATCAGAAAGGGCTGCAGTGAGAGCATTCTGTGCTTTAGCATCTGCATCAAGAATTTTCCTGTCTGTTTCAGTCATAGCCAGACCTGTTGGATCAGTGACATGTATTCCTTGCATAGTAGAAAAAAGAACTTCCATTCCAAGAGATCTTAGATGAGATCTCATTCTGTTCTTCCAGATCTGGAAATTGCTTCCATCGAAGTGAGGGACTCCCCTAACATTGACCGCGTTTTCCATGACGAAGAAGGTCAGATTCAACACCAGCAACCTTTACCCTCTGATACCACTTGAAGGACCCCGGGACACCCTGAGAGGGGAGGGGTGAATCAGGGTGACCACTTTTTCTTTTAATGTGTTGGATCTTGTTCCCACGTTGGTAGGAACTTGTTGAACCTGTATGATGATTATGATCAAAATGAAAACATTCACATGCACAGAGAGAACACATCCATTTTTAATTGTTTCACCACTAAGGGCTACGTCCAAGGAGCATACGCCGACTGGTTGCCGGTCGTACCTAAATCCACTATGCTTCACTAGCTACGGATACAAAAGTTTGGGTACAGACACTCTGTCCCAGGCTCACTGCCTTTACAATTGTTCAGGGATAGCTCACTGCGTCCCTCGGGTCACTCCCGTTGACTCCCCCTGGCTCACTGCCGTTGGTGAAGTCCAACTCAGTTTATAGACGTGAAGGTCTCTTCTTCATTTGTATAAGAGTGCATCCTTTGTTGTATGTAGATGCTCTATTGAAGTCCGATTCTCACTAGAAGAAGAATATCACTTTTCCTCGAATGGACCGAGTAGATTCTCGGCTTTCGTGCAGCTCTAGCAAGGAAGACGTGCTTCAATAGTGTCTAGGTCTCCTTTTCAAGCCCGGCGCGCAAGTCTCCCGGCGGCACGCAAGTCTCAGGCGCGCAAGACAAAACTGGCGCGCAAGTGTCACTGAATCACCTGCGCGACACTGCCTTCTTTAACTAAATACTTGCGCGATCCACTTCCTTTCTCTTCCAAACTGCCTTGGGAGAACAGCCAAACACCGGTGCGCACGCTCTACTTGCGCGACAAAACAACCACCTGCGCGACTCAACCACCTGCGCGACGAGAGCTCGAACAATCTCTCGGCCTTGAACTCCGTTGAAAATGAGGAGGGGTGGTCCAGTATTTATAGGCAAACTGGACCCCCTGCGCGGCGGCGCGCAAGTCCCTTGACGGCGCGCAAGTCCTGTCTCCAGATCCTCTGTCGCGCAAGTTACTTGCGCGACCCAACCAACACTTGCGCGACCTTCTTTCCTTAGCCAAATTGTGATGTTCTGATCCTCAAAAACATATGGCGCGCAAGTCTTTCATCCTCAAAGAGCTCGGGGCGCAAGTATCATTGCCAAAAACACTTTACTTTATTTACGGATTTTCAGGCCCAAAAACTTGGCAAACACTGGGAAACAGCGCCACCTTCACTACTGTTTTCTTCCTGAACGGTATGATCGCTTTGTTGGTTCACACCCTGAACTTCCACTGAGTATTGACAAAAAACACAAACCATACACCAAATCATGCTTTGAAGAACCTGGTTCCAACATACATCCTACCGTTATCACCCTTATCCAATGCTTTATTACTCATTTACAACACTAGAATAGAATGGGAATCGAGGAATAATCAAGAGATTATCATGTGACTTGAGTGAAAAGTGGGGGATTCTCCTAGAGGATTTCATAGGTCAAAAGTGGGAATTGATGAAGGTAGTCCCCCCAATATTTTTTGTGATGAATATATCCCACATCATATAAAACACAATGAAAAACAAACACATTGGAAAGAGAAATTTTCATATGAGTGCACAACTCCTCCTCCCACATGAACACAAACACACTAATCCCAACTCGTACCCAATTCTTATTTTCCACAAAATTATACCCTCTAAATGTAGATCAGATCTAATTAAGGTTGGGGGGATTTTTGGTGCTCTAGTTTTTGAAAAAGAATAATTAATTCTATGTGTTGGTAATATTGGATCGAAATTAGGATGAAAATGGTGTGTCACCCAGTCCTTTGTGCCCTGATACATACAACACTTGTGTTACCTACATGTTATAATCACCCACACACCCTATCCTCCATATCTATATACTGATCCATAGACCCAACCATACTCAGCATATACTGTACACATTTCTTGTAGGTGTTGGGTGCCCAAAGATAGTTTTAGACCTCATTTGGGTGCCTAGATCCCATTGGATATATAAGGACCCCTAAAACTACAATATAAAGAGGAAGTATGAGGGAGTGAAAATTTTTCATGAAGAATTAGCCTTGGTAACACCTTAGCACAAGAAATCCATGCCCAAATCCTCTAAGAAACCCTTTAGTTGAGTTTTCACACTAAAATAATGGAAATGGAAGGATATAATATGTAATTTCATAATTTAATGAATATAACCATTAAAATACCACATTTACCAAGTCATTTACAAGACTAGAAATAAGAACCCTCCTCAAGAGGCACACCAACATGATAATCGTGGACCATTTAGGATCCCTATACATCCAAAAATGGGTATGAACTTTGTGTCCTTATATGAATGTGAATATATCTTAGAGGAAACCTATATGGGAACCCTTTCACTTAGGGAATTTAATTAGAATGGTGTATAACCTCTGAACACTTCCTTGAATAGAACTATGGACCCTATTAATGGGTCCATACCATGTTCATAAAAAATTTTCTTTTCCTAAGTCACTAATCTGGGTTTCCATTATCCTAGTTCACCAAATCATGCACCTCATTTTCCTAGGTCACCTACTTGGGTGCCTCATTTTCTATGGTCACCAAACTGGGCACCCTATTACCTAGAACTCATACAAGGAATCCTAAAATAAATTTAATTGGTTATTCATTCCATAATTATCCCATTTTATCATGTATTCCATTTATAATGAGGATGAGACATCTCATGAGGACCCTATCCTAGTTTCCCCCTCTAATTGAACAGAAACTCAGGGTACAACAAATTATGTAATCCCAAAATAATGAAGTTTCCTATCATTAAAAATTTAGAAAAACCTCCCTTGGATCATGATGCTCATATATATTTCCTCATTAGATACATCTCATCTAGTTGACAGTACATAGATCCCACGATACATATAATATCATTCTACAACATATATTACCCAGTTATATCCTTATCGATGATCTTATCTATGCATCCCCATTAATGAGCCATAGATTTCATGGTCCTCATACTAGGTGTTAGCCTTAACTGTGTACTCATTATTGATCTCATCCATATTACAACATTAATGATCCATGGCTTTTATGGTATTCCTTCTATGTGTAAGCCTTGACCATGTTCTTATTAATGATATAATACTTGTGCCGACATCAATTCATCATGGATGTCATGGTCCTCCAACTGGGTGTAAGTTCTAAACACGTACCCATTAAAAATATCATCCCCTAGACTCTATCAATAAGCCAATTATATCCCATTCCTCCCATTGTGTGTAAGCCTCAAACATACCCTTTCCAATTTAGTTATCAACAAATAGGATGAGATAGAATAGGTCTCTCATATGAAAGTCCCACAAAACCATTTTTAGGAATAATTCACCTAGTAGTACTGGCTATATAAGTTTAAAATGAACAATATATAGTACATTATGAATGATTGTAAACTAAAAATAATAGTTACTACTTATATGACCTCAAGCAGTAATACATCATTATTCCAGGAAGCATGACCTTGAAAGGAACTTCATTTGTTCATTGATGTACAACCTTAAATGGAACCCGAATTGTAACGACCAAAACTTTCATTAATGGAAATTCCTCTTGATTTAAATAAATGTCTTGTTATGGTTATATAAAATGTGAACTTAATTTGTTTTATGTTTCTTGATTTTAAAATACTTTTATGAATTATTACCGTTTCTAATATAGTCGTTGAACAGTGACCACATGACTAGTATAAATATAGGGCTTTAACAAATCCAATTTACTCAGAAAAAGGAAGCGATGGCCTCATCTAGTATACTTTCCCCATATGAAGCCCATTTTTCAGAGCTAGAAAAGGAGGTGGCTTGACTGGGATTCTCTCTTGACCAAGCCCAAGCCAATCTAGAACACATTAAGCTTGAGAAGAATTGACTATGGGAGAAGTGGAAGTTAATAGAGATTACCACCCGATCTATGTTATCCGAGTCACCCCAAGAGTCTATCACCATCGCACACTTTACTCTTTGGTCTTATGCGGATGTTATAAGGGTTTATGTAACAATACCCTAAAAATATGACTATGTACATTATTTTTGTATAAATAATGTGCATTAATTTTATTATTGTTACTTTGTAAATAGTTTTTAAAACAAAAATAGTATTTTCAGTTAATATTCAACTAAGAAATCTATTTTGATGAATTAATGGATTTTTGAATTAAATAATATTTTATGAAAATATTATTATTAAATTACTTTTTATTAAATATAAATTATCATATAATTCTATGAATGCAATTGTAATATTTATTAATGTTTGAAATCAGTTTTTGTAAAAAACCATGAATTTTTGATAAATATCGGGTTTTATTTTAAAAGTAAAAATTTACATATTTAGAAAATTATTTAGATAAAATGATTATTATTTATGGAATCTGTATGTTTAAATTATCCAATGGTGAATTTTTCATAATTTTCTGAGAGAGTCGAATTTTTGGGTAAAAATTAAAAACCGTTTAAATATATAATGTGTTTTATAACATCATAATGAACCAATAGTGATGTGATAAAATACTATAAACATTATATTCATCCAGTATATGTTTTAACATTCAAATAATATGATTTTGGGTTTGTTTTATTTATTTTACAAAGCTTTAGTGGACACTTCAAGGCTTATAAAACATTTTGTCTTTTTAATTTGTTTTCCTTGACAGTGTGACTCACCTCCACATAGGAAACCCTATTATTTTAAGAAGTTAGACCATTGGAATTATAAAATATTCTTTTCCACTCCCCTTTGGAAAAAACCACGGGATGATTTTTGGTTTTGATTAGTTTAATGTGAGGTGTCCCGAACATAAATAATAAAGAATTCCCTCGTCTTTCCTATATAAACCCACCCAAAATCCCACTTCCTCTTCACTTAAAGTCTTTGGAGTTCAACCAAACCCTACCATCCTCTCTCTAGAATCCTCCTTAGGTTTCCCAATCTCCTATTAAGCCTCTCTCAAGCCTCTCCCAAGATTTTGGGTTCTCACTTCGAAGTAAGGGATTTTTTCATTTCTCATTTTGTCCATTTTTTTAAGTTGTTATGCCCATTTTTTTCAATTAATAATGTTGGGGTATGATTTCACACCTCCACATACTGAACTCCTTATGTTTTGATTATTGGAGACCCCTTTATCTCTCATTAATTCCTCCCATGTACACCCGTTACCATGCCGAAATTCCGTGAGGGATTTCTCTCTCCTCTTTTACATCCAAGTAATTATTTTCAATTATGCATCTAAATTCCATTTTTTTGTTGGAAAATTTATCTATATTACCCAATTACTTCCCATTTCATGTAAATATGATTATACTATCCTTTATCTCCCATCAACCATTTTTTATGAGTTCTTATTTCATGCTGTTATGCTGCCGAAATTGCACTACGATTTTCCAAGCCAATGTCATTATGTAGTGAATACCATTCCTATTTCTCTATCAAGAGTTTTCAAATTTATGAACATTTACTTATTGATTATAAATTTTTATGTATGTATTCCACATCCGTTTATCATGGACTAAATGATGATGATTTATTCCATGTTTTATGATCCATGTGGCACACTTATGCATGAAATGAAATGTTTAAGAAGGGTGCTCCCTAATAGCACTCTAATGCCTTGGGTAAAGTATAGTATCATGATATGTCATGTGAAATGGTTGTTGACTCATGATAATTAAAGTGCAACAAGGTTTTAATCATTATTCAGGTGAAATTAGGGTTTACTCATGCTCTTTGTGCAATGAGCCTTCGCTCATGCTAATTCCATGTTAAGTGTTGTTGCCACATTTCCATGTTAGGATTATCATGCTTTATCATGCCTTTATGTTCATGTTTCTATTTTAATCCATTGATATTCCTATTTAATAACATGTATTTTATTACTTATGTTATTTCATGTTCATTCCCTTACTGGGCTTTATAGGTCACCCTTTTATTATGCATGTCCTCAGGTTATCCCATGCAATGATAAGTACGAGGGAATGTAGTGGTTATGTAAATGATGTTTTTCAATAAATATGTTTTATTTGTTGTTTTAAGTTTTTATGTAATGATCCTAAGCCCCAAAGACTCTAGACCTCTCGATCTTCCATGTTTTATTAAGTGAATAGTTTATTTAATAAATCATGTTTAAGTTTGTAATAAAGAGTAGGGTTATTATAGTTGGTATCAAAGGATAGTTTTAGTTATTTTGGGATTAAGATTAGAAAACCCTATTGAATACTTAGAGATAAGAATAAGTATAATAAAAACATACATAAGTATTTGTGAGTATTTAGTAAGTGTTTAATCAAGCTAATACATCCCTGTCAGGATATGAGCAGGTAGAGGTGGCTCTGGCACAGTTGTATCCTAGGGGTAAAACCTGAAAACACCACTTAGAGCTTGAATTGAATGGGAACTGGTGCACAACAACGGGCCTTGATGCACTCTTGGTTACGACACTCATGTGGGATATTCTTTGGTAAATTAAAAAGCTTAGTATGATCCCTTTTTATGGGAATTAAAAAAATGCCCCTAATAATATATGTTAGAAAGTCGATCAGGAATTGCATGGATTGAAGCCTATGGATTCATAAGATAAAGAAATAAAAGTTACCTATAAGTCGTTAGTTTTGTCCTTGAATTACCCATTATGTGTTACCCCTAACATTCATTTTATTCCATCCAATGGTCAGTAATAGGAGGACACGGGCTAACAACCGATGTGAAGATCAATGTGATGAATGTGTTAATGAGATTCCTAATCCAATGGGAGCGGGATTTCTGAACTTTGTCATGATTATCTCTCAGTTAACTCATGATTTGAATTGAAAAATTGGTCATGAGGAATGTTCACCCCCCTAAGAAAGAACAAGTCGCTATCGAGAGCTTCATGAGACAAAGGTCTCTAACTTTTAATGGATCGTTTGATCCCTCCATCGCCGAACAATGGATCAACTCCATTGAAAAGATATTCTCCGTCCTTAAATTTTCTGAACAAGAGAAGGTTATTCTAGCTGCTTTTCATATGGAGGGTGAAGAAAATCCATGGTGGGCATTGATCAAAAATACAAAGCCTGAGGAAGATATCGAGGCGTTGGAATGGAGGATTTTTGGAAGATGTTTTTTGATAAATATTTTCCGTGAACCCTCCAGCTTAAGATAATTTCTTTCCCTCAAGCAAAAAAGATGATGAATCTGTCAGAGCGTACGAGGTAAACATCACAACGCTTGAACAATATCCCTCCAGCTTTGTCATTACCACCGAATTCAAGGTTGACCGCTTCTTTGGTGGTTTGAAACCTAGCCTACAGAAAGCACTGGTGATCCGTGACTTCAACAGCTATGAGGAAATTTTCCAATGTGCCCTTAAGGTCAAAATAGAGATTGATGAATCTCAGGGGTATCATGGGGATAAGAAGCGTAAGGTGGACTTCAATTCTGGTGGTCTGATGGATAAATACAATGGTGCTAAGAAGATCCCACACCCCACTTTCCAAAGGTGTGGAAAAAATCTCCCCAGAAATTACCTAAAGAGGATGAGGAAGTGCTTTAGGTGTGGAAGAGAAGGGCACCTAGTTGTTAACTACTGACAAGAAAAACCCGCAGCTGCAACAGAGGAAAGGAATGCCCCATTCGAACCTCAACGCGTTGTTAATTGCTATAACTACAATGAACCAGGGCATCTTGAAAATCAGTTCCCTAAGAAAAGTGTTTTTGGAGGAAACCAACAACCTCCAAGGCACAAAGGGAGATCTTTTTCCATCACTACCACCGAAGTGAACCATAACAACGAAGTGGTGATAGGTATGCTAATTATTCATTAAAGAATAGTGAATGTACTATTTGATTCAAGTTCTACGCATTATTTTATATCACAAAAGTTAAGTAGAACAATACCAACACCACAACAAATCATGGGAGTAATGATGTTGTTGAGTATGGAAAATGGGGCAATCATTGCATCCCATTAATAATATTCATCCCCTGTTATAATTTGTGGACTGAATTTCCTAGTGAACCTATTCATACTCCCTTTGGTGGAATTTGATGCAATTCTTAGCATGAATTGGATTTCCTTATATAGTGCCTACATAAATATCTGTGAGAGGGAAATCACTCTCTATGTGGAGAATCGACCCCCAATTCTGTACAAGTGCTAGGAGGAAGATGAACCTTCATTATCTCTATCATCTCAAGCATGGATATTACTACCCTATGATCATGAGTATCTAGCTCAGATGATTGAGTCTAAGTAGGCAACCATCCTTGAAGACATGCCTATTGTGAAATAATTTGCTGAAGTGTTTCCCAAGGAATTGTCTGGTCTTCCTCCTAGAAGAGATGTTGAATTCTCAATTGATCTTATACCTGGGGAATTGACAAATATCCAAGACTCCATATTGAATGGCTATTGTGGAGCTTGAGAAGCTGAAGAAACAACTACAGGAGAATCTGGATAAAGGGTTTATATGCCCAAGTGCTTCACCTTGGGGTGCACCAGTTTTCTTCCTCAAGAAGAAAGATGGGTAAATGTTCCTTTTCATAGAATATCATGAGCTTAACAAAATCACGATAAAGAACAAGTATCCTCTCCCATGGATCGATGAATTTTTTGATCAACTATGTAGAGCGTAATACTTCTCCAAGGTGGATTTGCGGTAGGGATATTATCAAGTAAGGGTAAATAAGGAAGATATCCCCAAGGCTGTTTTTCATAAAAGATACATGCACTATGAATTCATAATAATGCCTTTCGGACTCACTAATAATCCAGAAATATTCATGGACTTTATGAATAGTGTCTTTAGGTATTAACTCAACAAATTTGTGGTAGTCATTATAGATTATATTCTGATATGCTCTAAAACCAAGGAGGATCATGAGGATCATCTATGAACTGTACTAGATACCTTGCAGAAGTAGAATATCTATGAAAAGTACAACAAGTGTGAGTTATGGTTAAAGGAGGTCTCATTATTGGTCTATATCATCAAAAGCAATGAGATATCTATGGATCCATCCAAAACAGATTCAATTGAGGGATGGCTGAGGCCAAAATTGGTAACAGATATCCATAGCTTTTTAGGGTTAGATAGATATTATCGACGATTTGTGAGAAATTTCTGATGATTTTCCAACCCTCCTACCAAGCTAACTCGGAAGGGAGTAAAGTTTTCTTAGACTGATGAATATAAAGAATGCTTCAAGGTGTTTAAAAGAAGGCTTATCACTGCACTCATGCTCACATTACCCATAAGTGGAGAACTTTTTTTTGTATTTGGTGGTGCTTAGAAGAAGGGTCTGGGCTGTGTGTTGATAAAAAATGAAAAAGTCATTGCCTATGATTCAAGGCAATTAAAATTTCATGGGCATAATTATCCAAACACATGATCTGGGGTTGGCTTCAGTGATCTTCTATTTAAAAATTTGGTGGCATTATCTATTTGGGGAGAAGTGTGAAATATATACAGACCACAAAAGCCTCAAGTATATATTAACACAAAAAGAGTTTAACATGCACCAACGAATATGGGTAGAGATGATCAAAGACTATGATTTCTCAATCCATTACCACCCTAGGAAAGTGAAAAAGGTGGATGATGCTCTAAGTAGAAAGGAACCGAGGAATCTATCATTTATGAGAATTGAGAAGGATCCAATCTTCTTAGATTGGATGAAGATGGACATGAGAATCATAAAGAAGGGAACATCATCAATCCTTTCACAAATGATTACTCAACTATCTCTTATGGAAATGTTAAAGGATGATCAAAAGGATGATGTGGGAATTTATAAGATATTGGAAGCTATCAGATAAGGGAAATCCTAAGAGTTCTATGTTAAGGAAGAAGGAATTGTGAGATTTGGGGAAGTACCATGTGTTCTATAAATTCCAGAGCTGAAGAAGGAATTTTTGGATGATGCACATAGTTCAAATATCTCTATTCACCCAGGAAACCCAAAGATGTATCGAGATCTCTGAGAGAATTATTGGTGGGATAATTTGAAGAAGGAGATTGCTGAATATACATCATGTTCCTGGTGTGTCACCAAGTGAAGGCAGAGAGGTATAAGTCTAAGGGGATGATGCAAACATTGCCCATACCAGTATGGAAATGGGAGAACATCACCATGGACTTTGTCACCTGATTTCCAAAGACATCCAAAGGAAATAATTCAATCTGTGTTGTTTTGGATTGTCTTACAAAGTCTGTACAGTTTTTTTCAATTCGGTAGGATTTCTCATTAGATCAAATTGCACAGATATATATCATGGAAGTGGTAAGGCTGCATGGAGTACCAATATCTATTATATCTGATCAAGATCAAAGATTCACCTCTATGTTTTGGAAGAGTATTCAACGTGCTCTGGATACTGAACTGAACTTCAGTAAGACCTATCATCCTCAAACTGATGGACAATCTGAGCGAACTATTCAGACACTGGGGGATATGTTAAGATCATGTTCTATGGACATCAATGGAGGGTGGGACCAACATCTTTCACTGGTTTAATTATCCTAAAATAACAGTTTCCTCTCGAGCATTTGAATGGAACCTCATTAAGCCCTATATGGGAAGAGGTGAAAAACACCATCATGTTGGGATGAAGTTTGTGACCATAAACTGCTATGCCTAGAAATGACCGAAGAAATGGTGGAGAACGTGAAAACCATTCAACAACATATCAAGGTAGCCCAGAGTAAACCAAAGAGTTATGGAGATAATTATAGATGAGACCTTGAGTTTAAAGTTGGAGAAATGGTATTTCTATGTATATCTCCATGGATGAATTTCACGAGGTTTTGAAATAAAGGGAAGTAAAGTCCTAGGTACATTGGTCTCTTTGAGTTTGTTGATCCTGTTGGAGCTGTGGCCTATTGACTAGCACTTCCACCTACCATGACCAAAATACATGATTTTTTTTCATGTATCCCTCTTAAGTAAGTACATACAAGACCCTTCACATGTACTCTCTTCAGAGGTAGTATAGTTAGAGGATGATCTCTCTTATGAGGAGAAACTAGTAAAGATCATAGATCGTAGAGAAAAAGTTCTAGGAAATAAGACAATTCCCCTCGTCAAGGTGTTGTGGTGAAACAACATGTTCGAAGAAGTGACATGAGAATTGGAGGAAGTGATGAAGAAAAGTTACCCACATCTGTTTTAGTGTCAGAAAAGGAAATTTCGAGGTCGAAATTTCTTAAGGGGGAAAGATTGTAATGACGCAAACATTCATTAATGGAAATTCTACTTGATCTAATTAAATGTCTTATTATGGTTATATAAAATGTGAACTTCATTTGTTTTATGTTTCTGGATTTTAAAATTCTGTTAATAATTGTGGCCATTTCTAATATAGTCATTGAACAATGACCACATGATTAGTATAAATATAGGGCTTTAACAAATCTAATTTACTCAGACAAAGGAAGTGATGGGCTCATCCAGTAGACTTTCCCCATATGAAGCCCATTTGTTGGAGCTCGCATAGGAGGTGGAATTATTGGGAATCACTATTGACCAATCCCAAGCTGAGATTTAACACATTAAGCTTGAACGGAACCGACTATGGGATAAGTGGAAGTTAATAGAGATTACCAACCGAGCAATGTTATCCGAGCCACCCCAAGAGTCTGTCATCGTCACACACCTTACACTTCGGTCTTATGCAGGTTTTATAATGGGTTATGTAACAAGACACTAGCACTATGACTATGTACATTATTTTTTTATAAATAATTTGCATTAATTTTATTATTGTTACTTTGTAAATAGTTTTTAAAGCACAAATAATATTTTTAGTTAATATTCCACTAAGAAATCAATTTTGATGAATTAATGGATTTTTTAATTAAATAATATTTTATTAAAATATTATTATTAAATTAATTTTTATTAAATATAAATGATCATATAATTTTGTGAATGCAATTATAATTTTTCTTAAGGTTTGAAAGAAATTTTTGTCAAAACCCATGAATTTTCGATAAATGTTGGTTTTTATTTTAAATGTCAAAATTCAAATATTTATAGAATTATTCAGATAAAATGAATATTATTTTTGGAATCAGGACTTCGAAATTATCCAACGGTGAATTTTTCATAATTTTCTAAGACAGTTGAATTTTTGGGTAAAAATTAAATACTATTGAAATATATAATGTGTTTTATGACATCATAATGACACAATAGTGATGTAATAAAATTCTATAAACATTATGTTCGGTCAATATATGATTTACCATTAAAATAATATGATTTTGGGTTTGTTTTATTTATTTTACAAAGCTTTAGTGGACCCTTCAAGGCTTATAAAAATTTTTGTCTTTTTAAACTGTTTTCCTTGAGAGTGTGACTCACCTCCACATTAAAAACCCTATTATTTTAAGATTTCAGGCCATTGAAATTATAAAATATTGTTTTACACTCCCCTTTTTCCAAAACCATGGGATGTTTTGTGGTTCTGATTAGTTTAATGTGTGGTGTCCCAAACCTAAATAATAACGAATTCCTTCTCCTTTCCTATATATGCCCACCCAAGATCCTACTTCCTAATCACTCAAAGACTTTGGAGTTTGGCCAAAACCTTACCTAATATCTCTATAATCCTAAAAAGTTTCCCCAAGCTCCCAATAAGCCTCTCTCAATCCTCTCCCAATCTTTTGGGACCACACTTCCTAGGAATGGATTTCTTCCTCTCCCATTTTAGTCCAATTTTCTTTAAGTTTTTATGCCTTTTTTTCATTAAAAATGTTGTGGTGTAATTTATAACCTCCCCCATACTGCCCTCTTTATGTTATAATGATGGGATACCCCTTTATCTCTCATTAATTCATCCCATGTACACCCTTTACCATGCCAAAATTCCACGAGGGATTTCTCTCTCCTCTTTAACATCCAAGTAATTCTTTTGAATTATACATCTAAATTCAATTATGTTTGTTGGTACACGTATCTATATGACCCCCTTACTTTACATTACATGTAAATATTATGAGACACCCCTTTCTCTATCATCAACTATTTTTATGAGTTCTTATTTCACGTCGTTATGCTGCCGAAATTGCACTACTATTTTCCAAGCCAATGTCATTGTGCAGTGAATACCATGCCCTTTTCTCTATCAAGGGTATTCACCTTCATAAAGATTTACTTATTGATTATAAATATTCATTTATGTATTCCACCTCCCATTATCTGGGAATAAATTATGATGATTGATTCCATGTTATATAATTCATGTGGTACACTTATGCCTAAAATGAAATGTTTAAGAAAGGTGCGCCCTGATAGCGCTGCAAAGCATTGGGTAAAGTATTGTATCCTGATACATCATGTACAATTGGTTTTGAATCATTATAATTCATGTGAAATGAGGTTTTACTCATGCTTCATGTGCAATTAGGGTTTACTCATTCTCCATGTGCAATGAGACTTAGATCATGCTAATTCCATGTTAAGTGTTGTTGCCACATTTCCATGTTCTGATTATCATGCTTTATCAGGACTTTATGTTCACGTTTATCTTGTGCTCCATTGATATGACTATTGACTAACATTTATTGGACTACTCATGTTATTCCACGTTCATTCCCTTACTGGGATTTATAGCTCACCCTTTTCTTATGCATGTCCTCAGGTTATCCCATGCAATGCTAAATACAAGGGAATGTAATGGTCATGTAAAGGAGGTTTTCAATAAAGATGTTGTATTTCATGTTTTAAGTCGTTATTTAATGATCTTAATCCCCAAAGACACTATACCTATCAATCTCCCATGTTGTATCAAGTAAATAGTTTATGTAATAAATCATGTTTAAGTTTGTAATAAAGAGCAGGGTTGTTATAAGAATGGTCCTCATCACATGAACTAAAAATATATCATGTACCATCAAGTGTTACCAAACTATGTATGTTTTGATTACATTCATATCAATATGTAGTAACCCCATCTTATGTTCCAAATTCCATCATCACTACACCTACCGATTCCTTAGATGAAAGTAAATTTCCAAGTGCCTAACTATGACGATTTAATCCAAAGTTGTAGAAAATAGATAGATAACATATGAAAGTTATAGTTTTTCACATATATACATGGTAATAATCTGTAAATTTTACAACCAATTCAAAAATTATTATTACTAAGAATTATTTAAATAATGTATCTTAAATATATAATAGTTTCCTAAACATGGAAAAAATACTTATTAATGGATGGGTAAATCTCAAATTAAATTGACTAATGTGCAATAAAAATATGTATTATTATATCCATACAAATATGTACCTTTGGAAAGTAGATATTTAAATAATAAAAACTTATAGGCATGAAGCATGTGGGAGAACACTCTTCTAGATGAAAATCTTGACAAGAATTTAGAATATTTATTTTCTTCTTCTTTTTATAAGAGGGATGTATTTTTTCATTTTTTTTGATTTATTTATTTTTCTTTTTCTTTAGGGTCTTAGAAGAGATGATATTTAGATTATAAGTTTACACTTCCTATCTAAGTTTTTACTTCATGGTTACTTAGAAGAGAGATAAGAAACATTGAAACAATAAAATTTTAAAACTATGGCGAATCCAATCAGAGGTAGAATTTTTGATATGATAAAAATTGTTGTTCCGCAGGGATTAGTCCACCTATACCAAGATGTGTGGGGTTAATCATTATGACTTAATAGCAATTAAAATTGTTCCCCTATTTACCTCTAAACTAATTCAGTGAATCAATCTCACTCTCATTCCTCAGCATAAGTTTATATGAATAAATATTAATAAGGAAAGAAAAATAATAGCCACAATAGAATCATATAATGAAGTTATAGTATAAGGTGGATGACTGTGTTCCTAATGTATGATGGTTTTTATCACACACAAACAAATTATATTTTATTATCAATATTAAGCTCATAAAGGCTATATACTTGAACATATTTCCCAAGAACTGACTAGGTATAATATAAGAACTATCATTCTATTTCAAGCTCTAGAACCAACTAGGATTTCCTCAATAAAATACTAGATTTTGATTTAGAATCTTGGAATGTGATCCATTGTAAAAACACAAGTCTCTTGTAAACTAATAATGATATGATCTTCTTCTTCAACAAGTATCAATCTCAAGGGATATATCCAACCTTAAGGTTTAAAGATATTATAAGATTAAACACCTATGATATTATTATATTATAGGAATTCATTCTCACTTACACTTTAAGTATAATATTCAACAAATAGTAAAAATGTTGGTCTATATCTCCCCATCAATGTTCTTATTTTTCTTCATCAATTCACATGAATAATATTTATAGATAAATTGGATCTATCTATTCTTCATCGCATTGAATATGAATTATAGTAGCTATTTTATGTAAGAACTCAGTTCTTATTCTTGTGGTACGAGTTTCCTCTTTTCCTTTATTCCTTAGGTGTTTTTGAGAAAATAAGGAAAATGGGGGAAAATCCCAAATTTTGTGGGTACATGCCTTGTACTTTCCAATACGCCTTGTACTTTGGCCATGTGGGATGACTACACAGGGCGTGTAGGCCTGTCAACGATGAAGGGTGTAAAAACTGACTACATGCCGTGTACTTAGTATATACATGTCATGTAATCAGTAGGTAGATGAATAGTAAGGTGGTGGAAGTATCCGCCAGCAGAGCGACATTACACGCCATGTAGTCAGAAATACACGCCGTGTACTCATGTCAACAGATGAACAGTGTGGCAGTGAAAAGTAGCCTCCAGAGGAACAGTTAAAAAATGAAAAGTACATGTCATGTACATGAGAGTACACACCATGTAGTTTGTTTTTTTATTTTAAAACAGGCAGTAGCCTCCTCATTTGGCAGAGGTGGCAGTGGACGCATTTGGTGCACCGGGAGGGAAGGCTGGAGTTTGGAGGAGCTTCTGACCGCACACCGGGAATCAGATTCTTCCGTCGTCGATCACGTTTGAACTTTGCGGGTGAGTTATTCCCTCTCCGGGAGCCTTTCCTGCCAATTCTTCCTCTAAGAGAAGTTATTTAAATTTTAATGAGAAAAATTTTATCCCAGATCTACACTGTTCTTGTTTTCTTTTGGAGGCTCCGTTCACATATATTAATCAAAGGAGATCAAGCTAGGTGGTCTGATGTTTAATTCCAACCGTCATGTGGTTTTTTGTACCATTGTGCTATAAGCCCATGTATGGGGTGTCGTATGACTGAGGCCTTGACTGATAAAATGCCTAGAATTTCAAAGGTAATTTAATGATTACGTATAAACGGTTTCTTGGGATCGCTGCTTTGATCTAGGTCCACCCCGTGGGTGTGTTTCCCTTATTTAGTTGTTTGGCCAGGATACCCGTGGGTATGCAGTGATTTAGCATGATTTGAGTTTTATTGAGAGAAAATGTATAAAGATTGTTTGATTATGTGTTATTCTTGGCCCGGTTACATTCTTATACTGAGGGCAGTGTTTTGTTTAGCCTGAGGGAATCTTTTCTCATGCCTGTGGGTAGTATCTCTTGTGCCTGTGGGAAACACCTCGTATGCCTGCAGGTAGTATTCGTTATGCCTGTGGGTAGTCACCTGTGGGTTTCGATTCTGATTACTTGAGGGTAAGGATTTTCATGTCTGCATAAAACATTTAATTTGTATATTCACTGTGGTGATTTATTATGTTGTACCTTCCAAGCTAAAGCACAAGCTTGGGTTTCAGAAATAATTAATAAAATGGCAATGTAACTAGAAGAGATAGTTACTTTTGAGTACTTCCTAGTTTACGGCATTTTATTATTGCACACTGTTGTTTCACATTTTCACTGATAGTTGGGCATGGCCCTTTGTTGGTTGCCTACATGGGTTTCTTTCTCACCCCCTGTTTGGGTCATGTCTTGGCCCTAAAGAGATTATATTTTTGTAGGTGTTGATAAGGGTAAGAGTCCCCATACATGTACTTGATTATTGAAGAGGAGTGGGAGATCATGGGACCGAGCATAGGCTTGCGACGCTACGGAGTTCCTACTGCACTGATTTGTTTTTTCTTTGCTGTATTTTTCCCCTGTACTGTATTGTTTTAGATTGTGGTGTATCCTGTTTTGGATTCCTTCTTGGACATAAGGACATATTGCATCATCGTATTTATATGACTATTGGTCTTTTCTTTACTTCAGTACTGCATCCATTTCAGCATTATTATTGTTTACTGCTTCTGCTTTTGTATGTTTATATCTATTTCCATTGCTCTACACTTTAAAAAAAGAGGTCAGAGTTTCCCCACTATCAGACATAGGCCCTCGCTGCTAGTCGGCATCCTCTAGCGTTTGAGGAAATGAGCTTGAAGTCAAGTGACCAACCGGGTTCGGGGCACTCGTTGAGTGGCACCCAGATTCGGGATGTTACAAAGTGGTATCAGAGGATTTATTTTCTCTTGACATACTTTTTGGAGCCTATAGCTAGGGATTGGACGTAATAGGTACTTGGTAATAAGCTGTGCTCAGGAGTAGCTAACCTTTGTATTGGAAAACCAATTTACCTCATGTTGCAATTTTTCTGATTTTTCACTTTTACATTTGATTTGATTTTCACCATTGGATGATGAAATTGTGGTGTGCTGTTTATATTTTTATACTGGGTTCTATTTAGTTGCAACTCGATGAAATGAGGGTATGCCATCTCATGCATCATTTAGGCACATGTTAGAATCACATGCCATGCATAGTTTCCATGCCATTTAGGTGCATTAGAAATTGCATGATGTTGTGATAGATGTTGTGCTATGAAATGCATGCTGTTGTGATAGGTACCTTGTTAGAAATACCTGCTATTTGATGGGGTATTGGTACATGTTACATTTGAGTTTTTGGATGCTAAACATTGATTCCTGAGAAGTATGGGCTCTCTTGGACCGAAATTTAGCAGATCATGATCTAGACTTTTGTTGTGTTTTGTACTATAAATTGAAAGATCAGGTGTTAAAATTTTATTCGTGGGGAGTATGGCCCCCCCACAGATTGGAATTTGGCATACTAATGCTTGAAATTAAAGAAAAATGGGATCCAGAGTAGTTTCTGAGGTGTACTGTCTGGAAACCCAGACAACACGGCGTGTGGTTCTATGAACACACGCCATGTACTCTTCTATTTGAGAAGAAATGAAAAAAAATTAAGTACACGCTATGTACTATAAGTACACACTTTTTAGTCTCTAACCGTGTCATAGGCCGTGTGGGCAGTGACAAAGGATATGGAATGTCTTGAAGGAACACGCCGTGTAGTGTCAGCTGAGTAGCCGACCGAGTAGCTAACAACACAGGTTGGTTGGGGATTTTTAGTACACTCAGTGTCCATCTAGAACACTCTGTGTAGTGTAACCTGGGTATACAGGCTGTGTCACTAACAAACATGGGCCGCTGATGCTTGACTAGTACACGACGTGTACCTATGGGACACACTGTGTAGTCTTGACCGGAAAGAGACCATGGGGATTTGGATGTGTGGCCAGGGAAAACAAAGAGGTGTACACACCGTGTATTTTGGGTTGAGACATGCCCAGACCAGCATCAGAACACAACCATGTAAGGGCTTAATGGTACACACCGTGTGGACTTTATACACGTCGTGTAGTCTCTATTTTCCAGTTCTTGTGTTGTTATTTCCCTTTTTGTGTGGGCACTTTTTAATGGACACAATAACCTTGATAGTAAATTAATCTAAGGCGTAAGTTTGACCATGTAGAGTGATGTCTCCGATACAACAACAAGTTGTTATCTAAGAGAGTGGTGAAGATTATACTCCAGAGACGGTAGGCCATGGGCTACTAGTGGATCCTCCAGTAGTTCCAGATGTGGCGCCAACCGTTATTCTGGAAGCAGGCACGGGTGTGCAGTTCTGTGAAGGCTTCATGCAGTTCATGCAGACCTTCCAGGGAGCACCGCCGGTTGCCACATCTATGGCAGAGCTGACACGTATATTCCAGCAGCAGCATCTGCCTACATTTTCAGGGGATGGTGGACCACAGGCTATGGAGTCTTGGCTAGGTTCTATGAAGAATATCTTCGAGCATCTGGAGATGCCTCTAGGGAGGAGGGTCAAGTTTACTACATACATGCTGCGTGATTCCGCCAAGCGATGGTGGGATGTTACCACCCAGACTAAGCATCATAGATACATGGCATGGGAATATTTTCAGGCATTATTCGATGAATTTTTATTTCTTGAGACGCTGAGGGTAGATAGAGCTCGAGAGTTCATGAATCTATAGTAGGGAGCCATGTCAGTGATGGATTATTCTTCCCATTTCACCGAGCTATAGTGTTTTGTAGCTGTTCTGGTGGGTGACGAGGCGTTGAGGACTAGATGCTTTTAGGATGGTCTTAGATATGACATCCGTGCATTGGTGAACATTTTAGGTTGCCTACAGTGCATTATATTGTGAACGAGGCACTAATTAATGAGCAGAACCTATGGGAAGCTAGCGTTGCAGGCCAGGGCAGATCGGCACCAGTTTTTGGTACTATTTCTAATGGTAAGAGGAAATGACAGATGGATTCCTCCCACAGTGGTATTACTATCCCGAAGATTTCATCATGTGGCCAGGTCATGTGCTACCAATGTGGTAGAGAGGGGCACAAGAGACCTTAGTGTCCACGTGACCCAGTGGAGTGCCGAGCTTGTGGTAGGATGTGTCATCTGCAGTGATTTTGCAGGGCGTTTCAACTAGTGTCTAGTGAGAGGGGTTCTGTGCAGAATCCGCATAAAGGAGAAAGGCCAGAAGCTTCTTACCAGTCATGTAATTAGGATATGTTGAGATGTTTAGGCCAAGGTTGTTTTCAGGACCATGGTAGCCAGACACCAGGATCTCAGAGACAGTAGGGCAGGTCAGCTCCGGGTTGCCAGGCTGTGTCGTAGGGCTGTGTTACTAGGCAGGCATATACAGTGCAACATATCTAATAGGAGTAGGATCCCAGACATTCCACGGTCATAGGTACTATTCTAGTAGCTTTTGTTTTGTCTTCAGTACTTTTTGATATTGTTTCTACACATAGCTTTATATTTGGGGCTATTGTGGAGAGCCTTGGTCTCTATGTTTCTTCTTCTTCTAATGTCATGATTCTAGACACTCCATTGGGTATTATAATAGTTAGTGTGCGTCAGTGTAAGGAGTGACCAATAGAGGTTGGTGGGTCTCACGTTCTATGGGACCTCTATGTCTTATAGATGACAACCTATGCTGTCATTCTTGGGATGGAATGGTTGGTACCCTTTCGAGCCTTTGTAGATTGCTATCATCGCAGGGTGAGTTTCACTTAACTAGAGGGTAGAAAGTTTCTATACAAGGGCGAATGAGAAGTCCAAGCGAGCCGAGTTGGACCTGATCATCGTGGGTGAGGTGGAGTGACAGCCCAGATTGCGAGTTTATATTTGGATGACCAAGGAACATGTCAGATGAATTTCCCTCCAGTAGTTTATCGTTTCAGGGATGTCTTTCCGGATGACTTTTCAGGTCTACCTCCCGAGCAATAGGTGGATTTATCTATTGAGTTTGTACCAGGAGTGGCACCGGTGTCCATTCCTCCTTATAGGATGGCTACGCTAGAATTTCAGGAGCTGAAGAAGTAATTAGAGGAGTTGTAGGAAAAGGGTTTCATCTGACCAAGTACTTCACCTTGGGGTTCACCTGTCCTGTTTGTGAAGGAGGACCCCTCAGACTCTGTGTGGTTTATCGGAAGCTGAACTAGTTGACGGTTAAGAACCGATATCCCTTGTCGAGGATTGATGATCTTTTTGATCAACTTCGAGGAGCTCGAGTGTTCTCAAAGATTGACTTGAGATCCAGTTATCATCAGTTACACGTTCGACCATTGGACATACCGCTTACAGATTTTTGGAGCAGTTATGGTCTATACGAGTACACTTTCATGCCGTTTGGACTCATGAACATGCCATCAGTTTTCATGGCTCTGATGAATTGTGTGTTCCACCCATATCTGGATTATTTTATGGTAGTCTTCATGGACGATATCTTGGTATACTCTCACACTCGACACGACCATGCTACCCATATAGAGATCGTTCTGAGTACACTGAGAGAGCATTAGCTATATGTTAATCTCTCAAAGTGCCACTTTTGGATGGACTAGATACACTTCCTAGGTCATATCATCTCAGAGGCATAAGTTGCAACAGACCTAGAGAAACTGAGAGTGGTAGTTTCCTGGGAACATCCTAAGAATGTGTTTGAAATATGGAGTTTCTTGGGGCTGACTGGTTACTAAAGGCACTTTATACATGACTTATCCTGCTTAGCAGCGCCATTGATGGGTTTTAATAATAATGGTGTGATGTTTTTTTGGTCAGAAGCTTGCGAGATATCCTTTCAGGAGCAGAAGGGAAGGTTCAAATCATCACCAGTCCTGATACTTTCAGAGAAGGGGAAGAGCTATACTGTTTACTATGATGCATCGGGTATTGGGCTGGGAGCATTGTTGATGTAGGGTGATCAAGTAGTTGCATACATGTCTCGGTAGTTGGGGCCACATGAGAGGAATTACCCGATGCATGATCTCGAGTTGGCTGCAGTTGTTCATGTGTTACGCTGTTGGAGACATTATCTCTTGGGAGAGTATTTTTTGGTGTTTACGGACCACAAAAGTTTCAAATATATCTTTTCCAGCATGACATGAATTTGAGACAGTGAATGTGGGTTGAATACCTTCATTCCTTAGACTTTGAGAATGCCTATACACCTGGTAAGGGTAATGCAGTTGCTGATGCACTGAGTAGGAGGACTCAGTTACAGGTAGTGTAAGAGGCCAATGGTGAGTGGCAGCTCATGGATTTGTTATCTGAGATGCATTTGGAGGTGCATGATAGTCAGGGTCAAGCCTATCTTTCTTCCTTAGCTATGAATTCTACCCCCTAGATAGAGTGAGGATGAGATAACTATCAGATTCGAAAGGCCTAGTTCTACGAGAGTCGATGGAAAGTGAGGACCCTCCTCCTGGTTGGACGATTAGTGAGGATGAGGTACTATGTGTCCATGGAAGAGTGTGGGTTCCAGGGGATATACGCGAGGAGATAATACAGGAGTTTGATGCTTTATCTTGGGCAGTGCATCCCGGAGTTTCCAAAATGTACCTTGACTTGAGATATCAGTATTGGTGGTAGGGTATGGAAAGAGAGGTAGCTGGTTTTGTTATGAGATGTTCCACCTGTCAGTAGGTGAAAGTGGAGCATCAGAGGCCATCTTGACTACTACAATAGTTAACCATTCCAGATTAGAAATGGGTTGATGCCATGATGGAATTCGTGACCGGGTTGCTAAGGTCACCTCGAGGCAGTGATTCCGTATGGGTTGTTGTGGGAAGAATTATGAAGGTATCTCACTTTTTTCTGACCAAAGAGACCTTCATTGTTGACAAGCTCGGAAATTTGTATATCTGAGGGGTTGTACGCCTTCATGGGGTCCCTCGTTCTGTTGTTTTACATAGGGACGCCCGTTTTATGCCCCATTTATGGAAGGGTTATTAGAGGTCACTAGGTAAATAGCTGCTTCTGAGCACAACTTACCACCCCCAAACCGATGGCCAATTAGAGCGTACGATACAGGTTCTAGAGAACATGCTGCGTGCATGCGCCGTAGACTTTGGGGGCTCTTGGGAGAAGCACATACCCTCGTTGAGTTTTCCTACAATAATAGTTTTTAGGAAACTATTGAGATGACACATTACGAGGCTTTATATGGTAGGCCATTCCAATCACCATTGTGCTGGTTGGAGGCAGGTGAGACAGCTTTATTTGGACCACGTCTCATGCATGAGAATTCACAGCAAGTCCAATTGATATAGAATCAGATGGATACAGAAAAATCTCATCATAAATCTTACGCTGATCACCGCAAATGACCCTTGGAGTTCGTGGTCGAGGATCAGGTTTTCTTAGGTGTTTCTTGAGGTTGGGAAACATGTGGATCAGGAGATAGGGTAAACTTTCACCAAGGTAAGTGTGACCGTTTGAGATTCTAGAGAGAGTCGGGTTGGTTGCCTATCGGTTGCAGTTACCACAGAGGTACCGGGCCATGCATCACGTCTTCCATGTATCTCAGCTCTTCCATTATGACTCAGACACGTCTCAAGTTTTTCAGCATGAGGAGGTTGATCTTCATGCCGAAGCATCCTTTGAGGAGAATTCGATTTGTGTTGTTGATAGGAGCATGATGGTTCTTTGAGGCCGGTCAGTTCCTCTCGTATGGGTGATATGGAAGTGTGGTTGAGTGCAGGACGAAACTTGGGAGTGGGAGACCGACGCACGTGCTCAGTGGCCAGAGTTGTTCTGAGCTTTATCTTCACCACCTTTGGAAGGGAAATTCGGGGATGAATTGATTTAAGGTGGGAAGTTTTTACAAACTCAGTACTTATTCTTAAGGTACATGTTTCTTATTTTCCTTTTTCCTTAGGTGTTTTTGAGAAAATAATGAAAATGGGGGGAAACTTCAAATTTTTTTGGGTACATGCCATGTACTTTTCCACACGCCGTGTACTTTGGCCATGTGGGATGAGTACATAGGGCGTGTAGGCCTGTCTGCAATGAAGGGTGTAAACAATGACTACATGTTGTGTACTTAGTATATACACACCATGTAATCAACTGGAAGTTGAATAGTAAGGTGGTGGAAGTAGCTTCCAATGGAGTGAAAGTACACACCGTGTAGTCAGAAATACACGCCGTGTACTCATGTCGACAGATGAACAGTGTGGCGGTGAAAAGTAGCTTCCAGAGGAATAGTTAAAAAATGAAAAGTACACAACATGTACTTCAGAGTACATGCCATGTAGTTTGTTTTTTTGATTAAAACTGGAAGTAGCCTCCTCATTCGGCAGAGGAGGCATTGGACGCGTTTGGAGCACCGAGAGGGAAGGCCAGCTCTTGGAGGAGCTTCCGACAACACACTGGGAATCAGATTCTTCTGCCATCGATCACGTTTGAACTGCGCAGGTGAGTTCTTCCCTCTCCGCGAGTCTTTCTTTCCAATTCTTCCTCTAAGGGTTTTAACAGGAAATAGTTTATCCCAGATCTATACCATTATTTTTTGTTTCGGGAGGTGCCATTCTTATATATTGATCAGAGGAGATCAAGGTAGGTGGTCTGATGTTTAATTCAAAATACCATGTGGTTTTTGTGTACCGTTGTGCTACGCGCCCATGTTTGGGGTGTCATATGGATGAGGCCTTGACTGATAATATTCCTAGAATTTTATAGTAAATTTAATGATTATGTATAAACTATTGTTTGGGATCACTGCTTTGATCCAGGTTCACCCCATTGGTGCGTTTCTCTTGTTTAGCCGTTTGGCCAGGATACCCGTGGGTATGCTGTGATTTAGCATAATTTGAGTTTTATTGAGAGAAAATGTATATAGATTACTTGCTTATGTGTTGGGATAGGCCCGGTTACTTGCTTAGCCTGAGGTTAGTGTTTCGTTTAGCCTGAGGGAAACTTTTCTCATGTTTGTGGGCAGTAGATTCTGTGCCTATGGGTGAAACCTCATACGCCTGTGGGCAATATTTGTTATGCCTATGGGCAGTCACCTGTGGGTTTCGATTCTGATTACCTAAGGGTAAGGATTTTCATGTCTGCGGACAATGTTTACATGGTATATTCATTGTGGTGATTTGTTATGTAGTACTTTCCAAGATAAATCCCAATCTTGGGTTTGATAAATAATTAATTAAATTGAAATATAAATGGTAGAGATAGTTACTTTTGAGTACTACCTAGTTTACTGCATTTTATTATTGTACACTGCTATTGCACATTTTCACTAATAGTTGGGCACAATCCTTTGGTGGTTGCCTACTGGGATTTATTTCTCACACCCTGTTTGGGTCATTTTTCTGGATGAAACAGATTATATTTCTGCAGGTGTTGATAATGGAAAGAGTCCCCATATAGGTACATTATTATTTCAGAGGAGTGGGAGAGAATGAGGCCAATCTTAGGCTTGCAATGCTGTTGAGTTCCTGCTGCACTGATTTGTTTTGCTTCACTCTATTTGTCCCATGTATTGTATTGTTTCAGATTGCAGTGTATCTTGTTTTGGCTTCCTTCTTGGACTTAGGGACACATTGCATCATCGTATTTATATGACTGTTGGTCTTTTCTTTACTTCAGTACTGCGTCCATTTCAGCATTAGTATTGTTTACTTGTTTTTCTTTTGTATATTTATATCTATTTTGGCTGTGCTACACTTTGACAATTGAGGGCATAGTTTCCCCACTATCAGACCTAGGCCCTTGCTGCTAGTCAGCAGCCTCTGGCATTTGGGGAAATGCACTTGTGGTCATGTGACCAACTGGGTTCAGGGCACCCATTGAATGGCACCCAGATTTGAGACGTTACATTTTAGATCTCTATCATCTTTGATAATGTCTTACTCTTCTTCTTCTTCTTCTTCTTCTTCTCTTACATACTCATCATATCACCTTGATATTATTTTCATACATTGAGTATAAAAACCGTTTAATCTGAATACTATAATATTTCATGATCCAAATTTTTTAAAATAATTAAAACATATATAAAACGTATTTTAGATTATATATAATAATATTTAATATTAAATTCATGAGAAATTTTAAAATATGTGTCCTTGATAACCACCTAGATAATTAACCATTAAATATTCTACCATATCCACTAAATAGTAAACCTATTATAAGGATTCAACTTCTCATTATTCTTATAATTTAATTCAACATGATATCCCTCAATTTTTATATTTTCCCTCCTCCAAATGTCCATAATAGATGAAATCACTTAATTCTATGTTTTTATGATAACATTGAACATCACAATCATAGAGTGATGTAATTTCTCAAAACATGATTTTTTTGAAGATCAAATAGTGGTATATTCTATCATAATGTGACATAATATATTATATAATTCCATTTCCAATAAAAATATTCATGATATAACACCATGGTTTGAAGCTCGTGCACAACACTCTCTTCATAATGAATTATTTCCTGGCCTTCTTCTCATGGTGTGACTGCATATGAACTTACACAAATATCTTCCACTTATATTTTATCCCTAAACTACATTGTCACATGCTCTTCTTCTTCAGGATTCATAACCAATTAATCACATCCATAATTCTTCATAGAAACCAATTTCTAGAATCATGGGTTAAAAATTCAACATAGTGATGTTTTTGACTCAAAGAATAGACCAAGATTCATATATTTGATACAAAATTATTATATCTTAAAAATGGAAAACATTATGTACCACCTAAATAATTATATATACTCTTATATATTAATTTAATAACACATATTTATAAAAAATAGACCTTATGAATGAAATGGAACATCAAAACTATGGAAAAGTTTCAATTTTCAATTATGAGTACCTTTTTATTTGAGTCGAATAACCCTTAAATATCACAACAAAGGTTTGTATTTTTTTAAATTATAGTTATCCTTGAGATAATATTTTTCATGTTTGATTACCTGAATTTATTAATCATGCATAAAAAATATTACATATCACCATAAGTTTTTTTTCAATTGTTAAGTCTCAATCAGAAGTTAGGTAGAATATATTACACATCATTAAAAACCCTAGATATTACTTGAAGGATATTGCGTATCACAATAAAAACTACAAAGGAAATTTAATATTATACACAATATCTTTAATATAAACATGAAAATATTAAATATCATAATATTATTCAATAGTTTTCAAAATTTTTGATTCTTAGAAATATATTTCATCAACCTTCCAACTTCACTCATATTTTTAAAACTTCTAAAATCACCTCAAAACTTCTTCAAACCATCTTAGGTAATCTTAAACGACTTCAAATAATTCTCAAGCATAATATAATTTTTTATTAATATCATATTAGTCTTCATCATATGATAATACTTAGATTGTAAATTCACCAAAATACCATCCAATATTTATTCCTTTTCAAACTATCTCTAGGTTCTCAACTTATTTATAGAGATGAACTATCCAATAATGTTTATAATCCATCAAACTATTCTTAGAACATCAAATCCCTCAAATGACTCAAATCTATAAAAAATGATTATGCACCTAAACCATAAATTAGCTTCTATATTCTCTTAATTATCTTTTAAAATCATTGGAAAACAAAACAACTCCATGAAATATGAGCAAAAACTCAATATTCAAACACCATTACCACATGTGAGTGAATATCCAATAACCCATTATCTTCTTCTTTGTTTAATATTACAACCTATTAATAAACGTATTTATCATTGATCAAACTTGTATGAAAGTAAGTCTTAAATCTTAAAGATTATATATTCTTTGATCTTCTTTAACTTAGCACATGATGAAATATTTCTTGGGAACTACAACCAATCTCTTCATTGAACCTTATCATATTTTAGGTACTTAAAAATTCTTCCAAGTTTATATTCTTTTAATTTATTAACATCATTATCATTTAATTCACTATTAATTACAACAAATTCAACTCAAAACCAAGTGGGTTTGAGGTGAAAAAACATTTCATACATAAATATTACACTTTATTAGATGAATATTCATTTTTTATCATTATGATCCATTCAAAAATTGTATGTGTTTAGTGTATTTTGAAACTTTAATACATAAATAATTATTATATAATATATATACACCATTTAAAATATATTTATTCAAACATAGAACCCTTATTAGACATATAATACAAAAAACCATTTGTTGTATGATGGGAAAAGGAAACATAATAAAGGTTGAGCTCATATCCTCATTAAAGGTAAAAAAGTGTGATATCAACGATCATTTAATTGTAAAATGAGAATAAGGGTATGACAACATGACCATAATATTTGAAAACCATATAGAATGATTCATAGAACATAATCATGAGTCATGGAATAAATATTAAGACATGAATAATAAATGAATCAAAGAACCAAATCCTTGTGAGCATAAATTAGAATAACATCCTATCATAAAATAGTGAAATAATAATAATCATAGAAATATTATTTGAATAATACCCAACAAAATATTCATCCCAAGTTAGAATTGGGATGAACACCTGTGTACCTAATTTAGGCTTGGGATAACCACTTGTGTACTATTTTTGGGCTTGGGATAATTACCTGTGTACCATATTTTGGGCTTGGGATAACCTCATGTGTACCATTTCATCTCATAAAACAATAATATTTTACAAATGTAATGGTGGAATATAACGGACCCACCTGTCACATAATCCCAATCCATTCATATGTATGCCCCAAGATCATGATAAAATTGATCATTTCATCGTAATATAACATATGGAAAAGAAAACAGGTTTCATAAGTATTTTATCATCAAAATCATAAACTACCATAAACAAGAATAAATTTTGTATAGTTGGATCATATCACCTGTGAAGCATTTATAACATCATTATATTTTACCATAGAAATAAATACCCCAAAAATATCCCCATGATATTTTCTTGAGAAATATATCTATTAAATTTTGAAATCACTTATTTAAAATATAAAAAATTAAAAAATATGAAGGGAAAATTTTTCTTTCAAAATAACTATGGAACCTTTTGAAGGAAAATTAAAATTATTTAGTTGTCATGATAGTGGGAAATTTTTTTGATACCGTACTCATTAAAACAAGGATTGTATTTACACCATTAATAAAAAAACCTCATTCATAAAATTATAATAAGATTATTTTAAAACCATTTTTTGCATGAATTAAAACATTGGTAAAAATGACTTCAAAGAATAATTAGATAATATTAAAATATTATTGGAATATTTTTAGATAAAATTTATATGGAATAAAAAGGATTTTAGATCAAATAAAGAAATGATGTCAGTTTTCCTTAAGATAATTCTTTTTGTATCTTGCGTTCAAAAAGAGAGGAAAATTAAATGAAAAAAATGAAATATTTGGAAGTATACATAGGATAATAAAATACATAATATTTTGGGGATATAGATCATATAATTTCAACCACATAAATTTATGTATAAACAAGCACAATTAAAAAAGAGAGATTGTAAAATAAAACCCTTACCATAAGATTGAATTGCTTCATAAGTGATCTAAACTCCATTACAGTAAATTTAAATTTATTATAATTATATACCAGAACCATACACATACTTATAATAATATATATAATTCACTTATAACATTTTAATGAAAATTTATTAATAATTATTTATATAAATATTCATTTCTTGGTGTTAACTATTTCATTTTTCATATATATTTCGGTTTAAAGGTTTTGGTACTTGTAATTTGATCATAATTAAATATTATAAATAATATTAATAATTAACTAAATATCACATATATTCATTAAATACCTAATTTGAATCATCTATAAAAGGTAGGTATTGAAAAGTGAATTACACCATTCATGGTGAGAGTAGTCCATACGTATTTATGAATGCTATTTTAATTTTATAAAGAAGATGGAAAGTGTAACACCCCGAGATTTTATGAAAAATATTCTTTTAATTTCATTGATGTCTTGTGTTTTAAGCTACAACAAGATTGCCTTGCGCTATACGCAACACCGTATGAGCTTGCAGTATACACAACACTATTCTTGGATCATGTTACACACAATTTTGATAGTAGTTATTCTATGAAACATTGAGTGTATATATATATATTTAATGTATAAATGAAATATGTTTAGATTCTGTTATAGGAAACAATAGAGGAGTCTTGAAAAACACACAAACCTGACTTGTCTTGCATTACACGCAATCACGACCTTCCTCGATAGCATGTGTTGTACGCAATACCAGGTTTCACTAAACAACGATATATTGTTATAATATTATTATTGACTAGAAGTTATGAATAGTATTAACTAAATTTTAAATTTTATAACATTATTATTCATCTTACACATTTTCTAGAATATGGTATGAGAACAAAATAAAGTTTTCGTGTAAAATATGTATTTTTAAAAAATTACAGTTTTCCCGCCTTTTGATGACGCACCCACCTTAAATCTTGTTTTTTTCATGTCTATAAGTTCAATTTGAAAAAAATAAAATTCTTCTTTGGAATCAGGATATAAAAATTTACTTTGGATAAAATTTTCATATTATTCTGATAACTTTCATATTTTAATGAATAGTAAAAAACACGCTATATTTTAATTTAAAAAAACTTTTTTCATCGCAATAATTTATATAGTTAGATTATATTTTTTATTGGTTTTAAAGAGTAATTAGAATAATTTTTTACCATTTAATCTAATTTTGTTCATTGGAATTAATTTCACTTTGAAATTAGATATAAACAAGTATCAATCTTTTGATTGTTTTTGTTTCTTAAAAACATGCTATTTGTTTTGATAACGGGAATTAAATTTAAAATTAATTAATGCCGCTTATATGTTATGAATTTGGTAAAATATACATAAATTTTGAATTCAGAATATCGAATAATTCTTCGGCTGAATTTTTGGTATTTTTCAGAAAAACATCAATTTTTAATGAATAGTGAAACCACTTAGTGGTAGGTAAAAAGCTGAATTTTTTTAATTTAAATTAAATTTTACCACTTCTGTGAATTGAATTACAAAGATCCTAGAGACAAATTTAAAATCAAGGACTAAAATGTGGTTCAATAATAGAAAATATTTTTTGGTGAATAGTAACTTTTTTACTTTTATTTACCACGGTTAAAAGTAAATAGGATAATTAAGGGTAAAAATGATATTATTATTACCCTAAAACATGACCTAATTTTATTGGATATGTGTATTTCTACCAAAAACAACCTTAGGAATAAAATATGACCATTTAGTCCCACTTCGATTAGATTAGGACATTTAATATTAATTTATTTAAAGAAGGGTTAAAATAGTTAAAATCCAATTTCAATAAGTAAATCAATTTTAATATAGGGTTATACATAAGATAAATTAGACTATAAATATTCATTATAAATATAAAACTATTTTATACATAATGGTATTTTATTTATAATTTTTAGACATTAAATAATTTAATTTATTTATGACTCAAAGATGATGCAGTAATTATCTTATTAATAAAATATTGACATAATTGATGTTGTAAATACCCAAATAAATGTAATTTTAGATTTTTTATGAATTTAAATAATTTTCTAGGTTAATATGACATGTGAGTTTTGATTTAATTAAATTTTTTAGAACTAATAATTCTGTTATGATTTTCACAAAAATCAATTACCAAATAGTGTCAAAATTGACTTAAAATAGTTTTTAAAACAAATATTATATTATTAATTGTTATTTTATTCTTAAAAATCTAAGGTTCAGCCAAATGACTTAGATAATGTTATATATATTAATAATAAAAAACATGGGGTTATTGTGTCTTGTTATAGTAAGTTTACTAACCTCATAGTGTAAGAAACAAAAGACACGGTAAAAGTAAAATTATTTAACTTAAGGTTAAATCTAAATGATAAGGTTAAAATAGAAACCTAAACTTGTATAAATTCTATTGGATGAGAGTATTTAGACCCATCCAAAAATTAGCTTCAAAATAAATCAATTTGGATATATTAAAAACCGAATATGACTTTATAATAAAATAATATTTCTAGTTTTTCCAAAGGTGCCCCTCTCCTCCCTTATAAAAGGGCACCTCCTCCCTCTATTCCTCACACCACTTTTATCCTTCAAGATCAGAAAACCCCTAACAAATTATATTCTCCACTTCCCTAGAAACATCCTAGAGGTCCTGGTCTTCTTCAAAGACCAATTTTAGTGCCCTAAGAGGAGGTCTCAAAGAGGCGCTTCAAAGAAGAGGTAATGTCCGTTACCGATTCTTCCAACTTTACTTCTTCTTACACTTATTCTTCTTTAGTTGTTTCATTATGAAGTAATAACATCCGTATAACTCATATACGTATATGTTATTATAAGTATTAAACAACCCTATTTCACCATCTATACATCCTACATAGAATGAAATCGCAACGCGTGCGTACGTACGGAATACCGTCTCCACGCCGTGGTGAAATCTGTTTTTCCACCAACACCTTACATGGATGGGTATAATGGTGTAAAGAATAACTATATATGGTTATTATAAAATCATACTTATTATGATATATTATACCATCCACTCCAATTATATTCAATAATTATGGGAACGATATCATCACTCGTGCGTACGTACGGACTACCGTCTCCACGACGTGATGAGATTCATTCTTCATGTTAACCATAAATGAATGATCCTAAAGTTTTCATAATGATTAATAATGAAATATATTAAATAATAATGCTAATATATTTATTTATATATATATGTATGTATGTCATCTATTTAGTTTCATTCAATTCAATAAGGAAATGAAAACATCGTTCATGCGTACGTACGACCTACCGTCTCCATGAACGGTGTGTTTCATTCCTTTTATCGATGTATAATATATATATGTATATGATGAATATATATTATATATAAATCATGTTTTACATTTTGGAATTATGTAAATCAGGATATAAGTAATAATATCAAGAATGACAAGTCGAAACACATACGATAAATGAAATGATTTTACCCAAAACGCTGCTTTAGCGTGGAATTTACAAAAGAACAGGTAACATAAAGTCATAAGTGAAAAATATATGATATCATAACAATTAATATGATTCTTTAATAAGCCAATGACATTATTTAAATCATTATATATGAGGTTCTGATACGTACAAAGCATATCAGACATAAGGTAAGGGATAATTGTGCAAATCTCATTTTTATCCGACATTGCTTATTCGTAATTATTTACTGGGGTTATTGGTATCATCCATGTCCATGTTTTATAAAAGTGTATTCATGTATTTTTAATGTACTTTTTACCCATTTGACTTTTACCCCATGGTATGGAAGGAATCTTTCTTTTATTTACCCTACAAGGTACTTTTTGACTTTTCCGACAAAAGTATGAGAAGAATGTTTTTTAACGTATACGACTTGAAAGGATTTTTAGGGTTTTATAAAGCCTTATTTTCATGAAGTTCCTCCAAAATATTTCATGACTATTTTCAACAAAATCATTTTCTTTTAAAATTTCATGACATTTTTTGAAAATAAAATGATTTTGAAGAAAAAAGTATATTTTCTCAAGAATTCATTTCAAGTGTTTTATCAAAACCATTTTCATCTAAGATGAAATTATTTCACATGTGTATGTTTCAAGTATCATGTCTCTATGATTTATATGGTTTCACTTTTCTAATGATGAAATGATATCGAATTTTTTTTGTATGGATTACGTTATGATGGAATGATGTTTAGGAAACCCATTTTATTCATGGGTTAGGATGACTGATTTATGTTTATATTGTGGCACATGAAAGAATGATTTCAATATGAGATGGGTGAGACCTATATCTTCCTCCAATTCATTTTGTAAAGATTTATATCTCATGAGATAGACATGGCTGGAACGGAAAGTTAAACCGATTCAGTAATACAAGATTGGAATGAGGACTGAACTCGATTCAGAAAGGGACTTTGTCCACTAAGATGATCTTGGCAGAAATTCCTTGGATACTATGGAAATCATATCATGTGATTAATATTTTCCACAATTACATGTTTTATTCCCATGATAATTTATCATGATTCATTTTTCTTCATGATCTATGCCTTACGTACTGCCATGTTTTATGACATTGCTCAAGATTTTGATGTTTAGATTTTATGCTCATATTTTTTTTACATTCAAATGTCTAAAGATTGTTTTATGTTCTCTATGCTTACCCTTACTGAGCATTTGAGATCACCCCTTTTATGTTTTCTTTTCCCCAGGATATAATCAAAGGTTTTAGGTAAGAAAAAAAGGGGAATATCTTTATGGGAGATGTTGAAGATCTTTCACCACGATTAGAAGATTATATTCCTAGTTTCCAAAGACACTAAACTATTATGGTCCTTGTTTTTCTGTTTTTGTTATGTATTAATTATTCTGAAAAATTAATGTAATGTCCTTGTACGTCAAGCTTTGTGTCTCTACAGTTGGTATCAGAGGAAAGGATTAGTCAACCTTTGGAAACTAGGATGCAAGAGATTTAGTGAGATCCCTATAGATATTTCTAAGGTATGTGTAGGGATGTCCCTAAGGTTAAGTATAAGTATAGGTTATAGTCCTAGAATTATGGTAACAATCTTAGAATTAAACCTAAGATGTTAGATATTGAAGGTACTCCCTCTTTATTATGTTGTTTTCCCTAGCATGATTTTTGCCTCTCACACTATTCTTTTTGGGTTTTAGATGATGGCTGGAACCGGAAGGAACCGTGTTGATCAATGAAATCGACAATGCAATGATTGTACTTATGAACAAACAAATGTTATGGGAGATGGAGTGAAAAATATTATTGCTATACTTAACTAAGCTATGAATCATTCTGGACTTCCAAATGAGAAGAAAAGGGAACAATATTCTATTGAGTCCTTCATGAGGCAACGTCCACCTTCTTTCAGTGGGTCTTCTGATCCACTTGTTGCTGAACAATGGATCGGTACCACTGAAAATATATTTTCAGTTCTTCAATGTTCTGAACATGATAATGTTATCTTAGCAGTATATCATTTGGAAGGTGAAGCTGATCAATGGTGGAATCTTATCAAGAATACGAGGCCAAGATATGAAATTGAGTCCATGGAATGGGACGAGTTCAAGAACTTATTTTTCAATAAGTACTTCCCTCGTATTCTTCGAACAAATATGGAGAAGGAGTTTCTTGAACTAAAGAAAAAGGATGATGAATCTATTGGTGTATACGAAGTGAATTCTACAAGGCTTGCAAGGTATGCATCTTGCATTATCATCCAACCTGAATGTAAAGTTGATCGATTCTTCAGTGGATTAAAACCAAATCATCGAAGGGAATTAGCTATAAGAGACTTCAATAGCAATGAATAAATTGTGCATTCTACTATCAAGGTAGAAATGGAATTTGGTGTTACTTATCCATCTCATGATTTTGACAAGAAACGATAGATGAAGTTCAAGGAGAAATCGCAGAATAATGGTGAAAAGAAGATGAATGTTTCGTTATGCTCAAAGTGTGGAAAGAAGCATGGTGGATATTATCTTAAAGGGACTAGAAAATGTTTTAGGTGTGGAAAAGAAGGTCATCGAGCAGCTGATTGTTGAAGTAATGGAAAAAGGGTTTCTAATGATGTGAATGAAGAAAAGACTGCAGAGAACGCACCCCCAAAACTTCAATGGTTCAAGTGAAAGGAAATGGGGCATTATGCTAATAAATTCCCTAATCCAAGGGTTAGTGATGATCGACATGAGCAATCACTTAAGGCAAATGACAAAGGGAAGTCACATGCGATCACTATTGTTGATGTTGAATATGACAACGATGTGGTGGAATGATTAAGTGTTTATGTAACTGGATTCCAAAATAATGTTGTATATAGTATCGTGGAATATTGGAATATTTATGTATTGGTCTATTGTGGTTTTCAATAATTTTATGGTACCGGTAACCATGGAAAGTGATTGAGATATTTTTGGAAAAAAGATGATATGCGCATAATGAAGGGATAAGGAGAAAATGAAATGTTTGATAGTATTCATGAGCTCATGACTGATATAAGGAAATAGTTATATCATGGTTTGAGTGTATAAAATTTTGGGGTTTTGGTATGTGGAAAAAATTAACTTTTGACAGCACTCATGTTTTCACTAAGATTCAATCGGTATTCATTTTTCAAGAGAATACATGATTAAGGACTTTGAATGTTTGTAATGTGACCAACAAGTCATATCTTATGATATATGGGGATCAACGATTGTATTAACATGCTTGTTATATGAAATATATCGTAATCGTTTTCACTATAATATGAGAGTGGATTGTAGTATTATGGATAAGACTAAAGATTGGAATGGATTATGTCGGACATAAGTTAGTATTGTTTAAGGATATAAGTTTTTTAGATATTATTTATGGGATGTTATAGTAATGTAGTTTTAGAAAAAGGACAACCTGCAGGATGGGCGACAACCCATCGTGTCAGACAAGGCTGTGGGAATCGAACCCACAACCGAAGTACAAGTGGCCTTTATCGCCTACCATTGGCCTATAGGAAGTCCCTGTTTAGTAGAAACTAGTTTTATTATATTAAGTAGTATGATATATGAAGTATAAGTCCATTTTAGGAACCATATATGATTAATCTCACTATAGATGGACTTATGTATTTTTGATAACTTTTATAACCTTTTGTTTGAGATAGATGGAATGACCCATCATTCTATCACATGATCTGCTAACACTTCACGAATGACAAATTCAACTTCATTTATTTAAGAGATGAAGTGGAAATTGTCCAAAGAACGACCAATGGTGAGACCGTACCAAAATTACAAAAGTATTTCTTGTAATTCCAATTTCATCATCTTTAGGGAAATGATCTGGAAAACCAAAAATGTTTTCCTAGTGCCCTTATATCTGACGAATCAGATGGTACCTTAGATCATCACAACTCTATAGTTTTGTGATTGATGGATTTTTCATAGCCATGTTCTCTACTACTCTCCATCAGAACATGATGGTTAAATTTTTCTTACATATCCATATTTTCACCTATATTCTCCTATATGGAAACCCAGTGATGAGTTTCTTTGGGTATTCGTTACATTTCATACTTTAGTTTTTAAAATTAATTTTTAGTATTCCTTTTTACGATGTGGGATTCTATAAATAGTAAAGGATTTATAACCCTGATGAATTTCGAGGGTGAAATTTATTTTAAGGGGGGTAGAATGTAACACCCCTAGATTTTATGAAAATTATTCTTTTAATTTCATTGATGTCTTGTGTTGTAAGCTACAACAAGATTGACTTGCGCTATATGCAACACTGTATGAGCTTGCAGTATACACAACACTATTCTTGGATCATGTTACACACAATTTTGGTAGTAGTTATTCTATGAAACATTGAGTGTATATATATATTCAATGTATAAATGAAATATGGTTGGATTCTGTTATACGAAACAACGGATAAGTCTTGCACAACACGCAACCCTGACTTGGGTTGCATTACATGCAATCGTGACCTTCCTCGACAGCGTGTGTTGTACGCAATACCAAGTTTCACTAAACAACGATATATTGTTATAATATTATTATGGACTAGCAGTTATGAATATTATTAACTACATTTTTAATTTTATAACATTATTATTCGTCTTACACATTTTCTAGAATATGGTATGAGAACAAAATAAATTTTTCATGTAAAATATGTATTTTTAAAAAATTACAGTTTTCCTGCCTTTTGATGGCGCACCCACCCTAAATCTTGTTTTTGACATTTCTATAAGTTCAATTTGACAAAATAAAATTCTTCTTTGGAATCAGGATATAAAAATTTACTTTGGATAAATTTTTCATATTATTCTGATAACTTTCTTATTTTAATGAATAGTAAAAACACACAATATTTTAATTAAAACAACTTCTTTCATCGCAATAATTTATATGGATAGATTATCTTTTTAATTGGTTTTAAAGTGTAATTATAATATATTTTTAACATTTAATCCAATGTTGTTCATTGGAATTAATTTCACTTTGAAATTAGATATAAACAAGTATTAATCTTTTTATTGTTTTTGTTTCTTAAAAACACGCTATTTGTTTTGATAACATGAATTAATTTTAAAATTAATTAATGCCACTAATATGTTATGAATTTGGAAAAATATACATCAATTTTGAATTCTGAATATCAAATAATTCTTCAGTTGAATATTTGGTATTTTTCTGAAAAACTTCAATTTTCGATGAATAGTGAAACCGCTTAGTGGTAGTTAAAAAATTGACTTTTTTTAATTTAAATTAAATTTTACCACTTCTGTGAATTGAATTTCAAAAATCTGAGAGACACGGTTAATATCAAGGACTAAAATGTGGTTCAATGAGATGAAAATAATTTTTGGTGAATAGTAACTTTTTACTTTTATTTACCACGGTTAAAAGTAAATAGGATAATTAATGGTAAAAATGATATTATTATTATTATCCTAACACATGTTCTAATTTTATTGGATAAGTGTAATTTGACCCAAAACAACCTTAGGAAAAAAATATTACCATTTAGGCCCACTTGGATTAGATTAGGACATTTAATATTAATTTATTTAAAGAGGGGTTAAAATAGTTAAAATCAAAGTTTAATAAGTAAATCATTTTTAATATAGGGTTAATAATAAGATAAATTCTACTATAAATATTCATTAGAAAGATAAAACGATTTCATACATAATGGTATTTATTTATAATTTTTATACATTAAATACGTTAATTTATTTATGACACAATGATGTTGGAATAATTATCTTATTAATGAAATATTGACATAATTGATGTTATAAATACCCAAATAAGTGTAATTTGAGTTTTTTTATAAATTTAAATAATTTTATTGGTTAATATGACATGTTAGTTTTTATTTAATTAAATATTTTCGAACTAATCATTTTTTTAGGATTTTCACAAAAATCAATTACCAAATAGTGTCAAAATTGATATAAAATAGTTTTTAAAACAAATATTATACTATTAATTGTTATTTTATTCCTAAAAATCTAAGGTTTGGACAAATTACTTAGATAAGATTATATATATTAATAATAAACAACCTGGGGTTCTTTTGGCTTGTTATAGTATTTTTATTAACCGTATAGTGTAAGAAAACAAGAAGGCACGGTAAAAGTAAAATTATTTAACTTAAGGATAAATCTAAATGATAAGGTTAAAATAGAAACCTAAACCTGTATAAATTCGATTGGATGAGAGTATTTTGACCCATCACCACATTATCTTTGAAATAAATCAATTTGGAGCTATTAAAATCCGAATATGACTTTATAATAAAATAATATTTTTAGTTTTTCCAAAGGTGCCCCTCTCCTCACTTATAAAAGGGAACTTCCTCCCTCTCTTCCTCACACCACTTTGAGCCTTAATGCTTGGCCAAAACCTTCCAAATTATCTTCTCCACTTCCCTAGAAACATCTTATAGGTAATGGTCTTCTTCAAAGACCAATTTTAGTGCCCTAAGAGGAGGTCTCAAAGAGGCGCTTCAAAGAAGAGATAATGTCCGTTACCGATTCTTTCAACTTTATTTCTTCTTACACTTCTTCTTCTTTAGCTGCTTCATTATAAAGTAATTACATCAGTATAAATCATATACTGATATTTTATTATAAGTATGAAAAAACCCTATTTCACCATCTTTCCATCCTACGGAGAATGAAATCACCACGCGTGTGTACGTACGGAATACCGTCTCCACGCCGTGGTGAAATATGTTTTTCCACCAACAGCTTACATGGATGGGTATAATGGTGTAAAGAATAACAATATATTGTTATTATAACATCATACTGATTATGATATATTATACCATCCACTCCAATTCTATTCAATAATTATGGGAATGATATCATCGCTCGTGCGTACGTACGGACTACCGTCTCCACGACGCGATGAGATTCATTATCCATGTTAACCATACATGAATGATCATAAAGTTTATATAATGAATAATAATGAAATATATGAAATAATAATTCTACAGGATTTATTTATATATATATTTATGTCATCTATTTAGTTTCATTCAATTCAATAAGGAAATGAAAACATCGTTCATGCGTATGTACGACATACCGTCTCCATGAACGGTGTATTTCATTCCTTTTATCAATCTATAATATATATATGTATATGATGAATATATATTATATATAAATCATGTTTTAAATTATGGAATTATTTAAATCAGGATATAAGTAATAATATCAAGAACGAAAAGTCAAAACACATACAATATATGAAATGATTTTATCCAAAACGCTGCTTTAACATGAAATTTAAAAAAGAACAGGTAATATAAAGTCATAAGTGAAACATATATGATATCATAATAATGAATATGATTCTATAATAAGTCAATGACATTATTTAAATCATTATACAGGAGGTTCGGATACGTACAAAACATATCAGACCTAAGTTAAGGGATAATTGTGCAAATCTCATTTTTATCCAAGATTGCTTATTCGTAAGTATTTACTGGGGTTATTGCTATCATCCATGTCCGTGTTTTATAAAAGTGTATTCATGTATGTTTAAAGTCCTATTTACCCATTTGACTTTTCCCCCATGGTATGGAAGGAATCTTTCTTTTATTTACCCTACATGGTACTGTTTGACTTTTCTGACAAAAGTACGAGAAGAATGTTTTTTTAACGTATACGACATGAAAGGATTTTTACGGTTTTATAAAGCCTTATTTTCATGAAGTTCCTCAAAAATATTTCATGACTATTTTCAACAAAATCCTTTTCTTTTAGAATTGCATGACATTTTTTGAAAAGAAAATGATTTTGAAGAAAAAAGGATATTTTCCTCAAGAATTCATTTCAAGTGTTTTATCAAAACTATTTTCATATAAGATGAAATTATTTCACATGTGTATGTTTGAAGTATAATGTCTCTATGATTTATATGGTTTCACTTTTCTAATGATGAAATGATATCCAATTTTTTTTGTATGGATTAAGTTATGATGGAATGATGTTTATGAAACCCATTTTCTTATTGGGTTATGATGAATTATTTATGTTTATATTGTGTCACACGAAAGAATGATTTCAATATGAGATGGTTGGGACCTATATCTCCCTCCAATGCATTGGGTAAAGATTTATATCTCATGAGATAGATATGGATGGAACAGAAAGTTAAACCGGTTCAGTAATACAGGACTGGAACGAGGACTAAACTCGATTCAGAAAGGGACTTTGTCCACTAAGATGGTCTTTGCAGCAATGCCTTAGCTAATATGGAAATCATATCATGTGCTTAATATTTCCCACAATTACAAGTTTTATTCCCATGATAATTTATCATGATTAATTTTTCTTTATGATCTATGCCTTACGTACTGCCATGTTTTATGTCATTGCTCAATATTTTGATGTTTAGATTTTATGCTCATATTTTTTTTACATTCAAATGTCCAAGGATTGTTTTATGTTCTCTATGCTTACCCTTACTGAGCATTTGAGCTCACCCCTTTTATGTTTTCTTTTCCCCAGGATATAAAAAAAGGTTTTAGGTAAGAAAAAAAGGGGAAGATCTGTATGAGAGATGTTGAAGATCTTTCACCATGATTAGAGGATTATATTCCTAGTTTCCAAAGAAACTAAACTATTATGGTCCTTGTGTGTCTGTTTTTGTTATGTATTAATTATTCTGCAAAAGCAATGTAATGTCCATGTACGTCAAGCTTTGGGTCTCTACAGTTGGTATCAGAGGAAAGGATTAGTCAACCTTTGGAAACTAGGATGCGAGAGATTTAGTGAGATCCCTAGAGATATTTCTAAGGTATGTCTAGGGATGTCCCTAAGGTTATGTATAATTATAGGTTATAGTCCTAGAATTATGGTAACGATATTATAATTAAACCTAAGATGTTAGATATTGAAGGTACTCCCTCTTTATTATGTTGTTTTCCCTAGCATGATTTTTGCCTCTCACACTATTCTTTTTGGGTTTTAGACGATGGCTGGAACCCGAAGGAACCGTGTTGATCAATGCAATGGACAATGCAATGATTTTACTTCTAAACAAACAAATGTTATGGGAGATGGAGTGAAAAATCTTATTGCTATACTTACATAAGCTATGAATCATTCTGAAATTCCAAACGAGAAGAAAAGGGAACAATATTCTATTGAGTCCTTCATGAGGCAATGTCCACCTTATTTCAGTGGGTCTTCTGATCCACTTGTTGCTGAACAATGGATCGGTACCACTGAAAATATATTTTCAGTTCTTCAATGTTCTGAACATGATAATGTCATCTTATCAGTATATAATTTGGAAGGTGAAGCTGATCAATGGTGTAATCTTATCAAGAATACGAGGCCAAGATATGAAATTGAGTCCATGGAATGGGACGAGTTCAAGAACTTATTTTTCAATAAGTACTTCCCTCGTATTATTCGAACAAATATAGAGAAAGAGTTTATTGAACTAAAGAAAAAGGATGATGAATCTGTTGGTGTATACGAAGTGAATTTTACAAGGCTTGCAAGGTATGCATCTGGCTTTATCATCCAACCTAAAAGTAAAGTTGATCGATTCTTCAGTGGCTTAAAACAAAATCTTCGAAGGGAATTAGCTATAAGAGACTTCAGCAGCAATGAAGAAATTGTGCGTTGTGCTATCAAGGTAGAAATGGAAGTTTGTGTTACTTATCCATCTCATGGTTTTGACAAGAAACGAAAGATGGAGTTCAAGGAGAAATCTCAGAATAATGGTGAAAAGAAGATGAATTTTTCCTTATGCTCAAAGTGTGGAAAGAAGCATGGTGGATATTGTCTTAAAGGGACTAGAAAATGTTTTAGGTGTGGAAAAGAAGGTCATCGAGCAGCTGATTGTCGAAGTAATGGAAAAAGGGTTTCTATGGATGTGAATAATGAAAATACTGCAGAGAACGCACCACCAACACTTCAATTCTTCAAGTGCAAGGAAATGGGGAATTATGCTAATAAATTCCCTAATCCAAGGGTTAGTGATGATCGACATGAGAAACCACTTAAGGCAAAGGACAAAGGGAAGTCACATGCGATCACTATTGTTGATGTTGAATATGACAACGATGTGGTGTAATGATTAAGTGTTTATGTAATGGGATTCCAAAATAATGTTGTATATAGTATCGTGGAATATAGGAATATTTATGTATTGGTCTATTGTGGTTTTCAATAATTTTGTGGTACCAGTAACCATGGAAAGTGATTGAGATATTTTTGGAAAAAATATTATATGCGTATAATGAAGGGATAAGGAGAAAATGAAATGTTTGATAGTATTCATGAGCTCATGACTGATATAAGGAAATAGTTATATCATGGTTTGAGTGTATAGAATTTTGGGGTTTTGGTATGTGGAAAGAATTAACTTTTGTCAGCACTCATGTTTTCACTAAGATTCAATGGGTATTCATTTTTCAAGAGAATACATGATTAAGGCCTTTGAATGTTTGTAATGTGACCAACAAGACATATCTTATGATATATGGGGATCAACGATTGTATTAACATACTTTTTATATGAAATCTCTTGTAATCGTTTTCACTATAATATGAGAGTGGACTGTAGTATTATGGATAAGCCTAAAGATTGGAATGGATTATGTTAGACATAAGTAATTATTGTTTAAGGATATAAGTTTTTTCGATATTATTGATGGGATGTTATAGTAATGTAGTTTTAGAAAAAGGAAAACCTGTAGGATGGGCGACAACCCATCGTGTCGGACAAGGTTGTGGGAATCGAACCCACAACCGAAGTGCGAGTGGCCTTTATCACCTACCATTGGCCTAGAGGAAGTCCCTGTTTAGTAGAAACTAGTTTTATTATATTAAGTAGTATGATATATGAAGTATAAGTCCATTTTAGGAACCATATATGATTAATCTCACTATAGATAGACTTATGCATTTTTGATAACTTTTATAACCTTTTGTTTGAGACAGATGGGATGACCCATCATTCTATCACATGATCTGCTAACACTTCACGAATGAAAAATTCAACTTCATTTATTTAAGAGATGATGTGGAAATTTTCCAAAGAACGACCAATGGTGAGACTGTACCAAAATCACGAAAGTATTTCTTCTAATTACAATTTCATCAACTTTAGGGAAATGATCTTGAAAACCAAAAATGTTGTCCTAGTTCCCTTATATCCGATGAATTAGATGGTACCTTAGATCATCACAAATCTATGGTTTTGTGATTGATTGATTTTTCATAGCCATGTTCTCTACTACTCTCAATTAGAACATGATGGTTAGATTTTTCTTCCATATCCATATTTTCACCTGTGTTCTCCTATATGGAAACCCAGTGATGAGTTTCTTTGGGTATTCGTTACATTTCATACTTTAGTTTTTAAAATTAATTTTTAGTATTCCTTTTTACGATGTGGGTTTCTATAAATAGTAAAGGATTTATAACCCCGATGAATTTCGAGGGAGAGATTTATTTTAAGGGGGGTAGAATGTAACACCCCGAGATTTTATGAAAAATATTCTTTTAATTTCATTGATGACTTGTGTTGTAAGCTACAACAAGATTTCCTTGCACTATACGCAACATCGTATGAGCTTGCAGTATACACAACACTATTCTTGGATCATGTTACACACAATTTTGATAGTAGTTATTCTATGAAACATTGAGTGTATATATATATATTCAATGTATAAATGAAATATTGTTGGATTCTGTTATAGGAAACAATGGAGAAGTCTTGTACAACACACAACCCTGACTTGGGTTGCATTACATGCAATCGCGACCTTCCTCGACAGCGTGTGTTGTACGCAATACCAGGTTTCACTAAACAACGATATATTGTTATAATATTATTATGGACTAGCCGTTATGAATATTATTAACTAAATTTTGAATTATATAACATTATTATTCATCTTACACATTTTCTAGAATATGGTATGAGAACAAAATAATTTTTTCGTGTAAAATATGTATTTTTAAAAAATTACAGTTTTCTCGCCTTTTGATGACACACCCACCTTAAATCTTGTTTTTGACATTTCTATAAGTTCAATTTGACAAAATAAAATTCTACTTTGGAATCAGGATATAAAAATTTACTTTGGATTAATTTTTCATATTATTATGATAACTTTCATATTTTAATGAATAGTAAAAACACACAATATTTTAATTAAAAAAACATTTTTCATCGCAATAATTTATATGGATAGATTATCTTTTTAATTGGTTTTAAATTGTAATTAGAATATATTTTTACCATTTAATCCAATGTTGTTCATTGGAATTAACTTCACTTTGAAATTAGATATAAACAAGTATTAATCTTTTTATTGTTTTTGTTTCTTTAAAACACGCTATTTGTTTTGATAACATGAATTAATTTTAAAATTAATTAATGCCACTTATATGTTATGAATTTGGAAAAATATACATCAATTTTGAATTCTGAATATCAAATAATTCTTTAGCTGAATGTTTGGTATTTTTCTGAAAAACTTCAATTTTCGATGAATAGTGAAACCACTTAGTAGTAGTTAAAAAACTGACTTTTTTTTAATTTAAATTAAATTTTACCCTATCTGTGAATTGAATTTCAAAAATTTGAGAGACACTGTTAATATCAAGGAATAAAATGTGGTTCAATGAGATGAAAATAATTTGTAGTGAATAGTAACTTTTTACTTTTATTTACCACGGTTAAAAGTAAATGGGATAAATAAGGTTAAAAATGATATTATTATTATCCTAACACATGTTATAATTTTATTGGATAAGTGTAATTCGACCAAAAACAACCTTAGGAATAAAATATGACCATTTAGGCCCACTTGGATTAGATTAGGACATTTAATATTAATTTATTTAAAGAAGGGTTAAAATAGTTAAAATCAAAGTATAATAAGTAAATAATTTTTAATATAGGGTTAATAAGAAGATAAATTCGACTATAAATTTTCATTATAAAGATAAAAATATTTCCTACATAATGGTATTTATTTATAATTTTTATACATTAAATAAGTTAATTTATTTATGACACAAAGATGATGCACTAATTATCTTATTAATGAAATATTGACATAATTGATGTTATAAATACCCAAATAAGTTTAATTTGAGTTTTTTTTATGAATTTCAATAATTTTATTGGTTAATATGACATTTTAGTTTTGATTTAATTAAAAAATTTCGAACTAATCATTCTTTTATTATTTTCACAAAAATTAATTACCAAATAGTGTCAAAATTGATATAAAATAGTTTTTAAAACAAATATTATATTATTAATTGTTATTTTATTCCAAAAAATCTATGGTTCGTCCAAATGACTTAGATAAGGTTATATATATTAATAATAAACAACTTGGGGTTTTTTTCTTGTTATAGTAATTTTATTAACCTTATAGTGTAAGAAAACAAGAAGACACGGTAAAAGTAAAATTATTTAACTTAAGGTTAAATCTAAATGATAAGGTTAAAATAGATACCTAAACTTGCCTAAATTCTATTGGATGAGAGTATTTCGACCCATCCCCACATTATCTTTTAAATAAATCAATTTTGATCTATTAAAAACCGAATATGACTTTATAATAAAATAATTTTTTTTGTTTTTCCAAAGGTGCCCCTCTCCTCTCTTATAAAAGGGCACTTCCTCCCTCTTTTCCTCACACCACTTTGAGCCTTCATGCTTGGCCAAAAACTTCCAAATTATCTCTTAAACTTCTCTAGAAATATCCTAGAGGTACTTGTATTCTTCAAAGACCAATATTAGCGCCCTTAGAGGAGGTATCAAAGAGGCGCTTCAAAGAAGAGATAATGTCCGTTACCGATTCTTTCAACATTATTTCTTCTTCCGCTTCTTCTTCTTTAGCTTCTTCATTATAAAGTAATGAAATCAGTATAACTCATATACTGATATTTTATTATAAGTATGAAAAAACCCTATTTCACCATCTATCCATCCTACGGAGAATGAAATCACCACGCGTGCGTACGTACAGAATACCATCTCCACGCCGTGGTGAAATATGTTTTTCCACCAACACCTTACATGGATGGGTATAATGGTGTAAAGAATAACTATATATGGTTATTATAACATAATACTGATTCTGATATATTATACCATCCACTCCAATTCTATTCAATAATTATGGGAACGATATCATCGCTCGTGCGTACGTACGGACTACCGTCTCAATGACGCGATTAGATTCATTCTCCATGTTAACCATACATAAATGATTATAAAGTTTATATAATGAATAATAATGAAATATATGAAATAATAATTCTACTAGATTTATTTATATATATATTTATGTCATCTATTTAGGTACATTAAATTCAATAAGGAAACGAAAACAGCGTTCATGCGTACGTACGACATACCGTCTCCATGAATGGTGTATTTCATTCCTCTTATCGATCTAAAAATATATATATGTATATGATGAATATATATTATAAATAAATAATGTTTTAAATTCTGGAATTATTTAAATCAGGATATAAGTAATAATATCAAGAACGACAAGTTGAAACACATACGATAAATGAAGTGATTTTACCCAAAACGCTGCTTTAACATGAAATTTACAAAAGAACGGGTAATATATAGTCATAAGTGAAACATATATGATATCATAACAATTAATATGATTATTTAATAAGTCAATGACATTATTTAAATCATTATACAGGAGGTTCGGATACGTACAAAGCATATCAGACATAAGGTAAGGGATAATTGTGGAAATCTCATTTTTATCCAAGATTTCTTATTCGTAAGTATTTACTGGGGTTATTGAAATCATCCATGTCCATGTTTTATAAAAGTGTATTCAGGTATGTTTAAAGTCAGTTTTACCCATTTGACATTTACCCCATGGTATGGAAGGAATCTTTCTTTTATTTACCCTACAAGGTACTTTTTGACTTTTTCGACAAAAGTATGAGAAGAATGTTTTTTTAACATATACGGCATGAAATGATTTTTACGGTTTTATAAAGCCTTATTTTAATGAAGATTCCTCAAAAAGATTTCATGACTATTTTCAGCAAAATCCTCTTCTTTTAAAATTGCATGAAATTTTTTGAAAAGAAAATTATTTTGAAGAAAAAAGGATATTTTCCTCAAGAATTCATTTCAAGTATTTTATCAAAACCATTTTTATCTAAGATGACATTATTTCACATGTGTATGTTTCAAGTATCATGTATCTATGATTTACGTGGTTTCACTTTTCTAATGATGAAATGATATCCAATTTTTTTGTATGGATTGCATTATGATGGAATGATGTTTATGAAACCCATTTTATTCTTGGGTTATGATGAATGATTTATGTTTATATTGTGGCACAAGAAAGAATGATTTCAATATGAGATTGGTGGGACCTATATCTCCCTCCAATGCATTGGGTAAAGATTTATATGTCATGAGATAGACATGGATGGAATGGCAAGTTAAACCGGTTTAGTAATACAGGATTGGAACGAGGAGTGGACTCGATTCAGAAAGGGACTTTGTCCACTAAGATGGTCTTGGCAGCAATGCCATGGCTATAATGGAAATCATATCATGTGCTTAATGGTTTCCATAATTACATGTTTTATTCCCATGATAATTTATCATGATTAATGTTTCTTTATGATCTATTCCTTACATACATCCATGTTTTATGTCATTGCACAAGATTTTGATGTTTAGAACTTATGATCATATTTTTTTACATTCAAATGTCTAAGGATTGTTTTATGTTTTCTATGATTACCCTTACTGATCATTTGAGCTCACCCCTTTTATGTTTTCTTTTCCCCCAGGATATAAAGAATGATTTTAGGTAAGAAAAAAGGGGAACATCTTTTTGGGAGATGTTGAAGATCTTTCACCACGATTAGAAGATTATATTCCTAGTTTCCAAAGACACTAAACTATTATAGTCCTTGTGTTTCTGTTTTTGTTATGAATTAATTATTCCGCAAAATTTATTTAATTTCCATGTAATCAATCTTTTGGTCACTACAGAAATATAGTTAAATAATATTCTATAATTATAAAATCATAATTATATCATTAATTTCATATATATTATTGAAGTAAATCATTATAAAAAACCCTGAAGTATGGTTATGAAAAAGAAATAATATTTCTATGTAGAGGTGAAAGTCCACAATTACACAAAATAAATACTTTCATTTCCCATTTGATGCAAAGAAGGTGGGAAATGGTTATAAAATCTTCATAATAAAATATAATTATATTTATGATATTATATTTATCATTTTATAAGGTATAAATTTTTTTTAGAGAAGATTTATAAGGATATAAAATTGAATGTACTCGGTTGATAGGTATACCTCTTCATTGAGAAACTTCCTTTTTCTTAGACATTGAGCCTTGAAAAGATGGTATTATAAAAAAAACAAACCTATGATACATGAGGAGTTATGTTATAAATATATTTTGGAATATATTTTTTTTGATATAAGAGGCTCTGGAAGTGTGGAGAAGAGAGATGAGGGGGTGTCCTTTTATAATGAGGGGGATGACTAACATTGATTTTTTCAAGAGATTAAAATAAATAAATTCCATATTTTTGTGCATGTTTCTCAAAAAATGACTCATATTCAAATATAAAATGAGGTAGGGTAAAATATTTTCTATAAATTCTTATATAGATATTTTTATTTCCAATATTACCCTTCCTTATTAGTTTAACACTCCCGGTAAACACATTTTAACCTTAACCGTGTTAACAAAATGTTATTGTTTTTATTATTTATTAACACAAAAAATGAAAGTAGTATCATTACCGAATTTGGACATGATGATTAATTATTTGGAATTAGTTTTATCAAATTAAATTTATTTAATTTTAATGAATTAATTTTAATTTAAATTCATAAAATGCGATAAAAAAGATTTTACAGAAAAATTGATTTTTATGTTCAAAAAGTGTTTTATACTAAAATTCAAGATAATATTGATTTTATTGAGATTTATTGTATTATTTTTAATCAAAATAAAATAATTTTTTTTTAAAATTAGTTCAAAACAAAATGCGAAATTTAAAATACTTGAATGGGAAAAACATTTTTCGTTAAAATTTGTATTTTTCACCATTCACAATTTTTTTTATCTTTCTAGAAGAATACATAAAATTTAACTTAATATAATGTTTATGTTATGATTTAAAAAATGATATACTTTAAAAAAAATATCTAAAATTTTCATAAATTATTTATAATACCCATGAGAAAAATAAAACAATAACCATTTTTTTGTATAAAACATATTTTTAATGTATAAAATGAATTTACTAAAAAATTTGTATATATTTTATATGTTTTAGTCAATAAATTTACATTATATAAAAACTTTATACATATTTTTAATAATATGGTTATTTTTATTTATACCTAAAATTTAATAACTCATTTATAATGTTAACATTTAAATAATCAAAATTCAATAGTATATCAGAGTTCGTTTAAGCCCAATGTTCCATGTAAAGAAATATATCAAATAATTAAAATTTATTTTAGTGGAAATACGGGTGAAATATTTTGGTGTTAAATTCAATTACCATAAAAATAATTTTTCCATTTAAATTCCATCACTATGATATAAAAAATTAGGATATATCTATTTCATCACATCATCAAGTTCCCTTATAGCTTCTTCAAATTTCAGATTCCTCCAAAGAACTTTTACATATCGAGTAGCCTTGTTTTTTTTGAGATTTATCTCTAATATCCATGATTTTTACCATTTATTCTTCATTGGAAATATAATTCTTCTCTAGTGAAATCTTTTATTTTAGTACATTTTAAGGATTAGGTGTATTCTTCCTTAGTAGGGATATATGGGATAAATCATGAACATGAGAGAGGTTCAGTGGAAGCATCAAGTAATAAGCTATAATGCCTACTCGGTCAAGAATTTTGAAGTGATCAACATACCAAGGGCTCATCTTTCCCATATTTTTGAAGTTCATAACTGAATTCCATAAATACATTCATAGTAATACCATATTATTGACATTTAATTCCAGATCTCCCCGATGATTGTCAGCATGAATTTTTTTCAACTCTAAGATGCTTGGATGTATTGCTGAATTGATCTGAAATTCTCTTCCACTTCCTCATACAGATCATTACCTAATTTATTTCTTTGTACAACTTCCTACTAAATTGTCAAATTTTAACCTTTATTTCTATATTAATCTTAATAAGGATCTATCTAAATTATTTAGTGAATGATATTGTTTTATGAAAAATAAACTAGAGGAATATGCTAAATCCCAAACACGTTTGAAATATAGAGAACATGATCTCAACATATTATCTGGGGTTTGAATTATCCTCTCAGACTGATTATTTTTCTGAGGATGATAATAATTACTAAAACACCAATATATATCCAAATATTTCTTAATAAATCACTTGAACATTGAGGAAATCCTTATATCTTGATCAAATATAATATATTTTGGTACTCCATGAACCCTTAAAACTTCCTAACTATATAAACTAGAAATATGATCAAGAAATAAATCTTATTTGATAGAAATTAATTGTACTAACTTCATAAGGTAATCGACTACAACCCAAATAGAATTATGGACTTCATAATTTTTTTGGAGTCCGATGATGAAATACATGGTGATGTTTTCCCATTTCAATTTTGGTATTGAAAATAGTTGTAAGATAATATTATAATTATATCTATTAACCTTAACCTTCTTATATACCAAGAACCAAGATACATACACTAAAATATATCTCTTCATGTTTTCCCTCAATAAATAATCTTTAACTTCTATATACATATTCATACTTATAGGATGAATAGAGAATGATATTTTCCTAAAAGCTCATTCATCATGTCTAGTGTAGACATGCCACAAACTCAAAAAATTTCATTCCATAACAATCAAGGTTGAAATCATAACCATTTATTACTTTCTTTTGTATCTCTTCATCTTCATTTAATTCCACTTTAATATTCACATGGACAGTGGTTTGATAACTCATTTAGTAAAGGTTTTATTTATACCCTCTATGATTTCAAGGTCTATCATTTTAAAATAAAAAAATATTGGATTTTTATTTATCCTTATAAAATATTATCTAGCATGATCCTTTCGACATATATAATAATAAACCTGTTTCAATTTCCTAGGGTGTTAATTTATTGGTTAGTTATACAATTTAATAAAATATAAAAAACTTCGCCAGAAAATATTCAAATTTTTGGGGTGAATTTTTTATCAATATATATGTCACACCTTTCTCAATAATAAAATATGTCAATATATTTAATGAAAAGTTTAGTACCACTAACTAAAATTCATGATTTGGTTAAATATTCTCATGAACATTCAATTGCAATGAAGAATAAGCTATCAACATATTATTATATTTAAGAACACATCCCAAAAATTTCTTCGATCAAATACTAGAAATAAAAAATGATCTTCCACTATAGGGTTGTGTGAGTAGATGTTCATAAACCAATCCTTTCTTTAGTTTCATTAAATTTTCCTCACATTAATTAATCTAAATATACTTAAATACATTTTATGTTAAGAATGTGATTGGATTAGATAATCATGACACATTCATAAAAAAGAATCAATTATATCTAGAAAAAACAAGAAAAATATTAATCTAAATCATTGTGTATAGTTTGGTCCAATGTTTAATAACATTTATTTTTTAAATGAATCCATTGATATAACATCATTTCAAATTATATTATTTGAAAATGAAAACTTTTATTTCAAAAATTCACACGAATAAATTTTTTAATACAAGTTATCCATTCTTAGGGTCTTTAATACAATTCTCACATGATCTTCATATAGTTATGTACTCTTCTAATATATAATAATTTCCTTTATAAAGACCAACATAGAATAATTAAGGCAATCTAAAAAGGAACTATTCATTAAATCCATGAATATAGATTTTTAATTAGTATGACCAAATGGAATCACTATAAATCCATAGTTTCCATGCCAAATACAAAAGGTAGTCTTGGATATGTCTTTACTATTGACCATTAATTGATTATATCTAGAAAAAAGGTCAATAATTGAAAATTATTGAGCTTCGCTAAATTGATAAAACAAATCATTAATATAGGGTAGAGGATAATTATTCTTAATAATGATAATGTTAAGTTCTTAAAAATCAATATAGAGTACCACTGATCCATTATTCTTTTTAAAAAAACAATATGTGGACCACATGTTGATGATCTTGGATGAATGAATCCCTTATCAATATTCTATTTAATTTTATTCATGAATTCTTACCACTAAATCAAGAATATTCTATATGGATTGTTTGAAATTTATGTAAAACCAGGTATGAATTCTATTAAAAATACGACTTTATTATTCTTAGGAAGACTTGGAAACTCTTCTGGAAATACATGAACAAACTCATATAATAGGGATATCTTTTATGATGTGTTTCTCTCCCACCATCTAATATAAATACCCTATTTGAATATAAATTAAGACCTATAAAATGGATTTAATTACTATTAGATGTTAATATTTATACTCACACTAATAAAGGATAATAGTTTATTTTAGAATATCTCATGTGACTGTCCTTCCTCTCTAATTAATATGGAATTTATATAAATAAATCCAATACATGACTAAAATTACATCAAATTCATCTAGATGGATAATAATGAGATTTTAAATAAGAACTTTCCAAAAAACATCTATCAGATAAGAATCATGTAATTTATATGTGATCATAGTACCATTAAGAGTTTTTGAATTCTAATTTATCATCAAATCATTGAAGATAAAAATGGAAATTACTTTATACTCTTAAGGATATATATAAATTTATATAGCTATGTTCAAATAGGTTTCTTTAATATTTAAGAATAATTTTAACCACCCAACTTTTGAATTCTATAATCAATCCCTTACTAAAACCAGAATGGTTAGCATGAACATCAAGAATCATTAATTAGAGTGATAAATTAAGAAAAATAAATTCTATAATTTCTAATTCACAAAACATTATTTTCAATCTATGAAACCTTAGTTTTAACCTAATTCATCCATGGTTATCATCTACTAAAAATATTCAAAAAATTTTATAATAAAAATGTGAAATAACCCAACCCTATCCCCTTGTAGCGTATATATATGTGTTTAGTCAAATGACCACTCATCATAAACCATTTATGATCAAGTTAATACCCAATCCTCCCCATTCAAATTAGTTACCACTAGGTGAATCATTCCAAAGTTGCTTCTAAATTCCAATATTTAGATATGTATAAATTTTTTAGAAAAACCAAACTCCATTATTTACCATTTTTATATTATAATTTTTCTTATTTTAAGGGTTATCACTAAATTTCCCTCATCCATGTTTCCAAAAACAACTAATCCTTTACCTGTTACAAACCAAATCAACCTAGAAATTTCACACATAAATATTATATCCCATTAGATTAATATTTATTACATATCATTATGATCCATGCCAAAATATTAAATGTTTAGTGTCTATGTAAACTTGGATATATAAATACATGATACATAAAATATAAACGTTATCTCCCACATAGTTCTTCACAACTACCACCCATATTAGACATATCATCATTAAAACAATTTTTCAAATATTATGGAAAAGGAAACATAATAAACGGTGATATTAGATGATTGGTAAGGGTAAAAAAGAGATATTTAAATGATTATTTATTTATGAAAAGAGTTTAATGGTATGATAATATGTTTTTAACATTTTAAAACCACATCCAACAACTCATAAATCATAATCACTACTCAAGTCATAAATTGTGCTAGTTTATGAGACATGAATCATAAAGTAATAAAAGAAAATTGTCCATGAAAAAAATAACATTATCATAATATCATGTCCTAAAATAGTGGAATAAAAATAACAAAAAATATCTTATTTTAAGGATACATACTAAGAAATTAATCACATGTTAGGATTGGGAATACTATCCATGTACATTCTTTGGGCTTGGGATAACCTCCTATATACACTTGTTTAAATTTTGATAACTACCTATGTACTATAATTTGGGATTGTGATAAACTCATATATTCCCTTTGATCTCCTCAAAAATTACTATTTACCTAATAAATTCTAGGGATATAACAGACCCACCCATCACATTATCATAATCCATTTATTTTTATATCATAATATCCTGAAAACATTTATCATTTCATTATAACAAAACTAGAGGAAAAAAGGGAAAACTATTATTTTACATCCATAATCATAAAACATAATAATAAAGATTAAATATGGAATAATTTAGTTTTATACTTAATGAATCATATGTTATAGAAATGGATTTTTAAGAGAGAAAAATTACTTTAAATGATCACTGAAATATTTTATTAAGGAAATCACCCATTTCCTTTTGAAATAACTTATTTAAAATATAAGTATTTTTAAATTAATAAGTTAAATTTTTATTTTATAATAAATATTTAATCATTTAAATTATTATTGAAATAATTTAGAGGTCATGATATTGAAAATTTCTATTCATGCTGTAATCACTAAAACAAAAATTCAGCTCACACCTTTGGTAAAAAGTAACTCATTTAGAAAATAAAAAGAATAATATTTTTTAAAATTTTTTCATAAAAATTAAAACATGGTTAAAAATAAATTTAAAATACCAATTATAATTGATAAAAACGTTATTAATAACATTCTAGGAAACAAGGATATAGAATAAATAGTGTTTATGATCGATGAGAGAAATACTTTCTGGTTTCCTTAAACACATTCTTTTGGTGTATTGAATAAATAAAGAGACTAAGATAATTAGAAAAAATGTAATATATAGAAATAAATGTAGTAAAATAAAACAAATAAGATATTTTAGAGATATATAATATAGTTTCATCATTATAAATTTAATCATTAACAATCCCAGAAAAAAGTGAGATTATAACATAAACCTCTAACATCAAGTTTGAATTGCTTTGTAAGTTCTCTAACCTCTCATTTATAAAATTAAAATTAATTAAAATTATATAATATAAAAATATACATAAATATAATATTGTATATGGCCCACTTATAACATTTCAATAACCATTTATTAATAAATCTTTAATAAAATCATTATTTTTGGGTGTTAACTAATTCATTTTTCCTGAAAGCTCCAATTCAACAATTATGGACCTTATAAATTAATCATGGTTACATCATAAACAAAATGTTAATAATTATATAAATATCATATATATTAATTATATAAAAATTTATAATTATCTATAAAATAATGATATAGAAAAAATAAATACATCATTCATGGAGACTGTAGTCCGTACTTAAACATGAACGTTGTTTTCTTTTTTTTTTAACAAAAAAAGAGAGAAATATAAATAATATTTTATTTTTAAAAAATAATAATTATGTAATAATTATAATATATAATAATTAAATCCATAATTATAAACTTCTAAGAAATATGGTGATGGAAATTGAATCATATTGCTATGTGGGGGTGGTAGTCCACATGTACGCACGAGTGATAATTTCATTTACCATTCGATATAAAAGGTATAGAAAAAGGTTGTGAAATAATCTTAATAACATTTAAGAATATTTATGATAATATATTAATAATTTTAATTTGAATATAATGGGTATGTATATGGTGTGTGAATAAATAAAATTGAAAGTTGACAATTAAGAGTTTTACCACTTCATTGAGAGTCCTCTTTTGGGTTACACTTGAAAGTATGGTATTATAATAAAACCAAGAACTATAGTTTGTGTTAAGGTATGATGGAATGGATTATTATAGTTATTTAATGTTATAATATATTATTTATGTTTTTATAAGATAGGTGATGGCGTTTCCTTTTTTAAGTGAGGGAGATGGCTCACTTGGAATCTTTCGGAAGATTAAAATACATTGATATCATTTTCTTTTTAGAGTGGCTCCAAAAAGATTTATATGAGAATATAAGATTATATAGGGTCCAAATATCTCAATATAATATAATTATACTAGTTTATGTTAAAATAAAACCCTTATCTCTTAATTTAATCCTCTTGATAAACTCATTTTAACCTTAACCATATTCATAAAATTTTACTATTTTTACTTTTTATTAGGACAAAAAAATGAATGTTTACTTATTATTATTTTTTAAATTATGATTTAAAATATTAAATTCATATTATAAACTTAAATTTTCATAATTTTCAAAAATTTATTTTAAAATAAACTAGAAAAATATGACGAAAAAAGTTTTCCTGAAAAAATGTATTTTAAATATAAAAATGTTTTTATACCAAAATTGAGCATAATGTTGATTACAAATGAAAATTATTGGATTATTTTTTATCATAAGGAATTATTTAAAATTTAAAAATAATTCAAAACTAAATAGTAATTTATAAATACATGAATAAAAAAGACACTTATAAAATTGGTATTTTTTCACTATTCCCTAAAAAATTTATGTTTTCAGAAAAATCCCAAACTATTTTCTTAAGATAATTTTGAAATATGGATTTAAAAAACTAAATACTTTTAATGAAATAAAATTTATAAATTTTTAAGAAACTATTTATAATATCCACCCAAGAAACAAAAAAACCATTTTTGAAGAAAATGTATTTTTAATGCATAAAATGACTTTACTAAAAATTAGGTACTTATTTATTATAAATGAATCAATGATTTTGAATTATATAAATAATTTATATGTACATATGTATTTTCATAATTTGGTTATTCTTTTTTATACCTCCAATTTATAATCTTGGTTATAACATACATATTTAAAGAATCGTAATTCGATAGTATATCACAGTTTGTTTAAACCAATGTTACATATAAAGATCACTATGAAATGATTTAAGTTTTTTTCCAAGGAAGTACATGAAAAATAATGTGAAATTACAAGGTTGAATTATGTCTCCCATTGGATTTTTTTCAATACCAATATAGAAAATATAGGTCAATATGTTTTCCTCCATTTTATTTAATATCACTGTCTTATTTAAAAAATACAAAGAAATTTGAGAGATGGTGGTATCCTTTCAACTGAAAAATGTGACCAAAATTATTCTAATCGATATCTATGTTAACAATGTTCAGTTTAGAAAATGAGAGGGACTAATTTAGATAAAAAAATATTTCCATGATCAACCATGAAAATGATACCAACTCACAACTCATTCTTTATGAGATGTTAAAATATTTTTAGGGCAATTTTAATTTCTGAACATATTATCAAGATAATTTAAACATTAATTCCCAAAATCATCTTAAGGACAGATTTAAAATATTAAAAACAATTATTAAATAAGTTCATAGAGATAATACCTTGAATTTCATAGTTTCATATTATCACTCATGTAAATGGCCAATTTAGCTTTCCCCCCTTAACCTCTGTATTTATTCTCGTAAGAAAATGAGGAGAGAATTTGAAAACTTACCATTAAAATGAGAGTTTCACTGAATTATTTATATAGTTCCATAATTTATTTGGAGAAACGATTTTATATGTTCTCTTAGATAGTAACCTTCGATGGACAAACCCCATATTCACTCTGTCATGGCTGATCCCTTTATCAAAGATAAGATACAAGATATAAAAAGTTAGGTCATACCAAAGATAATGACTTCTAATATATTTTCTTGATTTTAAATCTTTCTTTTTTCTTATTTTTACCACTTAAACACTTGCATAACCTTTTATTACATGTATATAATTAATAAAAACTATTTTTTGGTGGAATAAGGGGGATCTATAAATCCAATTAATGTAAAAAACAAGGTTTAAGGTTGATTCTAGATGAAGAGATACATTCCCTTTAAACCCCATATTTTATGGCACTCTATATACATTCTTCCTATATTTTCCATCATTCATTATTTTTAGTAGCTTGGTATCCCTTCATTTTTTCAACTAAAACATTGTTTGGAATTTTCTCCTTTATATTATTCAAGAAAGAACATAAGAATTTTAGTACTAACTTCATCATTTTAAGAACCCCCAATTTGGATAGAAACATGTTTAATGAGCCTTTTGAGATCTTTTTGTCACATTTTTAGCTTTTACACATCACCTCACAAGGACTTAGGTTATCAATTTTTAACAACCTCACATGAAATTAAATTTCATCAAAATATACTGACATGTTTTCCATTAAAACATACATACTTTATTATTAATTCATCTTTGTTTCCCTTTCTAATTGGGATGGATAAATGAACATTCATTATTTGGAAACATACTTATATTACATGTATTTTACACATGGGGTTTTAAGAATTTCCTCATCCAAACTAATAATACACTTCATTTCATGGATTGACTATTTGTTTTGAATCACTTTTCCACCATAAACACCAAAACACATGTATTTATTGAAAGAGTCTACTATGTTCCCCTCCATCGATAAGAAAATTATTTACTTATATTTTGTGTTTTATTATTAGTTTTTTAACATAATTATATTTTTTTATTACCCAAGGGAAACTCAATTTCATGTCTCTTTATTTTTTTGATTTCATGTTATTGTGACATAAAATTATTTATGAATATTTTTGGTTTAATTCTACAAGTATATTGTAACAATTTAACATTTTAGTAAATATTTTCATTAAATAAATATTATTAAATGTAATTTATTTTATATGAAACAAAAAAATGAAAAGAAACCATGATACTTTAATAAAACAATTATGAAATATGATAGTTATAACATAACTATTGAATTGGTAGACATAAATAGAGATGAAAAAATTATGAAATTCAAGTGGAAAGAAGAATCAATGTCACCAAGAATTAAAATTATTCCTGATGAATATCATTTCTCTATGCAAAGAAATGAGGTAGTGTGGAAAGTGATTTCCCGATACCAAGCCTAATTTGGGCTTCACCAAGTTCAACTTGAGAGATATCATTTATAGGAGAAGTTTAAGGTCATGGAAATAATTACTAGATCCATTCTAGATAGATCACAACCTGTGACTACCAACACAACTTATCTTACCCTTAGATCTTATGTGAACGTTTTGAGGGAATTTTTAAGTAGAATTCCAGATTATATAAATACATACTAATAAATTTTATATCAATACAAATATTTTATAATTTTTTTGATAATATTAAATTCTAAAGAAAAATTTTAATTAAATATTAAATGTTATATACATGTATTAATGAAATTTAATTAATTCTTATCAGTTTTTTGTTCAATATTTAAGAACTAGGAATAAAATCATTTAAGATATATTTTTCAAAGAATATTATTTTTGTATATATTATTTTAACTTAATATACAAAATATTTCACTTCTAATGGATTATTTTAAATGTTACATTATGTAAAAAAATATAAACCCTCGTTTTAAATTAGTTATTAATATGAAACCAGAGTAAAACACTTAATTATTCTTAAAAACTAATTTTTTATAAATAAATTTATCTTCCATAAAAAGAATGTTTTGACATAAATGTTACATTTCTCATTTAAAGAAAATTATTTTCTTAAAATTAATGACATTTTTAGATTTATTATATCAATGTTAGAATAGGGTGAATGTTTCAACCATGAGACTATGTTGTATTTATTGACAATATTGAAGGAAGAATTCTTGGAAGTATTATGGGTCCATTTGTTGAATTTATAGAAATGAAGATATAGAATGGAGGAGGTACTGATTCTAGTCTCTTGTTCATACCATATAATTAATTTAATATATATATATATGTGTGTGTGTATATATATTTGGAGAGTTATAGTTATTTCCATTTAAATAAAAATACCTAATAAAATGGTCTGAAAAACATGGAGAAAAGAACCCAAGCAACCTACTACCCTAAGATACTGGCCAAGATCAAATGTAGACCATAGTGATGGTAGAAATGGTTTAGTTATGTGTGTGTCAAGAAAATAGTACAAGTCAAAACTAATGGGAACCCCCATTTGAGGTGGAATAGAGGAAATTTTCCTAGCACTGGTTGTTACTATAGTATAAACTTTGGTGCAAATATGGTTACCTCTATATTATTATCGAGTTTCGATGTGGGAGAAAAGATGAGGTGTGGAAACTCTTTAAAGAGATACTATTGATATATTTTATGGTGCATAAAAAATCTTAAGAATAACACCATATATGTTATATTCTTCTTTATGGCTACATATCTCTATATGGCATGGTTCTCATTACATATGAGTTATCAACATAGTAACCATCAAGATTCAAAGGTACTCCTTGACATTGATTATTTTGTACGTTGTAAATGATATACAAGTAGGTCTGTGATTTTTTTCATATGATAGTTATGTGTCATGGTCATATGTTATACATAATATCTATAGATAACACGAGCTTCATGGATGTTTTATATGTCACATAAGCAAGTGTTTCATATGGAGATCTACATGCATGAGAGTTTTATTTTGTGTTTGGTTAAATATCATTGTAACTATCATAGGATCATACTAAAATATTTCTCTATAATGCCGACTGACCTATGGTATCCTCACCAAATCAATGGTTGTGTTCCACCATTGGATTAAAATGACATAGTTAAATTAATCATAGGATTTTGTGAATCTATAAAAGATGTTTCTTAAGAGTTTTAGTTTATGTTGAAAGGATATTGAAATTATTATTTTTGGTTTCATTGGAAATATACAGATAATTGTGCTCTAGGAATAAATCATTTTATAAATATTCTTTGGATGTATACTTGATATGTTCCACCGCACGAGATATTATTTGTACAATAGAAGAGGTTTTTTAAGAGTTCCAGTTTATCTAGTATTCTAACTATGGTAGCATTGTAAGAAATAAGATAAACCAAAAATTTAAATTCCTGAGAATTTGATCTATTTTATACTAAAAGGTTAATTACATCACTTAAAAGGATGATCATATTAGTTTATGTGTTTCATGAAAATTAGGGTCATACAAACAATAGTAATATGGCTACACAATAATGATCTGAATGTTAAAAAAACTGGTGAAAAACTATCCTGTTATGTTTGATGATATAGTGCTACACCATAAAATGAAATACTAGAGAAATACATGTGAACATTGATGAATTTATTATAATTTATTTTTTAAGAAGTTGACTTACTAATTTGAATTCAATGGTTAAGATCAAATAAATAGAGATCCAAATTATAAGATTAAATGATAGGAAGTTGGTTATTTCTAGAATCACAAATTTGATATTAAAAAAATATTATGGAAAAAATATTATGTGTTTTGAAATTTAAAATATGATGCATGAAAACATGAATAAGTAATTAAATTTAACATACCCATGAATTATTATAATAGAGAGTAACTTTGTACTGCTAGATGATTAAAGGTAATGAAAACACATGAATCATTGTATAAATAAAATAATATATTTTGATATTGAAGATTTAAGGCATGTAAGTTCTTTATAATAATCTTAAATTGACCTTCATGTCATTAAACTGAGAAGAATATTGACACAATTTATAAACTATCTCATCCATGTATTGAAAGAATGTGTAAGTTAGACAAGAGGGGGTAGTGGGCCTTGGATATTTAGTGAGACTTTCCTAAATCTTGTAATACAACATTTCTTTAGTATTACCATTCTAGAACATTGACACATCATTAGTGCATGAAACTTATATATTTTTTTTTTGTAGGTGAAATAAATAAAATCATTTTCTTCTATGTATTAAACTTTTAGCATTTATTTAATATGGATAGGTTGAGAAGGAATAAAATTAAATGTTTAATTTTTTTCTTTCAAAAAATGGAATATTATTTTTTAGAGTATAATTAAAAAACAAATGTTTATTATTTAATCACCCATATTCACACTCCCCTTTAAAGGTGTCCTAGGTCTCTATATGCGGTATCCAAGGAGAAAAGATCTATTTGGGATTTAACCATGTATATTTTATTTGTAAATACTATTTAACGTATATAATCCCTTATAAATGGCCAAATATTTTATGTAAGTCAATTTTATAATTATAGGAAAGAGTTTATATTATATTTGAATGTACATGTTTGAATCTCTAATAATGGTTTTGTTACTGTATTTTTTTTTATGTAAAAATGGTGTCATATATGAATCATAATGGAGTAAATTTATTTCTTATGATTATTACATGAAGGAATTAATGAATTATATTTAAAAAAAAGTATTTTTTTAATATCTCTCTATAGTACATAAAAATATATGTGGTTAAATTTGGAAGAATTGTACAGTGAATAATCTATGTTGGGAGAAGAAAACTAGATTGAATCTACTATTGTATAATTTTAAATACATAAATATATGTGTATGAATTATATAGTTAAATAAATTCATTTGTTAAGATGAAAATAATAATAAAAATTATAAGGTAGTTAAGATGATGAGAATCTTTATGGAGGTGAATAAAATTGATTCCTTGGTGATTTATGAATCTAACTCTATATTAATTATTAATTTTAAAATTAAAGATGCAGGTTTCATTACATATAGGATCTTGATGAATGATCATAAATAATTTATATCCAAAAACTTTGGTAAATCTAGAAACATTTTTCATATAATATATTTTTTTCAATATTTAAAAATTTAAATTCAATTCTTAAAGTTTGATGGTGAGAATAATTGTTCTTATAAAACAGATTTGAAAAAGGCTAACAAAAAGATGATAGAGGACGGTATAGCCTTAGAATATAAACTCCATGAAGAAATAATATCTTCTTTAATATATAAATATAGAGAAAAATTGTTGTTTGTTTCTAAATAAATGAACACCCACATAGAGAATTTGAAGACATATCGAGAAAATAGGTTTTGACTGTTGAAAATATTGGAGGAGAACTTCAAATTATGGAGGAGAAGTATTTAGTATGTAAATATTCAGAATAAAACTTTAAAAATTAATTAATAAGGATTTTTTTTGTTTCTATGGTATCTATAGACACACAACAAAAGTGTGCAGTAGATATTTAACAATGAACAATTTGAGAATAAAAGATGATTCACCTTACCCATAAAAGTTTATTTAATGGTATGGATAATTTTTTTTGAAGATACTATGTTTTTTTTGAATCTCGGTCACATGGAAATGATTTATAAAAATAAAATATAATTTAATTCATATAGATTATAAGGAAGAATATTTTACATTCAAGAAAAAATTAATGGATTTTGAAGACTTCAATAAAGGTGGAAAATATGAAGTGTGTCAAACATCAAGGGTGAATTCAAAATTGTTGACACTGCCCATGTATGGAAACAGAATAATTGTAGAAGAAGTTGTAATAATGGTGTTCAAACAAAAGAAATATGTTTTAGTTTGTTAAGTGTTACTCTTAAATAGAAATATAATACAAAGATAGTGATATATTCTAGAGATTACATTCAAGAAGAAGTGTGTACATGTGGTGTAATCCAAGACAACCCCATTATAATTATTTGGAAGGAAACTAGAAAAGAAAAATTCTCTTACACAGAAAAAACATACTTCCTATATTGAGAAGTATTTAATCATCCATCTCCCCTTACACTTAATTTTCATATCTGATGGTTGAAGTGATGCATGAATAAACTGGAGAAACAATCCAAGTGGTATATGTATTCAAAGAATATGGTTTCTTGGTGAACATGTGAAAACATTATAAATCATGAAATTCAATATATGTGAAGTTAAATAGAAAGTGTATGAGTTTATAAAACACATAATATGGAGATATGAAATAAATTTTGTAAATATAATAATGAATCCATGAAATAAAGCCAAATAATGAAATCTAGTCATGAACCATGTATACAATAATACAAGAAGGATATAAAATATATGTGTGTTAAAATAAAAAGATGAATAAATATTGACTTATCAAAAAATTATATTTTAGAATTTTTATATAAAGAATATTATATGAATATTTTTATATATGTTTTAATATATAAAAATATTCATGATGTTGTGGAAACTCATGATGAGTCTAGAATTTTTCAAAGAAGACTAGTTCATCATGAGTGATCAGAATTAACTGGTAGTAATGACATCACACTATCTTAGTGCATTATGGTTTTTTTAGCTCTTAATGAAATATTTTTTGAGTTATGATTTTATTTGGTGAAGTATTGGGTGACATTAGAATGATTTTTATGGTTTTATAAGTCTTTTAGGAGGTTAATGATTTAGAAAAAAAGTAATGTTGTCCCTAAGAAACCATAAAACCTATTGGAGAGGTGTGACATATGATACATGGTTGGTGAATGGTTAGTTCTAACTGTGTGAAATCCCCCAAGAAATTATTTAATATTGAATATATAAAAATAAAAATAGTTGGTACATGATTTTCTAAATCATACATCCAAACAATAGGGATTCCCTAATGAGGTAGTGGTATATGCACAGTTTGTAGACAATGTGTTAAATTGTGAAACCAAACCCTTCCTAAAAAATTAATTAATCCCAAAAATAGGAATTTAACCTAAAACATCCCCAAAACCATTAATTCCTCTTCTAATACCTATATATATTTAATATAGGGACTCTAGTGGCTATTATTGGTAATTTCACTCCATATAAACTCAAATTTTGGTTTATATAAAGGCTTCTTCCCATGATAATTCCATGTAATATGTTGTTCTTCCACCTTTATTCACATTTCTTCTAGATATTATCTCATATTCTTGGAATGAATCATATTCCTAGAATATCATGGCTTGATCTGTTAATTTTAATGTGTTATAATGAGTAATTATAATTTTTTCGAGGGGTAGGACTCAATATCTAGAGGCTTTTCATATTCCATTTGTCAATTCTATATTTTTTTTCAGTGGTGGATCTTATTGGGTATGAATAATTGAATTCAAGCCCTTAAAATGTTCTCCTTATTGTAACTTGATTCTAAAATTATCACTTGATGAGTTAGGTATGGTTATAGAATTTTATTTATGTGAAAACTTGACCCCAATAGAAATTATTTGCATTCGTAATCGATAATATTGAGGTAGAAATTCCTTAACATTTTACTTCCATTGTATATTAATTGTATTTTGAGATATGTATATCGGTGTTTGTGTATCCATGATGCTGCTAGTTTTTGTGATATGCATGAGGGTGTCTGTGTGGCCTATGATACCCTTTTTTATTTTGATATACATGTAAGCTCATGTGTGGGTAGGGAGACCCTTCTTGACATGAAATGATTATTACTTACTATATTATTGATTGTGTCTGGATGCATTTATGGTTCCTATATAACCCATTTCATGGTACCGAGTTGGTATAACATAACTATTTGTCCCCTTAGAGGTGGAGTTCCTCCACTTTAGTTAGAAGATTGTGATTTCACTTTTAGAGAAGAATTACAGTGATGTGGATAGCCCTAGAGGTAGATATTATATTTACTTGTGTGATTATGGCTTTTCCCAGAGCTATATACTGAGTCGATATGTGGTAGTTTGGATTTCTCTAGAGCCATGTGGTGAGTCGACATAAAGACAACATAACTTTCCCATAATGATTGGCATGGATTTGTTCATTAATGGTGGAACATGATGTGGGATGGTTGTGTGATTTTTTTGAGATAATAAGAGGAATAATTGGAAATATCTAAATTTTGAAATGACTACTTCATACATACCTTCAATCTTGATGATGAAACAGGTATAGTCAAGGTTTATGGAAGCTTGGTTAATGCATGATGAATTGACACATGTTTGGTTAATTATGAATTATTTTATTTATATGTAATCCAATAATATATAATGATTAACTCATGTTAATGAAAAATTGGTTAGTTTTTAATGGTTTTATACTCACATATTTTTGGTCATCTCTATGAGCATAGAGACTTCATGGATAAAGATCCAACTAAGGGAAAGGGCCTTTTGGAGGGGATCCGAGCAAGGGGAGTTTGGTGGATAGAGGAAATACTGATATAAACAATGTAATATGGATATGATGTTTTAGTTTATTTTTCTTCAGTTATTGTACATTGGTTGATGTAACCCATTATAGGTTTTTTTGGTTTATATAGTATGAATTGGATGCCAATTATTATTGTATGATGACTTTCTATTAGTTTTTTAGAGGTGTTTTGAGATTTTTATTTACAAATTGTTGTGACTCTTGTGTATGAATATTGGTATTGAGGGTATATGCACCACAAGTCACCATTCATACCCACACCACTAGCCGGTGGCCTCTTAGGCCCAAAGAGGCATGTATGAGGTCATTTAGAACACCTTTGCAGAATGAGTGATAAATTTTAGGGCATTAAGAAGTGGTATTAGAGTATTTTTAATTTAATTCAATTTATTTTATTCTTGATTTCTTTTGGGTAATGGTTGAAAGATATTGGCAGTGTGGAACATATGTTGCGGAGTCACTTAAGTGTTTGAAAAACTCTTATGCAACAGTCCTCTGAGTTATCAATTATAGGGTTTCTATTAATAACTTTGGTATTATAGGTTTTTATCGATATTGGGTATTATTATTCAATTATAGTTTATTTTATTTGGATGGGTTCATTCATAATGGATAGGTTTGCTGGTTCACATTTCAGGAATATGATTTTTGTTTCATACATAATAATTTGATTAATTAAATTCCACTTGTAATCTATGATATGTACTTATATGATATATATGTAATAATATTTTAATATATATAAATGATCTAACTATGCTCTATAATATTCATATGAATGTGTTTAATGTGTAGGTACTTGAAACATGGATTAGACCTTGGGTGGTGCTATTCATATTTTTCCTTTTTGAAATCGGTAGCCTATTTGGAAGATTCTTCTTAGGGTGATATTTTGAGTGTACCTATAAATTTATTGAGTGATGTACTATTTTAGGACTTTTAGGAATTATATACTTTCATTTATAATTTATGATAATTATATCTTGACATTATGTTATTAGTCAAAATAGATAAGTGTGTTGGGTTTCTCCCACATGGGAGGCTGCACCAATAGTGCCTCCAGATGTGTAGGATAATGAAGATGAGAATACTCCCACACCCACACCAATGTTTTAGAAATATGAAATTCCTCAACCAGGAGTCTTTCACATAGTTCATATTTAAGGTCGAGGATCTTATATGACAATGGTAAATTATGGTAAAGAGTTCTACCATTAGCACCTTCATCCTTCTAAGGAACCCGAGGAACCCAAGATGCCAAGGATTTGATCAATATTGTTGAGGTAATATTTGATATAGTGGATACTCTAGATTTTTGATTAGATACAGTGGTTATTTTCATGATTCAAGGTCTCTTGAGGAGATGTAGAGGTGTTATAAACCATGTGGGGAGTCACGAGGGTTATAATTGGGATACTAGTAGTAATATATTCTTTGAGTAATTTTTTTAGATTCAGTAAATTTGGATAGAGCTTAAGAATTTTTAGAGATTCAACAGGGGATGATAAAATTATCTTCATATTTTGATCGGTTAAAAAATATTCTTGTATTTATCCACTGTTGGTATTGAATGTGATATAGAAGGCCCAAAATTTTAAGAACAACCATTGATCAGAGTTAAGGTACCATCTTAAGAGCTTCAATCTGATGAAATATTTCAAAGTGCTATTAAAGGCCCAAATGATCAAGAAGGGATAGTATTAGGATAGAGAAGTTGGTATTTTTCTTACTCTTAGGGGACCAATGAGTTTAATTAATTCAATTACAGTGGGTTACTTTTTCTAATAATAATAAGTGGAAACAAGAGGACATGTGATAGGGTGGTAGCATGTTACTAGAGATGATCAATAGTTCTTTATATAACACATTGATTTAGGTTCCACTTAACCTGTTCTCTAGCCCAGAGGGCCACTGGGCCTTAAGAATGCCTCCCCATATTCCAAAAGATTCAATCTAGTAGAAAGGGTCTAGTTAGGTGATATTTGAGAGACTATACCATTTGGTTATGATAACAATAAAGGTCATTATATAATAATACACTAAAGAATCATAAATTCCAAACTCAAAAGAAGTAATAATATTAAAAGGAAATAAAAAATCATAGAATACTTGCCATACATATGAGATAAAATATACAAGTTTTTCAGACATACAAAAAAGAGTCATACAAGATTTACCATGGCTGATCATTTAATAACGTACTCAAAATCCCAAAAGAAACTCTAAATCAATGAAAAGAACCACTATGGTCTATCTTCCATCCATACCATGCACATGTGTATCCCTAATCACTATGATCCCTAGACAAATCCCATTCCAAAGATTGATATCAAAATTATTAAGCCTATATGAATCTTGAGGGGCCCTTGTAGGGTTTCAGTATGAAATCAGTATGCCACCACCAATGTATACCTATCATTCATCCATATTTATAAATTCATATGAATACACAAATAAATAGAAACTAAACTCATGAAAAACATACATAACCTCATTTACCCATGATCAACATCCATGAGGAAGTGTTTACCTGCTTCGGCCAACTCTAGAGAGGAATGATATATCCCCAACCATTCATTACAGAATAACCTCGATATGTCATTCACACACATGTAACCAAAAATATCATTTCATATGACATGATGTATGCTACATATCAGGTAATAATGGAATCCCATCAATATGAATAATAAATATATCACAAGTAACTCAGACTTCCACATGAACAATTACTATCAACTCAATAGCTTTGCATCTCAATGAACAATGAAATACTTCATTCAATAATTAATAAAACAATACCAGTTCTACAGCTCGACGACTCGTGGTGCGGTGAAATCTATCCTCCAATCATCTTGAACTATTTTCCATAAATGTCATGATGAGCCTGACCCCACTCCGATGGTCTCACACACCAAAAACCATGTATTTATACATTAAGAACCTCTCTCATAACATGTTTTCAACACCATCCCATATGTCATTGAATCTACGGTGACCTCCACCTATAACATGTTGCAAAACCACCTCATGTGAGTCCTCACCTATGTGAACATAAATCCGATCGTTCTATTAGCCAATCATGGTGAGAAGAAATAACCAAAAAATTCCTAATGCACACAAACCATCATCATTTATTCCACATGTGGACCTTATTAGCCATCCATAGCTTGGTTATCACCATCTGCCTCAACCTGAAAATCACATCATCTCAATTATGATGTTCAGCACCATCCCATATATCTCAAGCCATTACCTTAAAATGATTCGTTTTCTCATTACTAATGATCAACATCATCCCATGTAATTTGGTCCATTCCCAACACATTCACACAGACCGAATTTAGTTATAACATAATATAAATAATTAAATTAAGGTAACCAACATATAGTTACCATCCAAGTAAAATCACCAACCCGAGATTAACATAATTAAAGAGGAAAGATCATGCCTAATGACAACTCACAACATCAATTAAATGATTTAAATAAAATTATTAAATTATTAATGGTTTCACATGGAAAATACACACACGTATATTTAGTCATGTGTCCGATAACATGTGTATATTTATGGGGAAATCTAGGTACCATCTACCTTATGCTCAAAGGTGATATATTATTTTTACAAAACAAGGAAGAAAAAGGGACAAAAGGGAACACAAGACTCTGATAGATTCATCATGAATAAGGGAATGAAATTAATAGGGAATAAGGACTATTCATATGAGCCAAAACTAATAGAAACATGGTTGGTTAAAAAGGGGGTTTCCATCAAGGTGTCTAATTGTAAAGGTACTATTGCATAAGAAGAAAATTAAACATAAAGGATAAAATATAATGGTAGAATATAGTGGTCCTAAAGGACAATATTGTTTTTGTGACATGATGGAAGTTCCACCTCAGGAGCTTGGGCCTATTAGTTGAGAATGATAGGAAGGGTGGAAGTAGAGAAAGAAAAATGATCATAGCTTATTCTCCAATCTAAGGTAGAAGTTCTGGAAAGATTTTTAGAATCAAAGATATAAATGAATATGTGATCAAAATATATTATATCATGATTCATGTTGATTTGAAATAGGATCAAAGGGCACAGATTAACAAACAAGACCACATTCTAGCACAAGGCTTTAATGAAAATAAGATCAACTTTAAGGAATATATACATACATGGGATAAGTTGGAAGATCAGTTTGAAGATATTATTTGGAATTATCTATAAAAAATGTATCTATTATTCAATGGGGTTTATATAGGGAAAATTATTTCACTAATATCAGAATCCAATTTAATTATTTTTTTTCTTCATTCTGTGTTTAATGAAATTTTGTTTCAGCCTTGTTATGTTCACCAATTTTCCCACAAAAGTGATTTATTGAATTAAGAATTTAATTTTCAATAATAGATGATATATTATCAAATATCATCCCATAATATGATCCTAAATTAAAAAAATCATATTTTAGAAATATTCTCTTGGAATTAGGAAAATGATATCAGATGGAAATAACATTCCAAATAGTCTGATAAAAGAAGAATATAAGAAAGGGGATTCAAAGACATACCAAATTCTATAAAATACAGCTGGAAATGTTCAAAATAGGATCAAACGAGGGAGATAGGAAGAATATTATAAGAGGAGAAATGGGATCTCCATAGCTATAGGTTGGTAAATGAATGGGAGATGAAAGGAGGAAGAAGGAATAAATTAAAGGTAGGGGAAGTTTCGTAATTACAACCAATTTAATGAACCACACAGTTAGAAAAAATTGTTTGGATACCTAGAAACAAATGTGTGATGAAACTATCCAAAGTAAATAACATTTTAAAAATGGGTAACATGGTTTTTATGCATTGTTTGGATAAATGTGTGATAACTATGTACACTCACAACCTATGTGGCACTATGTGTGTGGGATATTCCACACTATTTGTCAAAATGTGTACCACCTTTTCCCACATTTTATAGTTTATTGTAGGTGAATCACATGATATTATATAAAAATTTATTTTTTTCTAACCATTACCTAGTTCAATCAGGCCACATGGTTTGGGACACATGGTTAGCACTTATCGTGTTCCAACCGGGTTCCTAGAACTTTGTCTCCAGGACTTTTGTTCTCAAATACCAAAAGTCTTGAAAACTAACCAGACATGAAAGACACATACCATGACATTAAAACTATATTAAAATAATGTAAAATTGAATTTTAATTCTAAAAATTATTCTCTAAATCATAATTCAAAAATTGGACTATCCACCAAACTTGAATATTCAAATTTACATGGGAATTTTGACCTATTAAAAAAATGAAATGTTAAAATCTCCACACCTTATAATAAATTACCCCGAAATATTTTGTCTCATTCCAAGATGGTTCCAAAAATATTAATATCATAAAAATAACCATGGTATACCCCAGTTACATAGTCATATGTCAATTCCACTCAATGCTCCCCACATTATGAATTACCTACCCGGTCACCTGCCGACCCAAAATGAGATTCCTTTGGTTCATTTGACCACCCTACATACATACACATCCCCATATGACATTAAATAATTCCTTAATCTCATCAAATTATCAATTCATAACCTTGTCATTAATGAAACCCATAAATTCATATATCACAACCGATTCCTAAGAGTCCCCATATCATATGTGATTCCCCAAAAAACTACATCACACACACACACACATATATATATATATATGAATTCAAATAAAACTTCTTAATTCCGGAAAAAATAATACAAAAAAATCATAACCAATTACCACATACTAACCAACACCTGGTTAGTTTGATTATATCACCAGAACCTTGTGAACCCATATCAATCATGATAAAAACATAATGTGCACCCATAATCACAACATATCTTTAACCATCATTAGATCCCTAACCTTCTCTGACCCTTTTAGATCAACAACATGCACCTTACCTGACACTAGATTTCCCAAGGATATACCTCCCTATGTATTTTCACAATATATATAGATACTCTAGACTTTTACAAATATTATTACATGATTTTAAGTATTAAATTACATGAATTACAAACCAATGATTAAAATGTTTACTATCTTTAGCAGACTAGGTACACAATTAGAAATCATGAAACTATAATGAAAATATCATTTTATTAATCACAATAATGATATCCTAACTCCCATTGATATCATATGACAACATATGATAACCAGGGGAATACATTTTCAAAATGGATGAGCTAAAAAGACTAGTGATGGAATTAACATGGGAATGAAGGATAAAAAATGAGTAAGAAGAAAAAAAATGATTAAATAAAAGGAATGGCTCATGAATAAATATAAAGAAGAAAAAAAGGAATCATATGGTCATGTAAGCATAGGAAAGTGTCATAAAAATTTCAAAACCCCATGATTTGAAATGTAAACACTATCCTCAATATCGTAAGAGATACACCACATTAAGCTTAAACAAAGAAAGTATCATTATTTTAATATAATAGTAATCAACTATACATTGTAAATAATAGAATGGATGAGATTAATTAAATTATAAAAATATAGTTTATACATTTTTATCAAATTATTTCATCAGTTACCAATTAATTATAAAAAAAACTGAATATAAAGGATGCGTTTTTGTTAAGAAAACTATTTTTATGCCTATAATATCATTTTATCTTAATAAATTAGATTAATAAATATTAGTTAAGTAAATAAATTAAATTAATATGTCTTATATCCAATAAAATGTTTCTAAATCCGTCCTCTTGGTTTTATATTCTTAATATAATAATAAATTCAATTCTAATCCTAAAATGAAATATTTTTCTAAAAGATAATATTGTTTCCTTTTGATGGCTCACTAGTTTTAAAAATAAATGTTGAAAATTTTATAATTTTTCAATGATATAATAAAAATAATTTTTATAACAATAATATCCAAATTAAATAATGTTTTTTTTATTTTTCTAACAAGATTCATTTTTTTATGAATAGTGAAAGATATTCCATTTTAATTGAAAATTATTTTTTTCATATAAATAATATATATTGTAAAATTATATTTAAAATAGGATTTAAAGTATAATTAGTTAAATTATGAATATATAAATCAAATTTAGGTTATTGGAATCAATTCACAATGAAATTCGAAATAAAAACCTTTAGAACTTTTTAACTTTTCACTTCAAAAACCTTATTTTTAGTTTTGTCTTCGAGATTAATTTTAAATATAATTTTTTTCTAATTTTGTTTATTTAATTTGGTAAAATATATTAAATATTTGGAATAAAAATGATCAAATTATGGTTTAATTTTAATTTCATTTTTAGGTATAATAAATATACCAAGGTAAAAAAACTATTTACTATAGTATAAGTAAAATAGCAAGAAGAGTTAATGTTAAAAGGTAAAATATTACGATAACTAAAATATAAAAAATTAAATGGATGTTTGAGATAATTATAGAACTTAAAATCGTCCAAAACGTTAATTTAAAATTTAATTTATTTTAATTAGTGAAACCTAAAAGTGGTTTTCTTTAAATATAGAATAATATTTTTTTAATCACTTAAGACAACCTCTCCTAAAGTATACTTACCACCCCTCACCACCCCATTTAAACTAAAAATCATTTTATATCCATATATATATATATGAAAAAACTCTAAATATAATGAATTAAAAAAGAAAATATCACATTAGATCGGATCCCGATGATCGGCCATTCGCGGCGATGCAGCCTTAGATGATCGCGGAGGCGTTCCCCCATTCTTGGAGGTAGGAGGGAGGAGGATGAAATCGTTCAACTTACTTTGCTTTTGAGGAAACCATTTACTCATTTTCTCAAACCCTAGCTTCCTCCCGGACTTCCTGATGATATCGCTCGGCCCGAAGGTCCCTGACATGCATCCTGGTGGCCCTCATCTTGGGATTTCGATGTTAGAGTTCCATGAAGTATCGAACCTCATGGATTTGACTTTGGTTTCCCAATTAAACCATATTTGGCCTTTGGTCGATGAGTTTGATCTGTTTGTGTTCAGTAAATGGGACCTACATGAATGCATGATTTTTTGTCTTCTTGATAAACAACATCTCATGATTTCGTTTCCCTTGGAAGATGACCTGATCCGGGCCTGGTCCAATGCTCCCCATCATTGTAGTAGAGGCATTTTATTTCTTCTTAGATTGTCATTCGATCTGTGCATGAATTGAAACCCACCCTCCATCGCGGCATTGGTAAGCTTGCCTCAACTTCATTTACCCTTTCAAAATACAACGATTATTTGTATGATTGGAAATATGGTGGGTCAATTCCTTTGTTCTGATGTCCACACATATACCAGGAGTCACCCCATCAATCTGCACATCTGCGTTGAGGTGGACGTGTCGAACCCCCTGGTGGATTGGATTTGGATTGCTGTTAGCATGGAATTTAGATGGAAATAGGCCGTGGTGTTTGAGTCCTGGGTTAGCTACTGCTCGGAATGTTTTCATCTAGGGAATCTGGTTTCACAGTGACATGCTGAAGGTAGAAGTAGGAGGTCTTATTCGAAGGTGAGGATAGGTGAGGGGCGGAATCTGTTTCCTGACATGGTTAATGGAAATGATTCTAGTTTTGAGTTTCGAGATGCAGTGGTTGTGGGAAGAAAGGCAGTGGCCTCTCCTAATCTGAGGGTCTCTATTTTCTTTCAACAAGCTTAAAACTGATCTGAGGGTGGGGGATGGTGAAAATCAAGTCATTGACAGGAGTACCTATGATAATGGTGATCCTAGTTCTGAAGGTCGGTGGATTGGCAACAGTAAGGGTGTCTCTTCCACTGAGGGGCAGAGGCCTAGAGCAGTGAGAAACTTGGAGTCTACTGTATGTGAGGATCGACTATCTATTGGTATTTTAGAGGTTTGTGATACTGGGTTTAAAGTTTGAGAAGATGGTAATGAGGGTGTGCTGGCTACTGCCCCCATGAAAAATTTGTTTTAAGAGCTAGAGCAGGAGGGTGTGGAGGAGGTTATGCAGGATGATGCCAACATGCAGATAACTATTCAAGAGGATGTTGTAGCGAATGTGATCATAGAAAAAGGGATTTGTGAAGGCATAGAATTAGTGGAAAACCCTCAATGTTTAGATGTGATTGACACTAATCTTCATCTCCATTAGAACCTATTAAATCTTTCTCAGGGTATATAGATCCCTGTTAAATGGGGGGATATGTCTGATAGTGACAATGAAAATGATGGCGGCATGGCCAGACCCTCATATAGTGATGTTGTCCAGGGAGGGAAGAAGGTGTTGTTTGGGAGTCAGAAGGATATGATTGCTTCGCCACGCAAAAGCCTGAGGAAGGATTACTCTTCTCTGCCAAAGCTGATGCCCATCAGGTCATCTAATAAAGTTATGAGAACTATAAATGAACTCCTATTATTGGAACAGATGAATATTAGGAGAAATCATGTGAAGGTTATCAAGAAATGTGAAAGCTCAGAATGGGAATCGACGGCTATGGATGATGCTTTTGTTCATGGAGGTCATGACGGGTTGGATTTTGATGGTATGTAGTTTCTGTTTTGGTCCTCTAGCGCCTGTTTTCGGAACTTTTGCATTATTTTAATAAATGGTTACGGGCTTTGCCTCTAACTAAGATCTCTGGTATATATGAAAACACTCCTCATAACTCTCCCTATATAAAATTGATTACGTTATCACTAGAAGACCAAACCCAAGGTCCTCAAGGGTCTCTCAAGGAGGTGATATTGAAGAGGAAATTTTCTCAAAAGTACTCTCTTAATTTCTTTCCTTCTTTTATTTTATCCATATATCCTTCATCTATCATGAAATAATAATTATAGAATCATGTACATATTGGAATTTTATTTTCATAATCGAATATATTATATCCATCACTTTTATGACCCCTTATTATTCAAAGAAACAAATCTATTGTACAAATTTTTTCTTTTTACCATCTTCATGAATAATGATTTTTTTCATTACCACCTTCATGGATGGTAATAAAAATATAATTATGGTTAAATAACATTTTAATAGGTATATTATATCCTATTTAATGTTATAGAATAAATATATACACATAATATACAATAGAACAAAACTAGTTCCAGATATTTGGAAAAACTACCAAAATTAACTAAGCGTTTCTCATTAATTTTTTTTAATTAATTATCCTCAAGTTAGAAATAAAAATGATATATGGTTGAATTAATACTTATGTAAGGTAATTAATACAATTCTTGTAACACATCGACACCAGAAACCCAGAGTTAGTGCATTACTTATTAAATTGGCATGATTAAAAGGAATGAAATACCAAAAGAACAATTAGTTTAGTTGTATTGAAGAACCTAGATACATACATGATACCCAAATTACATTGAGAAAGATAAAAAATACAATACATAACAAAAAATAATAAACTAAATCTGTAAGAACTCAATAAATGGTCCTCTCTTCATATGTTATTGAAGGAAACCAAATTAAAGGGGTGAGATCAAATGATTAGTAAGGGATAAAAATGAAGTAAACATGAATAAAAAATAATTGAATCATAATCAAATTGGTATAATAAATATAGAATGGTGAAAAAATGAAAAAAACACACCATTAATAAACTGAGAATGAAACTACATCCATAAATTTTTTCATAATAAAAGCATCATGGATAGTAATAACTAAAAATAAATAATGAGAATTCTTATTATTTATAAGTAATGTATCTGGCACATGATACTACTATACCATCAAAAATTTTTAATTCTGAGGGTAGAAACCCATATAATTTTGTTTTGGAAACAAACTCGATGGGTTTCTCACCAACTGATTTGTCTCATGAGACTTATCGATGCATTGAGAGGATATAACAGGCCCATCCCATCCTTTCATTTCTAAATAATTCTTTATATATATATTTAATACAAGTAAAAAATGCCTTCTGAATATCCATATAGAGTAGATGATACAGATTCCTCAATATTTTCATAGTTAAAAAAACATTCCAAATAAACACTTTATGTAAAAGTGTATAAGGTTTAATACAATAATCATACCCATGAAACCTAAATATGGATATATAATATAATTAAAATAAAAAATGAACATTTTTCTCATAGGGAAATTATGTAAACCACATAATAATGATTAGGTTCTCAATACCATGTAAATCACAATGAAATGGAAACCAAAACAATGTCCCTCACAATATTTTAATCAATAGAGTTAATAATATTTAAGTGAATCACTAAAGACGATGAATATAAAAATAATCTTGATATTATATATCAAATAGTAGTAAAAATATACCAAATACAAGAAATAGGTGCAGAATAATGGAAATCTCATGGAAATAAAAGTGAGATGGGAAACCCCTTACCTTATGCCCGAATGTGTTTTTGATTGATCTTAATGACCCGAATAATAAAATTTATCTTCATTAATTAATATTTCCAGAACCTCCTCTACATTTAATTGATTTATTATAAACTTATTAGGTTTATTAATTGACTTTATTATGGGTTTACGAGGTTTAATTTTATTGTTTTGGAAGCATTTTCTTGCTTGCATTTTCATGATCGATTTACTTGTATTCAGGAATGGAAGTTCATTCAAACTATTTTTAAACATAGAGAATTGTTAATATATATTATTAGTTAAATTACATATATATACATGATATTATAATTATTTTGGGTTATATACCATGAGGATGACTCATTCGTTAAAAGTTAATGATAAACGCTTGGGTTAACATGGCAGTTTTGTGCATAATGAACTTGTTTTGTTTTATTATTTTATATTATTAGTTCGTAAGGATTAAAGAACATTGAATAATGTAAAAAATATATATTATGATATGTTTAAACCATTAAAAAGTATTTATGACTAGTCCTAAAGATATTAACAAATATTGGAAACCCATTGTGCTTGAATGTGATAAATCAACACATCTCGGATGGTATTTTTATTGTTAGTGTAAGAGGAGGGGGAAAAGAGAGATCATGATGAAGTATTCTATTATCATAATAAAATTACCATCCATGAAAGTTACTTGAATTTTCATATATTTTGGATGTGGGGTGGTGAGGAGGGAGAAACAAAAGAATGGAACTTGTAAAAGAAGTTGAAAGAAAAAAGGAAGAGAGGATCACCTCTTGAGTAATCCTTGAGAATCTCCTTAAGGACTTCATTTTTGGACTTTTGATGACACCAGAAGGTCTTGGACATGGAGGGAGGTCTTGAAAAGTGTATTTGGTAGAGCTTATCCAAGGTTCAAAGCTTGAGTGGTGTGGGAGGAAGAGGGGGTGAGGGGTGGTTTATATAGTGGAGGGGAGGGGGGTTTTCATAATATTTTAATCATTAGTTTATTATTTTTCCCTAAGACAAGAAATAGTGTGGATTCATGAACTATAATAGTAATAAGTTCATGTGAGTTCAAAATTTGGGTGCTTACATCACTCATTATGTTAGCAATAGTGGATTAAAATTATAATGTATTTATACGGTAAATTAATGTATTTTACTATTCACAAAATTCAAGTATTTCAAAAAAATATCCAAAATTTACCCTAACCATTTTAAATGTATAGAAACAAAAAATGAACTCCATTTTTCAACAATAATTTTCTAAATTTGAGAAATTTAATTTTTAATTAAAATAATCATTTAATCAGAAAATACCAACACTTAAAAATATTCATCTTCATTTTTAATGTGTCTAATTTTTTTTTACAGTTCCATGGGTAAGGTTACCATCCATAAAGGGAAATATTACTATTAATTATGGTATGTTACTATTCATAAGGGTATGATACTATTCATAAGGGCATGTTACTATTCATAAGCGTAAGTTACCGTTCACAAAAAATTTACATGATTCTATCAAACTCCAAATATCATGCTAATTATAATCATGTATGTTCGTTTTTCAAAATTCAAAACACAGAAGTGTAATATTTAAGTTCAATTGTTAGGATACGGCTATATCCTATAATAACAAAGTCTTGTATCATAGAGGATAAATGCTTCATTCAATATAGGAAATCTAATTAGTAGAATGTTTTTAAGAGAAACATACCATAAAATGTTTGGGGTGTTATATTTTTCCCTCCTTCATAAATTCTATCCTCGAAATCAACGACCTATAAAAATATGTGGGTGGTTCTTCTTCATAACATCATTAGGATCCCATGTTGCTTCCCCCATTTTAGGGTTTCTCTAAAGAACCTTTACCAGAAGAGTCTTCCGAATTCTCAATACTTGCTCTATAGTGTAAAGAATCTCGATAGGCTCTTCCATGTAAGAAAAATCAGGTTCTAGCCCTATTTATTCAAAGGTGAGTGTATGCGTTGGTTCTGGAATGTATTTATTTTACAATGACACATGGAACACATTATGAATTTTAGAGATACTTGGTGGCATTGCTAAACAAAAAGCTACAGCTCTGATCCTTTCCAGAATTTCTAATAGTCTAATGTACCTAGGGATCAATTTCCCTTTCTTATCTAACATTAAGAAAACCATCCATGGAGATATTTTTAGAAATACATGATCTCTTACTTGAAATTCCAAATCATTTATTTGGATTTTATAATAACTCTTTTGCCTACTTTGGGATGCTTTAATATAGGCCTGAATTTTCATTAGCTTTACAGTTGTCTCTTCAATAAGTTTTGGGCCTATAATTTTCCTCTCTCCAACTTCATCCCAAGATTTTAGAGTTCAACACCTCTTAACGTATAATGCTTCATATGGCGCCATTTGAATGATATAATGGAAACTATTATTATAGGGAAAAATGAATGTATTGATCCCACATACCTTGAAATTAAAGAGAGAATGATCTCAACCTGTCTGTTAGTGTTTGAATAGTCCTTTCAGGCCGTCCGTTAGTTTGGGGGTGATAAGCAGTGTTCATATGAAGCTCAGTATCCAAATCCTTCTAGATACTATTCCAGAAATTTGACGTAATGCGTGGATCTCAATCAAACACAATCAATAGAGGTGCATCATGAAATCTTACAACATCATTAATGTAAAGTCTTTCCAGGAGCTCAAGTTGTAAATACTCTATTATAGGAAGAAAATGTGCAGATTTTCTGAGATGGTCAAAAATTACCCATATTGCATCATTCCTTCTAGGTGTCCTTGGTTGTCCTGTGAAAAAATCCATCGTAATGTCATCCCACTTAGACATAGGAATAGGTATAGGTTTCATGACCCCTTTAGGATGTTGTCTTTCGGCCTTCACTTGCTGAAAAACTAGACACCTTAATACATATTCAAAAAAAATTTCTCTTCATGTTATCCCACCAAATATGATCCTTCATATCTCTATACATCTTAGTGAAACAAGGTTTTATAGAGAAATCTGAGCTATAAGTGTCATCTAACAGTTCCCTTTTTAGAGCATGTACTGATGGAACACATAACCTCTGCCCAAATTTTAGAACTCCATCCACATACATGATGTTTTCCAATCTTCCATCCTTAACCGCTTTAATTTTCTTTTGTATATTTTCATCATCATATTTAGTGATTTTTTTCTTCTCTAGCAGATATGGTTTAGAAATCATTTGAAAGAGGAAATATATTTCCCTTTTTTTTAACAATTTCTATATCTATCTTATGTTGATCCATGATTATAGGATCTCTCTCAATTATAATTTGGGTTAGAAGTACATGATATTCCCTAATTAATGTATCTTCCACCTTATTTTCCTTTCATACATGGTAGTGTATTGAAAAATTATAGCCTTTGAGTAACTTGAGCAATCTAATTTGCGTCATGTTGAGTTCTTTCTGCGTAAAAATATATTTCAAACTATTGTGATCTGTATATGTCTCTCATCTTTCACTGTAGATATAATGTCTATATATTTTCAAAGAAAATATTACGTCTACTAACTCAATATCATGATTTGTATAATTTGTCTCACGAGTCTTCAACTACCTTGATGTATATTTAATAACATTAACATATTTCATAAGGACGCAACCCAATCCATTCATTAATACATCACTGTATATCAAAAATCCCTCATTTCCATATGAAAGAGTCAAAATTAGAGCATTGACTAATCTTATTTTCAATTTTTCAAGGCATTCTGTAAATTTTTCATCCAAAAAAATTAACCCCTTTACACGTGAGATTGGTTAGCGGGTTATCCAATTAGGATAAATTCTAAATGAAACGCCGATAATATCCTTCTATGCCAATAAATTTACATACCTCATTTATGTTGGATGGAATATTCCATTTTTGGATTGCCTTTATCTTTGTATGATCAACTAAGATTCCATCCTTAGAGATAATATGGCCAATATAATAAACTAATTTAAGCCAAAATTAACACTTACTAAACTTCCCATACAATTCATTTTTTCTAAAAATTTTAAGAATAATCCACCAGTGATTATATTGGTCTTCATTGCTTTTGGAGTGTACCGTGATATCAGTGATAAATACCACAAAAAATTCATCATGATATTACTTGAAAACTATATTCATTAGATATATGAATAAAAGGGGTCATTAGTCAGTCCAAAAGGCATTATTGTAAACTCATAATGCCTATACCTGGTTCAAAATGTTGTTTTTGGAATATCTCCCTTCCTCACACACAGCTGATGATATGCAGATCAAAATTCATTCTTCCAAAAATATTGGGCTATATGAATTTGATCAAATAAATCATCAATTTGTGTCATAGGATACATGTTATTTATCATAATATCATTGATTTCTCTATAATCAATGCATAGACTCATGGATCCATCTTTCTTCTTGAAAAATATGACAAGTGCTCGCCATGGAGAAACAATAGCTTGAATATATTTTTTTGTAACTAAATTAATATAGTTGTTTCATTAGCTCCATTAATTCCACAATTTCCATTATATACGGTGTCTTTGATATAGGTCTTGCACCAGGAATTAAATCAAAAGAGAACTCAACTTCCCTCTTTGGAGGATGTCTAGGTAAATCCTCTGGAAATTAATCAAAGTATTCACGCACAATAGGTATATCTTCAATGTGAATATTTATTTCCTCACTTATAGATATTGTGTTCTATTACTCCTAAAATATTTTATTCAGTAGAGCTACTGGGGGTGGATATAGATAATAATCAGATAGTGAGGTTTCTGCTCTAAAGATAGGGGATTCTACACCATTCTCAAAAATTGTAACTTGCTTCTTCTTACAATAGATATTCATATCATAATTTGACAAAAAATTTATACTGAGAATTATATCAATGTAAATCATTGGTATGATGATAATGTTAGAAACTAAATCACATTTATGTGTCATGAGGTGGACTGATTGACACATATTTGTTGCAAAGATACACCCCCTAGGAGTTTTAAAGAAAACTTCTTTATTAAATCAAATTGTACATGTCTAATTTATTGGAAAACTTGGAAGATATAAATTAATGAGAATATCCAGAATCAAATAAATCATTGGATATGTTTGAGGAAACTATTAAATTACCTACCACTATATCATTAGGAACTTTAACCTTTGCGGTTGTAATCATATAATATTTCATTTACTCTCATGGTATTTTTTAGGCAAGTTTCCTTGGCGCTTAGGAAACTCATTTTCATAGTATCCCATCTATCTACAATTTTACCATTGAACATCATTGACTTGTCTCTTCCCCTTTCATTCACTATATTGATGAACCTTTTTATAACACTTATAGAAAAATCCCATTCCTTTCAAGAATTTCCTAGGATGATTCTTTCCATAGTCCTTGCATAATGTTAATTGCTTCATTACCTAATTCTTTATTGGAACTTCAACTTTTCCATGGTCATTAGAATATCTCTTCTTATCTTTATTTCCCTTAAATAATTTTATCTAGAAAATTCCTTCTCTATTTTGGAGGAACTTAATACAATTTCTTCATATGATGAAAATGTTCCAGAAACTAGTGCCCTTCGAAGACTTGGCTTAAGAAATTCATAGAAATGAACAATCTTGTCTTCTAAATCACATATGTAATCTATAACATACTTGGATAATTTTGTAATGGTATCCTCATGCTCTGCAACAATATATTCTTCCATTTGCTTTATGGTAAGGAATTTTCTCTTCATTTCAATTTATTGTTCACGAGGGAAATATATGTTGATGAACATTTCCTTAAAAGTTATCCATTCCATATCTTTTATTTCTTCGTCCTCTCCGGTATTCCTGATCAAGGACCACCAGTGATCTACGTCACCCTTGAGGAAATATAATTTCAGCACTAACTTTTCATTTTCATTGCATCTTAATGCTAGAAATATCTTTTCAATGGACTTGATCCACTGCTGAGCTACTAGTAGATTAGTTGTCCCACTAAAAGATGGGGGTTTCTATCACATGAAATGATACAATACATGTGTAACATGGTTATTTGTACAGCTTGAGTATGTTTTCCCAATATGGTCATGATCTAATCTTATTTTTCAATGACTATGTTGGATTTTTCAGTTGGGTAATCCCTACTACGTGTCTAGGTATTTATTCCCCTTCTTCCATTAGGCACCATCACCAAATAATGGAATACACTAAATTAGGTCATAGTTCATGATTTCTAACTAGAAAACACTTAAGATAATGTAAAAATTAATGAACAACTAATACCATAATCATAAACAGTGTTTATATTTTATTTTAAATGATTTATAATTGGTTTTAAGGAAAATGTGAATTATCCTAAGAACATCCCCTTGGGGTGTCGAACCAGGTGCACAGTAAGGCTCGTTGTCATGTACCAGGATACCCCGAGTCAAGCGTAAAACTCATTTTCAGAGTTGTTACTCTTAGGTATATCTGTTCTAGAACCACATCAAGTTATAGTATCGATACATGGATGCATTTTTAGGAAGACCCACATAATCACTAATTTACCAAAATTCTAGGATGTTCTTCTATTATTATCATAAAAGTATAACTGAGGGTTATTTCCTTTAAACTATGTTTCCTAAATCTAGTTTCCAAGGTTACTAAACCACCTCTGATACCAACTATAACACCCTTACCCCAGAATCCTAGAGCCGTTACATTAATTATTACATTTTCATGAGTAAAAGGAATGTAATCTAGAAGGAACAATCAATTTATTAGTATATAAGAAACTAGATACAAACATGATACCCAAATTGCATTGGGAAAGGTAACAAAATACAATACATAAAAAACTAATAAACTGCATCCATGAGAACTCAATAAATGGTCTCCTCTTGATAACCTGTTGAAGGTAAACAAATGAAAGGGATGACCTCAAATGATCAGTAAGTGTTAAAAATAGAAGAAGCATGAATCAATAATAATTGAATCATAATGAAATTGGCATAGTCAATATGACATGGTGAATAAATGAAAAAACATACGCCCTTAATAAACTGAGAATGAAACTGCATTCATAGATTGTGTCATAGTAAAAACCTCATGGATATTAATAACTAAAAATAGACAATATGAATGATTATTAATTGGATTTTATGTATTTGGAACATGATACCACTATATTGTCGAAATGGTTTAATTTTGAGGGTAGAAACCCATCTGATTCTATTTTGGAAAGAAACTCGATGGGTTTGTCGCCAATAGATTTATGTTATGAGACATGTCAATACATATAGGGGCTATAGAGGTCCCTTACCATCACTTCAAGTCCAAATCATTATTTATATATAGAGTTAATACATTTTCAATATGGAATCTCAATATCCATATAGAGTAGAGGATACAAATTCATCAATATTTACATAGTTAAAACAACATTCCAAATAAACACTGTATGTAAAAGGGTATATGACATAAGACCATAATAATATCCATAATACCATAATATGGATGTATAATATATTTAAAATTTAAAATTAAAAATGATCTTGAAGGGGAAATCGGTACACCAGATAAGATTGATTAGGTTCTCAATACCGAGTAAATCACAATGAAATAGAAACCGAAATAAATTCCCATAAAACATTCTAGTCAATTGAGTTAATAATCATCATGTGAATCACTGAATACCTTTAATATAAAGAGAATCATGAAATTATATGTCAATTGGAAGTAAAAATATACCAAATACAAGAAATAGGTAATGAACAACAGAAATATCATGGAAATAATAGTAATATGAGAAACCCCTTACCTTATGACCGAATGTGTTCCTGATTGATCTTAATGACCTGAATAATAAAATTTAGCTTCATTAATTAATAAATATAAAACTTCTTATACAAGAAATTCATTTATTATAAACTTATTAGGTTCATTCATGGCCTTTTTTACGGGCTTAATAGGTTTAATTTTATTGTTTTGGAAGCATTTTTATCCTTCATTTTCCTGATCAGTTTACTTTTATTAATGAATGGAAGTTTGTTTGAAATGTGGTTAAACATATAGAATATTTGTTATATATTATTCGTGAAATTATATAGATATAAATGACCTTATAATTATTTTGGGTTATATACAATGAGGATGACTCATTCGTTAAAAGTAAATGATAAACACTTGGATTAACATGGTGGTTTTGTGCATAATGAATTTATTTTGTGTTATTATTTTATATTATGAGTGTGTAAAGATTATAGAAAATTTAAAAAGGTAAAATAAATATATTACAATCTAGTTAAACCATTACAATGGTTTCATGAATAGTCTGAAATATAGTAATAGAAAATGAAAACCAGTTGTCCTTGAATGTGATAAATTAACACATCTCAGATAGTATTTTCATTTTTAGTGTAATAGGTGGGGGAAAAGAGAGATCATGATGAAATATTCTGTTAGCATAATAAAATTCCAGTCTATGTAAGGTACTATAATTATCATAGAATTTGGATGTGGGGAGGTGAGGAGAGAGAAACAAAATAATTTAACATTAAAAAGAAGTTGAGCAAAAAATGAAGAGAGGTTCACCTCTTTAGTACTCCTCCTTGAGAATCTACTTAAGGCCTTTGTTTTTTGGACTTTTAGTGAGACCAATTGGTTAGGATGTGAGGGGAGGGCTTAGGAAGTGTATTTGGAAGAGCATAGGCAAGGCTCAAATCTTGAGTGGTGTGGGAGGAAGAGAGGGCGAGGGTGGTTTATATAATGGAGGGGAGGAGGGTTTTCATAATATTTTAATAATTAGTTTATTATTTTACCCTAAGACCAGAAATAGTGAGGATTCCATGAAATATAATAGTAATAAGTGCATGTGAGTTCAAAATTTGGGTGCTTAAATCACCCATTATGTGGGTAATAGTGGATTAAAATTATAATGTATTTATATGGTAAATTAATGTATTTTACTATTCACCATAAATTCAAGTATTTCTAAAAAATATCAAAAAATTAACCTAACTATATTACAATGTGTTGAATCAAAAAATGAACTCTATTTTTCAAAAATAAATTTCTAGATATGATAAATTTAATTTTTAATTAAAATCTTCATTTAATCAATAAAATACCCACACTTAAAATATCCATCTTCATTTTAAGGTGCCTAAACTCTTTTTACAGTTCCATGGGTAATCTTACCATCTATAAGGGAAATATTACTATTTATAAGGGTAATTTACTATTCATAAGGGTATGTTACTATTCATAATGGTATGTTACTATTCAATAAAAATTAACTTGATTCTATTAGACTCCAAATATCACCTTGATCACAACCGTGCATGTCCGTTTTTTGATATTCAAAACTATAATGTGGAAAATTAAAGTTTAATGGATAGGTTATGATAGTCTCCTGTAATAAAAATGTTTTTTATCACAAAGACTCAGTGCTTTATTTAATATAGGCTATCTAAAGAATTGAAAGTATTTAATAGAAACATACCATAAAAAGTTTGGGCTGTTATAATTATTTTCCACTTCTGGAGTTACAATCCCATTTTACGAGAATATCCATAATTACACACAAATAAACCAATCATGTAACCATGAAACAAACTCACTCGAAACCATGAAAATAATAAAATATTATTAATGAATGCATCATAAGATGTTACAAAACCATAAAATAAGGTATTATAAATATAAATATAGTTCTAGAATTAGTAAATAATATTCTTTAAAAAATTATACATGATGTTAAAGTATCCTAAATTGAAAGGAAGTGTGAGGTAAGGTATTTTCTTAACCCAATTCCCATTCATTGGACTAAAATTCCACTTCTTGTTAATATCAAGATAATATTAGTTGTGAAATTAATTTTCAATATATTATGTTTTATTTACACATGTGTTATCTAGATTTATAGTGGATAAACATGTTCTATTACTTTTCAAAATTATTGTTTTTACGCATTTTATTCTGAACTTTCTTACAAACGAAAAAATAATGTTCTATCCTTAATGAATATGTAGAAAATGAAATTTCATCCACCATAACAATTTTTTAATTCCTAGATTCATTTTTAAGGATTACATGTTTCATTAAATGAAAATTTATTTTCTTTTTTTTTTGGGTATTTTTGAATTGAAGATGCGTTTTCAAGGAAAATGTTTTTTTGGTATTGAAAATGTTATTTTGAAGGAAAAGCATATTTTTAGAAAAAGTGTTATCATATAGTATTAAAAGAGTTTTTAAAATGGGTTTATGATGAAAGTGTTAATTCATGAATTTTTACATGAGAATTATATGAGAAATGGGTTATCATGATGTAGCTTATATGAAGGGTTCACCCCAATTATAGTTCACGGGGGAGCCTGATATAGAATATACAAAGGGTTGAGCCCCATTATAACTCATGGGTGAGCCTGAAATAGCTCATATGAAGGTTTGGTCTCCATTGTAGATCATGGGTTAGATAGATATAGCCTATAAAAAGTGTGATACCCATTATAGATCACCAATTCAATGGGTAATAATAATATTTGAAATCAGCCATATGTTTATTCTAATTAAAGGGGTTTGAAAGGTTTTATGTAAATTATGCTCTATGTCACCTCACCAAGTTTTATTTTTATTTCAATCGGTTTTAATGATTTTATTTTTTATAAAATTGTTTGTATTTTCCTAAGATTGTTATTTATTTAAATATCCCAATTAGGTTTGATATAAATGTAAATATTACATGGATTTTCATGTTTTTCACTGTAATAACATTTTTCATTACTTTATGTCCCTTACTGAGATTTTTTTCTCATCCCTATTTTTTAAATTGTTTCATTGGATTTAAGGTAGAATAGAGACAATTATGATAACAAGGGTAAAATTGATAAGATTTTACATGATGGGAAAAAATAATTTATTTTTAATGGTTTCCTTTGGTTGAAAAAAATGTATACTAAGTATAAGGGTCCACTTGTAATTTATGGCTTTACATTATAAGAGTTATCCTAATTCTCTAAACTTATAAACAAAAAATATATATGGGAATGAGTAAGATATAAATTTAGTTCAAAATCATTAGAATATGTGAAGTTTATGGCTGAGTCATTATTATTTGTAACATAGTAGGGTTTATACAACTTTGGAGATGAGTACGTTTCATTGTAATATTTTATTAAGAGTTATAGATATCATATTGTTTTTACAAGTTTAATTATTATTATATGTTAAAATCATAAGACACCTATTTAGTGGTTTAAAGTGTTTGATTTATAGGAAATTGATGATATTTTTGTAGATTAAGTGATCAATGTTATTTCAGAAGATGTTCACTATTTTTTTAATCTAATATGATCAAGGAAACTAGAGTAATTTTGGATACTATTTGAAGAATAAAGGTTGAATTAAAGTTTTGAATAATCTATGATTTAATTATGAACTTAAGAAGATTTAGGTTATTTAATGAAATGGTTAGCAAATCTAGAATATTACCAGGACATTTACTTTTTGTTATTAGATATCAAGAGTAATTGGTTTCATTTTAATATAAATGTTAAAACATATCTTAGAAGACTATGTGATCAAATAATTCTTTTTTTGGGTTTAAATTTTAGTCTATAATAGATTGATTGATTTTGAGGATAGTTATTAGTGGAATAATATATGTTGAACTTCGGGTATTATTAAATAATTTTGGAGATTAAATTAGTATTATATCATTTAAGGGATTATAATTTTTGGATAATTAAATTATCTTACACTAACCAATTTGGTTTTGGTTAATGCCTAATGATAATAAAAATAAATAATTACACTTTTGTGGGTTTTGTGATATATAAAAGTTGATTTTGATGCTCTAGGTATAAAACTTCATCATGAACATAATTTGTTTAGAGATACGAAGAGGATGAAAATATACATGTTATGTAAATATATTTCATTATATTCCTAGTTTAGCTAGTAAATGGATTCCTCAAATTTATAATGAAAAAAATTCTGAAAAAAATGTAATTAGATTTATTTTCATAACATTAAATCAATGGCATTTTAACCTATCATAGATTTATGGTTTTTTGATAGATAATTTTTTATGAGAATTTCTTCTATTACTATCTATAAGAACTTGATAGTTATAATTATCTTCTATGTCCATGATTTATTACATGGAAACCTAGTATTTGTTTCTCAGGTATCCTTCTTACTTTCCTTTCTCACTTTTCAAGTGGATGTTTTATTGACACTTTTTCGATGTGCGATTTCAAAAAAGGTATTTTAAAAATACAAAAAAATAGTTTTTCAATATCGAGTTCAAATTGGGATGAATCAATTTATTAATGTTGGGAATATTGTATCACCTCTATATTATAAAAGGAATCACTATTCTCAATACCATATAAGATATGCCATATCAAGATTAAACAACTGACAAAACATAATTATTTAAATGTGATAGTTATCACCTATATGTTAGAATGGAGGGAATTAATTAGATTAATTAAATAAATAAAATATTGATAAAACATGTTTAACAAATTAATTAATCAATTAAAAGTTAATTAAAAATGAAAATAAAAACCAATTGATTATAAAGGATGTTTTTTATTAAAAAACTATTTTTATGCCCATAATGAAATTTTTTCTTAATAAATTAAATTAATCCCTATCAGTGAAATATATTAATGAAATTTATATCTTTTATAGACACTTTTTTTAAATTCATACAATAGGTTTTATAGGCTTAGGAAAATAATAAATTCAATTTTGAGCATAAAAAAGCTATATTTTTCTAAAAGACAATTTTACCGCCTTTTGATGGAGCACTTGATTTAAATATAAATTCTGAAACTTTTATAATTTTTATATGAAAAAATAAAAATTATATTTTAAATAGTAGTATAAAAATTGTCTTTGGGTTAATGTTTTGTATTTTTCTTTCAAGTTTCATTATTTGAAGAATAGTGAAAAATACTGCATTTTAATTAAAATCTGTTTTTTCTTATAAATAATTTATATAGTAAAATTATATTTTAAATTTGAATTAAGGTATAATTAAATAAATTATAAATCAAAAAATCCAATTTACTTATTTGGAATCAATTTTATATTGAAATTTGATATATAAGCATTTAGAGCTTTTGAATTTTTCACTTTTAAGGCCCGTTTTTGTTGTGTCTACAGGAATAATTTTAAATATAATTTTCTCAATTATGAAAATTTAATTTGGAAAATTTATTCCATATTTGAAATAATTAGCTCTAAATAATTTTTTAAGGTTAATTAAACACTAAGGTATGAAAAATCTACCATGGTAAAAAAATTATTTACCCAGTATAAGTAAAATATTGACAAAGGCTGAAGTTAAAAGGTAAAAGCTTAACCTTCCAAAGAATTATAATATTAAGTGGTTGTTTAAGGTATATATCAATATTAAACTTAACATACATTAATTAACATTATAGTTTGTTTAAATTCATTCCACCACAAAGTGGTTCACTTTAAGTATAAAATAATCACTTTTTAATCACTTGATCCCACCTCTCCTCAAGTATAAATACCACCCTTTACCACACAACTTAGACTCACATGACTTTTATATCCTCAAATATCTGATGAAAAATCTCTTTATAACTCTCCACTAGTCCAATTTATGGTTGTCTCACCAAAATACCAAATCCATGATCCTCAAGGGTCTCTCAAGGAGGGGATATTCAAGAGGTAATTTTCTCAAAGTATATCTCTTAATTTATTTCCATCTTCTATTTTCTCCCCACCTCCTTCATAAATCATGATATAATAGACAAATAATAATTTAAAAACGAAAATTTTATGTTTCTAATAGAATATATTATATCCATATCTTTTATTACATTCTCTTATTCAAAGAAACAAAACTGTTTCCCAAATTATATCAATTTACCGTCTCCGTGAATAATGATTTTTAATTTTTCATTTCAACCATCATGAATTGAAAAAAACTATAATTATGGTTAAATAATATTTAATTATGTATATTATAACTTGTTTCATGTTTGGGAACCAATATATACACATAATATAAAATAAAACTAAACTATTTTGATGCTCAAAAAAATCGCCAAAATAATCAAAACATTTATCATTAACATTTTATCTAATGAATCATCCTCATGTATGAAATCAAAATGATATATGAGACCATTAATAATTCTATAAGTTCAAAAATTATATTTAATTCCACTTCTAGATTTTTTATCTCATTTTACAAGAAAATCAATAATTACACAAAAATAAACCGATCATGAAACTTTGAAACAAGCGCACATGAAACCATGAAAATAATGAAGTACTATTAATGAATGAGTGATATGATGTTACAAAATCAACACATATGTTCTTATAAATATGAATATATTTATTTAATGTTTTTATAAAATTCTTTAAATTTTTATAAATGTGGTTAAAGTTTTCAAAACTAATGGGAAGCATGAGGTATGGGATGTTCTTAACCCAATTTCCATTCATTGGGTTAAACTTCTACTTCTTGTTTATATCATGCTAATATTATGTGTGAAATTGATTTTTAATATATTATTTTCTATTTCAAATTATTTTATTTGTATTTATATTGGATATACATATTTGATTCATTTGATTAATTTCCACTATCATGATATGATATTTATCAGGGAATTAATCTTAATCTCCTTTCATTGAACCATATTTTGATGTTATAAACCCCCTTTATTTTTTTTGGTTTATATACAGCCCCATATTACATATCATATCATGAATTTACTAAATATAATTTCATTTAATGTTTTTTTAAGTTTTATTTTTTAACAGGGTTTATGGTTTAAATAATTCTAAGTGGTATGAGACACTTTGATTTAAAAATGTCTTTTTAAATGTTTAAATATTTAATTTCAAAAAAATTTCCTCTGTGTCAATATTCTGGAAATTATTTTATATGTTAATTTAAATGAATATAAAATAAATATAAATAAAATTTTATGTCTATTTTAAATATCTCGTAATGGTTTTAAAAAGAGATATTTTTTACGTGTATTATACGGAACTGTTTGACAGATGAAAAAAAGAATGTTATATCCTTAACGTACACCGAAACAACGAATTTTCCACCACCAAGACTATTATATAATTTTTTGATTTATTTTAAATATTATTTTTTTCTTAAATTAAAATATAATTTTCTTTTTTGGTGATTTTGGAATTGATGACGAATTTTTAGAGAAAATGGAGTGTTTGTATTGAAAATTTAATTCTAAAAGAAATGGGTATTTTTATAAAAAAGTGTTTTTCATATGGGATTAAAAGAATTTTTCAAAGGGTTTATGATGAGAGAGTTTTATTCATGAATTGGTTCTTGAGAATTAGATCATAAATGGGTGATCGTAATATAACTTATAGGAAGGGATGATCCCCATTATAGCTAACAGGTGACCCTGACATAGCATATACAAAGGGTTAAGTCCCATTATTGCTCACAGGCGAGCCCAATATAGCCCATACGAAGGGTTGTTCCCCATTATAGATCATGAGAAATGGGTGAGCCTGATATACCTTATAAGAATGGTTTATCCCCATTGTATCTCACTAGTGAGCCTAATATAAATTATACAATGGGTGATCCCCATTATAGATCTCCAATGCATTTAGTCATAATAATATTGGAATTTTTCCTTATAGTTATTCTTATTGAAGGGTTTTGAAATATTTTTATTTAAATGATGCTCTATTTCACCTAAAGAATTTTTATTTTTCTTTATATGGGTTTAAAATATTTTATTAGATCTAAAAGTGTGTTTGTTTTCCTGATAAAATAATTTATTTTAATATCCCAATATACTTTGAGATAAAGGTACAAATTACATTTTTTTATATCTTTCATTGGACTGAAGTTTTCTATTCATTTATGTCCCTTAATGATATTTTGTGATCAACCAAAAATGTAAAAAAAATTCAGAAAATTTCGGGGAGAAAAAAAGGATAAGAACAAGGAAAAAACTATGAAGATTGTACATGAAGAGAAAAATTGTTTTATTTTAAACTTCATTCCTTCTGTGAAAAAATATATATTGAGTAAAGGAGTGCACTTGTAATTTAAGGGTTTACATTGTAATATTTTCAATAATTATCTAAAACTATAAAAAAATTAAATTTGGTAATGGAAAAGATATAATTATAGTTTAAAATCACTAGAATTTGTTCAGTTTAGGTCAAAGTCATTATAAACATCTAACATGACATAAATATGTGTCAAATATAACTTCCAAGACTATATCACATGGAGGAAAAGTACCATAATGGATTAGGTTTTCTCAACAATCTAATAGATAACATCTCATAATACTAGAACCTTACCCAATGAATTAGGGAACTAGCAAGGTGCACCCATCATAACATGTTAATAAATATGTTTTTTAAAAAATATAACATGAGGAATAAATATAAGGGTTACCCATGGAGAGAAATGGGTATCGTACTCATGTCATAACGCATAACCAAAGGTCTTTTGAAAATTCTATCCATGAAATAAAGAATTTAAATCATTATTAGACATTAATAAAGAAAATAAAATAATAGATCATGAATAATGATGTTCAACTAAAGTGAAAAAATTATAAATAATGGGTAGATAACATTAGAAATGTGCCATTTAAGTACAATTTTAGGAATAATAATAAAGAGTCTTTAAAAGGGGGTAAGTTCATAATAATTTTCATAAAACTATAAATGAAATAAAAATGGGGTTTTCATGATAAAATGCGTGATTTTATAATCATAGGGTGGCATTAAACATTTTATATAGTGTACCTGAAAATGGATAGGAAATAGAAAGGTCCCCTTGCTTATCGAGAGCAATTTAGAAGGAAAACTTTTTAAAACATGTATTTACCAATAAAATAAATACTAATTGAGCAATATAGATATGTTTTGAACATATAAAAATAACACAGGATAAGTGAAAAATAATAATTAGCAAATATATTGGGTTAAAGAGAGATAAAGAGTAATGTAAAGGAAAAAATGGAAGTTCGGAGAGATCCCCTTACTTATGTTTGAATAAGTTATTAAAATTATATTAATATCATTAATTATAAAATTAGATTAATTAATTTATTTATTAGTAACATATTCTAAATTTATTTTATTTATTATAATTTTATTAATTTCATTTATGACAATTTCAATGAGTTATAGGGCTCAATTGTTTCATTCTGGTAGTGTTTACTTCATGGATTTATGGTTGGTTCACTTTTGTATAATTGTATAAGTTCTTATTAAATGAGAGTAATATTTTATAAGTGAAATTAAATGGTATTCATACACATACATAAGTTTAAAGGGTCACATATATCAGTTTTTTCCAACATTAATGATAAATGTCTTGTTTATTTTGGAGGTTTTTCCGACCACAACACATTAATTGGATTCTTTTCAATATTATGAGAATATATTAGTTACAGAATATGAAATAAGTTATAATACACTTATTAAAATATTATTTATCCATAATAATAGTTCTATGAACTTCCTTGTAGACAGTAATGGAAAAAAAGGACATTATCCATAGAGATGGTTAACCTCCATAATTTGGAAAATGGATTTTTTTCTGAATAATAAGAGACAAGAAAAAGTGATGGATAAAAGAATATCACATTATCAATATGAAATTTTGTTGTATACATGATAACAGAGTTATTATGATTTTATGGATGAAATAGGTGAGGATAATGTAGAAGATGAAAAGAAATTAAAAGAGGTAGTTTGGGAATGGTACCTCTTGAATATCACCACCTTGAAAGATTTTTTAAGGAACATGGAATTGGTATTTTTGTGATACTAATAGAACATGTACAGGAGGATAGTTTTTAGGAGATAATTTTTCATATATTTATAAATCTTCAAGTCTTGGAAGGTGTGATTAGAAGGGGTGATGAGGGGTGGTATTTATAATGGGGGAGAGGCGCATTTTTGGAATTTAAAAAAATATTAAAATATAATAAGACTATTCTAGAGAGAAATGATTCAAAATTTTATATAAATTAATAGGGGATGAAATTAAAGACCATATATTATCCAATTTGTGTTTAAAAATATTTTTATGATCTATAAATAATTTATTAAAAAATTATGTTTATGAAATATAAATAATGTAGAATTTTATATTTTTCATCACTTTAACTATAAGAGCAAAAAACAAATAAGTAAATATTGAACCAACTATTTTATTATATTTGAAACTTGTTATTATAATATATTTAATTTATTTATTCCCTTATATGTCTTAAATTATATTTATTTTAATATTTTTAATATTATTTACTTTATTTTCCATTTATTTAATAATTACTACATCATTGTTATGTAATCATTTAAGGTTAATATTTCTTAAATAAAAATTAAAAATAAATTATGATTAGGTAAATAATGGTTTTAAATTTCCAAATAATATTTATGGTCGAACATATCTTCTAGATAGACACATATTAAAAATATTATACTTATTAAAAACAATTGTGTGACATCTTTGACTTTTCATTAAATAAAATACTATAGGGGTTTAAATGTTAATTATGTTCCTCTAAATGGTCATAAATTTGACTCATGGATGAATATGGGAGAAAATAACTCATAAAATATATTTTTGGAAATTTTTAGGGTCATTTGAAAATCCTTTTCATATAATTTTAACCCCTAATTTCTCGATTTAGCCTTAACCGTATTAATAAAAATTAACAAGGTTACTATTCATATTCACCAAAAAATATAAGTGGTATATTTACTAAAATTTATCTCATGATTAAAAATATAGAATTAATTTATCAACATTAAAAACTTTGAATCAGAATAATTTAATTTAATATTAAACAGAAAAAATGCTATAAAAATAATTTTTCAGAAAAGGTTATTTTTAAGTATAAAATATTTTTATACGAAATTCATGTATAAAATTCTTTTCAAAGGACAAAATTATATCAATAATTTAAAAAAAAAGATAATTATACTATAAAACAAATAAAAAATATAATTTTAATTAGAATTTCTTTAAAATGAAAATACACTTTTCAATGTAAATAATTATTTTTTAACTATTGATAAAAATTTCACCCCTTTAGAAAACATAAATATATTTATCATAAGATAATTTTGAGATAATTAAAAATAATTATGTTTAATTATTAAAATAAACTTTCTTAAGTACTCAAAATTAATTATTTGCGTTTCTCGTAGATAGAAACAAAATCGTTTTTGAAGAAAACATATTTTTAAATAATAAAATGACTTTTATAAAAATTAAGTGATTATTTACTAACAATTAATAAATACATAAATTTCACAATTTAGTTATTCAAATAATTACCCACCAATTCAATGGCTAGGTAATATTATTCATGTTAAAATAATAATATTTTAATAGTACATCATGGTTTATTTAAACTCGGTGTGGCATGAAACACAAGCTACAGAAGAAATAAAATTATTTAAAGAGAAATATTTCATTAAAATATTAGGGTCCAAAATTCTTCCCCTATTAATAAATTTCTACCCCAAAATTCCATTTTATAAACTTTGGTGAAAGTAGAAAAGGGTACATCTACTTCCTCTCTTCCTCTGATTCCCATGTTGCCACTTCATATTTATAGTTCCTCCATAGTACTTTAAACAGGTGGGTGATCGTGTTGAAAATAAATCTATCTTTATAGTCCAAGATCTTCACTGGAATCTCCTTATAATAGAGACCATTTTCCATCTATACCACCCTTTAATTCAATACATGTTATGGATTTGGTATGTACTTTTTTAAGAGGGATACATGGTATACAACATTTACTTGATACATGGTTGGTGGAAGTACTAGTTTATATGCTACAACTCTAATGTAATAAAGAATCTCAAAGGGGTTAATGTACATAGGACTCAACTTTCCCTTCTTCCCAATTCTTATTTATCTCTTCCATAGATATTTTTAGAGGAATACCTTATATCCAACCTCAAACTCTAAGTACAATTAATGATTTTCTGTATAGATCTTCAATCAACTTTGAATATCCCTGATGTGTTGCCAAATGGTATTCATATTTTTAACCATTTATTTATTTATTTCAGGTCTTAGAAGCTTATGTTTACCAACTTCAACCCAACATGTAGTTGTTCTACATCTCTTCCTATAAAGGGTGTCATATGGAGCCATTTGGATGCTTGAGTGGAAACTATTTTTATAAGAAAACATGACAAGTGAAAGATACTGATCCCATCCTCCTTTGAAGTCTATTAATAATGTTCTCAATACATATACCAATGTCTAAATAGTCCATTAAGATTGAACATTAGTTTTATGGTGATAAGATGAACTGAAGTCTAGCTCATTATTTTAAGCATGTTAGATACTTTTCGAGAACATTTTGGTAAATTTCATATCTCAATCAGATACAATCGATAATGGAACTACATGATACCTCACAACTTATATGACCTATATCTGTGTAAGTTTATTGAGTGTTAAGTCCTAAGAAATTGTAACAAATTAATCTAACTTTGTAAGATGATCCAGAAAAATTAATATAGAATTATTTTCTTGGGATGTCTTTATAAGTCCAGTGAAAAAGTCCATGGTGACGTCTTTCCATTTACATGTAGGTATAGGTAATAGTTGCATCATCCCCTTAGAATTTTTCTTTTCACCCTTCACTTTCTAACATACCATGAACTTTGGTGTATATTTGGGGATATCCTTTTAACTATTTTCCTCCAAATTGTGGTCTTAGTGTTCTCATTACATATTTTTCTCCATGGGTGAGTGGAGAAGTTTGATTTATGTACATCATTCCAAATATCCTATATTTATCTCAGGATTTGATAATACAAATATTTGGGACACAAATATTAAAAGTACTTCCTCAAAATTTTTTAACTCTAACTATTTCCCATTTCTGATAAATTACACCTTCTTCCCAATTTTAACATTATTTATTTAAGAATCCTATTCTTCTCCATAAGGGATGGTTGAGAAATCATTTTAAAAATGAATTATTTTACTCTTTCTATTATTATTCCCATGTATATCCTTTATATGACTATGAATATTGGATCCTTCTCAATTCTCATCGTTGATAAATTTATTCGATATTTTTTACTTATAAAATTTACCAATTTATTTTCTTTACTAGGATGGTAGTGTATCGAGGAATCATAATTCTTGACAAGATTTAACCATCTTCATTTCTTCATATTAATATATTTATTTATAAATATATATTTGAGGCTCTTGTAATTTCTATATATCTCTCACTTCTCCCCATATTGGTAATGTTGCTAGATTTTTAGGGGAAGATCATAACTGCTATCTTCAGATCCTATGTGAGAAAGTTTTTCTCATGAAAATTCAGTTACCTTTACACATAGTCTATTAATTTATCATTTTTTATCATTATAGAACCTAATCTCTTCTTTGATGCATCATTTTATACCACAAAGAGTTCCACACTTTTGGGTAGTGTATGTATTGGTGTTGTGACAAGCCTATTTTTCATCTCTTTGAAGTAGTATTCAAATTCACAGGTTCATAAAAACATTTCTCCCTTTAGATACAACATGGTTAGTGGGTTTCACAATCATGAGAAGGTCCTCGTAAATCATTAGTAATACCCTTCTAGACTGAGGAAAATATCTATATTCATTAAATATGATAGTTTAGTCCATTCCTCAGTTTCCCTTACCTTAGAAGGGTCCACCGATATCCATTTGATGGTGATAACATTCCCCAATAATGACACAATTTCCATATAAAACATATATTTAGTGTACTTTATATATTGTTTATCACTTCAAAAAGTATGCTGCATAGTGTTCAAATGCTCATCATGCTACTCTTTTTTCTTGGATTATATCTAATTATCATCAATAAATATGACCAAATTTTATTCAAATTAATATCTAAATAATATATTCATTAACTCCATGAATATTGTAGGATCATTAGTATGTCTGATAGGGAATTACTATAAAATCATAGTTTCATACCTCATTCCAAAGGTAGTATATTGAATATCTTCTTAATCGACTTTAGTTGGTGATATCCCAATTGAAGGACCACCATAGATAAATACTTGTCCCCATATAGTCGATCGAACAAGTAATCTATATATAATATATTATAGGTTTTATTTGTTGTGATTTTGTTAATATCGTGAAAATCGATTCATATGCACATTGATACATCCTTATTCTTAACAAAGAGGACTGCAGCACCCCCATGATGAAGCACTGAGGTGTATAAAACCCTTTTCCAAATTATATTGTAACTGTTTCATTAGTTCTTATAGATCAATGATGTCTATCCTATACAGATTATTGAATGTGGAAATAAATATAGGAATAAGTTCAATTGAAAACTCATCCTCTCAGTTAGGAGGAAGATATGGAAATTCTTTAGGGAACACACCAATACAGTCTATCATAATGAAAATGTATTCAGGAATGATCCCCTCATTTGTATCAATAATTTGAGCAAGATATTATTTCTTATAATGAAATAATACCCACACATGGGTTGATGATTCTGATGAAGATTCATCCTCCTCCCCACCCTTGGTCAAAATTGGAGGATTCTTCAGGATGTGAAGAGTGATATCATTGTCTCACCATTTATGTTGGATTTTTATAAATATATAAAATTAATGACCTATATATCATCAAACATTCCCTAATTAAGTAAGATTATATTTTCTATGAGGTTCATTCATAAAACATTGACTATAGAGGAGTCGTACAATTTACATTCAATAGCTTCCCCATTATATGTTTTATATTATTGAATAAATAACTATCAAACCTATCACTAAACCATTTTCGGGATCCACCTCTGTAGTAGTGATAGCATATTCCCTTGCTTACTACCATGAGGGTTGTTTCCATTGATTGCCTCAAACAAATATTTCTTTAGAGAAGTGGATCACATAATTCCCATGTTTTTTGTAGTTGAAACACTACATCATACACTGAGTATTTATCTAAACCTTCCTTTCTTCTTCCATATTAGTTGGATTTTTCAAATCCCTTCAGAAATGATTATCCTTATTTCTATCTCTTCTACATTTGATGCATCTTCTGGTTCCCTTTTGATAATTCCCAAGATAATTCTTATAATAAAAATAAAATTTTAAATGATATTTGTTCCTATAATAAATGTTTATTTATATTATATAATATTATAGATGTAAAAAATAAAGAAATACCAAAAAAAATTTATCCCTCTAACAATGATTATTACTTTAATCAGCTATGAAACCAATTAAAATTCATAACATTACAACTAGACTAGAAAAATAAAATATTACAACTAAAATATGAAAGTATGGATCGATCCAATATACTGGAATCATCACTCCTACATAAAACACTATATAAATAAATAATTTTAGTAAACCAATTAAAATATTATGGAAATATAAATGTCACGTTAGGGAGACATTTGTGGTTAATTTCAGAGTGAATGAATGAAGTGGTATTTATAGGTTATAAAGGGAATGTGATTGGTGTTAAAATATGACCATTGTTCAATAAGACCATTGGAGAAAATATAATTGTATGATAATTTTACCATTATAATCAGTGTTTATAAGTAGTAATGAAAAAGGATAATTGAGATATAAAATAGGATCAATAGTGCCAGCCAGTAGAGTCATGTCATTTGAAATGCATTTTTAAAAACATGGGAGGGAGGTATCATTACTAGGGTTTTTCGTTGAACAATCCCAATACAAGATTCAATGATTTAATCTTTAATGAAATTTCCTACAAAATAAGTTCAAGTTACTAGAGATTACCACTCGGTCGATGTTAGTCGATCCACCCCACGAAACTACCACCATCACACACCTTACCCTTAGGGTGTATACATGTGTAATAATGGGTTATATGTCCGTAAATGTTTTACATAGTGTAAAATAATTTTTATGAATAAATTATTTATTCGATATATTCATATTTATAATTGTTTTTTCTTAAAAAAAATAAATGTTTAATTGAGATGAATTTGATATTTGTTTGGATAAAAAATAAAATATATTGTATTTTTCTATAAAATATATTCACTATTATAATATATTCATGTATTATGAATAATAAATTTTATAATAAATTAATATTTTCAAAACACACTTATCAAAATATAAATGACAAAATAATTTTATATTGGGATAGGTAATTTTTTATAAGTGTCAGAAATTTGATCATGCCCTAAAAAATAATATTTTAAAATTAATAAGTATTTTCTTATTTAAAATTTGAAATTCTAATATTTATTTAATTATTATATAAAAATAAAAATTTTATTTTAAACCAACATTTCAAAAATAGGTTAGGGTAAATTAATGATAATTTTCTAAAAAAAATTAACTTTTTCCATGAAAATTAAAAATATGGTTTTGAGATTTAAGTATGTTTAATGGAATAATATTTATATCATAATGAATTAATATTGAATTAACCCAAATTAAATACCTAAAATGTGTTATTTTATTAAAAATTTGTATTTTAAATGATTTTAATCAATTTAAAAAACCTACAGGTTACTTTCCAATTTATAAAATGGAAACTTTGACATTAAAAATAATACTTCATAGAAAATTTACTCTTCCATGCCAATAAAATAATAAAAATTGATATTCAATTTTGGTGGGTTAAAATTAATTAAAATGTGACCCAAATGTCAAAAACCAAGATAAAAAACCATGGGTACGCTAATGGTTTTTTAGTTTCCACAAGTTAGATTTCAACGACCTATATTTGGCAATTATTAAAAACTTCCTCAACATTTTCTATAAATAGATTGTAATCTATCCATTTACATTCACTAATAATCCATCATCCACAATGTTATTGTGGGTTTTTCCCAAAATAACCCCCCTAGGGTGTCCTCAATCCCCAAAGCATTCAATCCTCATGACATAGGAGTAACTCTTCAAGGTAACAGAAATCTCCACTTCTCTTTCTAGTCAAGTTTTCTTTTTTATATGGTATGTATTCTAATTTCCAAAATAAGTTCTTTTTTTCCACTTTTTAACATCAAAATACTGTAAAAATAGTCTTTTATAAATTAGGGACCTTCTTTATCCATCATTTTACCCTTTTTTAAAACCTTGTTTGATACCCATCATGTTATTGAATTTACTTATCAAATATTCCTCTTTTACATTAGAAATTATCATTTCATTTTTATTCAAATACATATCCATATTTTCTTTTATATAGTTATTTAAATATGTGTAGACATGAAATTTTTTTTTTGGTATTTAGATATAGGAAACTCACATTTCCATTCATGGGTTAAAATGATGAAATCATCACGTCTTTAAGCTATTTCGTATACCAAGACTTTTGATAAGAAGCCCATTATTTATTTTCTATGAGTTATTAATGAAATAATTTATGATGATATATGTGGGTCCCATGAAATTAATTCATATAAAGGGTTCACCCTAAAAGTGATCTAATGAATTGAGTAAAAAAATTAATCTCTATAGATGACATATTTTACGATACCTTGGTGAATAACCTCGGTAATTTTCATTTATGAAAGCTTGGTGACAATCCTTGGTGATATGATTATGAATGTATCATTTAAATTATTTAGCCATATTTTCATTTTATAATTCATGTTTATTTTATTATCATATACCTTATTATCTCTTGTTTGAGATATATTTTTAAGCCTCATGTTCTTATTGATATTCCTCATGATCACATGGTAAATGTTTCCCTTTCTTATTTACTTAATGTGTCTCATTCTCACCCATTTTATTTGATGTATGTCCCCAGGTTATATGATGAAAAAAATTTAAATTAGGGTGAATCCATGAATTTGTCATTAAAGTGGATTTTAGAATAATTCTTTCTGTTTTCATGTATTATGTAACTTATTTACAAGAAACTACACTTTAAAATATCCTATGTTTTGTCTTATTTAATGTAAATTTATGTAATAAAAACGAAATATTCCATTATTGTTATCAATATAAGGTTTATTTATTTGTTGAAATAATGATTTTAAAACATTAGGAAGAACTCTATGGAAAATTCTAGGTACAGGAAAACATCATGGTATTTTAGTAAGTATTAAGTATTTTTTTCAAATTAAATACATCCTTATACAGATACATTAAATGGATGTGGCTTGGGAATTGATATACCTAGGGGTAACACCAAAGAAACTACTTTGAGATAGACTTGAATCAGAAGAGATCTATAATAATGGGCCATGATGCACTACTATTTTGACACTCTCAAGGGATATGTTTGGTTAATCACAATATTTTTATGAAAAATTATAAAGTATATATATCAAAATGTAATTATTATTAGAGGATATTAGTAACATTTTTAAGAATAATTTTATAAGACCATAAATATTTTTAGAATTATAATATTCATAAAATTAACACATTTCTCACTATGGTTTTCTTCTTTTAGAAAAAATGGAGGGAAATAGGAGGAACCATGTAAATTATGAGTGTAATGGATGATGAACTAACAGAATTCCATTGTAAGCTATAATAAAAAACATCAGGAGGATGATAAATCAACTTACTTGATTTATGAACAATAACTTGAATCAATTTGAGAGACCAGATTCAACTTGAAGGGAACATATTTTCATTGATTCTATTCTACATCAACGACTACCTTATTATAGTGGATTTACTAACTCATTGATTACGGAAAAATAAATAAGCTCTATAGAAATGATATTTTTTGTACTCTATTGTTTAAAGAAAGAGAAGGTCACCCTGGTAGTATACCGCTTAAAAGGAGAACCTAACCAGTGGTGGACACTAATTTAAAACATAAATCCATGATGGGAGATCGATTCTATCTTGTGGGAAGAATTTAGGGGAATATTTTTCAACAAATATTTCCCCCATTCAATGCAAGAAAAAATGGAGAAGGAATTACTATAACTCATGAATAAGGAAAATGAATCGATGGGAATCTATGAGATAAAAATTACTATACTTTATCGATACACCTCTAGCTTTGTTATTAATCATATGGGAATGGTTGATAGATTCTATGGTGGAATGAGAGACAATATATAAAAAAATCTAGCAAATCAGGATTATAAAATCTATGAGGATATAGTGTTGAGTCCTACGAAGGTTTAATTGGTGTTTGTTCAGAGGCAATGGTTACATAGGTTGAGTGAAAAGATGATATTAATGAAGCCAAAATCATTAAATAACATTGATCATAAAAGAGGATGAAACAAAGTGTAATACACCATGTGAAATAATATGGGGAGAATCTTTTGAGGAACTGATTACATGGTAGTGAAAGTAATAAAGCTCCATAAGAGATAGTCATATAACTTGAATATATCATGGTATGGTGAAGCATCAACAAATCAACACTAACATTAAAGGGAATATAGTTAAAGACCAACCAAAAGTTCTATTTTTCAAATGTGGGAAGCTTCAACACTTTTCTATGTAATATCTAAATTAGTTGAAAATGGAGGGAAACAACTGTCATCCTTAGCATAGGTCAAGAGAGAAAGGTGGTTCATTTTCTATCATGACTGCTGATGTAGAGGTTATCAAGGATGTGGTTCCAGGTACCCTCATTGTGATCCCCAAGCTAGAAAGTAATTTTTTTATTCTGGTTAAATGCATTCTTTTATTTCATCCATGTTTGAAAATAATATAAAATCAATCCATAAAATTCTAGAAGTATATTCATTATTCAATACTCTAGGAGGAAATTTCCTAGCATAAATAGTGTACAGAAACACTAGTATTAACTTTGGTGAGTATAATCTCATTAAAAATATAGTAGTCATTCCCATGGTGGAATTTGTTAATATAATAGGAATGGACTAGCTCTCAATGTAGAATGAAATAATAAATTGTAGAAGTAAATAAATTTTAATAGTATTGAACAGAAATCCTATAGTTATTCTCAAAGGAGATATATCCAAACTTGAGGACTGGATATAATCATCTCCCATATCGTCTTTATTGAGATAATCAGGGAAGAGGGAGAAGAACATAAAACTATAAATATAGAGAATATCCCCATAATTTAGGAATACATTAATGTATTTATTAAAGATTCACCCATACCTCCCCTAGAACGAGAGGTAATGTTATACATTTAAATAATACCTATACCCAAACCAATATCAAAGACCCTATATAGAATGAAAAAAATGTGGAGTTAGTGAAATTAAAGAAAAAACATCAAGATCTTCTGGGAAAGGTATTTATCCAACCGAGTGTGTCTCCTTGGGAAACATTTGGTCTCTTTGGGAATAATAATGATGGATCAATGTGGTTATGCATTGATTATAAAGAACATAATAGGATCACTATGAAGAACTAGTATCATCTCATAAGGGTTTATGATTTATTTGATCAGATTCATGGGGCACAATTTATCTCTATGATTGAATGCCGATCTAGGAATCATCAATTTAGGGTGAAGAAAGAAGATAATACAAATACTTCCTTATGAAAAAGATATATACATTAGGAGTTTTTTATTATTCTCTTCAGCTTGACTAATTCTCTAGCTATATTTATGAATTTTATGAATAGTGTATTTAAGGAAAACCTTGATAAACTCATGGTAGTATTATTGATTTTGTTATTATATATTGAAAAATTCTCATGGAGAATAAAGATTATATAAGGGATATATTGTGAATTCTGTGGAAGGATAATCTATTTGGAAAATTTATAAAATGGGAATTATGGTTACAACAAGTTGACTTCTTGGGGAACATTATAACCAATGAAGGTATATTAGTTGACCTTTTGAAGAAAAAGGCTATAGAGGAGTTGCCTCATCCAACAATGGTAATTAAGATTCATAGTTTCCTTTGTTTAACATGATATAATTGGAGGGTTTTTAAACTTTTTCCCAAATTTCTTATCCGCCAACCATGTTAACTAAAAAAAGGTCTAAGTTCATCTAGACAAAGGAGTGTGGAGAGTGTTTCCATGAACCAATAAAGAGATTGGCTACAGCATGTATGTTTACAATACCCTCTACCAGAGAAGACCTTGTTATTTATGATGATCTATCTATGAAAGGGATTGGGTGAATCGGTATACAAATTGACATGGTGATTGCTCAGGTATATCAACAATTAAAGCCTCATGAGAAGAATTATCCAATTCATAACTTGGAGTTCGCTGATGTTATTTTTTCTCTGAAAATATGGAGGCGCTATCTTTATGGGGAGAAATGTTATATATACATAGACCACCAATTTTTGATTTATATTTTCAAGAAAAATACATTTAACCTGAGACAAGGTATATGGTTGTATCATCATAAATACTATGACTGTCAAATAATTATGACCTAGAAGAGTAAACAAATTCACTGATGATTCATGTGGGAAAGACCCTACTGTGCTAGAAATTATGGTGATTCAAGGAGATACATTTATTTAGGACATAATAAAATTGGACATGGGAATCACAAGGTAAGGGACATAATCAACACAATAAAAAATTACTTCTCAACCAATATTACTAAATAAGATCAAGAAATCTCAAAGAGAACATCCCTTATAACAAAGGAAGATAGAGGTTGTAAAGAATAGGATGTTTCCTAATTTAAATAATGATCTAGAAGGTGTATTAAAATTTCATACAAGGATATGTATTCCATCTATCCTAGAGATAAAGAAGGGGATGATGGATTATGCTCATATCTCTACATTCTATATACATCCTAGAAACACAAAAATGTATAGGGACCTTCATGATCATTATTAGTGGGATAATAAGAAAATGAAGATTGATGAATACACTAGAAGGTGCTTGGTATTTCAACCAGTGAAGTTGAAGAGAAAAATTTCTAAAGGGGTATTACAACCACTACCCATACCAACTTGGATATAGAATAATATCATTATGGACTTCTTCACTGGTCTCCCAAGAACATCTCATTAAAATATTGTGATATGGGTTATAGTGGATCGACTCACCAAGACTACCCATATTATTACTATTCATAAAAAATTTATCTCTTGAATTTGTTTACAAGATATACATAAAGGAGGTGGTGAGGTTGAATAGGGGACACTTTCTATCAATTCTGATCATGATACAAGGTTCACATCAAAAGTTTGAAGAAGTCTTCAACATGCTCCAAATAATGAATTGAATTCGAGTACAACCTATCACCCCAAAACTAAAGACCAATCTAAAAGGAATATTCAGACACATGAGGACATGTTGAACAAAAGCTCAATGGAATTTAAAGGTGGATAGGATCAACACCTCACATTAGTTGAGTTCCCATACACAAACAGATTCCACCCAAGTATTCTAATGGAACCCTATGAAGGACTATATGAGAAGTGATGTAGAAATCCTACTTGTTGGGATGAAGTTGCTGATATGAAATTTCCTGGGTCCTATCTTTTGAAAGAGATGATAGAAAATTTTTATGCCATTGAAAAAAAATAAAGGCTACTCATAGTCAGCAGAAGATATATTCTTACAACTGTAGAAGGGACATAGAGTTTGATGTTGAAGAAAAGGTTTTCCATTAGATATCACCATGTAAGAGATTCATATGATTTGAAAAGTAAGGGATTCTTATCCCTAGGTACATTTTCCCCTTTTAGGTCCATGATCATAAAATAGAATTGGATTATTAGCTAAAAATTCCACAAAATCAGGCTCAAGTTCACGATGTACTCCATGTATCTCTCTTGAGTATGTACATACTAGATCCCTCACATGAACTGAATTTGGAGATGGTATAATTGGAAGATGACTTCTCTTATGAGGAGCATCTAGTGGAGATATTGGACCATATATAAACGATTTTACACAAAAAGAATACCCACCTCATCGAAGAGTTATAGAGGAACCATAAATATGAATAAGTGAAGAGGAAACCAGAGGAGACAGTGACTCAGAAGTACCCTCATGTTTTATCAATTCATAGAATGATTTGGAATTTCAGGGACACAATTTATAAAGGGGTAAATAATGTAACGACCCAGAAATTACATGATATTTATTACCTGAATATATGTTTATTACATATTATATAATATTATACACTTAGAATATAAAGACCCTAGCCTTTTTCATAAATCATTACATGATTTTAAGTATACAAACATCATATTACAAGCCAAGGATCACGAAGCATAGTGTCTGGGAAGACTAGGTACATAATCAAAAATTATAAAAAACAACTTTATATTTAATCTAAATAGTGATCTTTTATCTTACATTGTGCTCATACATCTGCATAGGATAACGTAGGGATAACATGAACAAAGGGGTGAGCTAATATCCCACTCAGAGAATAAACATAATAATAAGGTTTTAGCGCATGTGTTAGAGATCATGACATAAAGATATAAAATGGAATATAGAATCACAACATATAAACATGGGATCATCTAAACATTAAATCATAGGAACGTGGTAGTAACACAAAACATGACTTTAGCATGAGACAGGGCATGTTGCCCATAAAGGAGAACAATTCAAGGTTAAGCACCAAGATCATTGCACATGGTAGCAGAAGTCAAGGATAACCGTCAAGACCATTGCACATAACCTCTCATGAGACTCGACGTTACCCAATGCATTAGAGTGGTATCTGGGCACACATATCTTAAAATGTTCATGAATATGCTTTCCACATAAAGAATCATACCTAATCAGTCATGCATAAACATAAGGGTACCAAACGAAAGAAATGGGTATCACTACACCAAAATATGTATTTAGTGATGGTTAAAACCGCTACTAAATCATTCTATGATGGTTTTGGAAAACCCTCACAAAATCATGTGTTAGGAAATATTTAGTGGTGGTTTTTTAAAACCGTCATAGAACAATTTAGCAGTGGGTATTTAGTAGTGGTTTAAACCATTACTAAATTATTTTTAATTTTTTTATTTTCATAATGTAAATATATATATATATATATATTCTAAATTTATTTATTATTTATTATTTATTAATACCATGCTCATGCCCATTTCCATGCCCAAGTCAATTTCCATGCACATGCCCATGCCATATATAGAAATTTGGTGTTGGGTGAGATTTGAACCCCTTATCTCTTTCTTATTCTTCAAAGACTTTACCACTCCAACAGACTCTTCATCTCGTCAATAAATCGAATTTAATATACTTATATAGACATATATTAATTGAAAAAACAAATAATCCATAACAAATACATACAAACTAAATAATTATTAATACAAAATTATTAATCAATAATGATTAATCAATAATTAATAATTATTAAGTAAATATTAATATTTAATAATTACTAATTAAAAATTAAAAATTAATAAATATAAGATAAATGAATAATAAATAAAGAAATATATAATATGGAAAGAAATGTAAACTAAAAAATAGTAAATAATAAATAGTATCTTGTTAATAATAAATACTAAATAATATATAATATACAATAAACAATATACAATATATAATATACAAAATACAATATACAATATAAAATATAAAATATAAAATATAAAATATAAAATATAAAATATAAAATATATAACATATAAGATATAATATATAATATATAATATATAATATATAACATATAACATATAATATATAATATATTCTATATAATATATAATATATAATATATAATATACAATATATAATATATAATACATAATACATAATACATAATATATAATACAAAATACAAAATACCTAATACCTAATATATAATATTTAATATATAATATATAATATTCAATATACAATATATATTATATAATATATAATATATAGTACATAACATATAATATATATATAATGTATAAATAATAAATTAATTAAAAAATTATTTAATATATGATAAGAAAATAACAAATTAATAACAAATTAATAAATAATAGATAAATAAATAATAAATAATCAATAATCAATAATCAATAATGAATAATAAACTATAAATAATAAAAAATAAAAAATAAAAATTAAAAAATAAATAATAAATAACAAATAATAAATAGTAAATAGTAAATAGTAAATAGTAAATAATAAATATTTAATAATTAAAAATTAAAAATTAATAATTTATCCTTAAGAATTAATAATTAATAATTCATTATTAATATTTAAAAATTTATAAACAAAGAATAAATTATTAAGATATTATAAATAAATAAATAATAAATAAATAATAAATAATGTTAAATGAATAAATAAAAAAATAATAAACAAACAAATAATAAATTAATAAGAATCAAATACTAAATTAATATTTAGTATATTAAAAATAAATTTTTTATATAGTAAATAATAAATAATAAATAATAAATAATAAATAATAAATAATAAATAATAAAGAATAAAGAATAAAGAATATTGAATAAAGAAGAATGAATGAATAAATAAATAAATAAATAAATAAATAAATAAATAGATAAATAAGTAAATACATAGATAATAAATAATAAATAAATAATAACAACTACTAATTAATAATTTATAATTATTAATTAATAATTAATAATTAATAATTATTAATTAATAATTAATAATTTATAATTATTAATTAATAATTTATAATTTATATTTAATATTTAATAAATAATTAAAAATTAAATAACTAATAACTAAATAATAAATAATTAATAAATAAGTTATAAATAATAAATAAAAAAATAATAAATTAAATAATATATAAATAATAAACTAATAATAAATAATTAATTAAAAATTAATTAATAAATTTAAAAAAATTTATAATTAATGTGTACATAATATCTAAATAATAAATAAACAAACAAACAAATAAATAAATAAATTTATCAAAAAATAACCAGTTAAATAAATAAATAAATAATAAATAAATAATAAAAAATAGATAAATAAATAATAAATACTAATTTATTAATTAATTAATAAATAAATAAATAAATAAATAATAAATAAATAAAAAGTAAATAAATAATAAATTAATAAATAAATAACTAAATAAATCATAAAACATTAAGAACCTCTAAAACCCAAATAACATTAATATTACAATAAAATCTGATCCGAGAATCCTTTTTTAGTGCCCCAACTTGTCAAATCGATGAGCATGAAATAATCTTCGATATGATATTTGGTACATGCTGAACGAACACCTAGATCGAAAGTTATAACTATTTGAATTTTAAGAAATCAGGGTCTCCAACTGATACCTTTGTTTTGGAGGCATTCTGGGCCTTTTTGGTGGAATAAAAAGTAATACAACACTAAAATAGTTCATACCAGACCTAAACGGCATAAATCCCCTTGCAAGCTTTGATTTGATATGTGGTAGAGCCCAAACGGTCACAAAAATTAAAATTTATAATTGTTTGATGTACGAGTTCGATTTTCCACTTTGGAAATAAGAATATATTTGTTTCCTATGATTATCACAGGATTTAAATCCCACTTGTTTTTTCTCATTTGATATGCTTCGATTTGACTGATTGTGGAGCTAAAATGGACACCAGGATCAGAAGTTGTCATAATTTGATGTCAAAGTCTATTATTCAACGTATTGATGATTTGTTTTATGTTTAAAATTGTTATTTACTAATAATTATAAATATTTCTTAATTTACACATTAAAAACAATTAACATTATAAATAAAAAATTATATTTAATTTTAAATAATATATAAGAAATAATAATTAATAAATTTTTAATTTTTTAATTTTTTTTCCTCAATTTCGTGGCGGGTTTGAAAAAACTACCGCTAAAAAAATTATATATATTTTTGGATTAAAAATTTAAAAACATTAATAAAAATTATTTAAAAAAAGTTTAGCAGCATTTTTAAAAATTGTCGCTAAATTTTTTTTCGATCAAAAAATTAGCCGTGGTATTGGAAACTATTGTGAAAAAACCACTGCTAAAACATGGTTTTTACAGTGTATTATAATCATGTTATAGAAGGGTGTATCATACAGGTGTCCATAAAAGAAAGGAATTAAAAAATATATGCATATTGATATGGTAAAATAGGCATATATCATGGAATGTGATTTCAAACATAAGTGACAACATTTATGAAGAGTATTTAAGAAATTTTAGCATTTAAACACTATAGTGCAGTTTTAAGAAAAATATTTAAGAGTCCTTAAAATTGAAAAGGGAATATTATTTTTTATAAAACCAGAACTGAACCAAGAAGGTTTCATATAAAAAATGGAATTACAAATATAATGGTTTCTTAAAAACAAACTGTATAGTGTATTTTAAATTGGGTAATAAATCAGGATGATCCCTTAAAACGAGTTTCCCTATCAAGAAGTATTGGGGGGGGAATCATTTAAAAACAAGTATATCCCTAAAAGAGAATGATAAATGGATCTTGAAACACGAGTTTTTACATTTAAATAGAAATTATAAGACTTATATAAACCTAATATAGAATTTCATTTGGGTAAAAAGAGAGTAAGAACAACCCAAAACAATAATAGAGGTTCATGTAGTATCCCTTACGGAATATCGACAAGGTATCAGGTGTACTTAGGAGGGGTTAATGAGAGAGAATGAGGTTTCTCATATTTTATAAATCATTACGTCAGTATGGGGAAGGTGTAAAATCATACCCCATCATTATTAATTACAAATAAAAGGGCATAATAAAGAGGATATTCTTGAATAAGTGTGAGAAAGAGAGGATCCCTTTCCTTAAGTCCGATGGTGTTCTTCACTTGATCTTAATGACCTGAATAATCTAAATGAGGTTCATTAATTAATAATTCCAAATCATCCACTACATGTTATTGAATTATTATAACCTTATTGAGTTCATCCATGCCTCCTTTTTATGAGTTAAGAGGTTCAATTTTATTGTTTGGGAGCGTTTCCTTCCTTGGTTTTAATGACTAGTTTACTTATATTCACATTCGGATAAACATGTATGATGAGAATGGTTGTATAGAATTGAATTTATATGAAATTAGTAAAAATACATAATATTAAATTGTTATAAAATTAATTTGTTTATTTGGAGTGAAGGTGAATCATTATATAAAACATTATTGATAAAAGTTTGGATTAATTTGGCAATTTTTTCCAGAATTAATTTGTTTTGTATTATTATTTTATATCATGTGATAAAAAGGATTAAATAACAACAAATAAGATAAAATACATATTTAATAGTCTGGTTCAACCATGAAAATGGTATCATGACTTTAATTGAAGATGGTAATAGAAATTGATAACCCATCGTCCTTTAATTTGATAAATTAACACATATCAGATGGTGTTTTCGTTTCTTTAGTATAAAAGAAGGGGAAATAAGTGATAATAATTAATTATCTCATTATCATAAAAAAATTCCAATACATGTATGGTAATGGAGTTTTCATAACATTTGTATGAGGATAGGTTAGGAAAGAAAAGAGAGCAAAAGAACATGAAAAGAAAATGAAGGAAAAGAAAAGTGGAATTTATCTCTTGATTTAATCTTCCTTGAGAGCCTCTTAAGGGGAGAGAATATGGTCTTTTGAGGGAACCAAGGGTTGTTGAACTTGGGGGAGGAGCTTGGGGAAATATTTTTGAAAACATTAGGGAAGGCACAAGGCTTGATAGGAGTGAAGGGAAGATGGTAGTGAGGTTGGTTTTTATAGTGGAGGGGAGGAGGGTTTTTTTAATATTTTAGTCATTAATTTAGTATTTTTCCATAAGACAAGCTATATTGATGATTCCATGAAAAAAAATAGTAATAATTGAATGTGAATTCTAATCAAGGGTGCTTAAATCATCCATGATACTAGGAATAGTCCAATTATCTTATAGTGTATATCTACGGTAAATTACCATATCTCACTATTCATAAAATATTCAAGTATTTCAGAAAAATACAAAAAATTCACCCTAACTATTTATCGATGTGTTTAATTCAATAATAAACTCATTTTTTCAAAAATAATTTCTTAAATATGATCAATTTAATTTTTAATTAAAATTGTAATTTATTTGAAAAATATTGATTTTAAAACTATAACTGATTTTATAATGCTTTGAAAAATTTTATAAGGTCTTTTAAAATTATCTTAAAACCAGAAGACATAAATTTTTTAATTTATTAACACCTTTTAAGAAAAAAAATTCATTTAAATTAATTAATTATTAGTAATTAATTATTTATGACTTACAATAATACCAATACTTTTAATATGGTCATATTATCACCAATAAGATGCCTCAATTTTATTTATACATTAATGGGTGAGGTTACTACTCTTTTGGAGGATTTACTATTCATAAGGGTCATATTAATATTCATAATGGTGGGATACTATTTACCAAAAATTATGTTTGTTCCATCCCACCACAAAAATCACCATGAATGAAACTGTGTATGTTAAATTTTTGAAATTCAAAACACATAAGAGTCAAAATTATGTTTAAAGGTTACACAGTACTTATTAGTTCATTATGTTGTGATTTCATGTGATTATATGAAATAATTATAAGAAAGGAATTTCCACTGAAAAAACATTGGGTCATTACATTATTCCCTCCTTATCAAATTTCACTCTTGAAATTTCATTTTATATTATAAGGTATAAATAGGTGCATGTACTTTTCCTTGATTTCTTCCTCCAATTCCCATGTTTCCACTTTGTACTTATGGTCATGTCAGAGTACATTGACCAGGTGAGTAGTCTTGTTAAGTAGAACTTTGTCTCTACAATCCAAGATCTTCAATGGCGGCTCCTCATAAGAAAGATCATTCTCCAACTGTGCCACCTCTGAAGAGGGTATATGTGAAGGTTCTAGAATGTACTTCCATAACAAGGATACATGAAATACATTCTGTACTTTGGACATGGTAGTTTGACGTGCTTGTCGATAGGCCACAACCTCGATACGATCAAGAACCTGAAAGTGGGTGATGTACATGGGACATAACTTTCCTTTCTTCCCAAACCTCATGACCTTCTTCCATAAAGATATGCATAGAAATACCAGGTATCAAACTTTGAACTCAAGGTCTCATTGATGATTTTCTACCTACCACTTTTATCGACTTTGGGCTGCCATGGTGTATTGATGAATAGTTTTCACCTTATCCACCATTTCTTCAACCATTTTATGTCCTAGAATCTTACAATAACCAACTTCATCTGACCACACGGTTGATCAATGCCTTTTCCCATAGAGGGCCTCATATGGTGCCATTTTGATGCTCGAGTGGAATCAATTGTTGTAGGAGAATTCAACCAGTGGAATATATTGGTCCCATCTTCCATTGAAATCCAAAGAAAATGCTGTCAACATGTCTTCGAGAGTCTGAATAGTTCAATAAATATGTCTATCAGTTTGAGGATGATAGGATGTATTAAAGTTCAGTTCGCTGCTTAAGGCATGTTGAAGACTTTTCTAGAACTTTGAGGTGAATCTAGGATCTCGATTGGATACAATAGATAGTGTTATTCCATTAAAAATTACCACTACTTTAATAAATATCTATGTAATTTGATCTCATGAGAAGCCCTCTCGAATCTCTATAAAGTGATATGTCTTTGTAAGACGATCAACAATGACCCATATATCATTGTTTCCACTAGATGTCCTTGAAATTCTAGTGAAAAAGTCCATGACAATGTTCTCACACTTCCATGTTCTTATGGGTTGTAGTTGCATTATCCCCTTAGACTTCTATCTTTCATCCTTCACATGCTAACATTATAGGCACTTTGATGTCTACTCAACAGCCTCCTTCTTCATATTGTCCCACCAAAAGTTCTCTATGTTATCTCAATACATATTTTTTCTTCATGGGTGAATATAGAAGGATGAGCTATTTGCATCATTTAAAATATCCTCATTTATCTTTGAATTAGATTGTACACTTAATCGTGACCCAAATCATATAACTCCTTCCTCATCAAACATGACCTCAGAGGATTTCCCATTTCTAATGGCTTAAACACTTTTCTGAACTTCCATATATTTTCTTTGAGCATCCTTTATTTTCCCTATGAGGGATGGTTGATAAATCATTTGGGAATGGATTTATGATATTCCTCCCTTAACGATTCCCATGTACATCCCTTGTGAATCTAATAAGATAAGATCCTATTCAATTCTCATCATTGATAAAGATGCATGATCCTTTCATCTTAAAGCATATTCCACCTTATTTTCCTTACCAGGATGGTAGTGGATTGATAAGTCATAATCCTTGATGAGCTCTATCCATCTTCACTGGCACATATTAGGCTCTTTTTGTGTGAATATATATTTGAGACTCTTGTGATCAGTATATATCTCACACTTATCACCATAGATATAATTCCCCCAGTTTATTAACGAAAAGTTCACAATCGCCAACTCCAAATCAGGCATCAGATAGCTTTTCTAATGGAATTTCCACCACCTTGTGGTGTAGAATATAACTTTATCATTTTTCATTAGAACACAGCCTAATATCTTCTTTTAAGCATCACTATACACCACAAAGAGTTCTCCACTTGTTGGGAGTGTAAGTATTGTAATAGTGATAAGCCTCTTTTTTAACTTCTTAATGTAGTCTTTACATTTTGAGTCTAGAAAAACATTACTCCCTTTCATGTCAGATTTGTCCTTGGGTTTGAAAATCATGAGATGTTTTTCAGAAATCATCAATAATACTTGGATAGACCCAGGATAATGTGTATCTCTGTTACATATGTTAGCATGGTCCACTCTTCAATTTCCTTTGTCTTTGAAGGGTCCAAATATATCCCTTTGTAGGTGATAACATGCCCCGAAAATGATACTTACTTCATCCAGAACTCGCATTTACTCTACTTTTCATACAACTTCTCCCTTCACAAAGTCTTTAGAACAATATTCACATTATCTTATTGTTTCTCCTTCCTCTTGGAGTATATCAAGAATATTTTCAACAAAGACTACCAAAAATTTGTTGAGGTAATCTCTAAAGAATAAATTCATTAAATACATGAAAATTTCTGGAGAATTTGTGAGTCTGAAAGGCACCACTATGAACTCATAGTGTCGATACCTTGTTCTAAAGGTAGTGTTGGGAATATCTACCTTCCTCACCTTTAATTGGTGATATCCCGACTGAAGGGCCACCTAAGAGAAATAACTGGCACCATGAAGCTAATCGAACAAGTCATCTATCGGTGGCCGGGGAAAATTGTTCTTTATCATTATTTTATTGAGCTCATGATAATCAATGCATATGTGCATTGATCCAACATTCTTCCTTACGAAGAGAACCGGCGCACCCCATGGTGAAGCACTCAGGTGTATAAAACCATTCTATAGATTGTCCTATAACTGATTTTTAAGCTCTTCCAGCTCTACAGTGTCCATTCTATATGGTGTTTTTGATATATGTTAAGATCAAAGGATATGTTCAATTGATAACTCAAACTATCGGTCAGGAGGAAGACTTGTAAACTCTTCAGTAAATACATCAGTATAGTCCCTCGTGATGGGAATATCTTTAGGTGATATTCTCTCCTTCATCCTAATAACTTTTGCTAGATATTATTTCCTATAAGGAATGAATATATACATTTGATAATGTTATTCTAATAGAGATTCAACTTCCTCCTTAAACTTTTTAAGAATTGGAGGATGCTTCAAGATTTGTAGGCTGATATCCCTTTCCCGACAATTGATGTTGGATTTGTATAAAGATAGCCAATACATTCCAAATATAACATAAAAATCCATAAAAGAAAGTATGACAAGATTTTATGGGTGGTTTAGTACCCAAATATTTACCCGGTAAGAGTTATAAAACTTTGATGCCAAAATTCCCCCATTCTTTATTCTCATATATAACATATCCTCTAAATCTTATGGTGGTGTTTGAATAGTTCTACTGAACTTAAAAGATATGAAAGAATGCATAGAACCAAAATCAAATAGTATATTTTCTATTCTTGAATAAATTACTAGCATGGATGCCACCACATAGTTTTTAATATCCACCTCAGCATTAATGATAATATAAGACCTTCCTTGTTGCCTTAGAGGTTGGTGTTGATTTCCTCTGATAACCCTTGGCTTTGAGAAATTTTTTGTATAATTCCAATGTTCCTTATAGTTGTAACACTGCACCACAGGCTAAGTGTTTATCTGAACTATGCTTTCTTCTTCTATATTAGCAAGATTGTTAATATCCCATTGGCAGTTTTTAGCCAAATGTCCCATGTCTCCACATTTGATGCAATTCTTGGTTCCCTTTAGAATGTTCCCAAGATGCTTCTTCCCACAATTTTTACACATTGTATGATCGATCTTCTTTCCATCATGTAATTTATTTGTGGAACTACTCACATTAGAATCCATTTTCCTCTTTTTTTCGCTGGGCCCAAGATACAACTAAGAGTATCTGATCTCCATGTCAACCTGAGGGGCATAACAGACAATCATTTAATCGCTTTCATAGTCTCAAATCACCAACGCTTTTCATAGACTAAAATTTAGTCCATTAAAGAAGCGATTCACCTTGATTTAGGTGTTAATGAAAAATCTAGAGGTGTACCATGACATCCTCATAAATTTTTCTTCATACTCCCCAATGGACTCATCATCATTTACATATTGTGATGGAGGGTTAGGGGAAAGTATTTATTGAAAAAAATTCTCTTAAATTTCTCCCAATCTGTGGAATCAATTTCCTCCTAGGGATTCATATTATTGATTAGTGTCCACCACTGACCAGCTTCACCATAAAAAATATATAATTCCACCACAAATTTCTCCTCTTCTGAGCACTGGAGGATAGAGAATATATTTTCGATGGAGTTAATCCACTATTCTGTGAGGAGGGGATTAGAAGATGCGCTAAACATGGGAGGCCTTTTCTACATGATGGATTCTATAGAAACTTTCCCTTTATTTGTAGGAGGATAGAATTATATACGATTCAAGTTATTATTCATAACTTTACCCAGTTGAGCAAGTATTTTCCTAATTTTTTGAACACCCATTCCCATCATATTATGAATATTATTAGGGAAATATTCTCATTCCCTATCACATTGTTTGTTGGCACATGTCCTTCTATTTCCCTCTATTAACTATGAAAAAGAACATACAATTTAGAGGGCTTGAATGTAACATCCAAAGTAAGTAATGAATAATATATATTTTTATCTATGTCTATTAATGAATTAGATAGTGTTTTAGAGGCTTAAAATGAAAATAAATCCAATCTTAAGCATGGAATACACCAATATTTTTAAAAGATTGTTTTACTGCCGTATGATGGAAAAACCATTTTAAATCTATCTTTTGACAATTTTATAAACTATGTTTGTCAAAATAAACTTATTCTTTATGATTGGGACATCAAAATTTACTTTGTGTGAATTTTTGGTATTTTTCTGACAATGTTCATTTTTTAATGAATAGTGAAAAATACTACATTTTACATCAAAACTACTTTTTAATCTAATTTATTTATATGATTAGATTATCTTTTGAATTGGTTTTGAAGTGAAATTAGAATATATTTTTACCATTTAATCCAATGGTGGTCATTGGAATCAATTTCACTTTGAAATTAGACTTAAACTGGTGTCAATCTTTTGATACTTATTGTTTTATAAAAATACGCTATTTGCTCTGACAGCGGGAATTAATTATTAAATTAATTAATGTGACTTAAATGTTTTGAATTTTGTAAAATATACTTCATTTTTGAATTTGGAATATCTAATATAGCTTAGGGTGAATTTTTGGTAATTTTCTGAAAAACTTCAATTTTTGATGAATAGTGAAACCACTAAGTGGTACTTATAAAAACTGATTTTCCGTTTAAATGAAATTTTTCCATCATTGTGTTTTGAATTTAAAAAATCCGACATACATGGTTGTCATTAAGAATTAAAATGTGGTTCAATGGGATTAAAATAATTTTTTGGCGAATAGTAACTTATTAAGTTCTTAATCGCGATTAGAGGTAATTAGTGTAATTTAAGGTAAAAATGAAATTATAAAAATGTGAAAAAACCATGACACTTGTCCTACCCTTATTGGATGAGTCATGGCCGACCAAGACAACCCATGGGTCGATTTAGGGGACCCTATGGAGCCTTTTGGGTGAGATAATGACTTTAATGCATTTTTTAAATAAAGGTGAAAATGACACTAACATAAATTGTTTTACTAAAAAAAATTTTAGAAGGGGTTATACTAATAATATTTTTGTCTATAAATATTAATTAGAAAGCTAAAAATATTTCCTACATCATATTATTTTTTTATAATTTTTATACATTATGTAAAATAAATTATTTATGACATCATGATGATGGAGCGATGGCCTCATTATTTAATGATTAAAATAAAATGGAAAGATAATGTAATATATAAGACCTAAACTTGTAAAAAAACTATTTTATTGGAATATTTCGAAGCCTTATCATCTTATCTTCGAAATATATCAATGTGGGACCTTAGAAATTCGAAACACTTTTGAAAATAAAATAATAGTTTCATGATTTCCAAAAGTGCCCCTCCTCTCCTCTTATAAAAGGCACCCACCTCTACCTAATTTCACACACTCCTCAAGCCTTTTTCTCGGCCATAACATGGCCATTTACTCTCTCCACATCCCTCTCCTCATCCTAGAGGATTCCCTTTGGGCAGAATCCTTTCAAAGGAAGCCTTTAGGCTCAAATCAAAAGGAGTTACACTTTTAAAGGTAATTCATTCTCTCATGTTCATTTGTTTTATTTTGCTTCTCCAACCCCCTAAACTCTTTTTATTTACTTCTTTTGTAACAACACCAGTATCTTCAACATACTAGGATGTTGTTATAAGATTTATTCGAGCTACACTCTCACAAAACTACATAAAATTGTTAAAGAACATACGGTTTCCGTGGATGGTGAAATTCTGCCTCTCGAAACGATGATTGTTCAATACTCATTTAACACCTTAAAAGGTGGCCATTATGATGTAAGTATTTTTATATATGATATATAATATGTTTATGCTTTCCTTAAGCTTCTGTATTTTTAATTTATGGAATACCATTATTGTTTCCATTATGGGTAAACACAATATCTTCATTTAAGGAAGTGCGGACTACCGCCCCCTAAAAGCGATTTGATTCGTTAATACCATATGTGGGATGTGTAAAGGATAAAGTTAATGATATTATATATGTTATTATACTTGAATTATAATATACTCTTATATAATTATGATTCCATTCCATAAAATACAAAATAGAAATGGAAGTAGCGTTCATGCGTACGTACGGCTTACCATCTCCATGAACGGTGCATTTCATTTCTTATCTCTAAATGTGATGTAATATTATAAATACATGTATATGCTGAATATATATGATATATATGTTATCCAAATCATTAATATAATTCTGGATATAACTAACCTTTGACCAATTTAACAACATGTAAGTGTAAGAAGTCTATTTTTGACTTAAGAACCAAATACCGACAAAATGAACATCATTAACATAAATGATTACACGATGTTCATAACATGGTATAAAAGGAATAATGAACATGAAGAAGGTTCTTAAGCAAGTAGAGATTTACTCAAGTTTATTATTCAGGAGATTAATGAACGGTCGGGTCAAGTCGGATACAAGGTAAGGGAACTTCTTAACCCAATTTCCATTATTTGAGTTAATCTCCTACTTTCAAATTACGTCATGATATTATTTTGTCCTATCTTGTATTTGTACTTTATTTATGTGTAATTATAGTAAATACACATAATATATTTATTTTATTTAAAAAAATTATCTTTGTATGGAAATTCGTCTCAATCTCCTTTCATTGAGGCATATTTTGTTTTATACACAACCTTCTTTTATACGGTGTATAAACCCCTTTGACTTTTACGTTTATTCAAAAGGAATCTTTTTTTATACGAAGCGTTTACTAGACGAAAAAAGGGAATGTTTTTGTCATACGTATGTGGCGACAATGACTTCTCCGCCGTCGTGACCGTTATTTGAGTTTCGGCTTCCTCTACAAGCCATACCTTTTTTTTAAAGAAAAATAAATACCATGTTTTACTTTTCTTTTATTTTGGTATTGAAAATGGTTTTCATAATGTTTTTATATCAATGTGTTGTATTGATATATTGTGATTGAAAGGTGGGAATGTTATGTTTCCTTTATGCATGTTTTATGTGATACAATTATGTTGAGGATCTTGGGCATTATTATGAAGACGGTTGGTTCCGTGAGAAACTAAGGGTGGGTGAGCCCGATATAGCTCTCCAATGCATTGGGTAACACGAAGGAGTGAAACGTTAATGTTTATCTGAAGAGATTTTAGGGAATATACTGTGATGGGTATTCCAAACATAACCAAGAGGGTTACTCCCTATGTAAGAATGTTATGAATGCCTCAAGTTACCTTTATGTCTTATGATTTCTATGATTTATTCATGATTTGATGAGGTATGTTAAAGTGCTTATGTTTTATGGGTAAAGTATGATCTCATCCTTATGTATATATGTACCCATGTTTCCTTTCCATATTTTTCTATCCCTTACTGAGCTTTTTATGCTCATCCCATGTTTTTTTGAAATTTTTTTCACAGGTCAAGGGAAAGGTACATGATATGATGATAGTGTCAAGGAAGTGTCAAGAAAGAATCCATGTTTATTTTAAATATGTTTCCATTGATGGGAATGAAGAATACTATCTTAATTTAACCACAATGTTTATATGTGGAATGTAATGCAAGTTTTATGATCTAATTATCTAAAACTCTAAACACGAAAATATCCTCAACATGTAATCTTGTGATAACTCAAGATTATGTAAGGTTTAAGGCTGTGGCCTTATATTGAATATGTATCTATTGAGAACACAACAAAAACTTTGAACATAAAAGGATAAACCTATAAAAGATAAGTATATCCTAACTTCTGATTCCATATGATTAAATCTTGGTTATCTCTGATCTATTTCATAACTTATATTCATTAGGGACTTTTTTATTCCCTTAATATTGGTTTATATGAAGCTCATGAATTTACTAAATCATATCCCCTAGGAGTGTAAAATCAAGAGTGAAAAAAGACCATTGTTATGCACCAGTTCCCGTTTGAATCTATCTTAATGTAGTGTTTTTGGGTTTTACCCCTAGATACATCTGTTCCAGATCCACCTCTACCTGTTTGTATCCAAGCAGGGATTTATTTTATTTATAAACCACTTACCCTATACTAAAAAAATCTAGGGGTTCATTCTTATACTTATTCTCATCCTTTAAGTTCTCACTATGGTGATCTATTATTAATATTCAAAATAACTAGACCATCATCTGATACCAACTATAGATACCCTGGACTTTTACACATATCATTACATGATTTTAAGTATAAAATAACATAATTCTACAATCCAGGGATCGTGATGTCTAGTGTCTTAGAATAATGGCTACATAATCAATAATTATAAAAACAACTTGTTATTTAATTTACATAATGACCTTCTCTCATCTACAGTGCTTATACATCTTCATAGGATAACCTGGGGATAACATGAACAAAGGGATGAGCTAAAATCCAAGTCATGGAATAAACATAAGAATATGGATTTAGCACATGGGTCAGATATCATGACATAAAGATATAAAATTGAAAATTGAATCATAAAATATAAAAATGTTATCATATAAACATTTAATCATAGGAATTTTCTAGTAACACAAATCATGTCTTTTGTACGAGATAAGGCTCCTTTCCCATGGAGGTGAAAAAACAATGATAACAACGATGATCGTTGCACATGGTAACACGATTCAAGGATAAATGCCAAGACCGTTGCACATAACATCCCATGAGAATCAAAATCCAATTAATTGGAGCACAATCTAGGATCACCTCTATTAAAACGTTCATGAATATTCTTGCAACATAAAGAATCATACATAATCAATCATACATAAACATAAGTGCACCCAAGGAAATAAATGGGTATCATAATCATGTCAAAGAAGGGTGTATCATCCAAGTTTAAATGAAATAAAGGAATTAAAAATTACATTAAAATTGATAAGGTAAAATAGTAATGTATCACGGTATGTGATTTCTAGTATACGTTACCTCAGTTAAGAATAGTATTTATAAAATTTTAGCATTAAAATAATTTAGTGTGGTTTTAAGGAAAATACTAAAGAGTCTTTAATATTGAAAAGGGAATATTATTTTTTATAAAACAAGAAGTCAACCAAAAAGGTTTAATATAAAAATAGGGTTTGTAAACAAAATGGGTTATTACAAATAGATCGTGTAGTGTATTTGGAACTGGGTAAGAAAATGGGAAGCTCCCTTAAATCGGGTTTTCTTCTTAGGAAGCATTAAAGAGGGAATGATTTTAAAAAATGTATATTCCTCAAAGAGAATGATGGATGGATCTTTAAACAATAGTTTTTTACATATAAACAAAAACTAGAATATGTACCTAAATATAATATAAAATTTCATTTGGGTAAAATGGGAGTAAGAACAACCCAAAGGAATAATGGAGGTTCAGGTGGAATCCCATAGAGAATATCGGCATGGTATCAGGTGTACTTAGGAAGGATAAATGAGAGATAAAGGGGTTTATAATCTTTTATAAACAATGATTAAAGTATGGGTAAGGTGAAAATTCATACCCCATCATTAGAAATTACACATAAAATGTTATAACATAAAGGATATTCTTGAATAAGTGTGAGAAAGAGAGGATACCTTACCTTAAGTCCGATGGTATTCTTCGCTTGATCTTAATGAATAGAAAAATAAAATTAGGTTCTTTAATTAATAATAATAAAACATAAACTATATTTTATTTATTTAGTATAACCTTATTATGTTTTTCCATATCCATTTTTGATGAGTTAAGAGGTTCAATTTCATTGTTTGGGAGAATTTTCATTCTTTGTTTTAATTATTAGTTCACTTATATTCATGTTCGGATAAAAATGTATGATGATAATGGTTGTCTAGAATTGAAATTATATTACATTAGTGAAAATCCATAATATTAAATGGTTATAAAATTCATTTAGTTATTTGGAGTGAAGGTGAATTATTATATAAAACATTAATGATAAACGCTTGAATTAATTTAGTGATTTTTCTCATAATTAACTTGTTTTGTATTATTATTTTACATCATGTGAGAAAAAGGATTCCAGAACATAAAATAAGATAAAATACTTATTTATTAGTCTGTTTTAAACTATAAAAATGGTTTTATGACCACAATTTATGATGGTAATAGAAATTGATAACCCTTCATCCTTGAACCTGATAAATTAACACATCTCAGATGGTGTTTTTATTTATTTTGTATAAAATAAGGGGAAAGGAGAGATGATAATGAATTTTCCCATTACAATAAAAAAATTACAATACATATATGGTACATAAATTTTCATACCATTTGGATGATTAGTGGTTAAGAAATAAAATAGAACAAAGGAAAATGAAAAGAAAATGAATGAAAAGAAAAGTGGAATTTACCTCTTGATTTAATCAACCTTAAGAGCCTCTTAAGGGAAGAATGTTTTTTATTTTTATGAGAACACGAGGGGTATAGTCATGTAGGATAATCATAGGGAGATATTTGGGAAGAATTTAGGGAAGGCACAATGCTTGTGATGAGTGAAGGTATGAGGGTAGTGTGGGTGGTTTTTATAGTGGAGGGGAGGATGATTTTCATAATATTTTAATCATTAGTTTATTACTTTTTCATAAGATAAGAAATAGTGATGATTTCATGAAAAAAATTGTAATAAGTGATTTTTAATTTTAACCAATGGTGATTACATCAGGCATTATTATAGGAATATTCCATTTAACTTATAATGTATATATATGCTAAATAACCGTATCTCAGTATTAATAAAAAAGTCATGTATTTTATAAAAATACCAAAATTCACCATATCCAATTATTAGTGTGTATAATCAAAAAATGAACTCCATTTTTCAAAATTAATTTTCTAAATATGATTAATTAAATTTTTAACTAAAATAATAATTTACCTGAAAAATATGGATTTTAAAACTATTACTGATTTTATAATTCTTTCAAAAATTACATAAGGTATTATAAAATTATATTAAAACCAGAATACAAAAAATTGTTAATTTATGAACACATTTTAGGAAATAAATTATATTTTAAATTAATTAATTAATTGTAATTAATTATTTATCACTTTCAAAAATACCATCACTTTTACTATGGTCATATTATCACCTATAAGATACCTAAATTTTATTTATAAATTAATGGGTGAGGTTAATATTGTTTTGGATGATTTAATATTCATAAGGGTAATATTACTATTCATAAGGGTCATATTACTATTCATATGGGTGGGTTACTATTCACAAAAAATCTGCTTGTTCCATGAGACCCCAAAAATCACCCTGAACGCAACAATGTATGTCATATTTTTTTAATTCAAAACAAAAATGTTTCAAATTTAGGTTTAAAGGTCACATTGTACTTAGTATTTCATTATGTTGTGATTTCATGTGATTATATGAAATAATTAAAAGAATGGAATTTACATTGATAAAACATTGGGTTGTTACAAATATAATAAATATAAACCAAATTTTTTTTATCACATTAACAATGATAATTACTTTAGTCAGCTATAAAACTAGTAAAAATTTTAAACATTACAACTGGACAAAAAATATAAAATAAAATATCTAAAATGGGAAAGTATGGATCACCCCAATCTGGTAAAATTATCACTCCTACAACAAATTGTACAGAAATATAACAAAATATTAGTAAAACAATAAATATGTTATGTAAATGAAAATATAACATTAGGGATAAATTTGTGGTAAATATCATAGGGAAAGAATTAAGAGGTATTTATATGGTATAAAGGGAAATTTGATTGTAGGGATTCGACCATTATTTGACCATTGGTAAAATATGACCATTGGTGAAATATGACTATTGATCAATATGTCTATTTGAAACATTATCATTGATTGATAATTTTATATTTATAATTAGTGTTTATAAGTTGTAATGATTATGGATAATTGATACATAAAAGAGGATAGATGGATGAAACCATTAGAGTCATTCCATTTGGAGTCCATTTTTTAGAACATGGGAGGGAGGTCTTATCACTGGGGGTTTTCAATGACTAGGATAAAGATAAAATTGAAAAAGTTATGTTAGAATGAAATCAAATATGGGATAATTTCAAGTTAGTAGAGAATACGACTTGGTCGATATTAGCTGATCCACCCCATGAATCTACCCCCATCTCACACCTTACCATTAGGGAGTATGCGGGTGTAATAAGGGGTTACATGTCTATAACTTAGTTACATAAAGTTTAAATTACTTTTTATAAATAAAATTATTATTCTATCAATTCCTCTTAATAATTATTTTCCATAATAAAATATATGTTTAATTAAGATGAATTTGGTAATTCAATTTTTGAACGCAAATAAAACATAATTTTATTTTTATAGAAAATATATACACTTTTATAATAAACTCAAGTATTCAAAATAATATATTTAATAAAATATTCTATAAAAAACACACTTATCAAAATATAACTGGTAAAATAATTTTATGATGGCCTAGGAATTTTTTTATAACTATCAGAAATTTGACTGTGCCTTCATAACTATTATTTTTAAATAAAAAAGGTCTTTTTATATTTAAACGTTATAATTATCATATTTATAGATTTTTTTTGAAAAAAAAACATTATATTTGAAATTAGTACATTGAAATTAGTTTAGGGTAAATTTATGAGAGTTTTATAAAACACTTTAATATTTTAGAGAATATTAAAAATATAGTTTTTGGTTTCCGATATTATTAATGACTTCACATTTAAGTCTTAATGATGTAATAATTAAATAACCATAATAATCGACCTAAAATATATTATTCTATTAATATTTTGTATTTTTATAGATTTTAATTTTTTTCCAAAAACTACAAGTTACTTTGTAAAGTCTAAAATGGAAACATTAACTTTAAAAACATCACTTTGTGGGAAAATTACTTTTCTATACCAAATTAAGAAATAAAAAATGATGATTGGTACATTTATGTTAAAATAACATAAGATGTGACCCAAATTTCTAAAACCATGAGTAGAAACTATAAGTAAGTCACATTTGTTTCATTTTTCACAACCTAGATTTGTAGGACCTATATTTTGAAATTATTAAACAATTCATCCACTTTTTCTATAATACCCACCCATTTCTCAATTTCCATTCACTCCCAATCCATCATTCATAAATTTATGGTGGTTTTTCCTCCCATAGATACCCCAAAGGTTTCCTAAATCCTCTAAGGATCCAATATTCAGGATTTAAGAGTAAATCATCAGGGAAAGGGAAATCTTCAATTTTCTTTCCATTCAAGTTTGCTTTTTTATGTGGTATGTCTTCTGATATACAAAATAAGTTCTTTTTAGAAATTTTTTTCATCCCATTATAATAATAATATTGTTTTATCATTGGCGGACCTTCGTTCTCCCTCATTTTAAGAGCTTCTAAAACCATGTTTTATACCCATTATGTTACTAAATTTACTTCTCAACTTTTTCACTTTTACAAGAGAAATTCTCTTTTTCTTTTTATTCAAATACCCCAAAACTATTTTTATTTCAATTGGTATTAAAAATTATTTATACATGCCTATTTTATTTAGGTATTCACATATATGAAAATCAGATTTACTTTCATGGGTTAAAAATGACGCAATGATCACGTCTTAAAGTTCTTTTGTTTTTTAAGATGTTCGATAAGAAACCCATTATTTATTCTCCTCAGGTTACTAATGAATTGGTTTATTATGATCTATGTGGACAACATGAAATTAATACATATTAATGGTTCACCTTAATAGTTCTCTAATTCATTGGGTAATGAATTTAAACTATAGAGATGACATGTTTTGTGACACCTTGGTGAATAACCTTGGTAATTTTAATTTAAGACACCTTGGTGAAAAACCGTGGTAATATACTTCTAAATTTGTCATTTAATGGTTTTATCCAATTTTACAAGTTATGTTTTATTTTTAATTTTATTATAATATTCTTCATGATCACTTTTTCAAGATATATTGTCATGCCTCATGTTCTTATTAATATTCCTCATGATCACATGCTAAATCTTTCCCTTTCCTATTCATTTATTGGGCCACCTACTCACCCTTTTCATTTTATGTACGTCCCCAGGTTTTGAGATGAAATAATGTAACAAATAATAAACCCATGAATATGTATTTATAGTGGATTATATAATAATTCCTTATGTTTTAATGTATCATGTATTCCCAAGAAAAAAACATTAAAAGATCCTTTTTTTTATTTTATATTATGAAAAGTTATATAATAAAAAGGAAGGATCCCATACTTGTATCCAAATCACTTTTTTTCATTTTCAAAAAACCACTTTTTGGTTGAGTAGGAACCTCATAGAAATAAATATCACGTTCACACATCACAACCAATAAAACCATTACACAACCATATCTAAACCCAAAACCTCAATCAAATTTCAAAATTCAAATTCAAAGAGGACACAACCATCATCATAACACTCATTCCATGAGACCAATGAGAGTATATAATATCCATCTCAACCTTGAGAAAAAAATAAACAATCTCCTTATAGATTTAAATGTTTTGAATCACTAATGCATATATATATTCATGGATTTAATCTATTACATATGTGATCTATCTTTCTTTCAGTGTTCATGAAACATCCAGAGGGGTATCGTGAAAACCTTGTAATGTTTTATAAAAATGATCTAAAGGACTTATATTCATTATTCATTAGTCCATGTAACTACCTCTATATATTAAGATAGATATTTCATGTAAAAAATTTATTGAATTTTTTTCTTGAATCCTTTCTTGTACATATAATAAATTTCCTCCTTATACTTAATGTTCTTGATCAGTATCCACAACTAATCAGCTTCCCCATAAAAATTATAGACTGCCAGCATGAAATTCTATTCTTTCGAGCACTGGAGGACTAAAAATTTCTTCTAAATAGAGTTAATCAATTGTTCTATAATTAGGGGATCAGAAGATAATCTAAAGACATAAGGACTTTTTCGGGTAAATGATTCAAACACAACTTTATATTTCTTATTAGAAGAGTAATTTCCACATGATTCATGTTATTATTTATAACATGATCTAGTTATTCCACTACAATCATGAATTTCTAAGATCCCATTCCCATTAGGTTTTTCATCTCATTATGAAAATCATGACATTTCCAATCACATTGGTTATTACAACAAGTTCTCCTATTTCTATCCATTAACTAGAAAAGTAAAATAAAATTATGTAGGCTTGAATAATTAGAAAATGTGTATATAAAAAGGGAAGTATGAACATAGAATGATAAAATTGTAAATTAAAATTGTATCCTAACATGTGATTCCATAATTTTCAATCTAGGTTATCCATGGTGATATAATTAAACCTATGGTTCATAAAAATGTTTTATAGTACTATTCCAAAAAAATAACAATCCCAATCTCTAATTCCAACTATATAAACCCACTACATTTACAAATATTATAACATGATTTTGGGCCTGATTTTCCATAAAATACGTACCATGGATCGAACAATATAGTGTATTTTGAATAATTGGCATATAATTAGAAAAAATAAAACTATAAAAAAGATAATGTCAAAATCCATAATGTTATTCTAACTACCCTTGATCTCCTAGAACTACATAAGATAAGCTAGGGAATACATAGAAAAAAGTGATGAGATAAAAATACCAGTAGTGAAATAAACCTAGGAATGAAGAATATCACATGAGTTAGAAGACAGAAAATGATAACAAAAAAGCCATATCTCATGAAAAAAAAAATCGAACAAAAAAATAAATCATTTAATCTTGGAAACATATAAATTAGGTGAAAGAATATAATTTAAATTTAATATGAGTCAAGGATAACTGCTAATACTATATATGACAGGGTGGATTGAGTCCCATAATGGGTTAGGTTTACTCCCTACTACCATAGATAATATCTCATGAGACTAAAAAATTACCCAATGCATTGGAGATATATCTGGGTGCACCCCTTGAAAACATGTTCATTAATATGTATTCAACATAAAGAATCGAACATAAGGAATAAACATAATTTTTACCCATGGAGAGAAACAAGTATTGTAATCATGTCACAAGGCATAACCAATGGGAGTATGACATTGGTATCCATGAAATAGGGGATTGAAATAATTATCATAAATTCATAAAGGAAATATAAAAATAGATCATGAATAATTAATTCCAACTGAATTGAAAACATTTAAAATGAGTGGTTGGGTAATATTAGAAATATTCCACTTATTTGAGGTTTTAGGGAAAAAAATAAAGAGTCTTTAAAAGGGGTAGGAGAATAAAAATTTTCATAATCCCATATGTGAACTAAAAATTGTATTTTAATTATAAAATGGGTGATTTTTAAAAAAAAATATTCGGTTTAAAAAATAATTTGTAGTGTACTTGAAAAGTTGTAAGAAACAGAAAAGTTTTCTTGATTATCGAGGAAAATGGAGAAGATAACCATTTAAAAAATGTATTTCCACATCAAATAAAGATGAATTGTGCTAGATAAATATCTTTGGAATATATAAATAGAATTTAGTATAATTATAAAAGAATAATGAATTAATATATTAGGTCAAGGAGAGAGAAAACATAACCAAAATGAAAAAATGGATGTTCAGAGCGACCCCTTACATTATGTCTGAATGAGTTCTCAAATTGCACTTAATGTCTAGTGTAATCAAATTAGATTCATAAATTACATAAATAATAAAATATTTAACTGTATTTGATTTATTATAATTTTTTATGTTCATTAATGTGCATTTTTTATGAGTTATAAGGTTTAATTGCATCTTCCTGAGAGTGTTCATTTCATGGTTTAATGGTTGGTTCAGTTGTCAATAATTATTGAAGTTATTTTCAAATGGAAATACTATTCTAGAAGTAAAATTAAATGGTATTAATATAATTATATATGTTTAAATGGTCTCATATATAATTTTTTTCTTTTGATATGAGGATAATTCATTTGAAAAAACATTAATGATAAGTGTTAAGTTAATTTTGGATGTTTTTTCGACCATCTCACATTAGATTCATTTTATTTAATATTTTATCCCTATATTATTTATATTACATGAAATAAGTTATAAAAAATTATTAAAATTTTATTTAACCATAATAATTTTTTTATGACCATCCATGAATATGGTAATAGAAAATGTAAACACATTATCCATGAAGACAGTTAACAAACATAATTTGAACAATGGTTTCCATTATTTGAATAAGAGGAGATGAGAAAAAGGGATGGATATAAAGTATTTAATTAGAAATATAACATTACAGTATATAAATGAAAATTAATTTATTATGATTTCATAGATAAAATAGGTTAGGGTAAGGTAGAAGAAGAAAGGAAATTAAACGAGATAGTTTGAGATTGTTAACTATTGAATACCACCTCTATGAATGATTCCATGGAGAACTTGGAATTATTATTTTGCTGTGAATAAAATAAATTGGATATGGGTAGAATGGGTAGGATAGTATTTTATATATTTTTATTGATTTATGGCTTGGATAGTGTGAGGAAAAGGGGTGATGATTAGTGGTATTTATAATGGCGGAGAGTGGTGTTTTTGGTATTTCTCAAAATATTTATATATAATAATACTATTCTAGAGAGAAATTATTAAAAATATTATATTAATGAATATCTAATTATTTTATAGACCACATATTTTCCAATTTTTTATAATATATTAATTTTATTAAAATAATTTATTAAAATATTATATTCCTGAAATATTATTATTTTCAAACATAGTACTGTTCATTACTTTGACTTAAAAACCTCAAAATAATGAGTCAAGTTAAGAAAAACTATGTTATTATATTTAAATATTTCATGATCATATATATAATTATTTTATAATCTAAAATATACAAAATTATATTTATTATAATATTTTTAATATAATTTATTTGATTTTTCTATTTCATAATATTTGGGATCATTAATGTGTAATAATTTAAGTAAATATTTATTTACAAAAAATTAATAATAAATTATCTATATGTACATAATTCCTTTATATCTCAAAATACTATTAATTGTTGAACATATCTTCTATGTTACAATATATTAAAAAATTTATACTTATTAAAAACAATATTGTGATATCTTTGACTTTTGATTAAATAAAATATTATAAGGGACTTAATGTCAACCAAGTGGAACCGAAAGGTTTTAAAGTCAACCCATGGATGATTATGGTCTAAAAATACTCCTAAAATAGGATTGGAGAAAGTGTTATATATATTTCACTATCCATATCAAGTTATTTTAAACCTTAATTACTAGATTTACCCCGAATAGTGGTTATAAAAATTACTATGGTTACTATTAATTTTGAAGAAAAAAATTAAAGGGGCATATTTAATAAATATATAACTTCTGATTAAAAATATAGACTCCATTTTTCAATATTCAATACAAGAAATTGTAAGAATTTAATATAATATTAAACCAGTAAAATGCAATGAAAAAAAATATTTCCAAAAATTCCCTTTTTAAGCATAAAATGTTTTTATACTAAATTCATGTATAAAATTTATTTAAAAGACCGGAAATAGATTATTTATAATCCAAAGGAACTATTTATAGTGTAAAAAATCCAATATATAATTTTAATTTGAAAATTATTTTAAAAAATATATTTTTAAATGAAAATAATTATTTTTTCACTACTCATTATAATTTAAAACATGTTAGAAGATTTTGAAAAATTAATATAATGATACGTTTTACAGGTTTAATTCAAAAAGGAAGTTAATTTATTAGAATAAATTTTATAATTGGGTAAATATTCATTTTATTTATTTTCTCATAGAAAACGATAAAATCATTTTTGAAGAAAACATATTCTTGAAGAATAAAATGACATTACTATAAATTAAGTGATAATTTCTTAAGTATTAATAAATAAATATTTTTTAAAACATGGTTAATCATATTCATACCTTCCAATTCAATGGCTAGGTAATAATTTTAATATTAAAATAATAAAATTTAAATTGTACATCAATTTTTGTTTAAACATGGTGTTGCATGAAAAAAAAACATATCGATGAAATTAAATAATTTAAATAAAAATACTTCATAAAAATTTTAGGGTGTTATAAGAAACCAATAAATTACCCCACAGATGGGTCTCTCTCTCCCTACAACAACATGGGAATTTATTATAATACCGACTACTAGCTCCAAGAATTACTCAGGGTTCTACCTCAGATCACTGAGTCTAAACCGATCTTTGAATCCCATATCCCATTGAAGTCTTCTTGAAAAACTACTCTATGTGCACCATCTAACCACATCCTCGATACTACATTAGTGGTTGATAACATTGTGTTCTAAAATAATATAGCTTCATACACTAGAGGTATACGGTTGATGACTCACTCCTTCACGGCCTGCCCAAATATTTAGCCCGATTACCCTATTAAGGCTCCTCATAGACTCTCTTTTTTCATCATGAAGCAACTATACCAGCCTTATCCAAACCATCACCCATATTAAGAAATCTCTATCTATTATATTTTCCTCCACTATCGATGCTTTATTCACCACCTCAGATAATGTGTTTAACCTAGATATAATTAGTTACACCCTAATGGAATGCATGAAATGATCCTAAAACCATATCACCCTTGAGATTTCATCACCTATGAAATAAGGCATTAATCGGTACAAGTATATGAAAATCACAGCATAATCCATAATGGATGTATCCCCCTACTTTATGTTGATGAACTCATGTTCTATGTCTATCCTCGATGTCACCAAAAATAAATTTTCAACGAACCTAGTATCAAAATACTCTCATGCCATACCCTCTAATCTACCGGTCTATACTTATAAATCCCTCTAATACTTTTTCTATCATCTGAGAATATAAGTATCATATTCAACCTCCACCTGGGGTGTCTTGAGCTGGTAAAATATCATTTATACAGAATTGATCTTGTATTTTTCTTCTTATGGTCCTCCCTCACTCTAAAATAATGGTGGGTTCCGATACACAAAATTCTATGTCCTATATTCCATTGATGGATAAACTCCCTAGGATCCCCTATCAATCATCTATATGAATCACACAAATATCCCCCTAAGATGATTTTCTAGTAATGGCCCATAATTTTCCATCTACTTCGTCTACCATTCTTATCATGGAGACTCTACTTGTAGATCATGATCTACTTGACCCAAAGGATCCTCATCTCAAACCTTATGCACCTTATCCCATTTATGATCTAGAATCACTATATATCTGCCTTCTTGAAGCACCACCAGAGACATTCTAGGTGGAATCACATTGCATACTAAATATTTTGGCCAGTAACATAAATAATAGTATATATATATATATCAAAAATAGGGAATGTTTTAATGGGAAGCACATCTCACCATGATTATAATTATATACCGCTCCCATGTAACATATTATCTAATCTTATTCCCCCTACCTACCCATATCAGAGTCAGGTATCAGATATAATGCATAAAAAATATCATAGTCCTGGGATAATTGAGTAGAATTCCACCAAGAAGATATATAGGAAAATTTTGTGTTTTTGAAATTTTAAACAACTCACCCCATTTCTTTAAGCCTTCTTACCCATATCAAAGTGAGGCCCACATACATCACAGACAAAGGATAACATATCATCTTATCAGGAACCACATACCTGGGTTGGTTGAGTATAATGCCCCAAAAATATATGTAGTTAGAGAATATTAATATTTTTTTGACACTTTAAACAACCCAACCCATTTTAGAATATTTCAGGTTAAAAGTAATAGTAACAATTAGATGCACATATCGTATAAACCTAAGTGACTATCATGATTCACAAATGATCCCCATTTCCATATGGGGATAAAAGTTAAAATATAATAATATAATAAAATCACACCCAAGTTCACCACTTTAGGTGGAAGTCAATCAAATGTAATAGGGAAAAGAATAAAATTAATTTCCCACCCTTATAAACTTATTATATCCCTCGTAAATGGGTGTATAGAAACCCCAAAATGAGCTCCTTACCCAGTTCCGACTAGACCCTAGTACTTGGTCTACCATAGCATGATTAATATGGAAAATAAGACATTAATACCATTTAAAAATAACCGAATATGGTTACTATATTTTACCCTATCCTTGTGATACTTTCAGGAAACACTAACAAGGAATAACATTGATACCAATTGTAGCACCCCGACCCGAGTGGCTCCTTACCTATAGTCAAGGATGAAGGGACACCGGGGCTTAGGTATTATAATGGTGCTATACTTTTACACGTATTATTACATGATTTTAATCATAATTATCCATAAAATAAAATCCAATTATTGTAATGTATATTGTATTTATACGATTATATACATTATTAGAAAGAATAAAGCCCAAATAAAAACATATTTTATTTGATCATGATAAATAGATCCTATGTTACTTTTTGATCTTACTACTTCATCGGATAAAATGGGGGATACATGAACAAAGGGATGATATAAAATTCCCAATAATGGAATAAACATATGAATAAAGCATATCACATGTATTAGAAGGCATAACATAATCACATTAAAAAGGCATGGAACATGAATAAACATATAAAATCATAACATATAAAACATGGTAACATAAAATCATGAAATCATAGAAATATAAAAACAACATACAACATGATATAAGCATTATTCAAGGATAATCACTAATACCATTTCACATGGAGAAGTGTGATTCAAGTATATTCACCAAGACCATTACACATGACTTGAATGAGTCAAGGCTAAGCACAAAGACAATTGAACATGATGTCTCATGAGACATAACATTACTCAATGAGTTGAAGCATTATCTAGGCGCATCCTGAATAACATACTCATGAATATGTGTGCCACATTAAGAATCATACAAAATAAACCTAACATAAATATAAGGGTTACCCATGAAATGAAATGGGTATCTTAATCATGTCAAAATGCATAATAAAAGGGAATATCAAAATGATTTCCATGAAAGAGTGGATTTAAATCATACAGGTACATTAATAATGAAAATAGTCATATATAATGATACTTTATGACAAACTTAATTGAAAACATGAAACAATTATGTTTAATAAACTTTATAAATAAAACATTTGAGTGTCGTTTAAGGGAAAATTTTAATGATTCTCTAAAATTGAAAAGGAATAATTGATTTTATAAAACCAAAAATTAAAAAAAAGATAGTGTTTCATGATAAAATAATACATTTTAGAATAATAATGGATGATTTAAAAATTTTATGGAGTGAACTTGAAAATGGGTTTGAAATCATGATGTTCCCTTCAATCCAGCTTGCTAATTAGGAAGAACTGAGAATAGAACCTTTTTAAAACTTATATTTCCCTATAAAAGAAAGATTAAATGATCTAGATACAAGAGTTTGGAACATATAAAAATAATATATAATAGTTAAAAAAAATAAATAATAATTAAACTAGGTTAAAGAGATATAAATAGTAACACAAATGAAAAATGGAGGTTCGGGTAAAATCCCAAACCTTATGTCTGAATGTGTTCGACACATGAACTTAATGTCATGGATAATAAAATTAAATCGATCAATTAATTAATTAATAACCTTTTCAAAATGTTTTCTTATTTATTATAATTTTATTAGGTTCATTTATGATATTTTTTATGAGTTATAAGATTAAATTTCATCGTTCGGTAATATTCATTTCCTTGGTTCTTATAATGGGTTCACCTGTATACATATATGAAAGATCATGAAAAATGATAATAGTTGAACAAAATTGAAATTAAATGTTATTAATAAAATTCAAAAATATTAAATGGTCTAATATACCATTTTTTTCAGATGTTAGGATGATTCATTTGATAAAACATTAATGGTAACCTAGATTCTTTTGGTTGTTTTTGATAACCATGAACTAGTTTTCATTTATTAATTAATATCCTGTCTATATAATACTCCCATAAAATTTCATAGGCTGTAATAAAAATATTATAAAATTTTTAACCAAAAAATGGTTTTATTACCTGACTTTATAGAAGCAATGGAAATTGAAAACTCATAATCCTTGAATGCCATAAATCAACCCATCAAATATATTGTTTTCATTTATCGTATAAAATGAAAGGGGAATAGAAAAGATGGTGATTTTATAAATTAAAATAAAAAAATTATAGTATATAAAGGATATTGTTGTTATCATTTTACTTGGTTAAGGGGATGTGAGGAGAGAAAAAAAAGAAAATAAATTTAGAAGGAACTAAAAGAAAATGAAAGAAGTTTTTACCACTGGAATCCTTCTCCTCAAGAACCCCATTTAGGCACTTGTATTTGGTATTTTAATGAGACCAAAGGTTCATGGATATAGGGGAAAGACTTGTGAAGTGTTTTGGTTAGAATTCGAAAAATCTTCATGGCATTATAGGTTATAGGAGAAGGGGTGGTGGGTGGACGTATTTATAGTGGAGAAGAGTGGTGTTTTTTGATTTTTTTTATTCATTAGTTTATTATTATGGATCAAGACTATAAATAGTGATGAGAATTATCACTAAATATATTAAATAATAATTTTTAGTTCAATATTATGGTTCTTATGTCATCTATGTGTCAGTAATAGTTTATTTTAATTTGTAATGTTATAGACCATAAAATATCGTATTTTACTAACAAAAAAAATTCCACTATTTTAGAAAAATACAAACAAATTACCCTACAATTTTTGTGTGACATAGAATTAAAAAAATAGACTTAAATTTATTAAAATAATTTTATGAATATGAGAAGTTTAATTTTTAATTAAAATCACTATTTATTCATAAAATACAGATTTTAAAATTATATCTGATTTTATATCACTTCGAAAATTTAATTGAGGTATCATAAAATTATCTTATAATCATAAGAGAAAAAAACATTAATTTATGAATCAATTTTATGAAAATATATTTTTTGAAATCATAATATTAATTATAAATTTTGAAATAAACATTTAGGTTATATATAAATATAAACACTTAATTTATCTTTTTAAGAACATTTATTTACTTATACTATGATATAATTATTTCATATTTTCATTTATAAGATTCAAAATTTGTATTTATACATTAATTGGTGTGTTTAGTATTCTATTAGCAAGTTTACTATTCATTAGGGTCATATTACTAATCTAAAAGTAATGTTACTATTTCATTGGTATAGGTTTCCAAATTTTCAAAAAAGCCTCTTATTACATTAATATTTCATTTATAAAGATTTTTTATGTTATTTATGTGATTTTATGTGATTTATACTATATGAAATAATTATAAGAATATAAATTTTATTGATAAAATTATGGGTTATTACAGGCATGCCTCTCCATGCAAAAAATAATTTCGACTTGTAGTGAGAGCCTATTTAGGTGACATATAAGAGACTATACCTTATAGGGATGATAATAATACATTTCATCATATAATAAAACAATGTGGAAACATAAATTCTAAATTCAAAAAAATAAATTATAGAAATTAAATATAATAATCCAAAACATACTTTCCATTCAAATCAGAGAACATATACTTGTATATTTTTCATAAAAAATAGACACGAGAGATCATCCATGGATGATCATATAAGAACATACTAAAAATCCAAATAAGAAACTCCAGATCAATTCAAAGAAGCACCATGGTTTATTTTCAAACAATTCCATTAACCTGTGTGTCCTTGATTACTATTTTCTAGAGATCAATTTTGGCCCCTGACCTAACCTCAGTACCATAAATCCTACACGTATCGTAAGGGGCCCATGTAGGGTGTGAGTATGAACCTAGTAGGCCACCACAAATGAATTCATATCTTACATCCATATTTATACATGTTTATTCATATACAAATAAATAGAAAATTGAGTCTTTTATAAAATACATAATCCATTTTACCCATGGTTAACAACCATGCAAATTCGTTTATATTCTTTGGACAACACTGGAGTGTAATAATATATAAATGATCATTCATAACGAAATAACTTTGGTATCCCATCCATATACATGTCACCTATCACCACATTCCATATAAAACCACATACGCCACACACTGGGTAATACCAGTGTCCCATTGGAACAACCAATATATAGATAAAAAATACCACATACTTCAACTAGAATAATCCCTGTTGGATAAATAGACCGATGTATCAATAATGTAAAGATCCATCATTTAATAAAAAATTAACCACCATTGGATCAACCACCTGATTTCCTGAGGTACAAAATGATTTATGTTCCCATTATTCTAGACCAGCATTCATCAATGTCATAATGAACCTCATCCAACATCTTATAGTATTAGACACTATAAACCATGGATTTCTATGACGAGAACCTCCTCCTTAGCGAATGATCAACACCATCCCCAGGCTACTGAATCTACAGAGGCTTTAACCCATAATGAGTGGTGAATAAAACCTCAATTAAGTCCTTATCAGTATAAGAATGTCTTCATTAGAGCTATTGGTCAATCATGGTGAGCTGAAACCACCAACCATTCTGAAGACACAGAAATTAGAAAACTTATTTCCACATACAAACCTCATATCCCATCCACGATATGGTCATCACAATCCTCCTCAACATAATGATCACATCACCTCAATTTTTATGGTCAAGAACATCCCATATATATTGGGGAATGCCTTCAGATTGAAAAACCACATAGTCTCAGTCATAGTGATCAACACCACCCCAAGTAATCCAGGCTATACCCAATTCATTCCCAAAGAAAAAAATTAGTCATAATATAATATAAATAATTAAATTAAATCAACCATTACATCATTCCCAAAGATCTAAAATCCCCAAATCTAGATTAACATAATTAAAGTGGAAAGAGCACACCAAATGAAATCCCACAACATTAATTAAAAAATTTAAAGGCAAGAATTAATTTTTTATGTGTTTCACCCAAAAAACCACTCATGCGTATTTAGGTACAAATATCATAAAATCATATATTTATGTAGAAATCTAGGAACCACCTACATTAATCTCATAGTGTCACAAACCAGATATGGTTTCCCTCAAATCCAATGCCTGACCAAGTCCGTGGAAAGGCCTAAGGGGTGTTCCTGATCCCTAAGGGTTGGAACAAATGCCCAATATAATAAACCAATGGTATGGGAACTATTTACCTAAATTTAGAAGCATTAAACAGCCAAAAACAATAAATGAACTGAATCAGAAAATTTGATCCAAACAAACCATTAATAAAATTCAGAACTGAAATATGTGGTTTTAGACAAAGACAAAGTTGGAAAAGACTAAAAATTACAAAAAAAAAACTCGAATTCCACCACACGACAAGGGTCTATCATCCCCAAGACTTCTCCAAAACACTGCACCTAGAATGGAAGATAACAACCCGAACCCCCGACACTAAAATCCTTGTCCATAATTACGAAAAAGATTAAAAAGTTTAATTATAGACAATGGTGTAACTAGGGTGTGGTAATAAGTGAAATAGAATGCCACCAAAAGTATTCCATATGATAAAAATAATATGATTAAAAGAATTCATGTTTTCATAAACCAGAAAAGGTATAATGTTTTCTCTAAAGGATGAAAGATTAAATGAAAACAGTTTTCTAGGGGGATATTTTAAAGATTTAACACTTTTAATTAAAATACACAAGCTACATAATTTTCTAGATAAAAACACAATATACCAACGGTGAGTATCATACATTCAGTGAGAACTATTCATGATAACACCCCTAGGCACTAGCTAGCTGTGGGCCCTAGGTACCTCGTATCTCGGTGGAATGTAACCATACTAAATAGTCATTCTTATGCATGAGACACTTGTAGGGTATATAACCATAACCTAGTGGTCCCCAACTTCTTCATAATAGTTTATTTAGGGTTTTAATTTTCAAACATTATATGTGAAACTGGGACAAAAACACTTTGGATCACTAGCATACTAGTACACATCCGCCCACCTAGATACCCAGGTTTCCATCTTTGTGCTCAATCAAGTTCCACATATCAGAAAATAAAATTTTCACATAAAAACCCATTTTCAAATCACAAATAGACCAAAAATCCCACTAGAATGTCACATAACACTCCATTCACATTCAAATTCATATTAACATCATACTAAAAAAAACAGTCTGTAAACATGTTTCACACCATTCTTACAATTTAATATAACATTTAAAAAAATCATAAAATCTTTTCTAAACGTTTGAAATCACCAATCACAATTTTCTATTTAAAAACCCATTTTAATAGAATACTCCCTCAAAAAAAAAATACATAAACATACTTTTCACACTTTTTATAATTCAAAAAACCATTTACAATTTTCAGAAAACAATTCCAAGAAGTATTACAATGTTTTACACATAAAACCCATTCAAAAACCTTCTTTTAAGGCCAAAAGCACACCAAAAACCTACAAAACTAGACTTGGAATCCCAATACATATTTAATAAACTATTTTTATATGTTATAAAATGACCCCAAATGATACCACAAGAGTTACACAATAAAAACACACCATTTACAACAAAAATATATCATGAAAATTACACACTCAACTAATTCCATCAAAAAAAGATTTCACACCATAAAAACACATTAGAAAAATTTTAAATTAGTAAATAATGTTTGAAAACTCATCAAAGAATGCTAAAACCTAGAATAACTTACCTTTTGTGTCAAAACCACCAAATCATTGTGAAAAACTTCAACCACACCACCAACACACCACAAGGGAGTGAAAGCAATCCTAAATCCACAATATTGGAATACGAATCCAAAAATCAAACCCTAAGTATGAATCCCATGTTTCTGGACATTTGGAAATTCATGAAGGAGGGTAGAAACCCTAAACAATTGAAGGAACACTATAGGAATTCAATTACTTGAGAAACATTGAATAAATTGACCCAAATAAACAAATATTTTAATATCCAACCAGCCAAAATTGTTAAGTAGGTTCGAATAAGGCCAAGGAGGTCGGTTGGTGACTAAAATGGGGGAAAAAGTGTAAAAAATGAATGATTTATAAAAGAAACAAATTCTCCTTATAAATCTATAATATTTGAGAAAACTTGAGGAAATTTTCCCCAATCCCCAATGAAGATGAGCACTAAATATGGAAATTACAAAATAGAGGAGTTCCTAGGGTTAGTGGGATCGAGTAAGAGGCGGAATGACAAAAAAAAACTTAAGAATTGAATAATATATAACTAAAACAAATTATTTCCTTAAATCTGGAAATGAGCTCATGGGTTAGAGCAATGCATGAATAAATAACCCATATCCACCATGATTATGAGTTTCTAAGGGGAAAACATGGATATTGAGGATTGAATAGGTTATGGGAGGACAAGTGGGAAGTGTAATGGATGAAAATGATGAAAAAATAATGAGTTATAAAATATTTTTTTTAAATTTGGAAATGGGATCATAGTTTGGCCCAAATCTTGAAGAAGCCAGCCCAATATATGTACCCAACAAATGGTTCCATTAGTAGTGTGAAAAATGAAATTCCATGCAACCTCATCCTTATACCTTCCCTTTAAAAAAAGACAAGGCCAAATACCATCCAAAACATCCATGATTAATTACATAGATCAAGAACACCAAGGACACAAAATCTAATCCTGCAACACCCATAAAAAAAGAGAAAACTATGAACAAAAATAATATTAAAAAAAGCATGTTATTAAAGACAGGTGTGACAATTCCCCCCACCATAAAATTCTCTGCCTTGCGAAATCCACACCAAAGAGGAATGAAAAAACAAAACCCAACTGATAGACTAAGATGGACTCCCTTTCCATGTATGCCTGTCCCTAAAGGCCAAAACACCTCTAGTTCATCAATAAAAAGGAAGGGATAAACTCACCAACCAAAATTTATCCACTTACTCGAAACGATCAAACATATTCAAACCACATCGCATTGGGTGTGCTCCAATCCCACTTTTTTCCAAGGAAGAAATTTATTGTAAGATAGCTTCGAACAAGACTACCTATCGCCATTACAACACTAGGAACACAACTAAATTGATGATATTGGGAGACCTTAATGGGATCCCCACCATAAAAGAAAATTTAATTTATCGAGATAGAACTAGGACACCTGTAATAGGAGACCTAATATACTACCATTTCTAAGGGATAAACTAACATTAGACTTATTCCAAAAGAAAGTACATGAGACACATGGTGGGTCTCCCCTCCATAAGAATCAACCATATTTACCAACTAGAAAGGGACGATAGATATAAGACCCCATATGATCTAATCACCACTACAAAGGGGGGCGAGGGTCAGTCAACAAAACTGCAAACCAGAAAAGAAACTCCATGGTTCACCACTTCCACAAGCATTACCATCCTTGACTGAGAACGTGTCATGAACCGTCCCCCGGGGCCCATGTCGTGACTACCCCAAGCATGCCTTCCATAGGCCAGGGGCTGGTGACTAGAACCAAAGGCGTAATTCTATAAAACATGGAAGGCATTTCCTTTATAACCTATAAACACACACAGACAAGCAAGAACACAGCTGGATAAGAAACAAAAAGTAAACTATATAACAACAGAGTGCTGAAAATAATAGAGTCCAGAATACAATCCCAACTGGAAAGTACAAGTACAACTGTGATACAATACAACTGAAAAAAAGAGAAAGACATCTGCTGGGTCATCCTCCGAGGTTCCTACTAAATGGGTAGGTACGGATCACATCTTCATCACTCCTCGTTCGTCCATATCCTATGTGTACCGACTCGTCATAAGGTCCACCTCCTGGTACCATCCAGTCCTGGTACTCTCAGCCTCAGTCGGCACTGTCTGTTGTCTGTATCCAATACAACAAGGTGCAAGAATATCCCATGTAGGGGTGAGTATAACGATACTCAGTAGGGACCCCGAGACCCTCTAGGTCTCACAAAATCCAGAAAAGATAAAACACAAGGTATGAAATGAACAGATAACCTTAGATAGGTATATGCCCACACATATACTTAAGTTATCAAGTAATCCATCTCAATCATGAAAAAAACATTGAGGTTCTGACTCAGATCACACCAGGATTTATTCTAGGGGTAGTATCAAGTAACATTTCAAACACAACATCGAACTCCTTGGTTGTTGGAGAACTCCTACTTTATAAAGTATAGTGGGACTACCGAGTCACGCAACAGAACGTCCCACTAACCTTGGACTGCTGAGGTACTCGACCTGTTGAGTACTGTGGGTCTGCCGCGTCACACAAAGGCGCTCCATACCATGGGTCTGCCACACCTCACAGAGGCGCTCCCCCTCGTAGCCTGCTGAGGTACTCCTCCTTTCGAGTACTATGGGTCTGCCGCATCCCCAAGGTACTCCCCGTCATGGGTCTTCCACGTCACCAAGGTGATTCCCACTAGGCCAGTCAAGTCACTCCGAGTCGAAACGGTCAGCAGTCGTCAAGTCCCATCCAGCCACTAGGTCTTGGCACTATGCTCGCTCATCCTAAAAGAGGATCCACTCCACAAACTGCTGGTTGATACTCCAACTTTCACGAAGTCCCATGAATAAGTATCTCAAAGGTCCGTCACATCATAGGGATATCAATGAAGTAGACGACGCGTCAATCAGAAGCTCGGTCTGTGAGGTATTAGCTTTTTAGACTCGGGGCTCGGTTGGATTCGTGCTCGATCCATCATGACCCTACCTCAACTATACCCAAAACACCATTGGGGTATACTAAAAGGGACCATCTCATTCCAAGATTTCCAGTGTTGTTGACAGTTTTTCAAATAGACATCTTGTGCAAAAATTATGGCTAAAAGAATGTAAATGTGTCTTAGTGGGCCTGGGTCCAGTCTCACCCAGTCAGACGGACCCGACCCGACCCGGCCTGGGCCGGCCCATAGTGCGGCCCAACCCGTACTAGGAGGCTTGTCCCGCGAGTGGTCAGACATGCTGCAAGGGGCCGTGAGGTTTGGTCGCTGACAACATGAGGTCGCAAGGCGGATTAGCCGGGGTGGCTCAGCCAGGAGGGCAGTGCGACCGGGGCGGCTCGAAAGTTCACGGGTGACTCGGCCCAGGGAGGCTCAAAAGGCTGTGGCGAGGGTGACTTGGAGGGCCGTGGTGAGTTCATGGTGGTGGCGGCGTCTTGGATTGTTATGGATAGTTGTTCGGAACGACGACAGCGTGGCTCGTCCCGGATAGCAGCGCAGCTCGACGAACGACGGCACGACTTAGAGGATGGTGGCGACACAACGTCCTAGCACGGCGACGACACAACTAAGTGGTTGGGCCTAGGGTGACGCATAGACTCAGTATGGCAGCGGTGCAGCGACTCTGCATGGAGGCCCAACAATGCGGCTCGATAGGGTGGTGGTGTGGCGGCTCAGAACGGCGGCGGTGCAGCGAGTGGGGTTTGGCCATGGGTGGCGCGATGGGTCAGTTTGGCCGCGGGTGGCTCGGACGACCATGGGGCCGGTTCGACTAGGAGGGCGAAGCATCGTGGGGCGGTACGGGTCACGGAGGCCGCGGGTGGCAGTGCTATTGCCTTCGTCACCTTCGTTGCCTTCCTCCATTTTGAATAACACATCAAAGAAGAATGACTGAGGGGTCGGGCCATGTTTTTTGGGCCCGCACCCTCCGTGTTTAGAATGGTAGCAAGCGGTTCACAAAGAACAAAGCATGAACGTGTATGGAAGATATTTTAAAACATCACTTCCCACAACCCTCATCACTCTCTATTCCCAATGCTGCAAAATAATTAGTAGGGGAGAACATGGGAAGCGATAATCAAATAGAAATAAACCCCTACCTTGTTCACTTCATGTTGTTGGCATGATAAGGACGTACAAATATCGATTCTTTGTAGATGAAGAGGTCCCACATTGGAGAATTTCATGAGGAAGAAGGTCGAAGGGGGTCGGCCTTCTTCGTTGGCGGAGCATTCTTCATCGGTGGAGCATTGTTTTTGGAAGAATTAGTTCTTCATTGAAGAGCTTTCCCCCAACATCTCCATCCTACGAATTCCACCAAATATTCCTAGGATAATAGATTAAGTTCTCTATTTAGTTCATTGGCACAAAATCCAAATAGCCTAATCAATTAACTAGGTTGGCACATTAAAGGTATGTGCATTGGCACAATTAATGTGGAGGAAGTCAAGAGTCTCCTCCACATTAATAAGTGGGGTTGAGAGGTTTTTCTCCATAAGGAGGGGAGTTCAAGAGGTTTAGGCCTTGGGTGGTCCCCACCAATATAACCTCTCATGGGAGGTCAGGCTTGGGTGGTCCCCACCACCATAACCTCTCATGGGAGGGTAAGGTCTGGTGGTCCCCACTTCTCAACTTATACATGGAGGTTTAGTTCTGGTGGACCCCACCTCCCAACACCCACATGGGTGTTGGAAATAAAAATTAAAACTCACACACTTTTATTTTAATTTTATTCTTTCAGGAAGAACCCAAAAAATAACTTTCAGCCTCAACCATCTTCCATCGAGGTGAAAGTCTTCTTAAGCGAATACTGGCGCTGTGAGTTCAACGGTGCCCAAAGATTTCAATTTTGAGCTCTAGTTCTAAAGTTAAGAAATAATCGCTCGTACTTTTACTGAAAGTACCTGAACAAAAGTTTAGAAATTCATTCTGGGAACTCCTGGCCTCAAAATCACATGTGGTCAATTTTTGCGGACTTGTAAAGTTTCAATTTATTTAAAAAAAATTCATGGAAATTCTGGGTCTTTACATTCTCCCCCCCCTTGGGGCTTTACTTCCTCGTAATCCACAACTCAACTAGGTAAACCAGTGGGGGTACTGAGCATGAATCTGATCCCCCCACTACCATGTGATCTCTTGGAGGTTACTATGCTGCCAGTGAACACGCACCAAAGGTATCCACCGTCTATGAATGAACTGATCCTATAGATCCTCAATCTATTCTGGAACCTCCATAAAAGTCACCCCATCATCGACGTCTAGATCACCATGGTTGATGATGTGATAAGCGTCGTGCGTGTATCACCTCAGCTGGGATACGTGGAAGACGTCATGCCCTCAGTGCAACAGAGGTGGAAGATCTAAGCTATATGACACCTCGCCAACTCTGCTGAGAAGAGAAAAAGGTCCGATCAACCATATAGATAACTTGATGCCTCGGCCAAATCTCTGCAAACCCCGTAGAGGCGAGACCCGTAGAAAGACATGGTCACCATACTAGAACTCCAGAGGTCTCCATCTCCTGTCGGTATACAAATTCTTCCTGCTCTGTGCAGTCTTTATCTGCTTCAAGATGATCTACACCTTCTCTGTGGTAGCCCAAACCATCTTTGGTCCCAATAGTGCTGACTCCCCTGGGTCAGTCCAACACAAAGGTGATATGCAAGGTCGCCTATATAATGCCTCAAAAGGTGCCATCCCTATGGTGGAGTGATAGATGTTGTTGTATGAGAACTCCAATAAATTTAAGTGATCCTCCCAACTACGACCGAAGTCGAGGACATAAGCACGCAGCATGTCCTCGAGGGTCTAAATGGTCCGCTCAGTCTGGCCATCCGTCTGAGGATGGAAGGCGGTGCTCAAATGAAGCCTTGTCCCGAAAGCCTCCTGCAACCCCTTCCATAGCTGAGAAGTAAAACATGCATCACGATCTGAAATAATCGTCAAAGGTACTCCATGTAGTTTCACAATGTCCTTCACATAGAGGCATCCCAATCTCTCTACAGAACCCTGCACTCTGATCGGTAGGAAGTGGGCCGACTAGGTGAGTCGGTCGACTATCACCCAAATCGATTCATGACCCATGGATGTAAATGGATGTCCTTTCACGAAGTCCATGGATATATCTTCCCACTTCCACTCTGGTACCTCAAAAGGATAAACCAATCTTGATGATACGTGATGCTCGACCTTCACATGCTAACAAGTGAGGCACCAAGAAACAAACTCTACAACTGCTTTCTTTATTCCCATCCACCAATGATGTCGTCGAAGATCCTAGTACATCTTCACCACTCTTGGATATACCGCTAGAGGGGATGTGTGGAACTCCATCAATACTTCCTCCTGAAGTGATTCTGGTACCATAGGACATCCTCTGAAGATGATGAAGTGCTCCCCACCTTTAGAAAATACATCAGGTGCCTGCCCAGTGGATATCTGATCACGTCAAGCCACGCAGTCAGCGTCCCCACGATGCACCTCCCTGACTCACTGATGAAGTGCGGGAGTGACTATAAGATACTGAAGGAAAGATTCTCCATCACGTTCCATGAAGGATATCTGCAAAGCGGCCACCTGCTCCATCCCTTTCCCTTACAGCCGTATACCAGACCTCCTACTGAGTGCATCTGAAACAACGTTCCCCTTACCAATAGTATAGACTATCTCAAAGTCATAGTTATGGAGGAACTCATGCCAATGTCATTGTCTTAGGTTCAGGTCCTTCTGGGAGAAGATATACCTGAGACTCTTGTGATCAGAGTACACGGTAAAACGCTCGCCCATCAGATAGTGTTTCCACATCTTCAAAGAAAAGACCACTGCTACTAACTCTAGGTAATGGGTAGCATAGTTATACTCATGTGTCTCAGTTGTCGAGATCCATATGCGATCAATACTCACTCCTACATCAGGGCACATCCGAGTCTGGTTCCTGATGTGTCGCAGTAAACTATGTACCCGACGCCCTCCTCTGGAATCCTCAAGATGGGGCACTATTCAGCCTCTACCTCAGCTCCTAAAAACTCCATTGGAATTTTTTTGTCCACAAGAAGGGTTGCCCCTTATTATTCAATACTGATAGTGGTGCTGAAACTCTGGACAAGTCTGGCACAAACCTCCAGTAATATCCATCTAAACCTAGGAAACTTCGTACCTCTGTCACACTACTGGGTGGCTCCCAAGAAAGTACTGCCTCAATCTTCACTGGATCTACTACAACTCTAGCCTCTGATATGACATGACCCAGAAAGTGAACTTCTCGGATCCAGAATTGGATCTTTGAGAGCTTAACCTAATGCTGGTGCTCTCAGAGTGTGTCCAGTACTACCTGCAAATGATAGGCATGCTCCTCCTCAGTAGTCGAGTAGATCAGAATGTCGTCGGTGAAGACCACTACAAAGAAATCAAAGTATAGTTGAAATATTCTGTTCATGAGTCACCTGAACACTTATAGATAATTGGTCATGATTAATAGCATAACCAAGAACTCATAATGTCCATAACGACACCTAAAGTCTGTCTTCTGCACATCCTCATCTCGTACTCTGAGCTGGTGATAGCCTGATCTGAGGTCTGTCTTCGAGAACCACCGTAATCCTTTCATCTAATCAAATAGGTCATCAATCCTTGGGAGGGGGTACCTATTCTTCATGGTCACCTATTTCAGGCGCCGATAGTGAACAAAAAACCTCAAGCTCCCACCCGCTATCTTGGAAAACAGAATCAGGGCAGCCCAAGGAGAAACACTGGGCCAGATGAATCCCTTCACTTGTAAGTCCTCTAGCTGTACCTGTAGCTCACGATGCTTTGCAAGAGCCATACGATACACTGGTGTAGATATCAGTTCCATCCTGTGGTACAAGTCAATGTAAAACTCCACATCTCTGTGAGTAGGTAGTCCCGAAACATCATTAGGGAAGACATCCACGTACTGGTCCACCACTACAGGATATATCAGACTCTCCATATCAATAGCTCCAAGGGTAAGGCTAGACAACTGATGCGTAATCGACTGCACCCTATTCCGGGTAAGTCCATCCTGTGCTGCATAGGCTCCCTTATCACTGGTGAAGGTATACCTGGTCCCATCAGTGCGGAAACACCACACTTTGTGCCTAATAGAGTCTATCTGAGCATGGGGAGTAGATAACTAGTCTATACCCAAGATGATTTCATAAGGACTCGACGATGCTACTAGGAGATCCCAGATGAAGTTCTCGCCTCCTAGAGTATGATCGCACTGCCGGTACCTGTGCGTAATCATCGAATTCACTCATTTAGGAGTCTCTAGCCGTAAGGATCGAGCCAACAGATTCGTCAGAACCTCCGAGCACTGAACGAGCACGGTGGAAATAAAACAATGACCAGAACCTGTGTCTAAAAGTACTACAACTAAGGTGGAAAAAAACAGATCATACCTTGTATCATATTTGGAGCACCGTGATCGTAGGCCTCAGCTTCCTGGAGCTGTGCTCTCTCCTTTACACCTGCTCCCTACGGTCTAGATGGACCTACTTATGGTGGTGGAGGTAACATCTCAAATCGTCGCCCACCGCCAGCTGCACGACCAGCTCCTCTTCCACGTCCACCTGCTCCTTGCAGACCTCCTCGGTCGAATCTCTATCACTTCCTGGGTGGTCCCTAAAATTTCTTCTAATCATCCGTACGGCGGGTCAGATAGTCACAAACCATGGGACCCTGCCCACAACATGTGTAACACTTCCCGCTCCTGGTATAACTAACTCTACTTCGGGTGCCCCTCACAACTGATCCTGATTCATGCGGTCATCCACCTGTAGGTTTGTTCCTCTTGGACCTCTGTGAAATCTGTCTGCTGCAAGCTGTAGAAGACTCTGCTCCGTGATGACATGTAGTGGGTCTCACCGCTGGTGACTGCTCAACAAGGAAACTGTCCACCAAGAGGGATCTCTATAACACCCCCGCTTATGTCGGGATGCTGAGTGAGATCATCGAAGCCCTGATCTCCCACCTGAGCCCCTCATCGAAAGTATGGGTCCTGAATAATGGGTCCCGCACCATATCTGTGGAGTAGGATGAGAGGTCAGTGAACCTCACTGAATACTGAGCCACAGTCATGTTGTCCTACTGCAGATGAAGTAGCCCGTGAATGCGCACTGCACGAAGAGTCTCTAGAACAAACTCTGCCCGAAACAGGCTCTCAACGTCTTCCCAAAGAAGCATCACCTCATTATGAACCTGGAGCCTCAAGCTCCACCATATGCCTAATGCTTCCTATAGAAGGCTGGCGGCAAATATCACCATTAAATCGGATGGTGTCCCTACAAATCGGAAGACACTCACCATAGCCTCCAACCAATCCTCAGCCGCCTGTGGGTTTGTCTCTCCCCAAAACATGGGTGGCCTCTCGCAGTGGAACTCATTCAATATTCTAAAGTGGCGTGCACCATCTACTACTAGGGCTGGTGGCATTGGTGGCCCAAATAGGAGTGGTACCACTAGTGCCTCCGCTGGAAAAGGGCCCTCCACCGAGGCCTCCTCGATCGGTGTGCTATCAGTGCATACAACTCTCATAACCCTAACATTATGTCTACATGGAGGCATCCTAAGAAGATACAGGTGCACCATGGTCAAAACTTTATAATTGGTGAGGTGACAGGGTCCAAAGTTATACCTGGTGAGCTGACATAGTCAAAAGTTATACCTAGTGAGTTGAGTTAAGAAATCACAATGAAAACTCTTGAAAACATACACGCAATCAGGGTTTTCGTGCAGTGAGTCAGAAATTAGAAGTCAGGGTCCTGGTGTATGGATAAATCGGCCGCCGCACCAACACTAGATTCCGTAAAATGATAACCATACTCACTACACATAAAACTATTTCCGTTAAAAAGAAATATCAGAGTCCTAAGTTATATGGTAGAACCAACTCCTCTGATACCAATTTTTCATGACCCGTCCCAAGGGTCCCGTTCCGTGACTACCCTAAGCCTGCCTTCCATAGGCCAGAGGCTGGTGACTAGCACCAAAGGTGTAATTCCCTAAAACTGGGAAGGCATTGCCTTCGTAACCTATAAACACACACATAAGCATGCCCACTTCTGGATAAGAAACACCAAGTAAACTGTATAACAAAAGTGTGTTGAAAGTAAAAGGGGCCAGAATACAATCCCAACTGGAAAGTTCAAGTACAACTGTGATATAATATAACTCAAAAAAGGAAAAGATAGCTGATGGTTCGTCCTCTGAAGTTCGTACCTGAAGGGTAGGTATAGACAGCCTCCTAAGTACTCCTCGTTCGTCCGTCTACTATGTGTACCGACTCGTCGTTAGGTCCACCTCCGGGTACTGTCCAGTCCTGGTACTCTCATCCACAATCAGAGTTGTCTGTCGGTTTCATCCAACAAAACAAGGTGCATGCATATCCCATGAATGGGTCTGTATAAAAATACTCAGTAGGGACCTCGAGACCATCTAGGTCTCAAAAAAAATCCATCATGGATAAAACCCAAGGTATGAAATCAATAGATAACCTTACTTAGGTACATGACCATACATTTACCTAAGTTATAAAGTAATTTATTTCAATCATGAGGAAAATACAGAGGTTATGACTCAGCTCGCACCAGAATTTATTCTCGGGGTAGTATCAAGTAAAATTCCAAACACAACGTCGAACACCTCAGCTGCTAGAGAACTCCTCCTCTATCGAGCATAGTGGGCCTACCACATCACACAGAGGTTCTTCCCACTAACCTTGGACTGCTGAGGTACTCCTCCTATCGAGTACCATGGGTCTGCCGTGTCATAAAGAGGTGATCCACACTGTGGGTATGCCGCGTCATAGACAGGCGCTCCCCCTCGTATCCTGATGAGGTACTCCTCCTATCGAGTACTGTGGGTCTGCCGTGTCACCAAGGTGCTCCCCACTAGGCTAGTCGAGTCACTCCGAGTCGAAACAGTCAGTAGTTGTCAAGTCTTAGCCAGCCACTGGGTCTCTGCACTATGCTCGCTCATCATTTGAGAGGATCTGCTCCACAAGCCACTGGTCGATACTCCAACTGTCATGAAGTCCCATGCTGAATTATCTAAAAGTTCTACGACATCATAGAGATCCCAACACAATAGACGACGCATCAATTAGACGCCCAGTCTTTGAGTTATTAGTTTTTTAGTCCTGGGGGCCCGGTTGGATTCGTGCTCAATCCAACTCGACTATACCTCGACTATGCCCAAAACTCAAGTGGGGTATACTCAAATGGACCATCTCACTCCAAGATTTCCAGCACTCCTGATGATTCGTCAAACAGAAATCTAGTGCCAATGTTATGGCCAAAAGAAAGTAAATGGGTTTTAGTGGGCCCGGGTCTAGTTTGACCCGGTTGGACTGACTTGACCCAACCTGGTTCGAGTTGACCCGGGCCGACTCGCTGGGTCTGGACAGCTGACAGTGCGGCCTGGCCTAACCTGCTGGGTCTGGCCGACCCGTAGTGTATCATGGCCCGACCTGCTGGATCTGGCCCAGCCCGAACAGGGCGGCCCGTCCCGCCAGCGGTCTGGCAGGCAGCGAGGGGCCACGAGGTTCAGCCTGGGACTGCGTGAGGTCACATGGAGGCTCAGCCGGGGTGGCTCAGCCAGAAGGGAGGCGCGTTCAGGAAGTCTCGGAAGTTCATGGTTGATTCGGCTCGGGGTGGCTCGGAAGTCCACGATAAGGGTGGTACGAGCGGCTCATAGGGCTATAATGAGGGCGCGACAGTTGCGGCGACTCGGATTGGCCCGGAAAACAGTTCGGCACTGCGGTGGCATAGCTCGGCTTGGCCTAGACAGCGACGCGGCTTGGCAGACGACGGCGTGGCTCGAATGACAGTGGCGGTGCGACGGCTCAGCACGATGGTGAGACGGAGAGGGGTTGGGCCTGGGGCGGTGTGGTGGCTCAGTATGGCGACAGCTCAGCAGCTCAGTGTGAAGGCGGCGTGGCAAGGGGGTTTCGGCCTGGGGAGACACGGTGGCTCTGTCTGGCCGTAGGTGGCTCTTCCAGGCATGGGGCCAGTTCGGCCGAGAGGGCGAAGCACTACTGGGCGGCACGGGTCGCAGAGACTGCGGGTGGTGGCGTCGTTGCCTTCTTCTCCTTCATCACCTTCCTCTATTTCAAAGAACACATCAAAGAATAACGTTGGAGGGGTCGGGCCATGTTTGGTTGGCCCTCACCCTCCGCGTTTAGAGTGGTAGAAAGCAGTTCACGAAAAAGGAAGCATGAACGTGTATGGAATATATTTTAAAACATCAATTCCCATAACCCTCGTCAATATCTATTCCCAATCGCACAAAAGAATTAGTAAGAGAGAACATGGGAAGCGATAAATCAAATAGAAATAAACTCATACCTCATTCTCTTGATGACGTTGGTTTGAGGAGGAAGTATGGATGTCGATTCATCGAAGATGAAGACGTACCATGTCGGAGGAAGTCCTGAGGAAGAAGGTTGAACGGGGTCGGCATTCTTTGTTGGCATAGCGTTCTTCTTCAGTGGAGCATTCTTCATGGAAGAATGCATTCTTCATTGAAGAAATTTATCCCAATAGCTCTTTCCTCCAAATTCCTCCAAAGATATCAAGGATAATAGATTATGTTCTCTATTTAGTTCGTTGGCACATATTCAAAATAGCCTAATCAATTATGTTGGTCGTCACATTAAAGTTATGTGTGTTGGCATAGTTAATGTGGAGTAATTCAAGAGGCTCCTCCACATTAAAGAGGGGGGTTGAGAGGTTTTTCTCCATAATGAGGGGAATTCAAGAGGTTTAGGCCTCGGGTGGTCCCTACCACCATAACCTCTCATGGGAGGTTAGGTTCGGGTGGTCCCCACCACCATAACCTCTCATGGGTGGTTAAGGTCTGGGGGTCCCCACTTCTCAACTTCCACATGGAGGTTTAGTTTCGGTGGACCCCACCTCCCAACACCCACATGGGTGTCGCAAATAAAAATAAAAAGTCACACACTTTTATTTTTATTTTAGTCTTTCACGAGAAACCCAAAAGCTAACTATCACCATCAACAATCTACCATCGAGGTGAAAGTCTCCTTAAGCGAATACTGGCGCTGCGAGTTCAATGGTGCCCTCAGATTTCAATTCCGAGCACCGGTTCAAAAGTTAGAAAAACCCGCTCATACGTTTATTGAACATACCTGAAATTTTTTTCATAAATTCATTCAAGGCACTCCAGGCCTCAGAATCACACGCCATCAATTTTTGCAGACTCATAAAATTCCCATTTATTTAAAAAAAATTACATGGAAATTTCTGGTCTTTAAAGCCCGACCAAGAATGATATCAAAAAGGGCCTACCAGGTTATTCATGCATTAACAACTACACTGAGGATTGCTCCCATAAGGGTTCAAGAACTATGTTAGGGGAAACAAAATCACATCTCCCCCTAAAACAAAGGATGAAATTATCCCCCAATAAAGATTACAACCCTGAGGGACAAGGTCCCTACTTCCCTTTCCACCACATGAGACCACTTGAAATGAAACAACGACATTGAAACTTCAAACTATCTCCACATTATACACCAGAGATGGAAGTGAAACCAAGATCCCTTATACCCCTTGAAATTTCCTAACTTTTTGAAAAGATTCACTCTGAGGCCTTTGGATCGAGCCCAGATGCTTGAAGCATCTTATGCACTGCGATTAAGAGAAAAAGATCACAACACCCCATGAAATTCACTTTCTCAAACAACACACCTTTATCTGAATGTGGACTTCGGTGATGGACATGCATCACCTATTTCACCTGGAAAAAATAAATAGTAGAAGGAAAACACACAGAAGGCGTCTTCACTTAGAACAAGGAATAAATAAACCTCAAAATTGAAACATGATTTCACCTATGAAAAAGCCATTGAAAGGTTTTGCAACATCCACCTTTTACATCAAAAGTAAACAAAACACATCAAGACACCACCAAACATATCCTTGGAGAGTGATATGGTCATTACCAAGAGTGGAACCTTGAACAGAGTTCTAAGTAGCATGAGATTGCCACAAGAAATCATAACAACTATGGAACGACCCGATTTTTCTACACTGGTTGCACAACATAAACCCTTTCATTGATGAGACTAATGAAAGACCCATAGTACCTTTAGGAAATCAATCAACACTAAAGACCCTAATTTTTTTGAAAACTCATCTTTGTAATTCCCCTTCACCACTTACAATAAAACTTGTAGACACAATGGTGTCAAACTTCACCTTTGATGAATTAAAAAACTCTAGAAACTTAAGGAACCAAGGTGTGTTTTAACCTTCCACAACCGATCTCATACCATTCCAGGATCCAAATAACTGAAAAATAATTGGGGTATACATAACCCCGAAACCCAGAGAGAGAGTCCATATATTGATGAACTGGAGGGTCTGCCAATGGTGAATCATGCATAGAATCACATAAATCATGAATTAACCCTTTAAGGGGGTTTATCCTAGCCAAAATGAAAATCCAAGGACCCAAACATGCAGTTCCTTTATTCTAAATATACCAAAAACTAGGTCTAAACACATGAGGATAGAAACCATAAGGTTTGTCTAATACATTTCTCTCAAAGGGCCACCAATCAACACTTCAACCCAAATTACCAACAAAACAAAAACCCAAAACATCATTCAAACAAGAGGGGATCTAAAACTAAATATAACCCTCCAACAAATTCCCAAAAAATATGAAAAACCACCCAAAACAGTCATCAATACATCTAATTTTCCTTTATAATCATCTCTTTGAAAATAAATGAGTCATTGGTTGGCGCATCCACCAATGGTACCCCATGGGACTCACATATTCATGTTTCTATTCCACACTGGGAACCCTCCTCATATACATATCGACACTCATCTAACCATAACCTTAACCATCCTTCATCCCATGTGAATCCATACATGTGATCACTCATAGAAAGACCATAGGTTAAAACAAAAATTATTTACACTTTTCAAAACCAAGACATTGAACTGACACTTCCTTATTCTCAAAACTAGTAACCAAAAAATCAAAACCCAATTGAAATATTATAGGACTATTCATAAAAACACCAAACATTTATTAAAACTCACTTTTAAGTCATAAATATTAGTTTCAAAACATATCATCCCATTTAGAAAAACTTTCGGTTTTATTACAAACTCCATTTTATCAACACCAATTCATTTTGAAACGAATTTACCCCCATTTAAAAAAATTTATTAGAAATTAATGAAAATTTCTCAAATCCCACCAATTATTGAATCATATTTCATCTTCAAACTCCAAACATAAATTACAGAACACTTCATTTCATTCAAAACACTTTTCTATAGCTCAGAGAACTCTATTTGAAACAGATTTTCAAAACCCACGTTAAAATAGTTCACACTTTCAAAATAGGTATAAACACTGCATTTAATCTTTCCAAACTTTTATAAAATTTCATTTATTCCCTTTCAAAAATGAAACCATTTCCACTTTACTAGAAAATTATTTCACAAAAAATTAACAATTCATAAAATCAAGTCATCATTTTTTCATTAAAACCAATTTTCCAAAATTCAAAAATAAAAAGACACAAGACAATTTGTGGGAAAATTAGTGTTGGCGGGTGGATTAAAAATATGGTTTGTGGATATAATCCAATAACATCACCATAATGATGAGTTTTCTAGGTAAATATCCCCATCTCTACATGGATTGATAAGCCCTGATAGCTCACTGGGTCCATTAACCAAATAGGATTTTCATTTCCATAATCATCGATGAACCATGAGAACAAAAGAACTCAGATAAAACCCAAAAATACCCAGGAAACATGAGTCCTATAACTAGTTTTTCTTACTAGGCACACTACTCGTAATCAGAATGTCTAGTCCAGATAATCCTAGCTCTGGTATACCTGAACTCTTTCCCAAAAAACATGGCCCAAAAGAGAGAACGTCCTTTGTTACAATTATATCATGAACCAGATCTGGTCGCCATAAAAACCGACACCCAAACCAATCCATGGAATGGCCCTCAGGGAGTTATCGATCCCCATGGGTTGGCACAAGTGCCTGAGTATCATAAAAATGTGTCGGGAACAATTTTCCGGAATTTACAAGCATTAAACCAAATAAATAAATAAATAAATGGAATCTAAAAATTTAATCCAAACATGTCTTTAATAAAATTAAGAACTAAAATACATTGTTTTAGAAAAATATCATGAGGACTAAAACTCAAATGTATTAGAAAAAATAACTCAAGGTCCACCACATGGAAAGTGTCCATCATCTCCAAAGCCTTATCAACAACACCACACCCAGAATGGAAGCTTACAACCTGAAGCAGCAACACTAAAAACAATGTCCATATATGCAACAATTATTAACAATTATAATTACACCCAAGGGTTTAATTAGGGTGTAATCCTAATACCAATAGGATTCCACCCAAAATATTCCATTTGATAAACTTTCTAAGATAAAAAGCATGCAAGTTTTCCTAAATAAGAAGAGGTAGCTACAAATTTCTATAAGATGAAACATTAAATGAAAATAGTTTTCAAGGGGGATATTTTAAAGAATTAACATTTTTAAATAAAATATAAATGATACTGAATTTTCCATCCAAGCACACCATATACCAACAGTGAGTATCATATAGTTAGTGATCACTAGTCATGGGAACACCCCTAGGCACTATATAGCTATGGGCCCCAGGTACCTCGTATCTCGGTGAAAAGAAACCATAATAAATATCCATTCTCATGAAAGATACACTAGTATGGAATATACCCATAACCTAGTGGTCCCCAATATCATCATAATAGTTTAGTTAGTGTTTTCATCATCAAATTTTCTACGTGAAACATGGACGAAACCACTCCGGATCACTAGCATACTAGTATACGTCCACCCACCTAGATACTCGTGTTTACCCCTTTGTTCTCAATCAAGTTCCTAAAATCATAAAATACCATTTATAGCAAAAAATTACATTTCCAAATCACACACACACCAAAAATCCCACAATTATGTCACATAACACTCCATTCATATTCAAATTCATTTTAAAATCATACTCACACAAAATTTTCCATAAACATGTTTCACACCCTTCTTACAATTTAATAAAACATTTCAAAAAATAATAAAATGATCTCAAAAATTTTGACATCACCAATCATCATTTTCTCTTTCAAAACCCCTTTTTAATAGCATACACACACTAAAACAGTACAAAAACATCATTTGAAAACATTTTATAACTCAATTTACAATTTTTATAAAACACTTCCATGAAGTATAAAAATGTTTTCCACATAAAACCCATTCAAAAACAATCTTTCTAGGCCATAAGAACACCAATACCCTACCAAAATATTTTTTTCATCCCAAGACACATTTAATAAACCATTTATATATGTCATAAAATGGCCCTAAATTACACCACAAGAGTTACACAAGAAAAACACACTACTTAAAGAAAACATTCATCATTAAAACTAAAAGCTCTACCAATTCCATCTGAAATAGATTTAAAACCACAAAAAACCTATTAGGAACATGATAAATAATTAAATAAAGAAATATAACTAATTAAATAATTCTTAAACACAGGATCAACAACATTTAGTGTTAAAACCCCAATATCTTTGTGTGAAACTTCAACCACACTACCGCTGCCCCACAAGGGAGTTACAATTAACTTAAATCTACAATATTGGACCACCAAACCCAAAATAAAACACTACGTATGAAACCCTATTTTCTGGACATTTTCAACTTCAAGAAAGAGGGGATAACCCTAAGGCAATGGATGGAACAATAGAGGAATTCACTTACTTGAGAAACATTGAAGAAATATCCCCAAATACACCAACATTTGAATCTTTAAGTAGCAAAAATTGGAAGGGAGGTTCGAATAAGGCTGAGGAGGCCGAGTGGGGACAAAAATGGGGGGGGGAATAGTAAAAAATTAATGATTTATGAAAGAAACAAATTCTCTTTTCAAATTTGGATGATTTGAGAAACCTTGAGAGAATTCTCCCTAATCCATGATAAAGATTAGATCAAAAGTGGAAACAAGGAATGTGGGGGAGATCTTAGTGTTTTCGGGCTCGATTGAGTAGTGTAATGACTGAAAAATCATAAAAAGTGAACGATATATAAAAGAAATAAATTATTTCCTTAAATATGGAAATGTGTTCACGGGTTGGTCCAATGATTGAATAAATCAACCAAATCCACCATGATAATGAGTTCCTAAGTGGTATAAATGGATATGGTGGTTTGAATATGTTAGGGTAGGACAAATTGGAAGTGGAATGGGTGAATTTTTTTGATAAATGAAGGATTTATAAAAGAAAAAAATTTGATTTTAAATTTGGAAATGGGATCATGTTTTTGTCCAAATCAAGAAGAAACAACCCAAATAAACATACCCCCAAAAAGGTTCCAATAAGAGTGTCAAATATTACATTCCAAGCCACATAATCTGTATACCTTACCTCTAAAAAAATACAAGGCCAAATATCATCCATGAATATGAAGACTAATGACTTAGATCAAGAACACCCAAGACACCAAATCTGATCCTGGAACACCCATAAACAAAGAGAAAATCAAGAACCAAAATAAGATTCAAAGAAAAGCATGATATTAATGATCTGGTTGTAAAAAAATAGGAAATATCTCATAAAATATCTTCCTCCAACACTAGAAAAAACCATAGAAAATAGGATTTTAAACAAGTACCATGGAAATAAGGGAAAATGAGATCGAATGGAAAAATATTTCCAAACAGCATGATAAAATTTGAATAGACAAAATAGTATTCAAGGACTTACCACAATCTATCCAATGAAACTAATAATGTTAAAAATAGATATCAAATAAGGGGGATAGAATAAATACTAGAGGACAATATTTGATATATCCATTGATGGAGTGAGGTACACAAATGGGAGAAGAAATGTGGAAGAAGAAAGAAATAGATGGAAGGAATATTTTTGTAATTTCAATACATTTAATGAACCACATGGTTAGGCCGAACAATATAGCTAACAATGCACATACTATATGCTGACAACATTCAAAGGTAACCCTATTTTGAAAATGTTTCACAGAGTTTTGTTTAATGGTTTGGCTAACCATGTGCCAATTGTGTACACTCATTGCCTAATGAGAACTAAGTGTGTGGGATAGGTTGCATTGTTTTTCAAACCATTCATCTCCCATGAAAACCCTCCATAATTTATTGCAGGTACTTCACATAGTCTTATTTACACCTCGTATTATTATTTATAATTCTGTTTTAGTTCACATGGGCCACACTGTTTGAACCACAAGGTTAGATTTGATTGTGTTCCAATCATGCACCCAGTGTTGTGTCTCCCAAACTCTAGTTCTCGAAGCCCGATTGTCACAAAACGAAACTGGAAATCTAAGTAACTTATCATTCCTTAAACTTAATTTAAAAAAAAATTACTAATGAATTTCAATTCTTTAAATTATTCTCTAAATCCCAATCTATAAGACGGCCAATCCACCAAACTTGAAAGCTCAAATTTACCAAGAAATCTTGATCCGTTTAAAAAACCATAACATTACACATTAGATCCCTCAATGTAAGGGTGTTCTATTAGATGTTATAATGACATATATAATGGTAATTGCATCATGTTATATTATAATCCTCTAAATGATTCCATTAATGTGACAATATGGGTCACCTTTCGTTCTTTTGCACGAATGCTTCACATTTGGGTTCAGGGATACTAACACATGAAGCGAAAATAATAACTCAAAAGAAAATTCATACTTTATAGAATTATGTGGCTTTGTAAATTCATTTACCTTTGATGAGGGGTTATATATCAAACCCATGAATGTTATATATGGTAGACCAAGAATTGATTGATGCTTCTGAGGAAACTTCAATAGTTAGAGGTATGGTCTGAATAACTTTATGCTTTCTACTACTTTGTTTGATTCAAGTTCTCCCCATTATTTAATATCTATTCAATTTATTACAGGGTTATATTTTTTGGTTAATTAATTTTGAAAATTTATGTCTTCCTATAAACACTTAGAGAAGAAGTTATACTATATTAAGAGATTCCCGATTTTTACTATAAGAGTTATTTGTTAAAACATTTATTTGGTTTCATGATCTTTGAGATGAATTTATTAAATGTGATTTCTAGCATAGACTAGTTAAGTACTTATCGGGTGCACATTGACTGCTACATGAGACAAGTATCATTTTCTAAACATATGAATGAGAATGTTTTGCTAACCAGTGAATGGGAAGTTGGTGTTGGCAGAGTAGCACCAGACCTAAGTCAGTTTGGAGATATTATGGTGAATATATCATGCAATATCCTTGAACGAGATGTGGAAATGGATCCCTCTTTATTTACTTCAGTCATATAACATTACGAGGATGTATTTCTAGAAATGTTTTCATAGATTCTTCTTGATAGAGGGATTGAATTAAAGATCTATATTGTAACAAGAGTAAACCTACATCAATTTTTCCATATCATATAGAACCTTCTAGGTTAAAATAAATAATGTGGAAAATTGAGGATTAAGTGGCAAATAGATTTATCAGACTGAGAAATTCAACTTGGGGTGCTCTAGTTTTGTTTCCTAAAAAGGAGAACCATAGAATTTAGTTTTTCTGGAACTATATAAAGTTGAATCCAGTAATAGTGAATTACATGTACCCATTTTTATGGATAAAGGATTTATTTGATTAGCTGAGGGGAGCCTTCTGGTTCTCTAATGTTTTCTTACAATCAGATAACCACTAGCTCTAGGTAAGAGGAGAGTATATACATAATAAAACATTTAAGAGATGGTGTGTACTGTGTGACTATCCTTTTATTAATTCTAGGTTAACATATTCTCTAGTGGTGTTCATAGAACTCATGGATATGATCTTCAATCCATATGTCGACTCTTTTATTATTTTATTTGTTGATGATATCTTGATGTACTCATAGAAACTAATGCTTCAATCTAGAAACATTGAGATTATATTGATTACACTTTGATTTCATCGAATCTATGCCATTATTTCAAAGTTTCAATTTAGTATTGAAGTGGTTTTCTTCATTGGGCATGTGACTTTTAAGGTGATAATCTCAATTGATCTGGAGAAGGTGGAGGAAGTGATGTCTTTGAAAGACCATAGGAATGTGTTCATGATTAAATGTTTTCTAGGTTTGGTAGGGTACAACCAATGAATTATTTAGGAATTATATCATTTCGTTGACCCTATTAATTAAATTAATAAGAGGGGTGGGGTGTGGATGTGTTTGAGTGGAAAAAAATGTGAAGAGGCCTTCCTAGTGATAAAGAGAAGATTAACAACTATACCGATTTTGATGTTACCAAAGCAAGAGATTGGATATATAGTTTATTGTGATGCATTATGTGTTGTACTGGAAGATATTTTGATATATAGAGATCAGGTCGATGCTTATGATTATTTTTTGTTGTAGACTCATGGGAAGAACAAACCTACTCCTGATCATGATTTATAAATTGGGGTTTATTCCTTGAAATATTGGTGACATTACCTATTTTATAAGATATTATTTTCTACAAATCACAATAGATTATGTGGTACATATTCTCTCAGTGGGAATTGAATCTCTAGTAGTTTTGTTGGGCTAAGTAACAATAAACCTTTGAATTTGAGATGGCATATTCTATTGGAAAGGGAATTTTTTTAAATGATCAATGTATGAAAATATAAGATGTTTGAGAGAGCTGTTCTATTGAGGAATAATGATTGAGGAGAATAATAGATTAACAGATCATTAGTAAATATGAGCATCAAGTAGTGACGATATACCCCCCTTAATTATTATATATCCTTAGTAATCTGGGTAAAAGATAACCAAGATTTAGATTATGAGTTATTAGTAATGCATTAATGGGTGGAGGGGAATGACCTAATTCAAGGATAGTGTTTATTTATAGATTAAATGGTCTACATTCATGATAGAGTATGGTTCCTACTTCTTGTAGGGATGTTTCTATGAGTGAATATCATGCTACATAGTGGGGATGCACACTGGGTCAATAAATATGTATCATGATATAAGAAAATGATTCTAGTGTCCATATATGAGGAGGGACATTGTCAGTATTTTATCTTATTTTCTTACAAGTTAGAGGATTAAAGACACGCATAATTATCTAGGTGGTATGTTTCAACCTCTTCCTATGACCATTCTTATGTAGGATGAGGTGATTATGGACTTTATTATTAGGTTTCTTTGGACCCTAAGATGTATAGATGTTGTGTGGGTTGTGATAGATCAAGTGAACAATGTGGTTCATTTCCTGTAGATCTGACTGACACCTTCCATAGTTGAGTTAGGAAAAAATTATGTTTTGGAGATAATATGGAATCATGGAGTGCCTAAGATAATATTTTCTGATTAGAAATCTTGTTTTGTGTTATATTTTTGGAAAGTATTTCAGAAAGAAATGGAAACTCAGTTGAAGCTGAGAACAATGTATCATTCATGGATTGATGGTCTGTCAGAGAGGATGATCCAAACTTTGGGGGATTTTCTTCATGCATGAATCTTGGGTTTTAATGGATCATGGTATGATAATATATAATTCATTTAATTTTCATACAAAAAAATTTATAGGCCTTTTATTTTTATGGAACTATTTAGGGATCCTTTTGGTTATCCATGTCACTCACCACTTTGTTAGTATGAGGCTTGTGTGTTAGTTCTTGTTAGACTGAGTATGATATCAGAGACCTCTGATCATGTCTAGTTAATTTGTAATCCATTGGATAATTATTAATGTTAGAATCATTCATATTTTAACCAAAATATATGACTCTTAATGTTTATTGTGGGAGATTGCGTTTTCTTATGTGTGTACCCTTGGTTAGGGCATGGATGTTTTCATAAATAGAGGAAATTAAAACTGTAGTTTTTTTGGACCATTTTAGATTATCATGTATATTAGAATTGTGTCAAATCGATTATATATTCATTCATAGTATTAAGGTATGAATAAAATGATCTATGTGTCTCTCGTTTGGGGGTACAAGTCTGATCTGGTGCATGTGATCAATAACTAAGACAATAAGTTTGAACTAAAAGCATCATTTGTGGAATGAATGGGACATATTCTTTATTGGAGTGAGAAAGTTTTTTGGGTACGATGATACCAATTTTTAGAGTTCAGGAGTAGCATAGGAACAACCAATAGAAGACTTTGGAGAAATAATTAGATGTGTGATCTTAGTGGCCCAAACTATTCATACATGATCTCTAGAGACACTTCTTGAGGATGATAAGTCCATATAGGTGGAGATTATAACAACCTCAATATTTCTAGGTGTGATATTCTATATTTATACATTATTTAAATGTGCATTCAGTTATTATTTACTTGGGTGATTTATAATGTATCTTATTGTTGTAATTTTTTTAGTTTTTATTAATGTTTTAAAATATTTCATTATTTAACCATGTTTTGGGAAAACCATGTAGTTCTTCCTAGGAAACCATGTTACTTGTTGAGGAGGGGAAGTAGATGGAATAGGGTTAGAACAAGGCTTGAACTAATTGTGTGACATCCAATGGGAAACTATAAAACAAATAATAGTGGAAAAGGAATGGTTTGAACATTTTTTATGAAACTGTGTCACCAAAACATGAGTGCTCCCAAAGGGATAATGAGCCTAACATGGTTGGTGTTTATTTTGGTAAAATGTGAAACCAAATTTTTCATAGAAATTTAGTTAAATTTGTAATTTGGTTTTTAACTAAAAATATCACTAAATCCCTTTATCCCTACATATACACCAAGGGATGTTAAAACTAGGTACTCAAGTGGATATTAATGGTGATTTATATCCCCCTAAACTCTTATTACTAGGGATCTAGAGGCTTTGGCCTAAGAAAACTCAAGTTAATCGGTCATTACTTCTATGTTATTCAAGTTTCTTCTAGATCTACTCTATTCTTATTAGAAGCAATCATAAACCCATGATGTTATGGATATATATATGAATTCTAATAAGATATACTATATTATTATCATTTTATATATGGATAGGTTGTTGGATATAGATATTTTTCATCTTACCTTGGGGAAATTTATATCTTTTTATTGTGATGGTTCTAAATGGGTAATTCTTATGAAATTCAATCCCTTATCGTGTTCTCCTACTTGGATCTTTATTCAATAACTCTCACTCGATTAAATGGGGATGGTTCTAGGAATATTTTGTGTGTGAGATTTACCCAAGTAGCAATTCTTCATGTTTTCCATTAAAAATAATGTAGTAGAAATTCATCACCATTTTAGGGCCATTATATAGTAATTATATACTATGAAATGCATTTGGGTTCTTGTTTAGCTATGAGACCCCTGCTTATTGTGATATACATGAGGGTGCGTGTGTGGTCCATGAGATATTTACTTATTGTGATATGTGTGTGGGTGCATATCTAGCCTGTCATACCTTTCTTGATATGTCATGTATATTACTATTCTTATTGTGTCCTATGTTTGGATGAATTTATAGTTCATATGTGACTAGTTTTATGGTACCATGTTGTTTTAACATGACACATTGACCCCATAGAGTCTGAGTACCGTTGTTTCTATTAAAAGATTGTGATTTCACCATCATAGAAGTCTTATGGTGTTGTGGAATAACCCAAATCTAGATATTGGGATGACATGTGTGTACATGGTTTACCGTAGAGGCAGATATTCGGTCTACATGTGGTAGTGTGTCTTACCCCCAGTGATGTTATTTCGGTTGACATGCAGGAATCATGATTTTACCATAAAAACTAGTGTGGATTTTATCCATAAATATGGAACATGGATATTGGATAGTTGGATGAATTTTTCAATCCAACATGAGGATGACATGGGAAGTTCTATGTCATGTAATGATTACTTCTCATGTCCATTCTGGAAAGTTTCTAGAGTAGGTATAACTGGAATTCCTAGAAGCCTTATTAGCACATGGTGTCTTGACACATGATTGTTCATTTATGTATCACTTTATTGTTATGGTGCACATAGACACAAAAATATTTATATAGTAATGTTAAATATTTATTGGTGTTTTCCTTTTAGTTTTATAACCAAACCTAGCATAAACATGTCGATGCACATGTAGACTTCATGGTAAGGTATCCAACTAAGGGAATGGGGCCTACCCCACGAAGATGAGTTGGTAGAGTTTGGAGGATAGAGGCGATAATAGGATATAATCTAGACTATTACTATGTTGTTTTAGTTTAGTTTATTTTTTAATTGAACATTTTTTGACCTAACACATTGAGAGTAATTTGGTTTATATTAAATGACATGGATGTTATTTATTATAGCATGATGAATATCTTTTAGTTTCTACTATGTCTTTATGAGATTTTTTATTTATAAATTATTTTGATTCTTGTGTATGAATATTGGTATAGAGGGTATAGCCTTCCCAAGATATTATTCTGACCCACATTATTTGTTATAATCCTCTTTCATATGGAGAGTTGCACAATATTTCATGTATCACTCTATCCTGAACTAGGTTATTCGAGTCAAGGTGTTACACTAGTGATGAAAGGAGTAATTTAATATAACACCGCTCAACAATTAATTGTTTGTTACATATTTAATTAAATTATCTCATTGTTTTCAATGGTTTCTAGTTTATAGAGGGGTTAGTTGGAGGTTCACGGGATCATCGAGAAGTGTCAGGGCCTACCACAAATTGTTTTAGGTCTACCAATTAGCTGGTTAACTATCCAAGGGAATCCGAATTCATTTTAAACCCATTAGCTAGATGTTTATGACCAGCGACTAGGCTCTGGGGATGCTAGGAAAATTTACAAGTGGGAGTTATGTTTTACTTTTTCTAAGGATCCTTGTTACACATCATTCTCATCTTCCCAAAATACATACTCAAATTTTTAGCGAGAGAGGCTTCTTAGAGAAGTATTTGGACCTCCAAACATTGTTTCTTCACCACCTTGATTATCGTTCTCTGTTTTGGTTATTTTCTTCTAAATATAAGTCTATTCTAGATTCCAATAATGGTATCTCATGGAGTTCTTTTTTTCAAACCAAATGATAGGAATTTTGGGGTTATTTCTAGGGTTTTGGTGCATTGGTATTTATAGAAGCAACGATTGATTGTGATTTCATTATTCCATGCCTATTGATGGAAATACCATAATGTTTTATGGTGTTTTCATAGAATTACATGTGTCTTTTTGGTTATGGGTTTGTGGGAAGCCCATGATACTTCGTCCTAAGGTATAATTTCCTATCGTTAAGCATGTATAAGTGTTTTGGAACCTTTAGAGGGGGAGTGTAGGGATAATGTTTAGTTAGAGTGGAAACTAAACATGGAATTGTTATTGATATAGGGGGTGTCCACTAGGTAATTTTAAACATAGGGCAGTTGTTTGGGATCTATTGTTGATGTCTAGGGACAGATATATGATGAATGATATAGAATGATGATCCCCATGTTTTTGATATTTTTTTTGGTTTTGTACAAATATTTTTATGCATGTTACCTGTGGTGTCATCCCAAGTACCTTCAAGATGAGCCATGGTGATATGTTCAACCACGAAAAAAAACAAAGGGATAGGCTGAGGTAATATGTTGGACCTTCCAAGACCCATCAATATGGTTGGTGTGTCTTGGTTAACCACCAAAGAATATTCAAGATGGGTCAGGGTGAAGCTTATGTGGTGAACTATGGGAGAGGCGCATGCCTAGGTTATTGTTTCTAATATGGTTTTTAATGAATGTTTTTCTAGCATGGTTCCAAATAAGGTATGATCTGTATCCATGGATATTTTTATTTCACGATAAACAAACATGATTCTGAGTTATTTAGTTATTTCTTTCTATTGAAGAATCCACATTTATACCTTTATATTAATTATTTTAATGGTAAACTGGTAGTTCTCTAATAATATTACTCTCACAAGATAACCATTAATATCGATGTTTGTGATGAATTTATAATCAGGGATCCATCTAATGGAAAGGGCCCTGTAAAATGTTTCTAAAAAGATGCTAGTGGCTGGGGATAAAGAATACACTAGTACATACTTCCGAAGTTGTGATGAAACTTTTTTTCTCTTTACATGTTTTATTTTGTATGTTGATCCACCACTTATAAGGATACCCATTTAGTAGTTTTTATGATTCTGGATATTTTATTATTATCTTGGTATAATATGATATTTTATTTTTATTAATTATATATTTTTTAAGGTTGATTCATTTGGTTATTAAATTTGTTGTATGACTTACTCTAATAATGACAAGATATTGAAGGCATAGTCTACCCATATGAAACATAGATCCTCACCATTAGTCGGTAGCCTATTTCATATGGGGAGGAATGCATGAGGTCATATACCATCTCTTCCTAGACTGGGTGATTCTTGTCAGGGTGTAAATGAATGGCATGATAGTTTTTTTGGAATTAATATTTGGGGTTTGGTAGAATGGAGATAGGTTGGATGTGAATCAGGTAGGAACACTACCATGTGTCTAGAAAAAAACTTATACAGTGGTCCTCCATGTTTCTAGGTAAATTGGTTTGATTCTAATTTTTGTGATGTTATAGATTCATACTGTTATTGGGTACTTTTATACTTTTATGGTTTATGATATTTTACTCTTGGAACATTGGAAAGAGTTAGGGAGTTCATGTATCATGAGTAGGCTGTTGGATCACAGTTGATGTATCATACTTCTTATGATTTATAAGGTTCAAAATTAATTAAATTTTGGTAAAAATATATTTAGTGTTTTTCCAAATATATTTTTGATGACATATAATTAATTTAATCAATAATTAAATTTTTTATATGGATATGAATAATTTGTAGGTACCATTATATGTGTTTAATGTTCCTATTAAATTTACCCAATGAGTGGGTAGATGGGTCTCTTAAGTGGGGAAAATATACGAGTTCCTTGTGATGTGATATGTAGAGAGTAGCTGGTAGTTGCACCTGCAATCTCTTTCTTTATGCTGCAGTGGAATGATAAATAAGTTTTTCTATATGAATCCTGATTGAGTACGACCAATGTGTAGATAATGGATAAATGTGCTAGTTAGAGAGAGATATTTTGTTTTGAGACCCTTATAACAAGAGATGTGTTAATTGGTGGGATCCCATTCTTATTGCATCCTTGATTTTGAGTTGTGACCTTGATGATGAGGATGTGTTGTGGAGGTTCATAACCTCATGTAAACCTTATGGGGTTGTGTTTGGAAGAAGAGTAGGCATGGTGGATTGACCCAAACTATTTCATGGGTGTGAATGACCATAATGTGAGTGGGTGGTTTCAACACATTAGATGTCATGTGTAGAGATGAGAGTATGGGAGCTAAAGTGAGCCATGATATATGTGAGAACTATTTTGGTGAACTAGGTGTGAGAACTTATATTACCCCAATGTGAAACTGGATATGGTCATTAGTAAGTAATATTTGATGATTTAGGGTAACCTGAGAGAGTGTTTTGACTAATAATAGATGTTTATTTTGGGTTGAGGATTGTGGGTAAATGTTCTTATTTTAGACAAATTCATAGAATTTTAGTTAGGTTTTGATAGATGTAGATGAGAAAAATTTATAATGTTGGGCCCATGTTTTTCAATATATTTGGGTTATGTCAAATGAGCTTGAGTAAGGTTATATGAATACCTTATGGTGTTTCTGTGTCAAGATACATCTACATGGAAGGATTGTTTAAATGAATTCCCTTATTGTTTTAGGGTGTGGTTCAATATGAGATGTGTAGTGGTGAACCTAGTTTGTTGAAACTAGGGAAATTGGAGCGTGGTTGGGTTCTTCTTGTCTTATAATGATTATCTACTTATAATTGGTCATTTAAATAGTTTGTCTTGGTGAGGCATTTTGGTTCCAAAAATACATGACGATGCTATTCTCTTAGTGAAATTGGAATGTCAGGGAGGATTGGATATTGGATTGGACACATGAGATAGGTATTAATAAGATATGAAACAATATATTTGAGTTAGGTTATTATGTAGGTATTACATAGGATTGGGAAACAATTTATCCTTGTTGAGTGTAGGGATTCAATGTTCACTATTTCTACATGGCGCCGTTAGTCTGTGAGTCATCCAGAAGCCATGTGTGGGATGAAGACTAGTAGTGGTTAGATGAGACTCTATTGAGAATAGTAACATATGAATTTGGTTCAGAATAGTGGATTCATGTTGGCCATGAGAGATAATATAGTCATATGTGGTGTGATGTCATGGTCAATCTGAACTTGACCCATGTTGTGGGTTGATATGGAAAACATGCATGGATTGAGAGGAGAAACCTCCACATGTTTATGTTGAAATATTTAGATAAAATTCTCAAGGAGTGGTGCATGTGAGTCCATATGGTAGTGATATATCTATTGGATGGTCAAGGGTTTGGCATCATTTTGATGGGAATTACATCCAATGTTGGGAAAAATATTCCATTTGAGTCGATGATGAGTGGGAGTCTATATTTTCAAGTAACATGAATATGAGATATGTTTTCATATCCATTTATTTCAGGTGGTGATGGATGGAGAATGGTACATTAATCTTGGAGTTTTTATTTTGATGGGTCGATAGTGTGGGTGATCATATGGTGGGGACTATCGAATTGGTCATGAGTGTGTGTTCCTATATGCGTAAGAACTGATACACTGTGAGACCAGTTGATGCATGGTTGAAGTGGATTTTTGTTACTATATTGAAGATACATCCATTTTATGAGTTTTATGGTAGTACTAGCTTTTGGGTTCAGATGTGGAATTAGTGGAAGTTCGACCATGGGAATCTGAATAAAGGTAGAATTTAGTGATTTGGGAAGGTGTCAAACTGAGGGAATATCATTACTCATTATTGCATAAAAGTAAATATGGTTTTTAATAATTTAATTGAGGAATAAAACCAAGATTTAATTTCACACTATGGTTTAATTCTTCGAATGTATCAGGATTCCTTAAGATTTTGAAAATGTGATCAGGAGGTGTTTTAATGTGTAAGTATCTGATGATAAGTTTTGATACAGGTCGAACAAAGGATTTACGAATAGATATATGTGTATATTTGGTTATTTGAAGGGGGAGGAAATGTCTGGCGCATTGTGGAGAGATGAATGCGATTTATAAGGATTATCTACTCCTTTTCATGGAAAATATGATTTGGATGGGCTTCTTGAATGGATGTTTGGTATACATCCATTTTTTTTGGGATCAGAAATGAAGAGTTTTACTAGCCTATGATTGTTGACTCATGGTTAAATGAGTATAGTGATTTTTAAATAAATATAGGTGCATCATTAGAATATGAAATTACTCTTTTAAAGGAAGATCCAATTGTGGGAATTGAAATATCTTAGTATTTTCCATAAATTAGAGTCTAGGAAAAGTAGTGCAGTATGAAATTTTATGTGCTAAGTGATATCATAGTAGGATCTCAGGAAAGATAGATACCATGAAGCACCATATATATGCTTCAATGATGGTTTTGAGAGTCATATTAGGTTTGGTGTGTTATTTTCATCAAGTCTTAACATTAGGCTTTGAAAGTAGGTTTGGAAGTTGAGAACATAACATGGTATTTGGAGGTTGTGTTAATACACCTAGCCTAGACACCATTTCGTTTTTTGGAAAATTAATAGTTGTGGGTGTTAGTTGATGAGATATTATCAAACGATCTAGTAGGGGTCTATAAAGGATTGACCAAAATTCAAAGGGATATAGAACAACATTCATGGTTTTCAGTCAGGAAGAAATCCATAGTGGTGTTTATCACCCATTTCCTAACCTATGAGAGGCTGAAGGTGGATCACTGATCACCAGGAGGGTCACATTAGCCTCTTCCTGTTCTAATGTAAAGATTGGATAAGGTTTAAATGGAAATTTTTAGGAGATTTCCCAAGAATATAAGGAGTTGAGACATTGTTTTGGTTGTTATTGACCATTTGGAGAGAAGGTGTCACACTTTTTTCACATTCAAGAGACTCAACTAGTTGATGAGTTAGACCAACTCCATGCATAAGATATATTACAATTTCATGAAATTCCTATGAGAATAATTTCATATTGATATTCTCATTTTTATGTCAGGATTTTGGGTAGTCCTATAGATGGAAATGGGAAAGAAAGTAAAGTTGAGCACTGCGTATCACCCCTAAACCAAAAAACAATCCGAGAGGACAATCCAAATTATAGAGGGCATGTTTAGGGTGCATGTGCTTGATTTCAGTTTGGAATGGGATGAACAAAAATCCATGGAAGAGTTTTCCTACAAAACACTTGTTTAGTATTTAATTCACATGGAACCCTTTGAGGGTTGGTTTGTTCTACCATGGTAGTAACCATTAAGTTTAAATGAGATAGGTGAGTCAATAGTGACCAGACCATGCCTGGTGCATGATCTTTCTTAGTGGGTGAAAATGATATATTTTTGGTCGGTTACTACCTATATATAGAAACATTTGCATGACTACCATAGGTGAAAAAACTTAGTGTTATCCATGGGTGACCAATTATTCTTTTGAGTTTCACCTCGTCTATAGAATCTATTCTTGTGGAAACAGGAAAATCTATCACCATGGTTTATCAGTCTGTTTGTGATTATATAATGAATTTGGACAATCTATTATCCATTAGATATCCCTCCATGATGTGACTGATTTCATAGTTTATTTCTTTTCTTTTATCTTCATAGGTATGAGATGAACCCACCACACAAGATTGATAGCAGTGATGTCGAGTTGGAGGAAAGTGCTTCATTTACTAAATGACCAGTTATGATTGTTAATTGAAGTGAGAAGGTTTTGTATAGGAAGAAAATCCATCATATTTTGGTGTTATGGTAGTATGATAGGATACAATGGGAAACATGTGATAAAGAATTATATATATTGGTTAAGTGGCTAGATCTATCTGGAAAGGATCCTTTGGAGCACTTATACGGGAAAATAAGGCCCTAAAGGAGTGATCTAACACTACTCAATGATTCAAGGTGTGTCAAATTTGAAATTAATTTATTTTAATGTTTTTAATGTATTCTATTATGTATAGAGGTAGATATGAGGTTTGTGGGATTGTTTAGAAGAGGTTGGGTCCTAAAAAATTGATACAAGACCACCGGCTAGTCAGTAGACTATCCCAGACCTTTATATTCTTCTGGGACACACTGACTAGCTGGTAGTGTCTAGTGGGTAACTTATAGGTATTATGGGAAGATTTTTAAGACATGGTTATTTTTTATTTTCACCCTACATGCATACTACACCTCATCCACCTATCCCATGACTTGATACTTGAATTATCAAAAAAGAGAGGCTTCTTGGAGTAGGAATTATCACTCCATAGCCCATTTCCTCACTATTTTGATCACCGTTCATTGAGTGGTATCTCTCTAGGTTAATATTATCTTGTTCTAGATTACTGTCATGGTTTTTTGGGGTTTCCTTTTCTACAATCACAATTCTATGAAATTTGGGGTTTTAAGGATTTTCTATGTCAGGCTTGTTTTGGGAAACGATTCCTTGTGGTTTAGTCTCACCATTCATAAGGTAGGAATGAACATAAAATTGTATGGTGTATTCATAGATTTTTATGTATATTTTTGGTTTTGGGTGTTTGTGTAGGACTTAAGACATTCCCATAAGGTAAAATTGAATATGGCTAGGACCGCATATGCATAGTGAAGCCATTGGAGGGGGAGTTTAAGGTTAATTATTTGTTAGAGTAGAAATCCCATTTAGAATTTTTATTGGTATAGGGGATTTCCACTTGAGAATTTGCACCTCAGGGGAGCAGTTTGGTCTTCGGTGGGGATGGATATGAATGAATATGAGATGGAATAATAACCCCATTTTTGATATTTTTTACACCATAATGATGTTTTTATTCTTTTTTGTTATGGTGGCCTCCCATCAAACTTCAGGATGGGTTGAGGGGATACATTGGACCTCCTAAGAACCATTGGGATGAGTCAGTGACTCTTGGTTAACCTCTCAAGAACCTTTATAATGGGTTAGGGTGATGATAAGTTCATGGACCATGGAAAAGGTGTGAGACATGGGTTATAGTTTCTTTCATGGTTTTTAATGAACTTCTATCTAACATAGGGACAGATTATGACTGTAGTTCTTGGTGGCTTGGTTAGAACATGATAAACTTACATTATTACGAGTTATTTATATATTTATTTTAGTCGATGAATCCAAATTTATATAGATGATGAATTTATGTTAAGAAACTATTAGTGGTGCACAATAGATATTATTATTATACCCTTCATGGGAATGTCGATGCACTTGTAGACTTTATGATCAGGGATTCGATTAAGGGAATGGTCCCCATGACATATTACTGGGTAGGTGTTGGTGGATAGGGATCATGGTGACACTAGGATATACTCTGGGAGTAGTAATAACTCTTTTATTAATTTTATTCTTTTTTTCATTTATATGTTGATCAAAAACATCTATGGATCCTTTTTTAATACTTTTTATGACTCAGGATATTGTGTTAAATCTTTTTATAGTATGTTAGGTTGATGTCATTATTTCTCATTATTTTATTCTTTTTTATATTTTTGGTTTTTCCCTTTGGTTATTGCTTCTATTTTGTGATTTACTCTAATATTCACCATATATTGGTGGAGTAGTCTCCACACATGCTTATTATTTCCTCACTATTAGTTAAAATCCTCTCATATATAGGGAGGGGAACATGAGGTCATGTACTACCTAAACCTGGACCAGGTGATTTTGGTTTGGGTGTAACATCTGATATAGTGCAATAATGTGAATCATTTCATTTATTTTATGGATTCCTTTTAAACCCACTAAAATGATTATGTTTTAGTGGGTATTTAGACCAATCTAGCTTATGAAAAATAAAATTAGTCCATGACAAGGTGATGTACTATAGATTGATGTTCTAGTGAGTATTATTTCATCATATCACGTGAAATAAGATAAAAATGTCTTTTAGGATAACATATGATTGAATACGTATGAGAATACTACAAATTATAAATTCAGTGGGTTTCAAGGACACTTAGAGTGGACTAAGTTCAAAAATAAAATTTTGTATTTATATTTGGTACAAGGTAATTTTAGGGAATCCTTACAAGAAAATTTACACCAATTTTTAAAGTATGAAACTGATAGAAGATGGATTTAAATGTTTTTTAAATTTAATGGTTTAAGGTGGTATCAAATAATTGACATCAATAAAGGATATTATCTAGTTCCCAAGTAGTATATTTCTCACCCTAGTGCCTTAAAGTTTATGTACTAATTTTTTTGGGGTATTTCATAGTATTTTTTATTTCTATTTATTCATAGGGTTTATAAATTTCTAGTGAGTTATAATGGTTTACATTAATAATCTTGACAATGAATCTTATTTCCTACACCGGGCTCTGGAATAGTAGGATTAGAGGAATTGTGGACAATTCATTTCCAAGTGATGAATTCACTCATTATAATTTCTAATAATTCATTTTTGTCTATAAATATTTGATTGTTTTGATGATATTGATAAAAAGGGTATGAGGAAAGTATTGAGGAGGAGTAAGAGATGTGTCTAAAAATATAATTCATAAAGGATTTTAATTTTTTAAGGAATTGTTAATAAATAATTTTATTTATATATACAAATTTATTGAATGTTGGATAGTACAGAAGGTATAATATCATGAAAAATATTATTTACCAAAATAAAATTAGTGATATTTTTGAAACTAAGAGGTTGTGTTGGATTTGTTGAAAATATAGATTAAAGAATTATTGGAAGTTTTATGGGTCTAATTGTAGGCTTTGATGTAATTGAGATAAAATGTGGAGGAGGTCAAGGTACTGGTGTCTAGTTCTTTCCATACACATAATGGAATATATAAATATATGAATTGATATTGTTGAATCTTTTTATATGAAGAGTTAAAACAAAAAATGGGCCATACCTCAAGGATGAGATCACCTGAGTAGCCTATCCAGATAAGAAAATGCCAAAAACTAAAGGTGGAATATACTATAGAAAGTAGAATTGTAGGTGTGAACATGGGAATACATGAGTATGAGTTAGAACTTAGTGGTGTGACCATAGAAGGTGGAATATAGGTAATTGGGATAACATGGTTTCATACTGAGGAATTCTCATTAGTGAAGTGATGTAATATTCAGTATTATTAATGAGTGGCTATCTAAGAGAAAGGATGATGTGGATAAAATCAATAAAGAGACACTATTCATATCTTTTATATTTAATAGAAATTATTGAAAAAATGATGTATATATCATCTTCTTTATTGAGACCACACACCAACATATAGAGAATTTTTTTTGATTCAATTTTATCAATGACATAACCTTCAAGATATTACGTTACTCCATGGTGTGGATTGTTTTTCATGATTCAAATAAAATATGACCATGTCCATGATCTTCTACTTGAATGATTTTTACATGTCATTGTTTAATATTGTACTCAATATCTATCAACAACTTGAGATCCATTCAATTGTTATCTGAAATAAAACATTTTGGTATATATAGATTGATATTAATACAGGTTATGCATTGTGTTTGTGAAAATCAAGTTGTAACCATCAGAGGATTAAACAAAAATATATCTACATATCATAGACTAAGATAGGGTGTCCCCACTAAACCACTGGTTATGATCCTACACTAGAAGACCATGACATAGTGAAAATAATAATAGGAGTACATGAAGCTATGAAATATATTCCATAAGAGTTTTATGTTATACTTCAAGGATTCTAAAAGTATTTTTTTTCTTTCACTAAAAATATAGAGTTTCCTGCACCAATGTAATAATTCATGTTGAAAATATAATGTGGAAGAATATTTTATGATTTCTATATAGGGAGTTAGTTTTTGAACTATGTAAGTGGGTTTTGATGAGTTTAAATTTATATATATGTCTAGAAATGGATGCACTATAATGAATAAGATATATTTAAAACTAATATGTTTAAAAATTTGAGATTTTCTATTCCAAAATGGTAATTGTTGCGTCATAAAGATATTTTAGTTTCAGTGTTTATAAAAAATTTTGGCCCTCCATGCCACTATAAAATGGTTGCACCACAATGATTTTAGAGTTTAAAAAATAAATGGTGAAAATAAATCCTATTATTCCATATGATATAATGTTATTCTATAGAAATGAAAAACTATAGAGATACATGGGGGCTTCTCTGAGTTGATTGGATGTACTTTTTTAGTTATTTGACATCGACATTAAAATTCTATAGATAGGATCAAATGAAAAGAGACCCAAAGGGTCTCATTAAATGAGTGGTGTTCTTTATTTTTATAATTTCAAATTTAAAATTAAAATATTATTCTTTAGAGAATAGTATGTACTATGCAGGTTTAAAATTTTAATTAAGACAATTGGAATATGAAATCGATGAAAAAGCAGCAGTGTGTTCCTAGAATAGAGTGGCACTTTGTCTTTATATATGATTCAATGTAACAATCTCATGTTCATAATTTAATATCTATAATAAAATAATATTTTTTGTAAAATTATATATCATAGAATGATCATAAATTTTAATGGATGAGTCATAATGCATGATAGGATGTATAAGAGTAGCAGATCATATCTTTGAAGACTAGGTAAGTGAAAGAGTGTATATCTTGAGGAACAGGTCTAGTTTGTTGTTGTAAGTATATTTGTATTTAATATATTTAGTTTATTAGAGTAAAAATACAGGAATATAATAATGGATAATTAAATTGTTGGAATTATTATATTTAGTGGTTTGCAGACATGTACAAGATAGATTGAAGATTATACCTTGAAGACGATTGCAAAGAAGAACTTATATAATAAAATCATCTATTTGGATATTTAAGATCAAATTCAGGTCAATTAATTATATAGATCTTGAAGTGACTATCTTGGTATTATACTAATAATATGATAGATATAGTTTATAAAATGTATCATCATTGTCTTAAAATAGTGTCTGAGTTTGAAAATAGGGGAGAGTGACCCTTGCATCATCAGTAGGACTTTTCCAAATATTTTAATACAATATTGAGTTAGTATGAACATCATATAAAGTCAATACATCATTGGTGTGTTCCTTTTGGAGTATCCTTTTATATGGGAACCAAGTAAAATTACAGCCCGCATTGAATTAAAATTTTAGTATTTGGTTGATATGAATGAGTTGGATAGATAAGTAATTAAATATTTAATTATATTCCTTGAATGAGGGAAAAATATCCTAAGGAGTATTATGAAAAGGATAAAAGTGTATTTATATATTCATCATGATTTTCCTCTTCTCAGGGTGTCCTAGGCACCTACATATGGTATCATAGGTGAAATTAACTATTGAATATTAGACCTTGTATATTTTATTTGTTAGTATTATTAATGATATGGTATGTCTTATGTTGACCCAAATATTTAGTGTAATTAAATTTAAAAAATGTCTTAAAGAGTTCATATAATATCTTTAAGTACATGTTTGAATGTTCTAGAATATTATGGTAAATGGATTTGTTTTGGTAAGTAGACATGTTATCATATATGAATATGATAAGAGGAAACTAGAGTTTAATGACTATTATAATAAGGAATTAATTAATTATATGTATGAAGATGTATTTGATATTATAACAACCAATATTACATCATAAGTGATGTAGATAAAATTTGAAAAATTGTATGGTCAAGAATATATATCATGAGAGTAAAAACAAATTTTAAAACCAATACAGTTTTTTAAATAATTAAATTTCTGAGAATAAATTTTATTGTTAAAGAATATAATATGTAAATAATTAATAAGAATAATAACAAGAATAATGTTCTCAAGAAAGTTAGTATCTTCAAGATGGTAAAAAAATCGATTCCTTAGTGATTTATAGATAAAATAATACAAGAAATATTTCTTATAAAACCGAAGATATATATTTCATTACATTTGTATGCTTGATGAATTATTGTAGAGAATTCCAACCACTTACTGTGGTAAATACTGAATATTTTAATGTAGTAAACAAAAGGATTTTCAAGATTTTAAAAGTGAAATTTATTTCATAAAGGTTCAAGGTGGGAATAATCTTACTAATATAGAAAGTTTGAATAATGATAATAAAATGATGAATGTGGAAGAGGTAGACTCAAAATAGAAACTCCATGAAGAAATAATGTCTACCTAAAGAGTGAAATATTGAGAACAAGTAAATATTATTTCAAAATAAAATAACTATCACATTGATAATTTGGAAGACATATTAATGAATAATGATTCATAGATTGAAAATATTGATGGATGAATTAAAAATATGGAGGAGAATTATTTGGTTACTAAATCTAGATAATAAAACATAAAAAGTAAATAATGGAGATTTTTCATTTCTATGTGATTAGAGGGAACATAGTTAAGGTGTGTATTGAGAAATTCAAGATGATAAATATGAGAATACATGATGGTACCACAATTTCATGTTTAGTACCAGCATTGGATGATCCAGTAGGATTCTTGGGAGTATAAATTATTTTGTTGGTCTTAGTATATTGAGATACTCAAGGATGACCTCTAGAGACACTTCATGAAGACATGTAGTCCTTATGGGGGGAGATTGAAACATTATATGATTATCTAGGTGTATTATTGATTATTTTATCCCTTATAAAAAGTTGGTTTTGTGTTATTATTTTATTGGGTGGAGTCCAAGGTAACTTTTAAATGGTTTAGATGATTTTATATGATTTCAAATTGGTGAAAACATTGATAATGGTTTGGGAAAACCATGTTTTTTATCCTTAAGAAACCATGAATCTTACTAGAGAAGTGTAGTATATGGATGAAAATTAGAACACATTTAGAGATAACCATGAAACACACATAAAAAAACATGTAACATAGAACATAAGAAAAATCATGGTTGATAGAAATTTTACCAAATCATTTGGGTTCCCTAAAGAATAAGTGATCATTTCATGGTTTGCGCATGGTTTTTAAAACTATGAAACCAAACCATGTGTGAAAAAATAATTAATATAATTTTTTTCCAACTCAAAACCATGATGAAACCATTAATTCCTCAACATTCACCTAGGTATCCAAATCATAGATATTCCCATGGCTGTTCTTAGTGATTCCACTCCCTATGAACATGATTTCCAATGTATCTAATGGATTTGGACTATGTTAATTCAAGATAAGTGTCTATTAATACATTGTTAATTATATTTATTTTATATCCCCTTTCCTCTTCATGGAATGAATAATAGACCTTGTATTTCATGGATAGATAGTTGCATTATACTGTAAACTAATGTGGAATTATCATTTCATTAATGGATAGGCGGCTGGATGAATAGAATTTTCATCCTCTCTAACCCTATTCTATATCTACTGGTGGTAGTGGTTTCCATTGGGAAATACTAATTAAATTCAATCCCTTACATTTTCACCTTCATAAATATTGATTATAGAATCCCCATGTAATGAATTGGGGATGTTTTTATGAATGATTACTGTGCTAGATTGATTTGGGAATAAATTCTAGGTGTTGGTCATCGATACTCTTGAGGTAGTAAGTACATACCATTTTCAGGACTTTGTATATTAATTTTATAATATGTTCTGAATGTGCCTTCAAGTTTATCATCGAGATCCTCACTTGTTTTGATATGCATGAGGGTGAGTGTATGCCCCATGATACCCTTTCTTGTTTTCAGATTCTTTCGGGTGTATGTGTGGCATGTGAGACCCTACTGGATATGCCTTTATTATTAATTTCTATATTTTGACTTGTGAATGCATGCATGTATAGTTCCTCTATTACTGGATTAAAGGTACTCGGTTGGTCTAAGTTGACTATTTGGCCCCATGGAAAGGGAGTATAGATATTATGGTTGGAAGTTTTTTATTTCACCTTCAGTGATCACTTATGGTTATGTGGATTTTTCCAAAACCATTAATTTGGATGAAAATTGAGAATATATCATTTTCTAGATCCAAATATTGGGTGGACATGTGGTAGTGTGCACTTCCTCAGAACCAAGAATTGGGTTGACATTTATATGTCATGACATGCCCTTAAATCCAGGCATAAATTTGTTCACTAAAGGTGGAATATGGATATTGGATAGTTAAGATAATTTTTTGAGTTTATATTAGGTTAAAATGGAATGATATTTGTCATATAGTGATTAATTGTGACATCCCATCCAATTTGAGGATGAATCAAGTATAACCAGGGTATGTGGCAGCTTGGGTAGGGCTAGATGACTAGAAATATGATTGCTCATTTCTAAATTAATTTATTGTTATGAATATACTTATATTGATTACATAAATCATTTTAAGGGTGAATTGGTGGTGTCCTAATTGGTTTATAGTAACACATTGCATATGATTCTTGATTCACACATAGACTTCATGGTTATGGATCTAGTTATGTTAATTTTACCTATGTCGAGTAACTAATAAAGTGGATCTTGGTGAATAGAGTAAATTACAGGAAAGACTACATACATTTGTTGTGATGTTTTATATTTATTTTATTTTTTTATAATACATTGGTTTACATTCAATATTCGGGGTTTTTCCTTTCATATTATATGACTTAGATACCATTTCTTAAGGCAATAATGAAATTATTTTAGTTTTTGTTGTGATGACCTATGATGTTTATTTATAATTTGTTGTGATTATGGTGTATGGATGTGGGTACTACGGGTATAGCCTCCCCACAATACTGTTAGTCCCTCAATTCTAGTAGGATGTTTTTTTAAAAAAATAAATGAATAAAAAAAACATGATAAAATGATAAATTTTCAGTGGGTATGTTGAAATTTTTTTATGATAAATGAACGTAACCCTTGATAAAGTTATGGGATATATATTGAAGATTTAGTGAGGTTGGTTCAATTAGATCATGTGTAGAAAGATAAAAGTGTTTTCTTGAAGAAAACATACTAGAATATTTATGGTCATGTTATAAATTCCCAATTTAGTGGCTATCAAGGCTATTTTAGAACTGACCACCTGGAAAAATATAATCTCGGAATGATCATTTCTAGAAATTAAATTTGGGAACCCTTACAAGACAATTTATAACTTTTCTAAATACTGAAAATCATAGAAGATGAAGTCGGACAGTGTATAAAATTTTGTGTTTCTAGTTGTATCATTTACATGAAAATAATAAGTAATACCATTTATTTTTATAGTGTTATGTTTCTCACCCAAGTTATTTAAATTTTATGTACAAACTATTATTTATGGGATGTTCAAATGAGTTTTTATTTTTACTAATTTAAATTTTTTATGAATTTTAGTGAGTTAAAATGGGAAACATTTATAATATTGATAAGGTATATTATTTATTATATTGGGATATACCACATTATTCTTAGATGAGTTTTTTAGAATTCATTTACAATAGATTAATTCACTAATTGTAATTTCAAATAATTCAGGTTATTCTAGAAATATTTAAAATTATTGATGATATTATTAAACAAATTATGAGGTATATATTAAAGGGGATTATGTTATGTATCTTATAAAATAATTATTAAAGGTCTTTAATATCATTAAAGGAGAATAAAGGACCTTTTTATTTTTATTGGAAAATGGGGATAAAGATGGCTAGTATTGAAGGTAAAGTAGTATGAGATATATTTTCCCCAAAATCCAAAGGGGGTACTATTGAAACTAGAAGTTCATATAGTATTTTTTCACAATATGTATTGAAACATTATTACAATTATTATAGTTATTGTTTTTGGATTTGAAGAAATAATGATACAATATGTAAGAGGTCTTGGGAATGGTCCCTAGTTACTACCATATACATCGTGGAATATATATATATAGAGTTTTGGTTGTTTCCATATATATAAAGAGTAAAAAATTGGATATCCATTGAAGAGAGGACCACCAAAGTAGCCTACCACCCTATGATAATGTAAATTATCAATGGTGGCCCACACCGAAGGCCGCAGAGGTATAGTTTGAATGTGTGGATATAGGAGTGTGATTTGACTCTCAGGAGTTCCACAATACAGGTTGACATAGAGGCCTATAGAGAAAAATAGGATAGTACTAAGGGAATATCTTTGGGGAGTGATGAAGTGATCTATATTATTATCTAGTGTCCATCCAAGATAATAGATGATGTGGGATAGTTTTCTAATGGGATACTCTTTATTAATTTTAAATATCATAGAAGATATTGATAATTAATACATTTACTTATTCTTATTCATCTAGACTACATGAATTCATATGAAGGAGATATATAATAAATCTAGGTTATCTATGCCACAACCATCATGATTTTAAGGTAATATATGCCTTAGATTGTTCTACATATTGTAAAGGAAATACAAGTAGGGGAATGATCTTATTCTTTCATGATACTTTTGTTTAATGGTTATGTTATAAACTTTGTAGCTATTGATAACTCAAACCCCATGTATGTTTTAATGAAAAAAGAAGTACAAATTGAATATGAATACCTACATTCACGAGAGTTCTACATCATTTGAATGTACACCATGTTGTAATAATCATAAGATTAAACATGAATACATATTTAAACCACTGACTGATCCATGGTGGCCTCACCACACTGCCACTTGTACTCTACCATTGAGAGACTACAAAATTTTTAAAATAATTAGATGTATCCATGAATCTATAAAAGATGAATTTTTAAGAGTTTTATTGTATACTTCATGGATTCCAAAAAGTTATTTTCTTGGTTTTACAGGAAATATTGATATTCCTAATAGATAAGAATAAGTCTTTTTGTAAATAGTCAATGGATAAATATTTTATATGTTATATGATAAGGATTTTTTATTGTATTGAAAAAGAGGCTTTTAAGAGTTTATGTTTCTTTATAAATTTCTCTCTGGCTTTTTTGTATGAAATAAAATAGGACAAAAATTGGTATGTCTGAAAATTTTAGATGTTCTATGTCTCAAGGGAAATTGTTGCATAGTAAAATAATTTCAAATTTGTTATAGTGTTTCTAGAAAATTAAGTTCCTCCATGCCATATTAATATGGATGTACCACCATGATTCAATAGTTGAAAAGAAAAAAAAACTATTCAGAAACCATTATTATATTATATATGACATAGAGATATTCCTAGAATTAAAAACTTTAGAAATATATATACTATTATATGAATTTATGGGATGTTATTTTTATGGAATTTAAATTCCTCATTGATATTATATGGGTATGATAAAATTAAGGGAGATTTAATATTTTTATTAAATGATAGGATGTTTTTTATTTTTTATAATTTTAAATTTTAATTTAAAAAATACTATAGATAGAATATTATGTGTGGTGAATATTAAAATATTGAAATTGAAAAATAATAAAAAAACAATCAATGAAAAATGAATTTTGTGTTACTATAATAGAAAAGAGCTTTGTGTTCCTATAATATTGATGGTAACATCAACATGTACATTATTTATTATGTATAATATAAGATGAGTTTCTACAAAATTATAGCTCATAAGAAGATCTTATTTTTAAAAATCTGAGTTGCAATACATTATTTGATGATGAATAGTTTCTCAAAATATCTTCAAAGATCATAAAAGTGAATGAGATATTATCTTGAAGAATATATATGGTTTTATTTTGTAACTAGATCTTCTTTTAATATATCTACTTTATTAGAATAATGAATAATGAATGTACTAAAAGATAATTTCATTTGTAGAATTATTGTATCTGTAGGTTTTATACGGAACGAAAGATAGATTGAATATTACATATGGAAGATGATCAAGGAGAAACACTGGTACACATCAAAGAATATTTTTGTATATTGAATTTTATTGGAATTCAAATTCCATATACTAATCTTGAAGTGAGTATCAATTCATTAAATTTTGACAAAGACGATAATTTTTTACAAACTATCTCATAATTGTCTTAAAACAGCATGTGAGTTAGATAAGAGTATGGAGTGACCCTTGGATCCTTAGTGATAATTTATTAAATCTTGAAATACAATAGTGATTTATTATTACCATCTAGGAAACTCTAGACATTGTTGGGTTGTTCTCCATGGAGTACCCTATTATAACCTAAGTAAAATCATTATGTGACATGTATTATTGTTTCAATATTTAGTTCATATGAATGAATAGAAAAAGAAAGTATTTAATTATTGAATTATGTTCTTTATAACGAAGGAATATGATTCTAATTATTATAAATTAACAAGAAATGTTTAATTATATATTCACCATGATTCACCCTCTTTTAAAGTGTCTGATGTCCTTATATGTCGTGACAGCCTGAATCTAGAATACCTGGAGCCGGTGGCTTAAAAAAGGATGTGATTTTTTTTTGAAAAAAATCATGCCCTGATATTTTACACATCATGTCCCATATAGAGGATTGATATGATTCAAGTTCAGGTAAACCAGTCACTTCTGACATGCTGCTTCGGCTAAATACTGATACCTGAAATTTTTTATTAAAAAACGTAGGGTGAGCATATGAATGCCCAGTAAGGGGTTTTAAAATAACATAATATACAAATTATATGTTTTGAAAACATTATTTTAAAATTTTCCATGAAAACGTTTCTTAAGGAATGCTGAAACACATGTATCATAACATATCATTTATTCTAGGTATCAGAAGGTCAAATTTCATGGAATTCTAATAGAGTTATAAGGAAGCATGATTCAATTATAAGCATGTTCATTCAGAATAATAAGTAAAAGACATTATGAATAATTATGACATGTGAATATGTAAGTAAATAATTAATATCAACGAATAATACATAATTATAGTTGTGCATAAAAGAAATAACATCAATTTCATCCTTTACGACTCAGAATCATACCCTGGATAATAAATCTATGAGTGCTGAATAAATAAAATGATCTAGGAATTTACTTCATTCTGATTCTCCTAAACATAAGCTCTTTAACCAAGAATATTATACTGTCAAATATTCTTTTGGTTAATTAAATTAAATAGTTTTAATGAGAAAAGTGCATAATGTGGGACTGCGTCAAAGCCTCAGCCAATACAACTAAGGATTAAGGCCTTGAAAAAAAATCCATAAATCCTAAATTTGTCAAGGCCTTATGTGAAGACCATAGTTTGTCTCATGAGACCTACCAATGCACTAAGGGGCTGTAGCGGGCCCCACCCAACACTTACATAAGTCCAATGCATTCCTTATTTATATAAATCAATGTCCTCATACAACTTCAATTTATTAAATTACTTTTCAATTATCATTCCAAGAGTCACATGTTACTTGGTTTCTTATTCTATATTATTCAAAGTGTCCCATACCACCTTGAATAATTTAATTTTCATTTGATAATTATTTAAATTGTTCCATGTCACTTTGAATAATTTAAATTCTTAATTCTATAGAAGGCCATTTATTTAGAATGTACATAAACAAAGTAATTATTTCTTATAGAAGTTAATAACAATTTTATCAATGCATGAAAATGAATGAAAAGTATGGTAGGCAGCACATGAGTCAATAACTAAATCACATTGAACACTAGTTATCACAAAAAATTTCAATCCCTAAAATCATTATTATAATTGCAAACATTTTTTATTTAGAATGCACACTTTTAAAATTAGGATAATTTCCATTCATATTTAAAACACATGCTGATAAATGGGAATATTTAACAAATCAGAACATAATTATTGAAAGACATTTAATGTAGAAGATTCAAGTGCGTTAGAAAAATAAAATGATTATTTCATTATTCTAAAAATATTAATAGGACATACTGTAACACCCCAGGTAAATAAAGAATATTACATATTTATATTTATCCCTATTTGTAAACAAAATTTTAATATTAATTTAAAGGGGACGCTATGCTTGATGGCTTACCCAATACGCAATAATGAGTTCCTTTGAAATCTTACGTTGCACTATAATAATAAAATAATATTATTTTAAATGGTAGTTAATTCATAGTCGTTGTAATGGAGGGAATGAATAGAAATAACTACAAAATGATTATATATGTTTGTCAAATATTTTTACTTTTTACAATAAATGTTCGAGGATTAAAAATGTGAATGAATTCAATTTTAAGCGTAAACTTTCTAATATTCTTTAAAAGGTCGATTAACCGTATTTTGATGGAGAACCTCTTTTAAATCCACTTTTTGACAATTTTATGTATTATATTTGACAAAATAAAATTAGTCTTTGGAATCAGGACATCAAAATTTACTTTTTGTAAATTTCTGGTATTTTTCCGATAAAGTTCATTTTTTTAATGAACAGTGAAAAATGTTGTATTTTAATTCAAAACCAATTTTTAATCTAATTTATTTATATGATTATATTATCTTTTGAATAGGTTTTAAAGTGAAATTAGAATATATTTTTACCATTTAATCCAATAGTGGTCGTTGGAATTAATTTCACTTTGAAATTGGACTTAAACTAGTGTCAATCTTTTGATAAATATTGTTTCATAAAAACACGCTATTTGTCATGACATCGGGAATTAATTATTAAATTAATTAATGTAACTTATAAGATTTGAATTTTTTAAAATAGAAATAATTTCTGAATTCAGAATATCAAATATAGTTTAGGGTGAAGTTTTGGTATTTTTCTAAAAAACTTCAATTTTTGATGAATAGTGAAACCACTAAGTGGTACTTAAAAAAATGATTTTTCGTTTAAATGAAATTTTACCACCTATTTGTTTTGAATTTCAAAAATCCGACAGACATGGTTGTCATTAAGAATTAAAATGTGGTTCAATGAGATTAAAATAATTATTTGGTGAATAGTAACTTTTACGTTTTTAATCGCAATTGGAGGTAATTAGTGTAGTTTAAGGTAAAAATAATGTTTTAATAATAAGAGATGAGCTGGACACATGTCCTAACCTTATTGGATGTGTCATGGGAGACCAAGACAATCCATGGGTCAACTTGGGGACCCCATGGAGCCACATTGGTTGGAAAATGACATAAATAACTTTTTATTTAAAGTTAAAATAAAAATGTCACAAGCATGAGAAGTTTCACTAAAAAAAATTTAAATGGGGTTATACAAGTCATATTTTTTACTATAAATATTCATTAGAAGGATAAAAAGATTTCCTACATCATGATAGTTTTTTTATAATTATTATTCATTATATAAATTAAATTATCTATGACATCATGATGATGCAGTGATTACCTCATTAATAAAGGATTTAAATAAAATGAAAAGATAATGTTAAAACTATAACTTAAACTTGTCAAAAACCTATTGGATTAGTATATTTCGAACCCTTATCACCTTATCCTCTAATTATAGAAATGTGGGACCTTTTAAATCCTAAACTCTTTTTAAAATAAAGTAACATTTCTTTACATTCCAAGAGTGCCCCTCCTCTCCTCTTATAAAAGGACCCCACCTCTATCACCTTACCCACACCTCTCAAGCCTTTGGTTCGGCCAAGCTCGGCCCATTTTGTCTCTCCACATCCCTCTCTTACTCCATGAAGCCTCACTTTGGGCAGAAGTATTCTCAATGAATCCTTTTAGATCAAATCAAAAAGAGTTACCCAATTTTAAGGTAATGTCTTCACTTGTGTTCTTTTGTTTCATTTTGCTTCTCCAACTCCCTAAACTATTTTTATTCATTTATTTTGTAACAAATACAGTATCTTCAATATAATAGTATGTTTTTATAAGAATAATTCTAGCTACACTTAGACACATCTACATCTAATGGTTAAAGAACTTACTGTTTCTGTGGATGGCGAATTTCTGCCTCACGAAACGATGATTGTTCAACACTCATATAACACCTTCAAAGGTGGCCATTAAGATTTCACTATATTTATATATGATATATGATATGTTTATGTTTTACTTAAGCTTCTGTATTTTTATTTTGTGGTATACCTTTATGGTTTCCATTGTGGGTAAACACGATAATTTCATTTTAGGAAGTGCAGACTACCGCCCCCTCAAAGTGATTTGATTCGTTAATGCCATATGTGGGATGCATAAAGGATGGATTTAAAGTTTTTATATATGATGTAGGTTACATATAAATGATGAATATAATTCTGGAATTAAAATATACATACCTCTCATTTAGTTTTAATTCCATTAATATGACATAGAAATGAAAGTAGCGTTCATGCGTATGTACGGCTTACCGTCTCCATGAACGGTGCATTTCATTTCTTACCTCTAAATGATTATGTAATATTATGAATACATGTATATTCTAGATATATATGATATATATGATATCCAAATCATGAATATATTTCTGGATATAATTAACCTTTGACCACACGAATAACATGTAATTGTAAGAAGTCCACTTTCGACTTAAGAACCAAATATCGACAAAACAAACATTATTAACTTAAATGATTACAAAATGTTTATAAAATGGAAATAAGTGATATAAAAGGAATAATTAAATTGAATAAGGTTATTAAGCAAGTAGAAATTAACTCAAGTTTATTATTCAGGACGTTAAAGAACGATCGAGTCAAGTCGGGCCCGAGGTAAGGGATCCTACCCCTCTCTTTCTTTTTAAGTACACTCTTTTATGTCATTCCTTTTAAGCTCATATTTATTATGATTGGGATGTTATTTTTTATTATTCCTATTGTGAGTTTTTATGTTCATATGATGAGAGACCCTATTTTCTCTCATCAATCCATTTTGGAAGTTTTGAGTGGCACCGTTAGGCTGACGAATTTTCATAAGAGATCTAACCTCTCTCTTTCTTTTTAAGTACTCTCCTTTATGTCACTTATTTTAAGCTCCTATTTGTTATGATGGAGGATGTTATTTTATATTCTTCTTTCTGTAAATTTTATTGTAATATGATGAGAGACCCTATTTGATCTCATCAATCGATTTTTGGATGTTTTAAGTGGCGCTGTTATGCTGCCGAGTTTCCGTAAGGGATTTTTCATCTCACTTTTAGTCCTGTGAGATTTATGATACATTTTCCACCATTTCCTTTGAGTGGTGTATGTAAATCCCATTATTATAATCTTTGTGTAATATAATTTAATTTATGGTTATTTACATATGCATTGTATGACCCTTCTTCAATGTGGTGTATGTTTCGAATGTTACCCAAGTCGGTAAGGGAACCATTCACCCTCCTTTTTTTAAAAGACTTCTTTTGTTATGTCTTTTAATTCACATACTATTATGTTGGGATATGTTCTTATATATCCTTATTTATGTAAATTTTATGTCCAAGTGATGAGATACCCTCTTTATCTCTCATCAACTCTTTTTCTGAATTTCTAAGTGACGCCGTTAGGCTGTCGAATTTTTGCAAGGGAACTTCTTAACCCAATTTTAATTCTTTGGGATAAACTTGTAATCCTTGAATATGTCATTCTATGAATATGTGTGAATGTACTATGATTGTTTTACACATAATATCCACTTATATTTGGTGTATTAGTTTGTCAGACATAATTATGTAATTGATTTATCCTTATTCCAAGGATACCGTCTTTGTAAGGGACTTCGTCTCAATCTCCTTTCATTAAGGCATATTTTGTTTTATTAACAACCATCATTTATACGATGTATAAACCCCTTTTACTTCTACTTTTATCCAAAATGAATTTTTTTTATACGAATCATTTTTCTAAATGACAAAAGGGAATGTTTTTGTTGTACGTATGCAGTGACAACGACTTCTCCGCCGTTGTGACCATTATTCGAGTTTCGTCTTCCTCTACAAGCCATACCATTTTTTTAAATAAAAATAAATACCATGTTTTACTTTTCTTTTATTGAAAATGGTTTTCATAATGTTTTAATATCAATGTGTTGTATTGATATCTTGTGATTGAAAAGTGGAAATGTTATGTTTCCTTTATGCATGTTTTATGTCATACTATTATTCTATGGTTCTTGGGCATTATTATGAAGATGGGTGGTTCTGTGAAAAAATAAGGGTGGGTGAGCCCAATATAGCTCTCCAATGCATTGGGTAACGTGAAGGGGTTAAACGTTAAGGTTTCTCCGAAGATATTTAGGGAATATACTGTGATGGGTATTCCAAACATAGCCAAGAGGGTTACTCCCTACGTAAGAATGTTATGAATGCCTCAAGTTACCTTTATGTCTTATGATTTCTATGATTTATTCATGATTTTATGAGGTATGTTAAAGTGCATATGTTTTATGGGTAAAGTATGATTTCATTCTTATGTATATATGTACTCATGTTTCCTTTCCATAATTTTTATAACCCTTACTGAGCTTTTTATGCTCATCCCATGTTTTTGAAATGTTTTTCCTAGGTCAAGGGAATGGTACATGATATGATGATAGTGTCAAGGAAGTGTCAAGAAGGAATCCATGTTTTATTTTAAATATGTTTCCGTTGATGGGAAAAAATGAATACTACCTTTTATGTAACCACTTTTTTTAAATGTGGAATGTAATGCATGTTTTATGATCGAATTCTCTAAAACTCTAAACCATGTAAAGATCCTCAAGGTGAATTATTCATTTAATTAAATATTAAGTAAGGTTTAAGGTTGGGGCCTTATACATACACTATGGTAACTATTGTTATTTCTTTAAATGTGTGTTAAAAGAAAATTATAAGATCTACATACACACAAAGTGTATTCAGGGAATTTTCTCAATGTTTAATACATATTTGAATCAACAAAACTATTTTTCATGGAATGTAAATCAGTTTATGATTAAAACCTAATGATGCATATATATATAGCCCTCTATATATAAGAGTTTTGTATAAATATAAAATTCTTTACATTTTACAAATCCAGAAAAACATTGAAGCTCAATAATTAGGAGTTTTAATTTTTAATTATAATAGAGGTTTATCTAAACATGTATGAATAAATATAGACATATATATATATATAACTGATTATATAAAGTGTATATAAATGATAATAAATCAAAATAAAATGTTTAATAACACTTGCATGTTTTAAACCCATTTGGAACATTAGTTAATCAGGGGTTTATAAATTTCAAAATGTACCATTTATTATATAAAGGTTTGTATATAAAATATGTATACATATATATGGTTTTTTATATTTCAATTTTTATATAATCATAAAACCTCACATATCCTTTGCATGATAAAGAAATAAAGATTACATGTAGGACTAAGGTATCACCAACATAGAATGAATCGGTAGTTATATACTCAAACATATACATATTTACAAGTGTATACAACTATATTTATGTATATATATATATATAAACCCAATCCGAATCAAAGTAAGGAAGCATAAAACCCTTAACTATTTTGAGGAGAAGGAGAGGTTCAGATGAGCTTAAAGGAGGCACTAGAGAAAAGATAACACTTAGGGTTCTGGTGACCAAAGTGATATATTTATAAAATATAAATAATATATTTTTAATGCTATTGACATGAAAAAACTGAGCCTCCCTAGTTTAAAATAAGTCTGAGGTATCGGTCTACAGAAAACGCATGAAATGAGGGGCCATTGGGGTCACGGGTGTAGAAGAAAAATGAATAAGAAGTAGCATGGAAACTGGTTCAGCGCACATGGAGGAAGAAGAAGGCACCATGGGGAAGAAAATCTAGAAATGAAGTAGATGTCTGGGATTAAATCTCTCCCAGATCTGATGGATAGGGTGCGACATGGAGATTTAAAAAGGACGTATGACTCAGATTAGATCATGTGTGATATTATGGCTCAGGGTGATGCGATGATTAAAACTAACTCAGACGGTCACGATTAGATTGTTATGGATCATACATTGCACAGAAATGCGGATAAATACCACCACCACCACTAGGAATCGAGGAACTGACCGAAACAGACAACTCCGATTGCACATGATGTGATCTAATAGTCTAGTTCACATTTCAACTTAAAAACATCCTCCCAAATCAAAATAGATAGAGTTTCACGACTACCTTATAAGACAAGGGCTCCCAACTGAGGCTCAGATTACTCCCTCCCCCCTCCCGGTACTGCCTCGTACTGAGTTCTTCTATAGGTGTGCTCCTGCGCCCACCTAAGCCTCCATGCTTCCCCGTATAGTGGCATGCTCTGGTCTGTGCACACAAACCTGTGCGCCCTTCAGGGTAGCTATAACCCTTGCATGCTAGACCTAGAATTCCCCATGTGTGTCCACTACCCCTGGGCCATTTCCACAGGGTAGTGGGTGAGAAGCCCATCAAGGATTTTGGGGCCTTCCATAAGGTGGCCCTCAACTAGGTGTGGTACTCCCCTAAATTTTATCAAAGTAAACATTTTATTGTTATAAAAATAGGTTTACATATATATATGTATATAGGTATCTTCAAGATATGATTTCTATATTATAACATAAATATTTCTCTTAGTTGTATAGATTCTAAAGTTTTAAAATCACTAAGTCATAAATTACTGTTTAATACATCATTATGAAAATCTTTTATTAGAATTATAAAAAAACAAATACATAGTTTTAATTAAAACCTTTGTTTAAACATTAAGAATGTAAACATTTATAAATTTTTTTCAACACATTTGGATTATCTAAAAATTAATTGAAATCCAAACCTGATTTTGAAATCATACTAAGTGTTTCTAAAATATTAAATCACTGTCCTTTTAAATGTTTATAAAAGAGTTTTCATGTTTAAAGTTATAATTTCAATGAATAAATTAAATATTTGGGAAAACTAATTATACCTAGATATTTAAAATAAAACCAACAGAATGACCAATGACTATACTTATAGTCGTTAGTGACTCAACAATCACCTAAAGGGAAACGATCAAATTGAGGCCCTTATAAATACATTTATTAGTGTGTTCTATATTGAATACAACATTGTGAATATAGTGCACATCATTCCATTGATGCTTAGTGCGGCTAAAGTAGCTCTGGCCATACTGATGTTTATTTTGATGAATCTGAAGGTCCCTTACTATCTTCGTGGGGTTTTGGTTGTATTGGTTGGTCCCCCTGTAATTCTAATAAGTCTTTTAATAAGTATTTTTTGGGTAGTATGGTTTTACATTTATCTTGATGTAATGTAAACACTTTGTTGTTTAATTAAATAAATTGCCTTGTGTTTATTTTGTAGGATTTGTTCGGATAACATAAAAATTAATCAATAATATTACTATTACATGAGAAAGTATTTTGGGGTGTCACATATGTGGTATCATATGGGAAAGGTTATATTGAGTATTCAATATTTTATATTTTATTTTTGAAGACTATTAAAGCTATAGAATCTCTTTTTCATGCCCCAATATTTTTTAGAATTAAATTTTAAAATTGGTAGAATGAGTCCACATTATATTTTTAAGTACATGTTTGAGTCTATGAGAAATTTTTAGTGAATGTATTTATTTAGATATGTATACATATTATTATATATGAATAAAATTATAGGTAATTGAGGTTTCATGACTTTTTTATGAATCCATTAAAGAATGATATAGAATCTGTTGTATTTTAGGTGATATCTCAATGTGGTAGATCATAATAGATGTGGTTAAAAATAAATGAATTCGATTATGAAAAATATATGTTAGGAGAAGAAAAAAGAATTTTATATAGCTGTTAGAGATATGGGTATGAATTCTGTTGATTTATAATTTCATATGTTAAGGAGAATAATATGAAGAATAAGAAGGACTTTAATACATTTATAATCTTTAATGAGGTGAGAAAAAATGATTCCTTTATGATTTTTTAATCTTAAAATATGAAAATGTTACATAGAAAATATGATGCATGTTTTATTACATATAAACTATTGATGAATTATTAAATAGAATATTCAGCCACATATTTAGATACAAAAGATAATTTGTTACACAGTAAGCGAAAGGAGATTCATACTTTTCAGAGTAAAATTTAATTATTGAAGGTAAAAAGTGAGAATAATTATTTATATATAACATATCTGAAAAAGGAAAAATTAATTCTAATAAAGTAATATATTTATTCAAATGAGATAATATATGATGCTATAATTTCAACCTTAAGAGGTGAAATTAAAGATCCGCACTTCCTATATATAAAAATTACTTATTAATAGAAAAATATTCATTAAATAACATACCAATATCATTAATGTCTAGTGACTTTGAAAACATGGACACATAAACAACTGGATTATAAGTGAGCTATGTCATCTCCCACTATGCTCTTCATAACTAACACCCTTATTAGACATATCATATAAAATACCTTTATTCACAACATGGGTGAAGGGAAAAAAAGAAAGGGTGAGATCAGATACTCTATAGGTGTAAAAAATGGATATGTCAACATTACATGAGCATAAGGTTATGATAAAATGAGAAAAACATTTTAAAATCATACCATACACATAATATATCAAAATATTGAGTCATATAATAGATCATGGTAGTTTAAAAGACCTGAATCAAAAGGTAATCAAAGAAAATGATCCATAAGATCATAACATTAGAATAAGAAGTAGATTTCTAGAATAAATATAAGAATAGAAAAACCATATGCCCATGATACCCACAAATAAATTCAGAACATGTTAGGCATCAAATAACCACCCATGCACCTAATTTTGTATTAGGATAACCTCTAGCGTACACTCTTTTTTTTTATATGGATAATATCTCATGTGCCCATTTTTTAGGCATATGATAACCTCCTGTATAACCTCTGAGGTTATAGAACATTAATCATTACCCAAAAAATTGGTGTGATACATAGGCCCCACCAATCACATAATACATTATTTTTCTCACAAGATCATAAAATATTAATTATATCATAACACATAGAAAGAAAATGTATTTCATAAATATTTTATCATTTCATAACCCTCATAATGAAAATGGTATTCATAATCATCATATCAATTAATCACAGAATAACCCATTGAAAATGAATGGTTTTATAAAAATATCTTCATCATAGTCATAAACCATATAGATAAAGGCAAATTATGGTAAAAATGGATCATTTCCACAAAAAAACATAAGAAGCACCGTAGGTTGGTGTCATTGATGAATATAAATTCTATAAAAATATAATTAATTGTTTTGAGGAAAATATCCTTTCGATTTTGAAATCAATTATTCTAAATCCTAAAACTTATAAATGATTAATGAAAAAAATATTACTTGAGAATTACATTGAAAATATTTAAATGAATCTTTCAAGTAATTGAGTGGTCTTGATGAGTGAAAACATTTTCCATGTCGTATAAATTAATACGATGATTCTTTTCACATTTCTGGTAAAAAGTCAAGTGAGCCTTGTTCAAAAAACAATAAGAAAATTCATTTTAAACAATTGTTTTCTAGAAAATTTAAAAATGTGTAATCATATATTAAATAAATAATTATATAATAGTTAATAATTCCTTAAAATTATTTTTATAAAACATTGATATGGATGAAAATGGGGTTTTGAGCGAATAGAAAAATAAATTCCATTTTTCATAAACAATATAATTTTGGAAACAAGAGTACACAATGGGAGTCAAATGAGGGTAAGACATGTAATTTAAATAAATAAATATATTAGAAGAAAATTCCTGAGTTTATTTATGGTTAGATGATAATTTATCATCATCAGAAACATAATCATAAAAAATTAAAATAAATAATGAGATCATAACATAAAACTTTTACCACTTTGGTAAATTTTGAAACATAATACTCAAAATTTAAATAACATTATATGGATATTTATATCCCATAATGTTCATGGTTAGAATAATAAAATTAATTCATGGTAAGTATATACTCCATACAAATGAAAAAAGTGGTGAATATGGCATGTGTCCTATATAAATAAAAGTGAGACAAAAATTTCATTAAATTAAGTCTTGAATTCTTTAATAATTGTTAATAACTCATGTAAAATAAATATTTTTTATTATAAATATATTATTAAACCATAATTATATATATCATACCATTTATTATTTTCTTATTCTATTTTATTAGGATTTTATTAAGAATTCATTGTTAAAATCTCATTTTATGTAATAACTTCATCCTTTTTCATGTGTGATTTTCTTGGTATTTTTGGTCCTATTATTTTAATCATGGTTCCCTAATATAAAAAATTTTAACCATGAAATTAATATTATATAATTTCAATGTATATGTATTTATTATAATCCATTAAAATTATATATATAAAATAAATTACCTCGATCATGAAAATGGTAGGTTGTACATTGGATTGAAATCTGTTTCCATTTTCTCAATGAATTGAATGAAAGAAAAGAAAATTTGAATTTAAATTCTAATAATTTTTTTATATAATATAAATCATATATATTCATTTAATCCATTTTTATAACCATACATGTCAAAATAAAATTAAAAACGTATCACATCACTTTGTGGAAGCAGTAGTCCACATGTACACATGAGAGATGTGATCATATTCTAAAGGACAAGAAGGTAATAATGTATATGTGATATTATAATTATATAGGAATAATTATTTTAGAAATATCATATATATAATTTAAATCCATTATTATATCCTCCTATTAGAGGTTGTGATAAAAAACAAATTACATTAGTTCGTGAGGAGGTAGTCCACCATACACATGATTGACAATTTTATTTCCTTTTTATGGAAGAGGAGGTGTATATAGGTGATGAAAGTAACATAGTAAAATATTAGTATATGGTATATACAAATGTAATTATAAAACCATGTTTTAATAATATTTTAAATATTTAGTGGAATAAATAAAATGAAAACGCATGGTTAAAGACTATACCTCATCTTTATAGAACCCCTTTAGGTTTACACCTAAATACTTATTAAGAGGGTTTAATAATAAAAATAATGAATCAAGTATAATATTTTAGGTAATTAATATATTTGGTCAGGTATTGTAACAACCAAATGGTTTTAGATGTAAGTATCAAAGAGGAGATGTGTGGCCTTTTAAAAGTACAGAAACTGAAACACTTGAATGTTTATGTTTTAAACATTAGAATAAGAACCAAAATGAATTATTACCAAGTATTAGATCATATAAGATCTAAATATTTCCCTAAAATTGGGGTTTTATATGTTTATAGGTCATTTTACCATTTATATTTTTAGTTTAAACCCATGTAAAACCATTTTAATATTAAAGGTTATAATTAATTTTTCTATTTTTACTTTTGATTTTGAATAAAAATTATGTTGAAGTTATTATATAACATTAATTTTTCAAATTATAAATATGGATTCCATTTTTCCAAATTCAATTCATATAATTGGTAAAAATTAACAAAAAAATAATAATCTCGTTGACTCGATGAAAAAGTGGGTTTTGAAAGAGAAAATTTTCATTGGAATAGAAATTTTTAATATCAAAATTTAACATAAAATTTATTTAAATTTCATAAATTGTATTAAAAAATATATAATATAATGTTTTTTACTTGTAAAACCATATTAAAATAATATATATCTTATAATTTCTTAAATTGAAAAGTCATTTTTTAATTAAAATCATTATTTTTTAATATTCAATGAAAATTAGTCTTTGTTGATAATTTTGAACAATTAACCCAAAGATAATTTTGACACGTATATTTCAAAAATTAAGATTTTTTTCAAATAAATATTCTAAAAGTGCAAAAATTAAATTTTATTATTTTCTCAGAAAAAACAATTTCTTTAGAAAATAGTATTTTCCAAACATATAAAGACTATTATAAATTAAATAAAATTACGCCAATAAGATTTAGTTGTATAAAAAATTTTGATTAATATTAAAAATTGGGTTATTCTTATTAAATCCACTAAGTTTAACAGCTAGGTTATAACATTCATTTTCAAATAATGATATTAATATATATTATGGTTTGTTAAAATTAGATGTTGCATGTAACAAAAGCTATAAATATATTTAAAACATATATTTAAAATATTTCACAAACTTTAAAGGTGTTAAAATTAATATAAATAAAAAATTAAAATTATTTCAAAAAAATCTCACATTGATAAATTTGAATACATATTGAAGAAAAATTATTATGATATTGAAAATATAGAAATAGAATTTAAACTTTTGAGGATAAGTATTTGGTAACTGAATGTTGAATAGAAAACAAAATAAGTCAACAATGGGGAATTGTTTTTTCTTTGGATCAAATGACACAAAATTAAGGTGTTTAGTAAGAATTTTAAGATGGACTATCAGAGAAGACATGATAATACACCTTACCCATGGACATTAGTTGAATAGTATGGATACATTTTGGAATATGATATATTTTTGTTAATAATGGTCACTTAGAAAGGTATTTTAATGAAAAAAATGAATGTAATGTAGAGAATAATTATGAATCAATTCCATTAAAGAATAGATTAATGTCTATAGAATACATTAAAAAAGAAGGAATTAATTAAGTGTGTTAAATATCAAGGTTTGAACACTCACATTAGCACTATAAGAATGAGAAAAAATGTATGGAGATAAAAGAGTAACGAAGAAGCTTCTATCATGATCATGGTGAAGATAAAAGAGGCACAAAAAGTGGTTTCACTCACATCACTACAAATAAATTATTCAAAATTGGTTATAATACCCTTGTATGGAAGATAAATCATTGTAGAGGAATTTTTAACACTGGTTCTTAAATATAAGAAATATTTTCAAGAGTAATGAGTCTCACTATTGAAGAGAAATCCAAGCCAAAGGTGGTAATTGATCCAAAAGAAAACATTTTCTAAGGATGGGTGTACATGTATAATTATTCAAGAGAACACCATTACAATGATTTTAAAGAAACCAACAAAAAGTCATTTTCTTAAAAATACCAACCATATTTATCATCTTGAGATGTATTAAGGTAATCCTCTCCTTTTATACTTAATTACATTATCTTATGGTTAGGGTTATTTTAGACTAAGGGGTAAAAATAATACAAGGGGTATATAAATTCAAAGTAAATGGATGCATGTTGAAGATATATATGCTTTGTAAATCCTGAAATGAACTATGTGTGACACTTTATAGAATCTATATGTGTTTCTTGAAAAAATATTATAGACCTTAGATAAATATTTGGTTAATATATAAAATAATTCATGAGAGGAAGCTATATAATGAAATCCCATTTTTCACTATTTTTACATTAATTAAAAAGGGATATACATTATGTGTGATGTGAATTCCATCATGACCTTATGGTCGAAAATGTTAAGAACCCCAATCATTTCTCCCTCATATTATTTTCTATTATGGAGGATGTGAAAAGGGAGACTACCCGCGCATAGTCTTCTACTACTCTAGGATTCATCTAGCATCTGCATAATACTTACACTTATGTGACGAAGATTTAGATGCTCATTTATTCATGTTTCGTTGCATCTCATGCATGTTTTGGTCACGCTTATGGGATTTTTTTGTAATTAAACTTGACACCAATGGGATTGCTAATCTTTGGGACAATACCCAGTGATGCCAATTAAGTGAGAAGGTTGTGGACATGTTAGTTACAGTAGTTGCTAATATTATTAGCTTTATCCAGAAGACACAAAATACCATAGTTTTTTAGGATCATTAACCCTCATTTCAGGATAGAATGTGGGAAGTGTATAGGAATTTTTTTACTACTTCCAAGATTCATACATTCACAATGAGAAATTAGTTCTATGATTTTCTTTTTATGAAAACTATTGGTACCACAGGGATAATTATGAAGCCTCTCATTCTTAAATTAATTAGATAGATTCCACTGATTCCAAGATGGCTAAAAGTGATGGTGGATGGGATGGCTTCAGGAGCACCTAGAACATTTGGTTGTTGTGACATCTTATTCACTTATTGAGGCATTGTTAAAAACTGATTCAATCACTACATTGACCATAAAATAAAGATTGATGTGGAACCATGGACCATAATAATTGATTTAAAATATTCCACTCGTTATTGTTGGGGGAATCTTTTTGTAGAATCTGACTCTACCACCATGGTTCACATACTCAAGACTCATTCTGGATCAATACCATAGAAAATTCACCCTTTATGAATTTAATGTCTTGAAATTTTGAGGCACATTCATCTGGATATCACCCACATGTACATAGAGGCCAACCAGGTTACAAATACCATTTCAAAGAGGGAAATTTTGGAGGCATCCTCGAGGTGGTCCAGTATCGCTCTAGATTTTTCTTCTGATTTTGTTGACATGGATATTTGCAGTGTTTTAAATCCCATTTACAAAACCCCTTGTACTTCCTCTCTCTCTATTTTTAATAAATTATTTAGGAATGAGCTTTCTCAGATCATAAAACTCTTTGAAAAAAAATTATATATTTTGGAATCTATTCAAAGATTCATTATTAAGTGGAAACTCATAAAGAGTCTAGAATAGTACAATGAAGACTATTTCATAATGAAAGATCAAAACCAACGAGTAATGACATTAGTAATCTGATGCCTTGAAAAAATGTGAATCTATTTAAACCTTTTATAGAATTATTATAGAAAAGATAAAACTAGGATGTTATAGTGGGTATCTATAAAAATATATCATGTGATAAATGAAATAAGTACTTGAGGAATTTATAGGATGGATACAAAAGTTACAACAAGGATGATTCTATCATATCATGTCCACCAAAACAAAAATGTGTACTAGAAGAACAGATTCTTGAATATGTTTGAGCAGGATGGAAATTATGAATTTAGTAGGGGTTAAGTATGTTTTGGTGTAGAATATGTTCCAAAATAAAATCTAATAATTATCATTTTTATAAGGTAATTTTTTGAATCCTTATAAGAATGTTTTGGAATATTATTAAATTAGGAAAACCATAGATGATAGAGTTAGATAGTTTGAAAAATTTTTGTTTTCAAGAGGTATCATTTACATGGCATTGAAAAGTGTAATAATTTCTTCCACTTGTATTTTTCTCTCCCTAGTTATTTATAGTCTATGTACTAACTATATTTTTTTGGAATTTAAATGGAGTTTTAATTTATATCAATTTGTATGGTTTATGAATTTATAGTTAGTGATAATGGATGGAATTTTTAATGTTGATAAAGAATCTGGTTTACTACACTAGGATCCAACTCCATTAGCCTTGAGGAATTACTAAAAAGTCATTACCAAGTGAAAAATTCAATAATTATAATTTGAAAGAAATAAATTTAGTTCAGAAAATTTTTAATGTCTTTATGATATTAATATAAATATTGTGGGGTAATTATTAATGGGGGAGGGTATGTTATGTCATTAAAACTAGAATTCCTAATGGTGTTGAATTTCCCAAAATAATTAGCAAGAACAGTTTTTATATTTATTTAAAAAGGTTGAAAAGATAGATAGTATTGAAGGTATAGTATAATGGGATATATTTTCAACCAAAATACAAAGGGGTAGATTATTGAAACTAGGAGGTTGTGTTGGAGTTTTTGATAATATGGATTTTGTAATTCTTGGAAGAATTATCATTACAATAGTTGTCTTCGAAGAAATATGTATACAATATGGAATAAGTAATGGTTATAGTCTTTGATTACTACCACATACCTAAGGTAATATATCTGTATATATATGTGAGTATATATATAGTTTTTTCATATATATATGAAGAGTTAAATATAAAATGGTCTAGTCCTCAAGTAGAGCAACACCTGAGAAGCCTACAATCCTAAGTCTGTTCTCGTGACCAATGGTCGACTACCCTGCCTGAATGGCCCGAAGGCCTTCTTTTTTATTTTTATTATAGATAATCCTCTTTTTAAGGGTTTAAGGGTAACTCGTACATGACCCGTAGGTCCAAGGCACAAGGCCCGACAAATCCACAATACATGACCCAAAGGCCCAGAGGCATACCATGCCCAATACATGACCCGTTGGCCTAGCCCACTTGAACTGCCCCTCCACAGAATCTTGTGTCATTGATCACCTAGCTCCCCAAGTTTCATTGCCAATCTTCTAACATTTCCCAGTACAAAACTTCATGGTGCTTGGTCCTGACGGTAGCTACCATACCCTCTCATTCTTCCAACCTTGTTAGCTCTGCATCTGGTGGCTACTATTCCTGATTCTCTGATCCTCTTTTTGGGACTTTTCTATGTGTACTAGGATACTCCATGGTCTACGTGACCGGAAGGCCATGTGGACCGAATGCCTTTGATGACCCGAAATCCCTGGAGACCCGTAGGCCCAAACCGGTTCCCCAAAGGCCCAAATCGGGTGAATAGTTCTTGCTGCTACAGTTCCAAACAGTACTGTTACAGAACTACTACAGTACTGCTACAGTTACCAAATATTCTCCTCCACCCGGTTTTGAACCCAAGTCTCTTGGATGCCAAGTAGGAGCCCTTACCACTCGGGTACGAGCTCGTTTGTAATGGTTGACTATCCTGAAGGTAGAAGAGTTTCATGTGTGTTCTTGTGATGTCCGAAGTTCTAGTAAACACTCAAGGGTGACACCATGCATTGAGGAATGAAGTAAAGTGGACCACAATGAATTTTTATGGGGAGAATATATTTGGTCGAGTGATGTCATGATTTCTATTATTTATTAGTGTCCATATAAGAGAATTGATGATGCATGAAAAAAATTTAACGTGGCATAGTTCATCTATATTACAAAGTATTGAAAATATTGATGATAATGACATATACATTTTATTCTTCATTGAGACAACATGTATGCCTATAGATAAGTTCTTAACTGCATTTGAGTTATCTAAATTCCACCATAAATATTTGATAAAACTAACAGTGATAAATTGTTCTCTATATAACAAAGTAAATACGAGAAGGTCCATGACCATATTCTGTTAGGAAATTTATGTGTCATGAACATACACTATACTATGTATCTATCATGAAATTAAGATCTATACTAGTTTTATAAATCATATAAGTAACCATGATATATGAAGATATACAAGCATGAAAGTTCTATATCTTTTTCTATAAACACCATTTTTCGACCTTTGACAGATTTAACTCAAAGATATATTTATGTCATTTACTAATATTTGGTTTCTTCAAAACAAAAATATTTTTTCCACCATTGGAAGAACCTGAAAAGGTAAAAATAATCATTGGTGTACATGAATCTATAAATTTTATGACCTAATAGTTTGAAGATATGTTGCAAGGATGTTGAAAGCATTAGTTTTGGTTTTGAGGGGAATATAGGGTTTCCTACACTGCATTAATCATCCACATCATGAATATTATTTGGATGAATATTTGAAAATTTGTATTTTATGTGTTATTTATTACCCCATTAGAGACATATTAAAAGAGTTTCAATTTAACTGGAAATGTATATATAGTTTTGCTTTAATGAATATGATGCACAACAAATAGGTATGTTAGAGAATTTGGGAAGTTATATGTTGTACGATTAATTGATTCATCATAAAATAAGATCATATTAGTTTCCATGTTTCATGAAAACTCAATACCTTTATTCCATAGTAATATGGATTATTTGTAATGATTCGATATATTAAAAAATAAGCAGTGAATATTTTTTTACTATGCTACCGGATATTTTTCCATGCTGTTAATTGAAAACCTAGATAGATATAGGGTTATTTATGTTGGGACCAATTTGTGTATAAGGTTGTATTTGTTGTCTATAGTTGTCAATGAAGATAAAAATGAATGAGATCAAGAAGGACTCCAATGAAATGGTGGAATGTAAATTTAGATGATATTTGTACTGATCATAAGTTTAAAGAACATGTGTCAATGGTGAGATCGAGAAGTACTCCAATGAAATGAAGGAATGGAAATTTAGAATATTGTTGTACTGATCATAAGTTCAAAGAATGTGTGTCAAAGGTGACACATTGTTTACAACAATGAAGAATGGTGAGGTATAATCCATCTGAGGATGATTAAAGAAGAATGGGGATTTGATGAATACCATGCAATTATTCATGATTTCACAAGAACCATTGAAGAGAATTCTTAAAGAATAGAATCATATGATTTGCATGAAGTAGAGAATGATGGTTGAAGAAGAAGAAATTGTGCAAGGGGTTGGAATTATGAGGTGTCCGTGAACTTTACATTGTATCAAAATATGATGATGTTAATGCTGATCTATCAAAGGATATATATCACGATAGTGGAGTTTGTGATGAAAGATAAAGAGTTGCTAAAGAAGGAAAATCACAGAGAAGAATTTTATTTGAGGTGATTGTGCTTGTTGATAAAGCAAACAATGACATTCAAATTTGCTGAAAAAGGGGATTTCATGGTGGAATGTCGAGTTTAAGGGTTGTGGTTAATGATCCATGAATGATTCAAGAACGTCAACAAAGGAATGGATGATCTGAAGGTGGTACAAAAAGAGAAGATACAAGGTGGCGCTGTTTTACAGTGTTTGCCAAATTTTTGGGCCTGAAAATTGGAAAATAAAGAAAAGTGGTTTTTGGAAAAGAGACTAGTGCGCCGTTGACTTGAAGGATAATAAACTTTCGCGCCATATATTTTTCAAGATCAGAAAATCAAAATATGGAAAAGGGATAAGGGCCGCGCAAGTTTTGGGTTTGGTCGCGCACGTGACTAGCGCAGAAAAATGGAATTTTCTGCTGTTGACTTCAAGGAGAGGAAACTTGTGAGCCATATGTTTTTCAAGATCAGAACATCAAAATATATCAAAGGGATAAGGGTCGTGCAAGTTTTGGGTTTGGTTGCGCAAGTGACTAGCGCAGCAGAGACAAGCGCAACGAGATTAGGGCGGTGAGACTTGCGCGCTGAGGGGAGACTTGTGCGCCGTCGCGTAGGGTGTCCAAATGCCTATAAATACAGGTCAAACCCTCCTCATTCTGAACGAGCTAAAAACTTAGAGAAAATAAAATCTCTCGTCACATAGGTGTGGTGGTTGCGCAAGTGTTGTGTGGTTTCTCAAGTAACAGTTTCACTCCAGGTGATAGTTACGCACCCTAGGTGGTTTGGGAGAGAAAGGAAGTGGGTCGCGCAAGTTTCAAGTTGAAGAAGTGAGTGTCGTGCAAGTGGCTGAGGTGAAATTGTGCACCAGTTTGGACTTGCGCACTGAATACTTGCGTGCCATCTTGGAACTTGCATGCCGGGCATGGAGAAGAGGTCTAGGTGTTGTTGGAGAACACCCATCTTTTTAGAGCCGCACGAAAGATGAAAGATAGCCCGATACCTTCAGTGCAAAGTGAGATTAGTCTACGGGTGAAATTTGGACTTCAACAGAGAATCTACATACAAGAGAGTATATATTCATTTTTGAAGATGGAAGAACAATGAAAAATTTGGTTTTACGAAGAGAAGTGGTACCACATACACATTACTGGTGTTTGACACCCTCGTTGTGCTTTGCGAAGAGAGGAAGAACAATTCATGCAACTAAACTCAGATCTAAAAAGAAAGAGGGAAATATTACAATACACCCAGGTGTTGGTATTTGGAATTAAAGGAAGAGAAGAAGAAGATTTAGTGCATTCATTTATTACACTAAAGTAGAAGTTTGAATACAAAAGAGCATCAACTCCGGACTCTGATACAAGCATTGTCTCATGCGGAACAAGAGACAAAGACATAAACACAAATCTATTAAAAATACCTTCACATCTATAAAATGAGTGTGACTTCAACAAAGGTAGTGAGCCAGGGGGAGTCAATGGGAGTGACCCGAAGGATGCAGTGAGCTACCCCTGATCGTTTGTAAAGGCAGTGAGCCTAGGACAGAGTGACTGTGTCCGAACCTTTGTAATCCATAGCTAGTGAAGATTAGTGGAATTTGGTATGACCAAAAACTTGTCGGCGTATGCTCCTTGGACGTAGCCCTTAGTGGTGAACCATGTTAAAAATTTTTGTGTCATCTATTTTCATGTGAATGTTTAATTATTGATCATATCCATCATACAAGTTTAACTAGTTCCTACAAACGTGGTAACAAGATCCTTTTTTAAAAGAAAAAGTTGCCACCCTGATTCACCCCTCCCCTCTCAGGGTGTCCCGGGGTCCTAAAAGTGATATTAGAGGGAAAGGTTCACGTATGTTGGATACTATACATTGATTATATTCAGAAAAGGATTTGAGTTTCTTTCCTAAAGTCAACAATGAAGAGCATTCTTCACAAAGATTTAGTCATTTCTGAGTAGAATACTACATCTAGCAAGACCATGGAAAACAGGAAAAATAAAGAGAAGAAGCAGTTGAAGAAGTCCATCATGTCCAAAGAAGATACAATGCCTTGTTCTCTATGCCCTTCCAATACTGATGAAATATCATGCTTGGACAATATCGAGAAGGTGGCCTAATTTCCTACCATAGGAAAGGATGAAACTTCTATCTCAAGTGATCAGGAGAAGTTAATGAGTTATCTGCATGTTATTCCAGAAGAAAGAGTTGCTGCTTTTTTTAGAATATTTTAATGCATTCAGGTTGAGATCAATCGATTGGAAAGAGAAGCTGATAATTTGGAAAATGTCTTGGAAGGAAGAATTCTTGAATTCTTAAAGCTCACCAAAAAAATTAAAGTATTTGAAGAAAAAAATGGATTCAATAAAACTCAAAAAGAAAAGATCCAAGAACTTGATGCTGATCTAAATAAGTGCACTGAAGTCAAGAGTTTTTTTTGGAAGAAACTTCCAAGATATTCAAGGAAATTGACTCTTTGTTGAAAAACAAAGATAAGATTCATGAGGTTGAAAGATTTAAGAAAACTTGTGAAGAGAAGATGATCATTATTGAAGATGAGAAGATCATCCTCAATATTGAACATCAAAAATTGGAACCCCAATTGAAAAATCTTGAGAAGACAGATATTGAGACTTCACAAAAGAATGAAACAGGTGACACTTGTACTCAATTTTCATTAGAGGATTCTAAAGCTGAAATACCTCCAACATGTGACAAAACGATTATAAAAACTCTTGATTATCCATCTCAAGAATCAGTTGTTGTTGGTACTCAATGCTCACTAGAGGATTATACTGTCAATAGACCTCTAACATGTGATAAGAAGATCATTATTTCACTCATTGATCTATCACAAGAAGCTATGAAAGTGAAGGTACAATCCATACAAACCTGTACTATTGTTTCTAAATATCTTCCTTCAAAAAGTGCAGATTGGATGAAAAATTCTAAACAAGTATGGGTGAGGAAAGAGGAAGATACAAAACCTACCACTATGGAAAGGATGGATGGGATGAAAATGGAAGAAGTTGGTTCCTCAAATAGAGCACAAAAAATTAAGAAGAAGGCCCAACAATCTCATACAGAAGACAGAAAGAAGAAAATATTTGTGGGTCAATGTTGGTGATGAAACAGATTTGGGCGTTGTGGACTGGATTGTTGGTACAATCCCATTAATGAAAAAGCCCAAATAAAGCCTGTATCAAAGGGAAGAAATCCAGAGTAGAAGAAGCATCATCTACAAGTCCAGAAGCATCTGTTTACAACAAATAGATTTGGAATGCTTGATAACATCTGTGATGTATGCAACGACAGTGGTCACAAGGTAGGAACATGTCCATCTCAACATGATTTCATTATTGATAAGAAAAGAAGACCTCCGATGCCGGATAAGTATGAAGAAATTACCTTGGGAATAAATCAGCAGAATGTTGTGAACACACATTTCCGTAAGAATATCTCAAGTAGGGAAGTCGAGAAGACCCAGGATTTTAGATCCATAAAATTGAAGGGTCATTCATCCAAAAGCGAAACTATGAGAGATGAAACTCCAATGAACCAATGTAAAAGATCCAAACCTACTACAATAGTTCCAAATGAAATGTTGGTCATCTAGCCAGAAGATTTGGAAAGAATGAAGAAACATGAAAATCAACAAGCCAGGGCTAGTGGTAAAGGAAATGAAAAACTTTCACGCGATGAAGACAGAGTGCATGAGATATTTCAAACCAAGAGAAACAAACGTGTCAAAGAAGTTATGTGTGAGAGATGCAAGAAATCTGGACACATTGCAAAAGGTTGTCTAACCTTAATACTAGAGAAAGAATTAGTCCTCAAAAGGAGTAATAATGTATCATTCAAGATGGTTATTAAGAAGAATAATTCTCCATACCAAGAAGAAGAAAATGTGAAGGGAACCATGCCACATCAACACATATCAGAACATATGTTCAAATGTGCAGGCATGAAGACTGGAGGGAACAATGGAACATGGATGATAAAAGTACCTCAACCATGAAGCTCATATTGATGAAGCAAAGAGGAACCACCTTATTTCATTTATCATTTGTGTATTATATTTTTACTAATAATGCAGGGAATTGAAGGTGAAGCATTCTCTGAGGGGGAGAACCTGAGAAGTAGTGAATGCTGTCAACTCAATATAGCTAAGTTGAAGAAATTTATATCCTTGGAAGTTTTTTCAATTGATATTCAAAGATTAAGATGATGAAGGATCACTCTTGATGAAGATTATGAGGAGTGTTTCTCTTGAGGGGGAGATAAATGAAGAAGCTTCCAAAATCATTGTTTCAATCAGTATCAACTCCAATTGGTATTAAATGCAATTACTCTGTAAATTTCTTGAAGAACATGTCATTAAATACGGTATGTCATTTCTCAATATCTCACCCTTGATTACTCATAACAAAGATCATTCTACAAAGGGGGAGTAACTGAATTGATCAGTGACATAAGAAGAAAGGAAGTGCCCCAAGGCCACTTATCCTGCCAATTGCACTTGAATTTTTTTGATCTGTTTGCTGATGTGAGTGTAGGAGTTTTAGGTTGATTATTCCCTATCACATTTGATTTCTTTTGCCCGAAATGAAAGTGGAAAGCCCTTGAAGACAAGTATTTGAGTTCTCATCTCATGTGGTATTATGGTCAGTGAATAATGGACAACCTTATTGTCTAAATCAAATCCTCCCATTTTCTACGTCGAGCATTGCTCATGTAGACTTAGAGTGGAATGATTAATGAAAAATTTCTTAAGTATTGATTGGTACACTATTTACAATGATCTTGGTATTTCTTGTCAATATGGGGGAGATAAAGTTAAATGAAAGTTTGAAAAGAAAATTGGATTGAAGAGAAGATTCTCATTTTGACATTGACAAATTCATTTAAGAAGATATGTAAGGTATTGAAAAAAATACAAAGGGGAAGATTGTTGGGACAACGTTTTGTATAAGGTTGTATTTGTTGTCTATAGTTGTCAATGAAGATAAAAATGAAGGAGATCGATAAGGAATCCAATGAAATGGAGGAATGGAAATTTAGATGATTGTTGACTGATCATAAGTTCAAAGAAAATGTGTCAATGGTGAGATAGAGAAGTACTCCAATAAAATGGAGGAATGGAAATTTAGATGATTGTTGTAATGATCACATGTTCAAATAAATTGTGTCAAAGGTGACACATTGTTTACAAAAGTGAATAATGGTGAGGTATAATCCATCTGAGGATGATTAAAGAAGAATGGGGATTTGATGAATACCATGCAATTCTTCATGATTTTATGAGAACCATGCAAGAGACTTCTTGGAGAATATAATCATATGATTTGCATGAAATAGAGAATGACAGTTGAAGAGGAAGACAATGTGCAAGGGATTGGAAATATGATATGGACATGAACATAAAATTTTATCAAAATATGATGATGTTAAAGCAGATCTATCAAAGGATATATATCACGATAATGGAGTTTGTGATGAAAGAAGAAGAGTTGTTGAAGAAGGAAAATCACAGAAAAGAAGTTTTTTTTGAGGTGATTGTGCTTGTTGACAAAGCAAACAATGACATACAAATTTGTTGACAAAGGGGATTTCATGGTGGCATGTCAAGTTCAAGGGATATGGTTAACGATCCATGTTTGATTCAAGAATTTCGACAAAGGAATGGATCATCTGGAGGCAGTACAAAAAGAGCAGATACAAGGTGGCGCCGTTTTCCAGTGTTTGCCAAATTTTTGGGCCTAGAAATTGACAAATGAAGAAAAGTGGTTTTTGGAAAAGAGACTTGCGTGTCGTTTACTTGAAAGAGAGGAAACATGCACGCCATATGTTTTTCAAGATCAAAACATCAAAATATGGAAAATTGATAAGGGGCACGCAAGTTTTGGGTTTAGTCTCGCAAGTGACTAGCACAGAAAAACGGACTTTCACGCCGTTGACTTGAAGGAGAGGAAACATGCACGCCATATTTTTTTCAAGATCAGAACATCAAAATATGGAAAAGGGATAAGGTTCGTTCATGTTTTGGGTTTGGCCGTGCAAGTGACTAGTGCGGAATAGACAAGGGCGGCGAGACTTGCGCGCCGAGGGGATACTTTCACACCCTCGCAAAGGGTGTCCAAATGCCTATAAATACAGGTCAACCCCTTCTCATTCTACACAAGCTCAAAAATTAGAGAAAATCAGAGCTCTCGTCACGCAGATGTGGGGGTCGAGAAAGTGGTGTGTGGTCGCACAAGTAACAGTTGCGTTCCAGGTGATAGTTGTGCACCCTAGGTGGTTTGGGTGAGAAATGAAGTGGGTCGCTCAAGTTTGAAGTTGAAGAAGTGAGTGTCGCACAATTGGGTGAGTTGAACTTGCACACCGGTTTGGGCTTGTGCGCCAAAGACTTTCACGCCATCTTGGAACTTGCGTGCTGGTATTGGATAAGAGTGCTAGGTGTTGTTGGAGCACGCCCATCTTTTTGGAGCTGCACGAAAGCTGAAAGATAGATTGATACCTTCGGTGAAAACGGAGATCATTCTACGGGTAAAATTTGGACTTCAATAGAGAATCTACATACAAAAAAGGATTTATTCATTTGCGAAGATAGAATAACAGTGAACACTTTGGTTTTACGAAGAAAAGTGGTACCTAATACACATGACTGGTGTTTGACACCCTCGTTGTGCTTTGTAGAGAGAAGAAGAACGATTCGTGCAACTAAACTCAGATCTACACAGAAAGAGGGAAATACATCAATACACTCAAGTGTCATTATTTGGAATTAAATGAAGAGAAGAAGAAGATTTAGTGCATTTTATTATTGCACTAAAGTAGAAGATTGAATACAATAGAGCATCAAATCCGGACTCTGATACAAGCATTGCCTCATGCTGAACAGGAGACAAAGACTTCAATGCAAATCTATTGAAGAGACATTCATGTCTATAAACTGAGTGTGACTTCACCAAAAGAAGTGAGCCAGGGGGAGTCAATGGGAGTGACCCGAGGGACGTAGTGAGATACCCCTGATCTTTTGTAAAGGTAGTGATCCTAGGACAGAGTGACTATGTTTGAACCATTGTAATCCAAAGCTAGTGAAGTTTACTGGAATTTGGTATGACTGACAACATGTCGACATATACTCTTTGGACGTAGCCCTTAGTGGTGAACCAAGTAAAACTTGTTGTTTCATCTCTTTGCTTGTGAATGTTTCATTACTGATCATATCCATCATATAAGTTTAACTAGTTCCTACCAACGTGGTAACAAGATCATTGTTTTTAAAAGAAAATGTTTCCACCCTGATTCACCCCTCCCCTCTCAGGGTGTCCCGGGGTCCTACAATTTATATAAATTGATTAGAATACAACTTTTAGTAATTTTACTTTTGCATTCAAATTATATGGCTATGATCAACTAATGGAATATGTAAATGATGAGATTAAATTCAAGTAATTTGGTTATTTCATGAATTTTAAATTTGAAATTAAAACTATATTCCCGACATAATATTATTTGTTGTGTAGATTAAAATGTTTGAATGAGACAATACAAAAAGGTAATAAAAGGAAATATAACTAATAGTTATTACAATAAAGAGGTAATTTTTTCTCAAGAATATTAATGTTAATAAAAACAAGTGAATCATTGAAGATATATAATATAATATGAGTTTCTACGGAATTATATTTTGTAGAATAAAATATTTTTGAAAAATAACATGCATTGTATGAATGGATGATGAAGAGTTACTGAGCATTTCATTGATTATAGTTATAGTTAAAGGTATAATAAATTTAAGAATATATATTATATTCATTAGTAACTATTTTTTTTATTTAAAATACATGTTCATTTGATTAAAGAAAAAAATTAAATTGTAATTCAAATTTTTTTGTTATTTAACATGGAGGTTTCATCATATATGAATAGAATATTGATGATTATATCTAGAAGATGATTTGGTGGAAAGATTTTTATACATAATATCATCTAGTTGGATATTGAAGAAGCAAGGAATGTTAGTTCCTTATACTGATCATGACGTGACATTTATGTATTGAAACTTAGAAGTAGAATGGAATGATCTATAAACCGACTCATCCTTGTCCTAAAATAGTGTGTGATTTATAAATGTGGAGGGAATGAACCTTGGTTGTCTATGATAATTTCATAAATATTTTTATAATTATTGTTAGTATTTCTATCACATCACACATCATTGGTTTGTGGTACTTAGATTATCTGTTTATAGGTAAACCAAGTAAGATCATATTTTTCTCTGTAATATCATTTCAATATTTTGTTCATATGAATGATTTTAAAATGAATTTAACTAAATATTGAATTTTGTTTCTTCCAATGAGGTAATAGATCTCGATGATTAGAATTAAAAGAAGAAAATTTGAATTCTATATTCGCCCGAATTCACCCCCTCCCAGGGTGTCCGGGTTCACTATAAGTGGTATCATAGGTCATAGGTTTTATTGAGGATACAACCTTGTATATTTAATTTATGAAGACTATTTAATATATAGAATCTCTTTTGAATGAATAAATATTTGTAAAATCATAGAAGATATTTTGGTTCAACTTAACCTTGGAAGTCCATTAAAATGTATGATTAATTTACTAGAATATTATATATTTGTGATAATAATGGTTACATGGAATGGTATCGTAAAAACAAAGACAATGAAGGTAATTTATAGAATAATGAGAAGTCTTTTACATTCAAGAATGAATTAATGAATTTGTAAGGCGTAAATAAAGGAGAAAAATTATAAATGTGTTAAAATCACGGGTTGATCACTCACATCAACATTCCTAGAATGAGATGAAGAAGGTTTCGAGTGAAAATAAGAAATAATAAGTTTATCCCATGATCATGAAGAATAATAAAGAGACCTGATCATATGGGTTCACTAACAACACTAAAAATAATGACTTAAAAGCTGGAGGTACCACCCCTATATAGAAGAGGAAGCATGGTCTAGGGATGTGTAACAATGGTGAAAAAATTGATAAAATATACAAACATTTTGTGAATATTTCTCTTAAAAAGAAATAAAATCCAATGGTGGGGATGTATTCAAGAGATAAAATCTAGGGAGAAGTGTATACAAGTGGAATTATTCAAGTGAACACAATTAAAATGATTTTGAAGAATACCTGGAAGAATGAGTTGGCATAGAAAGAAAAACTATAATCATAATTTTGAGACGTATTGAGTTAACCCTCTCCTCATGCATTTAATGCTCACATATAATTATTATATTGACACATGATTAAGGGTGAGACATAATACAAGGTGTATATGAATTGAACAGAGATGGTTCATGTTGAAGATATGGATGATTTTTAAATATTTTAATTCACTATGTGCGAACTTATATAGAATTTATATGTATTTATAAAACACATATAATTATGCTTGGAATTAAATTTGATTTTTATTGAAAATAATTCATGATATGGAGTTTTATTCTGAAATATAGTCACACACTATGTGTAAATTAATGTAAGAATTATATACACTCTATGTGTTTGTTAAATGATGGAGATTCAAAAGGAACCATGTTCACAAATACTGTTTAATAATTTATCTATGAAGAATATAATATAGAACTATATAAATATTCTAAAATAATTTAAAATATTATCTCTGAAGTGGAAACTCATCATGAGTATGGAATAATTCAATGAAAAATATTTCATCAAGAAATATGTTTACCAACTAATGGTGAAATTAGTAATTTCAAATGATCTTATAATGTGAATTTGTTAGTAATTTTTTTTAATTTGTATAAACATGATGAAATGAAGAAGTTTTGATAGGTATATTGATAAATATAGATTGTGAAAAATGAAATAAGTACCTGATGAATTTATGGGAAACATATTGAAGTTGTAGAAATGATTATTCTATCAGATCACATGAATCAAGATAAAAAATTATCCTAGAAGAACATTTTCTCTAATTATCATGAGCACTGTAGAAATTATAAATTATTAATGTGTAGAGGATATTTTTATATGAACCATATTCCAAAATAAAAATATAAGAATTATCTTTGATAAATGGTAATTTTGGAAAGCCTTAAATGAAATTTCAAACAAATTTCTAAATGATTACAACCATGGATTATAGTGTTGGAGATTTTAGGAAATTATAGTTTTAAGTGGTATCACTCACATGACATCAAAAAGTGATTTAATTCGGTTCAAAAGTGAAATATTTATAACCATAGTTCCTTAATGTTTACGTATGAACTATTATTTTTTGGGATGTTCATATTATTTTGGTAAAGGCAAAGGCTTTTTATACATAAATATTACATATATATTGATGAATATTCAATACATTTCAAAAATATGCACCTGATAACCATAAATGTTTGGTGCCTTTGGAGACTAGATACAAAATATTATTATTTTATGAAAGATCTTCATTATCTCCCCAAAATATTTTCTCGTTTACATCTCTTTAAGTACATACCCTACATAAAGCATTTCTTCATTATCTAGGGAAAAGAAATATAAGAAAGGGTGGGATCAAATGATCCATAAGGGTAAACATAGGAGATACCGATAAATGATCTTATTAAAGAATAAGATAAGAATAATGGTATGTGATCATGAATATAAATTTAAACATTATAACCAATCTATCAAAGATCATAAGCATGAGTCCTAGAATAAAGCTTTATCATTTCAAAAGACGTAATTAATAAGTGTAAGAAATCATTATAAATTAGTCATAAACCATATTTTCATGTTATAAAATTATGTTATCAGCATAACTATAAAAGAAATTTCATATTTCATGGTTAATGTAACATCCTATGTCAAGTTCTATATATTGGTTCCTTGAGCCAGTCGGTTAAGTAACCTCAGGCATGTCTCCCAGTATGCCAGAGGCTGCCAACTAGAAGCGAGGGCCTAATATATATATAATGGGGCAACTATACCATATTTATCAATGAAACACAATAGCATGAATAAATAGGAATAAACAAATGATATAACTAATAACCATAAAAAACTAGTATCACATGATGAAAAAAATAGGAATACAATATCCAAAACAAAATATTAGATATGTCATCATAAATACATGTTGAAAGTCAATTGTAATGCCAAATAAAGAAGCACTAAAACTCCCAAGTGATCCTCAACACCATTTTCAGTTCCCTCATCTATACTCAATCCCAACTCATCAATCTAACATAGGGATATTTCCATTATTCTATCCTAAAAATATGACGTCTACCTTGGCATCGATCAGGTTGGTCGAGTAGGGTGTGAGTACAAATTTGTAGGCCACCACTACCAACATATAAAATAATATTAAGTTAATGAAAGTGTATGTAGTTGTATAAATAATATTGCACAATTACTAAAATAAACAATTATCACATTTCAATTTTCTTAATTTGACCACATATTTTACCAGGTTAATGAAGAAACCCACCCAATCAATACCTAGGTCATCCCATGTCGAAGTATGAACTATCCCCATGGAATATCACATATCACGGAGAGAATCACAATTCTTTTTCACATGTCCTTTCATTTTCCATTAATTTCAATTCATATTAAGGTTATTTAGAACCCTATTCTAAATCCAATATCATGGGTGTTGAATGTCAAGTGTACCACCCCATGTGTATTTGGAGAATTAGTTTGTGTCCCACATACTATGGGTATTTGTGGAATTAATCTATATCCCACACAATAATATTCATACACATACATTTGGGTCTATAATGTCATGGAAAGCACCTAGTGGATTTTAGAGTGTTAGTCCATGTCCCACAAACCATTTATCAATCAATCACAAATCACATTTATCATGATTAACCAACATTAACACTTTTAAAACAACTTCTCATCATGTTATTGCATTTCAATTATCAAAGAAAAACTTGGATAAAAAATTTATGTATCAAGGAATAATTTTAAAATTTCACCATTAAACCCTTCCTAACATTTAGTCACATAAATATTTTACATTTCAACATTAATCCAAATATACCTTTATTCCGATTATTAACCAATTCAATATCCCACAATTTTACCAATAAAAAATCACATTAACCCATCAACACATGATCAGACTTCAACCAATTTCAATTTACCGAAGTTTAAATCAATTAACTATAACATGTAAGTTCAATTTAATCAAATCAATATCCAACGTAGTTTCCCAACCATGGAAATTGAAATTTCATAATTTCAGACAGGTAATTAAATCATGTATATGGTATTTGAAATTTAGAGCACCTACCGCAATATCATTGAGGCACTCTTGCAAAAAAATCCCCAATTGAAGAGAAATATTCAATTAAAAAAAGAATAATGTGATCTATATTTGAAACCAAGATCCAAGATGAAACATATTATATCCATCAAAACATAAATCTATATCCGTTACGAATGAAGTAAACATCCCTTCAAAAGATGGGATAATGGAAAGAGAGATGTAGGAAACCAATCAGAATTAGAATCTATTACCAGGATAGGTACATATTCTTCAATACAATAATTGATTTATTATTAACTAAGTTTCAAAAGCCTTAGAATCCTCATTGAGGATTAAAAAAAACAAAAATGAGTTTTTTTTTCTGTGTGGGGAGACTATGGGTTAATATAGGGGGGTTCATGATTTTTTTATAATTTTGTGGGGGATTAAAATGCTATGTGCCTAGTCTCATGTTTGTGGTTCACAATTTTACCTAACCATATGACTCCTCTTATGGTTCACACGTTTTTTAGTAAGACAGAATGCAATTTACCAAAACATGGGCCAACCATGCAACCCCCCTCTATTTAGGGTTGAATTGTTTTATAGGGAAGGGAACATGGTTTGGGAAAACTGTGTGCCAACAATGAACTTCCCAAAACCCATTAAAAAATGTCTAAGTTTACCCAAAATGTCCTCAAAGTAAACCCAAATCAAGTTATAAAAAATAATGTAAAAGAGAACCAAATCATGAGATCAATATATATATAGAAAAATAATAGGATCCTACAATCTCCCCAACTTATAATAGCTCATCCTTGAGATGTACTCCTAAGAATCTCTATGATTCCAAGGTTAAAAGACCAGGACATTGGGATTGCATATCTAATTCTATCTCCCATGTTTCCTCCTAAACATGCCCATGTTTCCACATCACATGAACTGTTGGCATGATATTTCCCCACAAATCATTCTCACTGTGATCCAAAACACATATCAGATGCTCCTCAAAGATGCATTTGTCTCAATTTCAACATCATCCATTTCAATCAAATGATAAGGGTTGGGGTGATGCCACCAAAGTTGTGACACATTAAAATAATCATGAATAACACTATACCTATATGGAAGATCCAATCGGCATGCCACCGACCCGATTCTCTCTACAACCTCAAAAGGTCTAATAAACCTAGGCCCTAACATGACCTTACTCTGAATCCTATAGTGACCTAATCTTGGATATAACTAAAGGAACACATGACCCCCACTATATACTCAAGGGGTCTTTGGTGTATATCATCACATGAAATCTATCTACTGTGAGCTGTAGCTATATACTTTTGAATTAGTTGAACCTTCATTGATGCCTCCTCCACGAGACTCGGTCCCTATAGCTCTGACACTCCAGCCTCCATCCAGCATAGAGTTGATCTTCATGGCCAACCATAAGGATCCCATATAGTTCCATCTGAATAGTTTTTTGATAACTATTATTATAGGAAAAGTTTACAAGTTCTAGGTGATTTTCCCAAGACCCAAAAAATTCAAGAACACATGATTGTATAATATCATCAAGCACATTCATAGTATGCTATGAATGTACATCTATTTGTGGGTGGAATACTGTACTAAAAAAACATATGTTCCAAATTCCTTTTACAATCCCTTATAAAAGTAAAAAGTTATACAAAAGTCACAATTTGAAACAATTCTCCATGGAACCCCATATAGAAAGAATATCTCTCAAGCATAGATATATCTAAACTAACCCACTGAGAAAGTCCCCCATATTAGAAATAACTATGCTAATTTCGTCAATAGATTAATAACCACCAAAATAACATCATTATTTTAAGGAATCCTTGGGAGGCCCACTACAATCTCCATGGAAACATCATTCCACATCTATTATGTAATGGGAAGTTGTTTTAGTAATCCATTGAGTCTTTGATACTCGAACATCACCTATTTACAAGTATAGAATCATGTTACAAACCCAAAAATCTCATTTTTCAGGTATGTCCCCCAAAACTATTGATGTAGGTCATGATACATTTGGTCCAAAATCAGATACATTTCCCACTTTGAGGCATGAAATTAACATATTAGTTACTTCTACAAAATTGTAGGAACTAAAAACCAATTCATGACATAGATGATCTCATCCTCATATATGGTCCAATATGAACTTGACTCCCAAACTTTATGGATATATCTCCGGGTCAATAATCTAGATCCTCATACTACCTCTCCCTGATCTGTCTCAAAGGTGTATACTTTACTAAAATTGATTAGAGGCTCATCCTCTCCTAGCCCTCCTAAACGACAACATGCATTTCATCCAATAAGGTCATAATATTCCACTCCAAACAATACTCCTTAACCATTTTAGTTTGGGTTTTTCTACACAAAGTGTCAACATCACTATTTATTTTCCCCATCATATATTCTATCTAAAAATAAACTAATAGAATATACTCAAACAATAAATTTTCTGGGATATTTAAATCATAGTGTGAAAATATATACTTTATGCTATTGCGATCAGTATGCATAGTAAAATTCTCACCCAAATATAATGCTGCCAAAACCTCGAGTCATAAAAAACTATAGCTAGATCGAGGTCATGTATTGGATAATTCCATTAATGTGGTCTCAAATATCAAGAAACATACATGAAAACTAGACCTCCCTATATAAAACTACTCCAAGACAGATCCTATAAGCATCACAAAAGACCACATACTCCTCACGCATCTCGGGTAGGATTAAGATTGGTGTCATTTTCAAGTGCTTCTTCAACTCTTGGAAGGTATTATCACAAGCTATAGACCATTAAAAATTTATCCTCTTATTGGTAAAACCCGAAAGAGGTGTTGTCAATTGGGAAAAGTGCTGGATAATCTTACAGTAATAGCTAACTATCCCGATAAAACTATATATATAAAATATGGTCTTGATATATTTCATAGATACAACTTTTGGAACCTTCAACGGGTTTAAAAACACACCTTCCTCCTAGAGGATGTTTCCCCCAAAATGTACATGATAAATCCTAAATTTCCACTTATATATTTTTCCAATAGCTGATGATATCTTAGTGTACTCAAGACAATGCCATGATTTTGGGAATGCCAATCATGAATATTGGATCACACCAAGATATCATCCAAAAATGCTAAAACAAACTAATCCAGGTACGGGTGGAAGATTTTTTTCAACAAGGTCATAAACACTTATGGTATATTTGTTATCCCAAAAAACATCATGAGAAACTTCTATAAGACATATGTACTTCTAAAATATATTCTCAATATATCATGAGGTCAAACTCTCAAACTATGACACACCAATATCATGTCGATCTTCAATGAAAAACATGATCCCCTCAATTAGTCAAAGAGACCATCGATATATGGAAGAGTATACCAGTTCTTCACAATCATCCAGTTCAGATTTTGATAATAAAAACCCAAGAGAAACATACCATTAGTATTATTTTAAAAAAAATTAAAGAAACCATAGGTGAAATACTTGAATAGATAAACCACTTTTCCATAAACTATTCCATTTTATTCTTGAATCTTGAATCTCTATCGGTTCTATTTTTTAAGGTGGAATGGAAACTGGCATAACACCAGACAAGAGATCAATAATAAATTCCATATCTATCTCAGGTGGAATCTCTGAGTTGTCATTAGGAAACACATCCTGGAACTTATCCACTATGGGTGGAAATACATCATGGCCTTCACCACTATCATCTAGCAAGGGATTCACCACATGGGGTGGAAAGGTCCCCTAGTTGATGAACATTCTCGGCACATCATGACTAGATATCCCACTCCCCATAATGAATGTAATTATCACCCTTAGGAGACATAAAATTCACCCTGCCTTGGTAAAAATCTACGAGTCCTCGATAATATACTAACCAGTATATACTCAAAATTATGTTAATGGATGATATTCTAATGATGTAAAAATCCCCTAGAAAATTATACAACCCAACCTCGAGAGAACACCCCTTGTATAAACAGATTTCCCTTCACTATACTCCTAATTGTGTATCGATTGTCTTAACCCTTCTCTCAAATTCCACTTCTAGACTCATCATTTTCAAAATTTGGGTTGATATAAAATAACAAGCAACACCATTATTAAATAAGAAACATGTTAACATAGAATATATTATAATAGTACCTCTAATGATCGATGTTCCAACCTCACTATCCACAAGTTTAGGTTTTAATGCGTGTAACTATCATTCCCATATTCCCTATGATTCAGCTTAAGTCTCCTAACCTACATCACTCTCCTGATATAAGCACTCTTTACCAGAAGCACCTCTTCCACTACCTTGACCTCCATAGCTTGTATAACTCGAACTTCCTGGTTTACATGGGGTTGAAGAACTCTTTAAAGTAATATGATTCTTCCTACTTCCTCCTCACTACCCATCTATCATGGGTTAATTTAGATCAGTTGGAGATGTACCTTCCTTCCACAGGATCAACACTCAACTGGTGCTCAGGGACAATGTCTACAAAAGTTACCATTCCTATGACACTGGTGGAAAAGAATTTGGGTAAGATCCTAAGTAACTAATACTTCCCACTAGAAACTCTTCATTCCAAAACTATGGTCACCATTCCCATAAAGACACTTCCTTCAATAGGAATATGTTTCCCTCGATCTTTTATTATAAACCACTTATCCTCCACCAGAAGCCTCCTCTAAGATCCCCTCAGATATGAGAGTCTGATCAATCGCCTCAACAAAAAAATTTAATGGAAATATGTTAACCTTGGACTTAATCTCATACTTAATCCCATCCTAAAAAATCTTTCCATAACTATCTCAACACCAACCATCACTGGAGAAAACCACTTCAAGTCGATAAACAGACCAACATAGTCTATCAAGGAATTTCTCCCCTAGGACAGCCTCATGAACACTAATTCTCTCTACTATCTAAGTATACTTGGATAAATATTCTCCAGGAAATTGTCTTAGAATCCATTTAATATGATGGTTTCCAAATACACTCTCTGTGTCTAAATATCCCACCACTACTTATTGGATCCTTGAAATATATAAGCTTCTAGTTAGGCTCATTTCTTAATAATAGTCTCAAAGTAGTCCATAATCATCTAGATAGACTCAAACATGAACTAAATTTACTCAGGCCCATCCTCAAAAGTGAAATTTAAAATGTTCTACAACTAAACCTCCCATGTCAGGTTAGAAAAAATCTTCACAAACCAACCTGGGTCTATATCCATAAACTACATAAACTAAGAAAGGTTCTCACATAACATCTCTCTGAATTTCTGACCTAGAAGTATTAGAGCCTTAGGTTCCATTGTTGGTGGATCATCTCCATCCAAAACCATATGTCATTCTCTCAACAATAATAATCTTGGATTCATATCTATAAAATTCCATACACACATCTTATTAAAGATTTCACAACATTACACAATTTAAGGGATTCACATAATGTCATAACAAGTAATCACCTAAGACCTGTCACATAGTCAAAATTGAGGCACTATCACTACCCTAAAGAATCCTAAATCTAGTTTATAGTTAAAAAGGGAAAAAATTTCATCACTATTCATGTTTATCATTAGAAGCCTATTTTTTACATCTTTCATCATTTACATCTTTCAATTTCGTATTAGAAAACATTTTAAATTCATTAACACAAGCAATGAAAATGTTTTCTATTTAAAATACTTTTCCAAAACATACATTTCCATTCATGCCAGAAAATGATGTGTGTCCCAATAAATCTTGAGAACCTAGATGGGGCATGTATTATCAACTCTCATTCCATACATGTCCATGAGTCAAATCTCATAAAATCTCATAAACAAAACTAAAATCTCCCAACAACTTAATCACTTGAGGTTAAATACCATCCAACTGCGACAACACACATCAATAACAACAATACCACCATCGATACCTGGTCTCACCCCCATACATGTATTACCTACTCCCAGGAAGAAGATTTTTTTTCCATGGACTGATTAATAAGTGTCCTATATACTTTTCCTAAACAGTGTGAAAAAATAAAAGAAAATAAAATGGGATTTGATACCAATTTCTGACATTCTAACCTAGGTAGCACATACTGGTACCCCAAGTCAGCTAATTATGTGATCTTGGGCATGACTCCATGTATTCTAGAGGCAAATGACTAGTAGAGTGGTTGAATATATATAAACATGGGAACATATACCCCCTTAATCAAAGTAAGAAAAACAACATAAATAATTAATAATAGCCAAATTATATAACCAAGAACCAAAGAGAATAGGCATCACATGATGACTAAAACCTGAATATAAAATCCAAACCAAAATAGTATATTTTTAATCCTAAAAATGTCTCAAGAGTCAAATGGGAAAAAAAGAAACACTAACACTCCCAAGTTGGTCCTGACACCATTTCGGGTTCTCCTGTCCATGCATCATCCCAAATCATACATATAACATTTGGTTACTAAACTTATCTTTTCATACAAAATTGAAATCTATTTTGGTATCAATAAGGAAGCCTGAGTAAGGTGTGAGTATAACTCAATATGACACCAAAAAGGGAGACTAAAAAACCCAGTAAATAACAATTTATGTAGTTTTATAAAGAATAATGTAAAATAAATAAAGTAAAGAATTATCACATTTCATTATTATTTAATTGAACACACAATTTTTTCGGTTCACGAAAACATCCAACCCAAAAATACCTACATTGAATGCTGATAGAGTCCGAACTTTCTCCATGGGATATCACATATCATAGAGAGAATCAAAATTAATTATCACATGGTCATTTATAATCTATTAATTTCAATTCATATCATGTCTATTTGGGACCACAATCTAAAGCCGATCTCACGGCTATAGAATGTTGTGTTAAGAAACCCATGTGTATTTAGAGAATCCTTTTATGTCCCACACACTGTGGGTATTTGGAGCATCAGTCCTTATCCCATAAATTATTTGCATGCATGCATTTAGGTCTATAACATCTAGGATATCACCCCATGGGTATTTGGAGCGTTAGACTGTGTCCCACAACCCATTTATCAATTAGTAACATATCACATTTAACAATGATAATTAATTTTAACCCTCTGATCAACATTTATCATCATGGTGTTCAATTTCAATTATCGAAACAAACATGGATCAACACTTTAAATCTCAAATTATAATATCAAAATTTCTCCACTAAATCATTTTGAACATTTAATCACGTAGTCTATTAAGCTTTTGAGGTTATACAAGTCATAACTTATATTGCATTATAAACCAATTAAATATCCCATAAATTTAACAATTACACAATCCTATTATCCAATAAATTTCAGGATCTCAATTCAACCAATTTTAATTTCCCCATGTTTAAACCAATCCACTATCAAATGAAAATTCAATTTAATCAAATCAATATATGATGCAATTACCCAATCATGGAAATTGAAATTTTATAATTACATAAAAGTAATAAAATCATGAATATTGGATTTGAAATTTAGACCACCTACCTCAAGAGAATTGATGGACACTCTGTAACAGAAATCCCCAAATAGAAGCAGCATGTTCATCTTCACAAAGAATAATTAGATTTAGATCAAAAAACTAGATCCAAGATAAAATGGATTATATCTATAAAAAAAGATATATATCCATTAACAATGGGGGGAAAATCCCTTAAATAGATGAGACAAATATAGGAGAGATGGAGGGAACCATTCCAGATTTGAATCTCTTATTGGGAGAGGTACTGAATCATTAATCTGGTATTCAATTTTTCATGAATAGTGTTCAGAAGGACTTGGGATCCTCTCATGGGATTTAAAAAATGATGGAATGCATTTATGACTGAGTGGGGGTGATTAGGGTTTAATACTATGGGTTTTTATATTTTTTTATAACTCTTAGGGGGGACTAAAATCCCAAGTACATAGTTTTATATATAGGGCTCATGGTTTTCCCTAACTGTGTGCCTAACTATGCCCCTCCTCTTTTGGGAAACACAATTACTACTAATAAGGAACACCATTTCCCAAACTCTACTCCAACTATTCATTCAGTCATTATATGAGGTTGAATTTTATGTTGGGTTAGGGTGGATGGTTTGGGAAAACCATGAGCCAAACATGTACTACACAACACCCCAGTAAAATCTCCAAAATCACCCAAAAACTCCCCAATAAAAATCCCAAACCAGATATGCCAAAAAAAATTTAAAAATATGCCTAAAAAATGAGCATGATACATCTCCATAAAATGTTATGGATCTAAAAATTAATTAAAAAGACCATAAAATTTCAATGGATCATGAATCAACACCTATTTCCCATAGCGGAACAAGAGCATTAACTTTTTTCCCATAATGGATATAGAAAATCAATTGGTTCCCTATTGTGGATCAAGAAATCGACTTGTTTCCCATAGAGGATCAAGCACATTGTCTTGTTTCCCAATATTATATCATGAGATTTAATAATTTATTTATTGAATTTTATGGTAATATAATAATGTGACACACCATCATATAATGAAATCCATACATATATCTTCAAAATAAAATGAAATATCCATCACATAATCACATCATAACCCAAAAAAATAAAATAGGTTTCATAAATAATTAATCAATCTATCATTGTATAACCCATGAAAAATAAATGGGGTTAATAAAAATATCATCATAATAATTATAAACCATCCAAATAAATAATAAATAGGGCACCATTGGACGACATCACTATAAAATCAAAATAAAATCCGATGTTTTTTCTTTGATGAATAAAAAGATCATTAAAAATATTCTTGAGAAAAATAAAATTTCAATTATGAAATATTATATTTAAAAGATAATAAATTTCCAAAATACTATTAATTAAATTTTAATTTAAAAAAATATGGAATCTTGTAATGTAATCTTTAACTCATTAATGGGTTGTGATAATTGGAAATTTCATTTATTCCATATTAGGTAAAATAAAACATTCCTTTCACATGTTTGGAAAAAGGATTAAAAATTAATTTTTCATAAAATGGAAAGAATATTTATAATTAACAATTTACTAATTTTTTTAAAAAGGATAAAAATAACACTAAATAATTCTTATATAGTGGTAAAAACACTGATGATTTTTTTATAATACATGGTCACAAAAGAGAAAAACTCCCAACTAAATAGTAAAACATGTTTGGTTTTCCATAAAAAAATTATTCCAGTATCTTTTTCACTTCAATTGATATAAATTAAATTAAAAAAATTTATTCTAAAAATATAAATAGAATATAATGAAAATTCGATTTATTTATTAGATAAAATCATATAATCTCCTCAATAAATATTCAAGCATAAACAATCCTAGATAATGTTGGATTAAAACAGAAATCCCTTAACTAAAGTCTCTCCTTTCCTCATTAATATTTAATCCTCATGTATAATAAATATAAATTCTTATTAATTATTTATATAAATTTACTTATAAATATCATTACATGTATGATTAACTTAGGATGTTTTAGCACCCATTTATTAATTTTTTTTATTAAAGTCACTCTTTTTGGGGATAACTGATTCATTTTTCTTTCATGTTTTGGTTCGACAGTCTAGTTATTTTTACATTGATCACCGTTCCATCATTTCAATAATTTTAATCATGATATAAAAATTAAATACATACATTATATATATATATACATAAATAAATATTATATACGGAAAAATTAATTACACCGTTCATGGATACAATAGGCCGTATATATGCCTGAATGTTGTTTTCATATTTCCTTGAATAAAACCAATGAAAGGTGAAAAATAAATAACCATTATAGAATAATTATTATATAATAATAATAATAATAATATATATATATTTATAAATTACATCAGTATCACTATCCTTGTAAATTAGAGATGAAAAAATAATCACATCACTTTGTGGAGGGGTAGTCCACAGGTATGTGTGAGAGACATTATCATTTCCAATGGTCTAGAAGGTAAGAATATAGATGTTATAATATCATAAAAAAGCATAATTATTTTATAAATATAATATATAAACTTTAAACATATCTTAATAATCATCCATTAAATTTGGAAATGAAAAATGAATTGTATCGCTACATGGAGACGGTAGACTATACATACACATGTGAGATAATTTCACTACACATTTGATGGGAAAGAGGGTAGAAAATGGTGGTTTAATAATCATAATAACTATTTAATATATTTAATATTTTTAATTTATTATTTAATTAGGAACCTAAAATATTTTTAGGAGGTAAAATAAGAATTATAAAGACGATGATCCATTAAGGCGATTACAGCTTCTTTGAAACAACTCTTCAAGATATCCTCTTAAGGAACCTAAATTTGGTATTTTGGAAATAAAAAAACCAATTGATTATGGATAAGGTAGTATAGAAGATAATTTTAATGGTTTTTGTTGATATAGAATGCTCAATGTGGTGTGAAGAAGAAAAAATGAGAGGTTTCCTTTTATAAGTGAGGGGAGGGGAACTCTTGGAATTTTATAAGATATTAAAACATAATAAATTAATTATATTGGGAAAATTCATCTAAAAATCTAGGTATTTGTAAAAAGATAATATAGGTTTAAAATACCATAAAATAATAATATTTTTACATATTGAAGTTATGATTTAAAGCTTATATTTTTTTAACCCTTTATTTAGCATATTTTATCCTTAATCATGAAAAAAAAAATTCAAGATCTTAATGGGTTATAATTTTACTTTTAAGTTGAAAATTGGATTATAAATGGAAAATATGTGACATTTCAGGACATATCATATATAACTTAGTCTATTTCATGGTTTTTTATTATTTAAATAATTTAATAATTTATTATTTTTGATAAAATATCATTAATGTCAATTTTGAAAGTATTCATTTTATTTTACATAAAATAAATAAATAATTTTTTTTATTCAAATATAATACTTGTATGAAACACTAATATTTCATATTCATCTATAATTATTTTGAAAAACTCTAACTCATTTAAATTATATTACTTTTAATATTTTTATAATCATTTATTTTATTTTTCTTGAAATTGATGAGTTAATAAGTTGGCATGGAAAAATAATTAAAGGTAATTATATAATTATTAAAAATTAATAATTTATTTCAATCATGAAAATAATTTAATTACTCTCAAAATAGATATTTATATTCGTTCATAGCTTTATTTTGTATGTATGTGGACACATAATATATTTTTAAAAGAGAGTGACATTTTTTTAACTCTATTAGATTTAAATATTATATAGGTCATTTTTTGGGACAATTGTCCCTTACAAAATTAAATTTCATTAAAAAGGTGATAAGGGTATAATTAACTTCATTTAATAATATTTATGATAAAAAATTATTGTCTTATCACTTGTTTTTAACCTATATTAAACTAGTTTACTATTTACTATGGTGATAAATTTTTCCATGGATACAATTTATAATGGCTAAAAACAGAAGGCTCCAATTTACCAAATATATAATATAATCATCATTAAATACTACCAAAAACTAATCAAGGTACTCGAGAAGATATTATGGGAATTAGTAAGACCAAATGACATCACTATAGTTTCATAGTGTCTGTGCCTTTTATGGAATTATATATTGGGAATATCCTCATTCTTGACCATCTATTGATGAAATCCATAATGAAGGTCAGTCATAGAAAAGTGATGAGATCCTCATAGTTTATTAAACAAGTCATAAAAATAGAATATTTAATACTTTTTCATGAATGTGGTCTTGTTATGGCATCAATAATCAATGTAAAATCATATTAACACATCTTTATTCTTATCATGAATAATTGGTGAACCCCATGGTGAAAAACTTAGTTAATTGAATCCCTTTTCAAGATTCTCAAAGAGTTACATCCTCAATTTATGCAAGTAAATAGAGGTCTTTATATATGGCGTCTTTGAAAATGTTGTGACACTATGTATGAGTTATATTAAAAACCCACCTTCATGATTTTTTGGAAGAACATTCAACTATTCTAGAATGTGATCAACAAACTCCTGAAAAATATGAATATGTTTAATATTTAGTTTCTCCATAACCATATGAGATAAGAACACTTTTGAGTGGGAATTATTACCCATAAAATGGATGTAATTTATTTCAAAGGTTCATATATATCGTTTTATCGATATATAATACTAAGTTTCTTCGTCATATTGAATATAACTTCCCTCCTCAAAAATTGAGTTGTGATTTATTTATAAAACCCAATCCAATCACAAAAATAACATTTAATTCAACTAGGGGATGAATAATAAGATTTACTAGAAGCATATTACCACAAAATTAAATCATATAAGATTCATTGTCTTGTGATTAGATCATCATACCATTTGGGGGTTTTACTCTTTAATGAAAATGTAATCATAGAGGTGGTAAGTTGATACCCCTAAAACATTTATTATATATAAAAGAATGGGTAGAGCCTATGGTAAATTAGCTATTAAAATTTTTATATCTATATTTTTTTGATAATTTAATCTTACAAAACATTAAATTAAATTCTATTTTATTTCAAAAATATTATTTATTATTTACTTGATATTGATTATTGGGTGTTTTTACTTTTTAATATTTTTATGTCCTAAAAAATATATCAATCTATGTAACCCCCCAAGATGAAACATCAACCACTCTTAATGGGCCCAATGATCTACCCTCTTGAGAGGTCTATGCCTTATGGACCACACAGAGGATGGTGGATCATGGTTCATTCTATAAGAACATGAGCCCATGTACCATGCCTTGAGTGTGCGGTTTTTCATCAAAAGTGTTGGGAATTGGTATCTCGTATATCACGCCAACCATGTGTGTGATATGTGTTTTTATTCTGACTGATCGATGTCATATTATGGTTGTCAAACCACTTTCCCTTCTTATCTTATAGTCGATGGGGGAGTCGTTTTAAAGCTTATTGTTCATCCTTTTTTAATCTCAACCATCTGATCATTCTTAGTTACATACGTGGACATCCGTTTTTTTCTATTATCCCACACTTGTGTTTTGAATTCCTATACCCATCCGTTCAAATTCTTTTCTTCATTTATATTATCTGGACAATCCATTATCTTTGTCGGGTATCTTATTATTCTCCAGTTGACCAAAATATTCATAATTATAGTTCATTAAACCAATATTTGTTTCATCTTTTATTTTTTTTGAAGCCTGTTTATTACCCATTTCAAGTTAGTTTTCAATATTTTATTGATGGAAATTTACCTTTGGTCTTCATTTATACATCTTCAAAATACTATTTGATCAATACATATCAGCTTTATTCGACTAGTTTGAAGCCTCCCCTATTGGATGATTAATTTTTTTTGAGTCACCATTGGGTTTTACCAATGATTTTCACTTCAAATCACTATTGAAAATTAGAAATTGTGGGTGACTCGAACCACCATTGGAATATTACTAACGATATGTGATTTTACCCACTATTATATCCCAATGATGGGTTAGTGTCCCACCACCAAACTTTAAAGTATGTGATTTACCCACCTTTGAACATTAATAATGTGTTATTTTTTACCCACTTTAAGTAATTCCTATATTTCTATGACTTGGCCAATCTTCATCAAGATTCTATAGGATCTCTTTCTTCTTCTTTTATGTACATAGTTTCATCACGATTCTTTCTTATTCTATAGAGTTCAATGTTTTCTCATCAAATATTTGGAGTTTTCTTAATGTATTTTTTATTTTTATTAGAAAAATATTATTCTTCTTTCTATTTATCTAGAATATATACATGCTATTTCATTACATTAGAAGAATATTGTAGCCTTATTTTCATTTAATTATTGGTGTTTTTATAACTTTTTCTTAATTGAATAGTCATAATTTATTATCTATATGTATCTTCAATATTTTTTTGAACCTACTTTTCAATGACCCACTATTAGAACCCGAACGTAGGCCACGAGACACCATTTTAACCCAAAAATTAATCGTCAATCACCACTAGAAATCAAATGGTACCTATTTTTTTTATTCTTCTCAGGATTCCATTTATTGTTATGATGAATGAAATGACTTCTTATTTTGTTCAATTATTTTTATATTTTATTAAAAATTCAACAAAATCCCACACCATATTTTTCCACCATTGTAAATTTCCAATAATGATTCATGCGTCATAACTCTCTATTCCAATGGTAGGTCATGACCCACTGTAAGTTAAAAAATATTTCCCAAATTTTTATTCCTTAATTTTACTATATGCTTTTAAATTAATTTTTTTCAATGTTTTATTATGTCCTGATGAAATATTAATGAAAAATGAGTAAAAAATAATTTTAATATTATTTTATACACCCACATACATACACTTTAATAGTTTATATGATGCTCTATTTTTCTATAGTTTTATCTATATGAATTACATAGAATATTATGTGTTTATTTTACATTTATAAACTACATAAAATTAATATTTATAAAATATTAAATGTTTCATTTTAATATTTTTTGATTAAATATAAAGTCTTATAGTGTTTTTCTATATCATAGATTCAAAAAACAAAAGGTAAGGTTAAAATTATAATATTGTTATAAATCAACATGTTTTTTGTATAAATTATACATGTAAATGATCTTATAGATCCCATTTTTAATGTTTAGGGAGATTTATTCAAAGATATAACACATGCACTAGTACAGATTATTCATTCGATAAGAATACAATGATACATTTTATGCTTCTCCCAAATTGATCAAAAATCTTTTTCAACTTTTGTTCTTTTATTGTGATTAATGTAAATCTTCATGTATTTCATCTTCCACCTATAATGTGATCAAAGAACATGAGATGTAATAAATTTCTACATCATTTGGTCAATAGTTATTTTAATTGTTTTTGTTATTTTCTCTATTATAATAATTCTAACCACTTGTTTTTTCTATAGAGTTTTAGTTTAAAAGTTTCCCATACAAAATATTTCACTGGATTATTCCTCCCATCTAAAAGTAAGGTCAGGTTATTACTTCTATAAAAAATTGAGGTAGGTTGTGACTCCTTCCAAAGTCAAGGTTTATACCACCATGTTTAAAAAAGGAGTGATTTTATTTTTTATTTAATCGAGTTGTCACTCACATTCCAAAGTGAGAATTTAGTGCATACCAGTATCCTCAAGGATTAATGGAGACTGATGATAGGGATAAGATATTGGTGATCTGAACCTCTATAAAATCTTCATGTGTTTTCTGTTTTATTTCTACCAATTGTTTTTAACAATGTTATTAGTATTCGTAAAATTAATTCAAAAAAGACTATTTACCCCCACTCACCACAGCCATACCATGGGACCTAACAATTGGTATAATAGGGAAACTAATTTTATGGATTTGGTTTTAATTTTTCATTATCTATTTCTGAACAAACCATTATGATTGACATAAAATATTGATGAAAATATCTAATGTTTTTTATAGCTAATTAATATTTGGAGATCTTGAATCCCATCAGACCAGCTCACTTAAATTGAAGTAACTATCTTTACTCAAAGGAAATAATGGAGGTATTTAATAAAAATATAGGTCTTTATTATTGGGATATACTGTTTAAACCATATAAAAATAATAAATTTCATTTATAGAATCTAATGGTTAATGATGCTAAAAAATGTGCATTTAATTACAAAGTTATAAATTAATTATGTTTCTCTTAATATAGAAATATGTATATCCATATTTCATCCTATAAAACTACTATTGGTATCTATAGGACTTTAAAATTCACTTATCAAGGAACTAATAATTTTCAGAGTACCAATCTAGTTATAAATGGAGTTGAGTTATATGAATTCAGAGTGACTAATGAAGCAAGAATAAATGAGAAGGACAAAAAATTCAACAAATTTTTTAATAATATAGTTTCACTTGAATAGACCAAGATGGATAAAGATCTCATTGAATGACTAATTCTAGATTTACCCAGTAGATTGAATTAAAACAATATTTCTATTGATAAAATAAAGGATTTTACTGAATAGTATATGGATTAGTTTATAGGACCACTTATTCAATATGAGTTGAAAATAAATAATAAAAATTATTATGTCCAGGATAACAGGAAAGGTAAAGAAATTAAATATAATATAAATGTTATTTTTAATTTATCTGATTCTGATTTATAACAATGTGAGAATGATGAAATTTAAAATTTCACAAAAGGTGGCTACAAGTACATGGTGGGTAAGAGAGGCCTTATGAAATTTCCTAGAAGAGATCATAAAAATGATGAGAAAAGGGTAGTAAAAGAGGTAAAAGAAGTAGACTTGGTGTTTCTTTATTATTATGGTATAAGTGGTGGAAATACGGTCTTATAAAATCAAACTAAAACAAATTAAAACAATAAAGAGAAGCCAAGAAGTACTATAACGATCCAATAAAGACATATCCTGAAGGATAGAGTTTTAAAGAAGAGTTAGAACTATTTGATATAGATTATGTTATTGAAAAAGAATATAGAAATCTATGTTTAATGCCTAGTGTATTAAATGTGGTACACTCTGATTATAATTACAGATCTAGTTATGAAAATGATATTAAAATTTAATTTAAATAATTAAATATTCAAAATAAAATATTTTAAAAAGGATATCATGAGAATGGATGAATTTTATAGGGAACCACAAAGAAAAAATTAAAAATTTTGAGAAGAAAATAAAAAACTGAATGATTCTATTTTATGTAATATAAAAGGGAAAATGTTGTTACTTTTGAACTAATTAATGTTAAATGTGAGAATATGAGATTAAAATATTTCTTGTCTAAAAATTATGAAGATCAACCGAGAATATTTAAATTGATCTCTAGTGATTTAGATAAAATTGAATATGAATGAAAGCATATTAAATATGAAAATATGAAACTGAAAAATTCAAGATCTTGATAAAATGAGAAAATATATGATGACCTGGATGTTATTAAAAAAGTGAATGAAAACCATAAAAAGAAAATAACAATTTTGAAGAGAAATTATCTATCATTACTTGAGGTTGAGATAAATTTTATAAGATAATGGCTATGAAAAAACCTAAATATCTAGACCTCCAGTGTGGTTAAACCCATTCCCACTCTCATCTTCAGAATTCACTAACGCTTTAGATTTACCTAATATTACATTGGTTGCTTTATTTAAGAAACACCACCCTTCATTTAACAGATTTGATTGGTTTTTTTTTGTTCAGGGGTATTTCAAGATCAAGTGACTGTGAGGGTATATAATTGAGAACATAGTTGAACTATAGGATTATTTGAAGAAGACAAAGGTGTGTGTTAAAAACTCATCCTTCACTCTAAGGAAGAAATTATTAAAGGAGTCATCCATTTCAATTATTTAAGAGAGAATATTGATATAATTTATAATAGATGAATTTGTGTTAATAATAATGAGGAGAAAAGGATGTAGATAAATAAATAAGATTTAATTATGGATCAAGGCATAAACAAACACAAAATAAATTTGGAGGAATTTATAAAAACTATAGAAAGAATGGACAAACAATTTTAAGATCTTATCAAAAATGAACCAAACATCCATGTAAGTACACTTCATCCGCAATTATATATGGTTTCGAATTCAAATAATCTCAGTATCTTATTTATTCAATTTTTGAGATCTTTCATTACATAGTGAAACTTTGTTGTGTATGGTTTCCCACTTCATCCTTATAGTTTATTTAGAGTAAAAAATTTATTTTTGTGGTGGTTATCAAAGAAAATTACTCTTGAAACTTATAACATCTCATCTTTTAACTATTGTGGTGGAGGTACTCTCACGTTCAGTGATAACTCTAAATGTAATGTTAATGGTTTTATATAAGTTGTTTTTTTAACTTAGGTTACAATTTCTAAAGAATTTTGAGTTGAGGGATTAAAATATAATTAAATTTTCATATCACAACTTTTTGATGATGGGATGAGTGTAGAATTTAAAGATAATATATGTCTTATTAATAATGATATTTTTTTTATTTTATTCTAATAGATAATAAAATATATATTCTATTGATTTTTTAAAACTAATCTAATAGAATTTAAAATATATTAATGTTTTATTTAAATATTAAATTTTATGGCACAAGGTATTGGTATGTGTTCATATTGAATAGTTATACAAGTTTGATAAACATGAACAGGTCCTGGAACACCTAAAATTCAATACTTGTAATTATTATTTATCTTATTCGCGTTTAAAAGGTATATATCAGAAAGAGTCATTTATATTTGTTAATATAATTAATACATAAAGATTCTTAGAATTGATTCATATGGATCTTTTTGTACCCATTAGAACTACTGTTTTAGGTTCTAAAAGATTTTTTTTATGATTTTAGTAGACTTACTTGGACTATTTTTATATCTCAAAAAAAACATTAAAAAAATTTGTTACTATCTGTAAGAAAATTAAAATCCAGAAAGATCTATTAATTTCTCCTATTAAAATAGATAAAATAGGATTATTTGATAATTTAGAATTTGTAAAATAAGTAAAAATGATGGATTTACCCATAATTTTTCCACCCATATAACCCCCAATTGAATGGTGTTTTTGAGGGGAAAAATCAAACTATTTAAAAATTTGAAAGAATAATACTTAATTAATTCAATATTTCAAAATATTTTGGGGTCAAATCAATTAACACTTCTTGATATATGTTAAATAAATTTTACATCAGAACTTTGTTAAGGAAAACTCTATATGGTCTATTTATGAATAAGAAGAAAAAAATTTGTTATCTTAATGTTTTTGGATCTACTCTCTATATTTTAAATACTAAATATAATCAAGAAAAATTTAATACCAAAATTGATAAAGGTATAATTTGGGATACTCTAATAATAGTGTGAATTATAGGTTTTATAAATAAATTTCTATGGTAATGGAATAATTTATGAATATTACGTTAATTGGAAATAAATAAAAATAGAGAACTATTTCCGTTGATAATGATGTAGATTTTAAAGAATTAAACTTTGTTAAAGATAAAACATAGAATAATAATGCATCAGTTGAATGGGATCATATCTCATGTCAATCTTATTTATTAATTTGGAAAATTCGAAATCCACTCTTTTGAATATTTTATAAGAAATGTTAAATCTATAATTAGAACTAGAAATTTGGTTTTAATTTTTGTTCTGTTTCTGCATTTTTTTAAATATTTTCTTCCTATTAATAATAAAAATTATTTGAAATATTATAAATATGACAATTACATGAATTATGTACCTGAAAAGTTTGATAGAAACAAAATCTAGAATCTAGATGTGTTACTTAAAGACAAAATGTCCATAGGAACCCAATTTATTTTTTGAACAAAATTGGATGAATCTAGTAATCTAGTTTAAAATAAGTAAAGATTAGTGGCCTAAGTCTATCTTCACAAATAATGAATTGATTTTAAGGATTTAATTACACCCATGTATAGATTAGAATCTATTCCTATTTCATTACCTTTTTCATGTTTGAAAAATTTTAAACTTTTCAAATGGATGGAAATAGTGATATTATAATTGGTGTAATTTTAGATTATGTTTTCTCTAAATAACATCTTATTTTCAAAAATAATGAATTTCCAAATCATGTTTTAAAAATTTCTAAATCTTTATATGGTCTTAAGAAAGATCTTAGATCTTGGTATAAAAAACCAACTATTTTTTAATTCAAAATTCTTTTGTTAAAGGTAAGGTTAATCCAAACTTATTTATAAAAATATTTTCAAATGATATATTTATTTTATATATTTATTATGAAAACATTGTTTTTGTTCTAAAAAAGATAGAATTTGTAATGAATTTTCAGAATTAATGACGAATGAATTTGATATAATCCTTATGGGAGAAATTATTTTTTTATTGTTTTAAAAATTAGAAAATAAATTATTTTATTTTCTTAAATCAAGATAAGTATTCTGAATAACTATTTAAAAAGTTTATATTTTATTCTTATAAAACATTGAGAACCCCTATAGGAAAAAAACTCTAAACTGGAGGAAAATAAATCTACAATTTCTATAAGATATAAGTTATTTAGAAGCATGATAAGCAGTATTATTTATCTTACATCTTCTATTCCAGATATTATGTTTATTATTTCTATGTGATCCAGATTTCATTCAAAGACAAAAAAGTCAACTTAAAGGCATTAAAATAATTGTTATATATATCAAGGGTACTGATTGTATTGTACTATTCTATTCTAAACATAATTTATTTAATTTACTGCATTACTATTATTCATGAATTTGGTGGTTGTAGACTTGACCAGAGATGGACTTCAGTTTTGTGTTACTCTTCATGAAAAAGATTAATTTCTTAGAACTCTAACAAACAACTATTAGTAACACTATAAAAAAATGAGGCTGATTATGTTGGTGATAATTTTCTCTATTCACAAAGTATTTGGATAAAGAAAACATAGCATTATTTCAATATTAGTTTGATAAAATTACTATATAATATGATAATAATATATCTATTTTAATTTATAAAAACTCTATTCAATGTTGAAGAATAGAACACATTGGTGTTAGATTTCATTTTCTTAGGGATCATGTAAATAAAGGAGATGTATTTCTATTATTTATTCCTAAGAAGAATAAATTATCTTGTATTTTCACAAAAACCATTTACTCCGTTAAATTATACAAAATGAAGTTTAAATTTGGTATCCTTGAACTTAACTTCTCTAACAAAATTTCCTCCATTGATAAATCCATTAATTCTTTTACTTGTGTTATGTAACACATTAATATTTCAACTCTTCTTAAATGATAATTTTATATTTCTAGTAATAAATAAATTGTTAAAATAAAATTTTCCTAATTTTTATTTATATGAATACTTAATTTTATTTTTATTAGGATAATTTATTACTTTGTTACTTTTAAAGTAATTGAATTTTTACTAAAAATTATTTTTTATAGTACTTTTATTTTTGATAAATTTAAAATGAGGTAGAATTTTTGGAATATTTGTTTGTTTTCTTTTAAGTTGTTTGAAAATTTAATAAATATTATTTTTATAATTTTAAATAGGGGGATTTTATTAATTGGGTATTAAAAGATTCATATCTTCCCTTGTTTTGATGAAATACTCTTACATAAGATTTATTTTAATTATATTTTATTTAAAAAAATTCTATTTCTTATTAACTTTGTTTTTATCATTGGTTATTTTTACTTAATATTTTTTAAGTGTAAAATATATCCATCTGTGAAATACCTCAAGTAGAATCATTAACCACTCTTAAGGGGACCTATATGTTTACCCTCATGGGAGGTCCAACCCTCGTGTCCCACACAAGGGATAGTGGAGCATAGTGCATAGTATAAGCATGCGTGGAAATGTATGTGTCTTAGAGTGTGTGCATTTTTAGTGCAAGGGTTGGGCATGTGTAGCCTATATGGATCGTAGGATGTGCGTGTGCTGTGTCTTTTTGATCTGACTAATTGATGGTGCATCCTGGCTATTATACCATGTGCCATCTTTACCTTATAAACAACGTGGGATTCCTTTTTAAATGCTAGTGTTTATTCTTATTTAATCTCAAATGTATGATCATTCTTGGTTATACATGTGGCTGTCTATTGTTTAAACCCACTCTCAATTTTAGAATTATTATACCCCTTTGTTCAAATGTTTCTCCATTCATCTTCCATGCACCTTCCAACATCTTCTTCAGGCGTCTGCTTGTTCTCTAGTTAATCATAATCTTTATTATTCTATTTTTTTAAACCAATATTGCATTCATCTTTTATTCTTCTTCAATCCCCTATTTTATCGGTATTTTTTTAGGTTGCAACATCAGTTTGAAGTTTATTTAACTTTCATCTCAATGTCGTATTCTTCAAGATTCTCTTTGCTCACTTCATCTTGACATTCTTCAACTAGTTTTAAGCCTCCCTTGTTGATTCTTCAAATTTATTGATTCACCATTGGTTTTTACCAATGGTGGTTGAATCAACTCACCATTAGAAAGTACCAATGATGAGTGACTCAGCTCACCATTAGAATATTACCAGTGGTAGGAGATTTTACCCTATAGTGGGTCAGTGACGCACTTCCAGACTTCAATGGTAGGTGATTTACCCACCAATGAACATCAATAGTGGTTTATTTTTTATTTACCCACCAATGGTCCTTCTTTTTGTTCTATGACTTGGTTGAACTACCACCAGGATCCTACATAGGCTCTATATTATTCCTTCACGTGTAGTGTTTTATCTCTTTCTGTGTAAAGTCATTAAATTATATATTTTACAGTAGATTTATTTTTTATATATCATGTTTCTTTTAGTCATAAATTTTAATTTTATATCTTTTGTTTTTTAGTGTTTTTAGTAGTTTATTTATGGTGTGGTATTTCTTCTTCGCTGTACATTCCCTCAGTTGTAACATCTTCAATCTCCAACATGAGATCCTGCTTCTACTATCCATTGTAATTGTTTCGTCATAAAGTTTTAGGTTGTATAAATCTATTTTATTTCTTTATCAAAAAATAATAATCTTCTAAATCATATTTATCAACACCATATTAATTATATTTTATTTCTTAAAAAGCGTAGAAGTAGCTTTCTTTTAATTTCATTCTATAATTTTTTATTATTTTTCGATTAATTCAATAATAATAGTTTTGTTTTATCCATATGTAACATTGATATTATATTTGACAATAATTTTCAACGAGCCACCATTAGAACATATTGGTAAGCCATGAGTCACCATTGTTTCTCAATAGTGTGTCATGAGTCACTTTTAGACATCCAATGATATGTACTTTTTTATCCTTATCATAATTCCATTTATTTCCAATATGAATGAAATTACATTTTGTTTCATCTAATTAATTGTGACTATTCTTAAAAATGAAACATTAGATTATAATTTCTTTTTCCACTATTAGAAATTACCAATGGTGAGTCAGGATCCACCACTCTATGTTCCAACGGCATGTCATGACCCACCATTATTTAAAAAATGATTCCATAATTATTCTTTCTTAATTTTAATTAATGTTGTTAAAATAAATTACTTTGTAATTTTTATTATTATTTAATATTGAAATATTAATGAAACATGTGTAAAAACGAATTGTAATATTATTTTTATATACTCTTATACATTCTGTTTAATATTTCATACAATGATATATCTTTCTACAATATTTTCTATATGAATAATTTGGAAGATTATTATAATTATTTTATTTATTATACAATTATAAATTCGTCAGAATCATTATTGTTAAGATATTAAATGTTTTATTTAAATATTTATTAATTAAATATAAATTTTCATTGTGTTTTTATTTTAACATATATTTAACAAATAAAAGGAAATAATCATATTATAATGCTTTTATACACTAACAAGTGTTGTGAATATGTTGAACACATACTCACTCCTCTAGATCTTAGTTTTAATGTTTCAGTAGATTTCTTCAATGATAGAACACATGTACCAGTGTAGATGATTAATTTGACAAGAATAGAATGGTACATTTTTTTCTCCTCTCAAATTGATGATGATACTTTTTTGTCTTCTATTCTTCTGCTGTGATCACAATAAATTATAATCATTTTCATCTTCTACCTATGAAGTGATCAAAGAAAACGATATGAAAAACATTTCTACATCATCTACTAAAACGCTTTTTTATTTAATTTTTTTATTTTCTATACTTTAGTGCTTCCAACAATAAGATTTCAACTAGAGTTTTAGTTCAATATTTTCTCATCCAAAAACTGTCATTGGGTCATTACTTTAATATAGATGGAATGTTTGGTTTTTCCTCCTAGAAAAAAGGAAATTAGGTAATGACTTTATCAAAATTTAGGGGTTATACCATAGGGTTTGAAAAAGGTACATATATTTTTTATGTAATCATGTTTTCACTCCAATTAAAAAGTGAGTATTTAGTATATACCAGTCTCCTAGAAGAGTAGAGGAGATTCATGAGAGGACTGAGATCTTTGTGATCCCACCCACTATAAAATATTCCTTTCATATATATATTAGTTCTACTATAACTTATAAAACTATTATAATTATGATGAATTATTATTCATAATAACAAATCAAAAAATACTATTCACCCCCCTCAAGTCACTACATCCATACCCATGAACCTAACATATACATAATCAAATAAGAAATTAGATATTCTAGAGTAGATTATATGTGTATCGTTCACCACTTAATTCTCATTACCCACTTTAGTAGTCATGATCACATGATATATCCATTTATATATATTCTAAATAGGTGGTCGATGCTGATCATCAAAAATCATTAGTTTGATTTAATAGATGGTATAATGCCCATATTCGATGAATTAGAAGAATTGGAGTGTGGTTGGTGCTTAGTTGGTTTCTTCTTTCTTCCAATGAATTAACCATCCTATTTTTTCCATTTCAACATTCAAAAGCTTTAGTTCATGGCTATACATATTTAAATTATATTCTACATCCATTCGAACAATTACCATTGTGACGAACCAAATATATTCACCACTGAAACTGGCACCAAACCCAGCCTGTGACAAGGCCTGAAGGGAATTATAGATCCCCATGGGCGGTGACAAGTGCTCGAGTATCATAAAATGAGAGTTGGGAATGATTCACCTGAGTTTATAAACATAAAACAACAAATGAATCCAATAAAACGAATCTTGAATTTTCAAAACAAACAATCATTAACCGAAATTCAGAACTGAATTACATGGTTTAAATCAACTCACCAAGATTATAAAAAAGGTAATAAACCAAAATAAAACATCCCAAGAACCCTCATGGAAAGGGGAACCACCTTCATGAAATCTCTACAAGACTTCACCACCAAGGACCTGCTAGAAACCCAAACCACTAGCACTAAAAATTGTACCAATCCTGTGGGAAAAAAACTAACAAAGTCTACTTACACCCAAGGGTTTAAGTAGGGTGTGAACCTTTTCCCAGTAGGATACCACCACTATGTGATTCCATGTGATAAACATTGAAAGATGAAAATCAATAATGTCATCATAAATAGGAAATTCTTGTTACAATTTCTAAAAGATGCAACTTAAAAATTTAAAAAAAGTTGATGTAGGCTATAATTAAGAATCAACACTTTATAAAATAATATCAACACTACTGAAATTTCCAGCCAACTATACGATTTGCCGATGGTGATCCCAAAGTAAATAATGAGCACAAGCAACAGGAAATAACCCCTAGACACTAGCTCATTATGTGTCCCAAGTACCTCGTATCTTGGTGAGAGTATCCATCATAATATCCATTCTTGTGCATGAAAAACTAGTAGGGAACATATCCATAACCCAATGGTCCCCAGTAATCATCATCATAGTTTAGTTAGTGTTGTAAGCATCAAACTTACTATGTGAAACTATGGCCAAACCCCACAGATTCACTCACATACAAGTACACATCCGGCCACCTAGATACTAGGGTTTCTCCTTGTGCTCAAACACGTTCAACAAGTTAACAAATATAATTTTCACATGAAAATATCATTTCCACATCACAAGACCACCAAACATCCCACATGTACATCACACAAGTCACAAAATCCACTTTTTCATTCAAATCAATTTTGAAATCATACTCACAGAAAAAATAGTCCACAACACTTTTCACATTTATTGAACACTTCCACAAATATTTTAAAAAAATTTATAAAACCATTAAAATAAATTATAAATCACATAATAGCCCACTAAAATATCATATAATACTTCTTTCATCAACAAAATCCATTTTTCAAAACACACACACAAAGCATCCCACAACCATGTTTCACAACACTCTTACCATTTGATAAAAAATATATGCACTTTATAAAACATTATAAAAAAATATTTGACATCTTAATTAACCACCATGCCTTTAAAAACCTCATATTTGGTTGAAACACTCACCAAAAAGTACATATACACCCTTTTCCCACTTTGTTTAACCAAACAAAACATCCGTCATTTCTATTAAACAACCCCAAGGGGTGTAACTATGATTTACACACAAAACCCATTTCAAATCCCTCATTAAATTCCAAAAATCATACCAATACCAATACATATCATAATTGGAATCCCTAACAACATTTATTAAACTACCCCCAAGTGTTATAAAAACAACTCAATTAACACCACAAAGGAACACATGAAAAACACACGTTTTCATAAATCACTTCCAAGAAGTAAAAGATGGTTTTACACATAGAAACCATTCAAAACCCCCATTTCAAGGCCCATATGACTTGAGGGAATTAAAAAAACATAATTTTTAACCACTTTAAACACCCATAATCTACATTCATTTGTTATAAAATAAACCCAAACATTACACCAAGAATTACCCATGAAAAGCACCCAATTTATTGACATAATGCAAGTATAAAAATTAAACGCTTATGAAAATCCATTAAAATGGTTTTTCCCCACAAGAGGCATATTAGGAACATTAAAACCAATAAATCAAGAAAGATAAATCATCAAAAATTTCTTACACATGGTACCACCTACCTTTTAAGTCAAAACCCTTGAATCATGGTGTGAAACCTCACCCACACCTCCACTATACAACAAGAAAGTGAAAATGAATCCTAAACCATAATATTTCACAAAAAAGACCACAAATCAAACCCTAGGTATGAACCCTAACTTCTGGACACTCTATAAATTCTTGAAAGTGGGAGGACACCCTAAGGAGATGGATGTAAATGAAGAGTGAAACACTTACCCAAATAAATATTGATGAAAATGACCCAAATACACTAGTATTTGAATTTAAAAACAACCATAAATGAAATTTTAGTTCTAATAAGTCAAAAGAGGTCATTTAGGAACTGGAATGGGTAAAATAGATTAAAAATAGAAGGTTTTATTAAAGGATCATTTTACCTCTTCAAATCTGGGCGATTCGTGAAATCTAGAGACGTTTCACCCAAATTCTAGATTCAATTGATCTCCAAATTGGGGGAGGATAAAATGGGTAATGACTTGTGTAAGTGGTATCAGTTTATATTTGGAATCACTGAAAAAACATAAAAATAAAATGAGATATTAAAAAATAAAAAACAATATTTAAAGCAGAAATGGGCTTTCGGGCCGGCCCAACACCTTATTAAAAAACATGAATCCATCATTATTATGGATTAATATGGGGTCCAAATGGATATGGTGGTTTTAATAAACAATGTTATTCCAATTGGGAAGTGTAATTTTTGTAAAATATTTAAAAATTAAGGATTTTTAAAAGAAAAAAAATTTATTTTTAAATCTGGAAATGAGCTCACAATTTGGACCAAATTTTGAAAACCCACCATTTCCCCCAAAAATGCAGGGAAAAGCCCCATTACAAAGAAAAGATAGAAATTAAATGAAAAATACTTTTAAAATAAGTCATAGATGTGAATATTCTCCCCCACCATAAAACTTTCCGCCCCTAGAAATCCACAACAAGGCCAGAAGAAAAAACCAAACCCAACTGATAGACCAGAAATGTATTCCTTCGCCAAGTTTAGTCCACCCCAAAAGCCAAAAACACCTCTAGTGATAAATTAAGAAAGGAATACTCTCACAAACAAAGAAAATAGATCAATTTATTAAAATTATCAAGAAAATTTAGACCTTATCCCCAAAAAGAAACTCCTAAAACACTATATGAACAAGACTCAAGTAATCTACTTAGATGAACAATAAAAATGAATGAGGTTACAGTTAATTTGCTTTAACTAAATTATTGGGAACTATACAATCTCAACATTTACCCTTGGTAGATGTTGGTTGTTAGATAGCTCTGAATAAGAATACCTCCCACTAGGACAAGAACATGGCCCAATATGAGTTAATATTATGGGGAGACAAAAATTAGCTCTCCACTAAAAGAGACAACATAAATTTTCCCAAGACATATTCAAGACACTAACAGGGGGAGGCATGAATAGACTTCCCAGTTCAAGGGGTAGAATTCCATTAGAACATTACAAAAGAACTTATATAAGACTTATAGTGGGTCTCCCCACCATAAGAACCAACTATCTTAACCGACCAGCACAATCTGGTACACAAAGACCCCAAAATTTAAAGAGTTGCGATGACCATATAGTTAGTCCTCATTGTTTCAGAAAACTTGCACTAACTATGGGGATCCTTATATATACATGGTTTTGTATGGAATGGTTACTACTATCCATTCACAAATTGTGTGCTCAACCTATCTAGTAAAAATTCAAACCATTATCCAAATACTCAGTCGATACTAAAGGGGGAAATTATGAACTCGGGCTACAACATGGAAACGAGGTCCTCCCACCTCTACCAACAAACGCGAAAAACTGGAACAAGATGATGACACCAGAGGTTTAAACTCATCTTATCATTAATATTGAGGATATGACTCATTAAAAGGGTTTTAACAACCCTGGTATTTCCCCCGACTACGTGCCACCTTCTACCCAGGACCTATGGATGGAGCTCAAATGATTGAAGTATCTTCGGCCTCGTATTTAGGATTTGGAACCCACTTGAACAAAACTTATTCTTCCAGTGATACAGACAACTACACCGCAATCCTCGATTAGTTTACCAAGACCTAACACAATCCAAATTCACTTTACCCTAACCCGACATTTCACAGAAATGAGGTCTTAGAAGATGCACACATATCACACCTTGTTTCTTCGGTTGAGAAACAACAGATGGAAAGGACGCATATGAACACCTTCATATAAAATATAATATTTTAACATTTTTCCAAGGGATACATACTCCTAGTATAACATATATTCTAAGAGGATTTCAAAACCTTCACCTTTACAGTCAAACGAGCAGATGAAATCACAAGGAATCACTGAACATGACCATTGAGGCTGATAAAAACAATACATGGAACAAGACCGTATGCCAAGTCCCTAAACAAAACACAATTCCAGAAAGTGGCCACAATAGAATCTCATGCCCAGATTCACAAAATTGGTGGTTTAACATTAAATCCTACTTCAAAGAAACTATGAAGAACCTATAGGCCCTCCTAGACACAATCGAGACACTCATCCACACTAACAACCCAAGACCACTTCCACTTTCGACAAATCAGGAAACTTAAGAGACTAAGGTCACTTTTAACCTTCCACAAGAAATATCCCACTAAAATATTATACAAAAATTATATAAATGAATGGGTTTAGACTCAATCAACAAATAAAAAAAAATATTCTTTATATTGATCAGTTGGAGGATTTTCCAATGTCCAAACAATCCGTGTTGCACTTCAGTTGTGCATTAACCCTTAATGGGGGCATACCTTATCCAAATAGAGAACCCAAGGATCCAACCAGTTGTTCCATTAGTCAAAACATGACACAAAACAGATCCAAACACATTAAGGGAACCACTATAAGGATGTCTCGAAACATATCTCAAAAGTGACTACTAACTTGTCCTTCTACCTAACATATCAACCAATCACAAACCCAAAACACGGTTTGAACAGGAGGGGTTATTGGACCCAAAACATCCCACAACATCCACATTTTCCAAAAACACATAATATAAACCATCCCAAAAAATTCATAAAGACATCATTTTTTCCTTTAAAAATATTTCAATGAAAACAAATGGTTCAGCGGTTAGCGTATCCACCAATGGTACCCCATGGGCCTCACACATGCATTTTTTTTCCACACCGGCCACCCTCCTCATATTTGACCCATCACTAATATAGTCATTCCATCAACCATTCATCATACCACATAACCCCATGCATGTAGTCTCTCATGGAAATACCAAAGGTTAGAACATAAATTCTTTCCACTTTTCAAAACCAAAATGGTCAACCAACACATCCTTTTTCACAAAACCGCTAACCACGAGATAAAAATACCTATTCAAATCTTATGAAACATTTTATAAAGACACAAAAATTTATATAAGACCTCACTTTCAAGTTATTCACATCAATTTCAAAACATATCATCCCATTAAAACACCCTTTGATTGTTTAGAAAAATATATTGGAAACACTTTTTCAAAACTGACTTCAATATAGTTTCGGCTTTCAAAAGAGATGTAAGAACACCATTTTCAATTTCAAAAAAATTCTGAAAATTCAGTTACACTATTTCATAAATCAAACCATTCCCAATTTATATGAAAATCATTTCAAAAAAACTTTATGCTTCATAAAACCAAGTCACTTTAAAACCAAAGTTCCAAGATTTTTAAACTAAAGAACACAGGAAAATGCGAAAGGAAACTAGTTTTAGTGGGTAACTTGGACATGTTGTTGGTGGGAATATTCCAATCACTTATACATCCAAGAGAGTGTTCTAGGGAATATCCCTAGTTCCATATGGATTTCCAGGCCCTGCGAGCTCCCTGAGACCATTAACCCAACTCTCTTCTCTTTTCTCTGCATCATCATCAAACCAAGAAAACCAAAGGGAATATATAAATCCCAAAATCCCCTTGAAACATGAATCTTGTAATGAGGTGTGGTGATTAAGAATACTACCCATTACTGGAATACCATGTCCCGACAATCCTAACTCTAGACTATCCCTACTCTTCCCCAAATAACATGACCCAAAGTGTTAACCTGAACCGCCTTTTATACCATTTTGTCCTGAACCTAATCTGGTCACCACCAAAAACGACAACAAATATAGCTCGTGAAATGTTCTTAAGGGAATTACCGATCCCCACGGGCTGGCACAAGTGCCTGGGTATACATAAAATGAGAATTGGGAATGATTTACCAGAGTTTATAAACATAGAACAACAACTACATCCAATAAAACGAATCTGGATTTTTCAAACAAAACAATCTATTAAAAAAATAAGAACTGAATTACATAGATTAAAAAAAACTCACCAAGACTATAACAAACGTAATAAACAAAAATGAAACATCCCAAGAACCCTGATGTAAAGGAGCACCACCATCAAGCCATCTCTACAAGACTTCACCACCAAGGACCTGCTAGAAACCCAAACCATTGCCACTAAAATCTATACCCAACCAGCAACAAAAAAATAACTAAGTCTACTTAAACACAAGGGTGTATGTAAAATGTGAACCAATTCCCAATAGGATACCACCACTCGAAGATTCCATGTGATAAACATTCAAATATGAAAAGCAGGCAAGCTTTCATAAACAATAAATGCTAGTTACAATTTCAAAAATGTGCAACTTAAAAATTAAAAAAAGTTTTCAATTAGGATATAATTACGAATAAACACTTTAAAAAAATCAACAATAGTGAATTTTCCAGCCAACAATACCATATACTAACGGTATGCACAGTGTAACTAATGATACAAGAAATATGAAATAAACCCTAGGCACTAGCTCGTTGTGGGTCCGAGATACCTCTTATCTCGGTGAGAGTAACCATCACAATATTTTTCTCATGAACGAGCCACTAGTAGGGAACATACATAAAACCAAGTTGTACCCAATCATCATCCTCATAGTTTAGTTAGTGTTTTAAACATTAATATTGTTACGTGAAACTATGGCCAAACCCCACGGATTAACTAGCATACTAGTACACGTCCACCCACAAGGATACATGGGTTTCCCCTTGTGCTAAAACAAGTAAAAACAGTTAATAAATTTACTTTTCACATGAAAATATCATTTCCACATCACAATTTCACCAAAAATAAAACATGCACATCCCCCAAGTCACAAAATCTACTTTTTCATTCAAATGCATTTCAAAATCATACTTACAGAAAAAATGGCCCAAAACACTTTTCACATTTCATTAAGCTTCCAAAAATCATTTAAATAAATTTCTAAAACCATTATAAGACATTATAACTGACATAAAAACCCACTCAAATATCATATAATACACCTTTCATCAACAAAATTCATTTTCACAACAAACTTAGACAAACCAACCCATAACTATGTTTCACAGCTCTCTTTCCATTTTCTAAAACATTTCCACACTTTAAAAAATATTCAAAAAAAAATATTTGACATCTTAAATAACCACCTTACCTTTAAAAACCCATATTAGGTGAAAAAACCCACCAAACAATACATATACACCGTTTTCCCTCTTTTTTAACCAGATAAAACATTCTGAATTTCCAGAAAACAAACCCAAGGGGTTTAACTATGCTTCTAAAAAAACCCATTTCAAATCCCTCATTTAATTCCAAAATAATACCAATACCAATCCATAATAGAATTTGAAGACATAAAAACATTTATTAAACTACCCCAATGTGTTATAAAAATTCTTCAATTAACACCACAAAATACACACATGAAAAAAACACATTTTCATAAATCACTTCCATGAAGTAAAACATGGTTTTACACCTTGAACCCATTGAAAACCCCCATTTCAAGGCCAAAATGATAGAAATAAACTAAGAAAATAGAATTTTAAACCCCTTTAAACACCAATAATTCACTTTCACGGGTTATAAAATACACCCAAACATTACCCCAAGAGTTACCCTTGAAAAGCGCCCAAATTCAAGCCATAAAGCAACTAGAAAATTAAACGCTTAAGAAAATCCATCAAAAACAGCTTTCGCACCAAAAGCAGCATATGGGGAACATTAAAACTATTAAATCGAGAAAAATAATTTATCAAAAGTTTCTTATAGATGGAACCACCTACCTTTTGAGTCAAAACCCATGAATCTTGGTGTGAAACCTCAACCACACCTCCTTAACACCACAAAGAATTGAAAATGAACCCTAAACCATAATATTTCACAAAAAAGACCCTGAATCATACCATATATATGGACCCTATGTTCTTGACACTCTATAATTTCACGAAAGAGGGAGGAAATCCTAAGGAAAAGGAAGGAAATGAAGAGAGAATCACATACCCAAATAAATAATGAAGAAAACGACCAAAATACACTAATATCTAAATATAAAAACAAACATAAATACAATTGAGGTTAGAATAAGGTTGAGGAGGTCACGTAGGAACTATAATTGGATAAAAAGAGTAAAAATAGGAGTTATGAAAGGATCCATTTACCTCTTAAAATCATGGAGGTTAGTGAAATCCAGAGAATTTTTTCCCAAATCTGTGATTCAATTGTTCTCCAAATTGGGGAGGAGAGAATGGGGAATACCTTAGGTAAGTAGGCTCGCGTTAGAGTTGGAATCACAAAAAAAACTAAAAATTGAATGAGATATTAAATAATTAAACAAAAATATTTAAATTAGGAAATGGGTTTTGGGCTGGGTCAACACCTTAATAAAAAACTCAAATACATCATTATTATGGATTCATACAAGGTCCAAATGGATAGCGTGTTTTTAATATACCGTGGTATTCCAATTGGTATGTTGAATGGGTCTAATATGTTTAAATATTAAGGACTTATAAAAGAAACAAAATTAATTTTTAAATATGGAAATGAGCTCACAATGTTGCCCAAATCTTGAAAACCCGTCATTTCCACCAAAATGCAAAGAAAACCCCCATAACAAAGCAAGGATGGAAATTAAATGAAAATTTTCATTAAAATAATTTATGTATATGACACCCATGGTGTTTTTTTCACATTTATTTCATGTATATGGATAGAATTTATTTCCAACATGTTATTTATTTGAGGGTTCATGAGACTCATGCTGCTTTTTATTATTTAAAAATTTGGAATAGTGTAAATTTAAAATTTATATTTCAACCTTGAGTACACATAAAATTATTTTTTATAGCTACTAATGTATTTTTAAGGTAACTCTATTCATAGTGTAAATTTTAATCCACCAAATATTAAAGCAATTTTTATTTTAAAGACCGTAATTAGACTAGAGGCATATCTTGAAAGTCTTGTAACAATTTCCTTATATGCAGCAATAGATTCATCACGATGTTTCATCAGATCATTGAATTACTTCCCTAAATATAAACATATAATAAGGGGGAATTAAATGATGAAAAATATCCTCTTAAGCTTATCCCAATCTATGGAGTCAATTTATTCCTCATGAATCACATTATTAACAAGATTATACTGTTAATCTTCTTCACTGTACGAACCCAGACTTTCTTTTTAGGTAAGTCTTTCTTTTTTAGTTGTTCTTAGAAAAAGAGGAGTTATAGAAATTTCAGGAGTACACATAGTGTACTTTAAGTACACACCGTGTTCCCGTTCTTTTCTGGTGGTAATGTTCTTGCCGTGTAATGGCCAAGAACATGGCCATGTGTGGTGACCTAGAGATTGCCTAAAGTAGAGGCCAAAAAAGGCATGTACAGGCCATGTACTTTTATAGAACACGATGTGTACTTTTTTTTCATTAAACAAACTGGGGTTGTGTCTGATTGAAAAAACACTCCTCTTCTTCTTCTGTATCATCCAGGATCATCTGTACAACTGCAAATCTTATAGAAGACCCAGACTCACTATCTGTTCTCCGATTCAAACTCCATCGATTTCATTGGAATCACATCGATCTATGAAATTATAGAGGGATTCAAGGCTTGAGGTTCATGTATATCATTTTTAAAATGCCGAGGTAGGTGGTGTGAGCCTTTTTGTAGATATTCTTTGAGTTATTTGTGCAAAATTTCCAATACCCTTGTTCGGGGTATTGCGTGTTTATGGTTTTTAGCCTTGTTATTGCCTGCTATACCTTGTCTGTTTGGGTAGAGGTTAATTGTTGTGAATAGGGTTAACCTTGACATGATATGAATGTTTTTCCTTGTTTTTCTGGTTATTAACCATTTGGTTTAGATTTTCTGTTAGGATTATTTGTTTCCATGCCTAGTACTATTAGGATAGAGTAATTTTATATAATACGCTATGCCATGCCTTGTAGATTTTTATCTAACTAGTACTTTGAGGTTTTCTTTGGCTGCTGATTATAGTTTTTGTATGATTGCATTACATGGGGCTACGAAAACCTGGTGTAGTGAGACCATATGGGAAATTGACATTCATGGATTTCCCATAGTGTATTTTATAATTATCACACTATGAGACCATAAGAGGGATTGACGTTGAGTGCTCCCTCAGAGTGTCTATAGTTATGTTACCAGACCATATGAGGAATTAAAATTGAGTTCTTCCTTAGAGTGTCTGTATTTTACCATTAGAATACTATAGGGGGAATAGAATATGACTGCTTCCTTAGAGAGTCTTTTAATTTTACATGACTATAGGGGGAATTGACGGTGAGTTCTTCCTCAGAGAGTCATCGTTATATCGTTGTTGTAAATTGAACCACAAGGGTTGGGCTATGAGAACTACCTAGAGGGTTACATAAGAATGTTAGCTAAACCCAAGGGGATAGGTTGTGAGAACTTTACCTTAGGGTTTATTGTATTTGTAATTAGTTGGATAAATTTTTGAATGTAAATTGATTGTAATTGAACTGGTAAGACTATTTACTTTTGAGTACTTCCCTGTTTATTATTTATTTTTCATTCTACCTGCCATATATTTTCACTGACTGTTAGGCATAGATCTTTGGGAGGTTGCCTACTGCGATTCATCTCACTTCTGGTTTGGGTCATTCTTTTGGGTCCAAACATATTATATTGTTGTAGGTATAGAAAATGGAATGTTCCCTTCTACTTCAGGTACATGATTACTATGAAGATAGAGGTCATGGGACTAAGAGGAGGTGTGTGATGCTAATAGAGTTTATCTATTTTCTTTCATACTTTGGTTTACTACTGTATTCCCGCATTGTGACTTTTTTTGGATGCTTTCCTTGGCATATGTATCACACATCATTATATAAATGTGGTCCAGTTTTTTATTTCTTCAATAATCCACTGTTTACTTATTTCATGCTTTTACTACGTCCACTTTTATATATATGTTATTTTCAATGCGTTACTCTGCCAATGAGGGAATTGTTTCCCCACTATTTCACACAAGTCCCTTGCTGCTTGTCGGCTACCTCTAGCCTTCGGGGAATTGTACTTGAGGCCATGTGACCAACCGTGTACGAGGAAACTCTGAGCGGCTTCTTAAACCAGGATGTTACAAAGTGGTATCAAAGGGATTAGTCTCTTCTTGACTTACATTTTGGAGCCTATAGCTAGGGATAGGAAAGAAAAAGTACATTGTAATAATTTGTTCTCTGGAGTAGCTATCCCATGTACAGGGAAAATCCAATCTACCTTGTTTTTTCTATTTTTCTGCTTTTTCAATTTTACAGTTGATTTGATTTCATCATTGGGGGATTCACATGTTTTGTGATGCTACATTTGATATTATTAAGGTTATATTTCTATTTCAACCTGATGAGATGAGTGTATGCCATCTCATTAATCATATAGGCACTTGTTAGAAAATCACATTTCATGCATTCCTACCATGCCATTTAGGGTGCATTAGTGATTTCATTTTGTTGTGATAGATGTTGTGATATATATGCATACTGTTGTGATAGATTTCTAGGTAGTATACCTACTTTTGATAGGGTATTGAATTGTGTAAGGTTTCATTTTAATGAATGCCAAACGTTGGTTCTTGAGGTGTTATGGGCCCTCATGAATCAGAATTCGGTGGATCATTACACTTTTAGGCTTGAAAATGACTTTTATAATATTACAAGCTTTGATTTGTGGGGATTATGGTCCCTCATGGATCAGAAATTGGGACCCTAATGTTTGTTTTAGGGTTTTCTAGCTTCCAGAGTACTTTATGAGGCTTACTGTCTGGAAGAACCACGAATACATGGCGTTTAATGATGAATACACACCACCTGACCTTCTGTTCAGGAAGGAACTGTTTTTCGTAAGTACACTACGTGTAATGTATGTACACGCCATGTAGTCTCTATCTATTTCACGGGATGTGTGGGCAGAGAAATGGGGTTGGGAAATTTTTGGGGGAACATTCCGTGTACCGGTTGTACATGATGTGTTGTTTAGACCATGAGTCCACCCATGTGACTAACATCACAGATGGATAAAACAAAGATTATACACGTTGTGTCAAGATTGAATAAGGTGTGTAGAGTGACCCATGTATCCAGCTTTGTAATGAACAACACGGGGCAGTAAAAGCATTCCAAAACACACTGTGTCTGGAACAAACATGCCGTGTAAAGTATGCCGTGTAACTGACAACACGGGTCGGTGAGGTTCGTCTAGTACACGCCATGTCTGGCACTAACACACTATGTAGTCTAGTTATAGGGAAACCATGTGGAATAGCTGTGTAGAATAACTTAGTTAGGGAAAGATGATTTTAGTATAGGCCATGCTCTAGGACAACACATCGTGTGTTTGGGGTGTTACACAACTTGGGATGGAAAAAGTACACGCCTATGTGAAGGTTTAATGGAACACACTGTGTAGGAATTTTACACGTTTTGTATCCATGTTTTCAAAAACATGAATTATTACTTTCTGTTGTTCCTTATTACACTTCTAAGTTTTAGTCCCTATTAATCTTGATCTATGGTGTGTGCTTGACCTTGGAGATTCATGCCACTGAGATTTCCTCCGGTTTTCTGCTAGGTATAGGGTAGTGATAAAATTCCAGATATGGCTGGTCAAGGACTACCAGCAGATCCTCTAGTTTTTCCCATCATGGAACCGACCATCATTATGGACATAGGTGCAGATGCACAGTTCTGAGAGGTCATTATATGGTTTATGCGGACCTTCCGAGGATTACCGCATCTTGCCCCTTCTATGGTAGAGTTGACATGGGTTTTCCAACAGCATCATCTTCCCACCATCAAGGGGAGGGAGGACCTCAGGATAAAGAGTCATGGATAGAAGAAATTATTTATATCTTCAAGTATCTGGAGATGCCTCCAGATCGGAGGATGAATCGTGCTATGTATATGCTTTAGGATTCCGCCAAGAGATGGTGGGATGTGATCTCATAGGCGGGATGCTAGAAGGTTATGGCTTGGGATGTGTTCCAGCGCACCTTTTATGACTATTTATACCCAGATACTTGGAGGGCTGATTAAGCCTGAGAGTTTATGAGTCTGGAGTAGGGTAATATTTCTATTATGGAGTATTCTTCTCTTTTCATAGAGCTTTGGTTCTTTAATACTATTCTAGGAGGTGATGAGTTATTTCTTGCAAAGAATATTGAGGATGGTCTGAGGCCCGACATTCAATATTAGGTGAACATCGTCAGGACGACTTCCATAACATCTATAGTCTATCAGGAACTAATAACATGGTGAAATCTGAGGGATTATGGAGTTGTGAGCTAGGGAGAATCAACATCCAGAGTTAGTATCCCTCCTACTGATAGTAGAAAGGGCCGTAAGGAGTCTACATACGGAGATCCAAGGAGACAAGAAACATCTTCTGGTTTCTAGGTGGTGTACAACTAGTGCGAGAAAAGTGGGAATATGATGCCACATTGCCGGAGAGACCCAGTGGAGTGCCGATCATGCAGAAAAATGGGCCATCTTCATCGTTTCGATTAGTTTTTCTCACCGGTTTCCGGTGATAGGGGTTCTTCTATGACTCCTCATTTAGGAGCAACACCACTAGTTTCTCATCAGTAAGGGAACATGAGCTCTTATGGCCATTCAGGTAGTGGTGGAGGTCACATCTGTGGTATCTAGTTGCCAGGAATTCAGTGACAACGTGGTGGATTAGCTTAGGGTGGTCAGACAGTGTCACAAGGTAGCAGTGTAGGTAAGACTTTTATAGTGGAGCAAACCTAGCAAGAGCAGGATCCAGGACCCCCTACAGTCGAGGTATGATCCAAATTGCCTTAGTTTGAGCTTCTTCTTTTTTCTATATAGGATATTCCCATATCTTTATATATGTTTCTATTGTGGAGAGTCTTGGGATTGGTATCTTTTCATCTGCTGATATCTTGATGCTAGACACAACATTGGGGATAAGAATGGCTAGTATACGTAATTTCAAGGATTGAACTATCAATGTTGGTGGGTGTCACATCCTATGGGACCTTTATGTCCTAGAGATGGTAGGCTATGTTTTCATTCTCATAATGGACTAGTTAGTTCCATTCTAGGAAGTTATATATTGCTATCTTCGGTGGGTGAGTTTCACACCACCAGAGGGTGGATCGTTTCTTCATAAGGAAGAGTGGGATGTCTAGGTGAGTAGAGCAGTACTAGAGCATCATTAGTTTGGAGGAGTTACAACCCAGACTGCTAGACTATATCTGGTTGACCATAAGACTTCACAGATGGACATTCCTCTAATGGTGGATCGTTTCAGGGATGTCTTTCCAAATGAATTTTTAGGTTTTCATCTGGAATGAGAGGTGGAATTTTCTATTACGCTTGGGATAGAAGTGGCACCAATGTCCATTACTCATTTCAGGATGGCTACACCTGAGTTTCAGGTGCTCAAGAAGTAGATGGAGGAGTTATAGAAAAGGGTTTCGTCTGACCAAGTACTTCTCCCTGGGGTTCGGCTATCCTGTTTGTGATGAAGCTAAATGTTACCCTTATACTTTGTGTGGATTATCATAACTTGAACCAGTTGAAGGTAAAAAATCAATATACCTTGCCAAGGACTGATGATCTTTTTGATTAGATTTGAGGAGACCGAGTTTTCATGAATATTACCATGTGGTCTTGTTACTATCAATTGCGCTTTAGACCATCAGATGTACCTCTTACAGCCTTCCAGAGCAGGTATGGTCTATACGAGTATGTGGATATGTTGTTCGGTCTCACGCAAGCGCCTACAGTCTTCATGGAAATGATGAATGAAGTGTTCCATCCATACTTGGATTCTTTCGTAGTAGTCTTCATAGATGAAATCTTAGTGTACTCTCACACTCAACATGACCGTGCCACACATCTTAAGATCATTTTGAGTACACAGAGATAGCATCAATTATATTCTATGATCTCAAAATGCCACTTCTGGATGGACAAAATCCACTTCTTGGGTCATGTAATCTTTGAGACAGGAGTATCAGTAGACCCAGATAAAGTGAGAGCAGTGGTTTCTTGGGAACAACTAAAGAAAATATTTTAGGTGACGAGTTTTCTAGGGCTGGATGGTTACTTCAGTTGTTTTCTACTGGATTTTTCATTCTTTGCAATGCCACTGATGGGCCTGACTAAGAAGGGTGTGAGGTACTTGTGGTCAGATTCTAGCGAGTCAGCCTTTTAGGACCTAAAAGGGAGGTTGGCTTTAGCATCAATACTTATTCTTCTAGAGCTAGAGAATATCTATAATATTTAGTAGGATGCATCCGGTATCAGGTTGGGAGTAGTGCTTATGCAGGGAGAAGGGGTCGTTGCATACAGGTCTCGGTAGTTGAGGCCACATGAGAGAAATTACCCGACACACGATCTCAAGTAGGATACATTCTTTCATGATTTACGTTGTTGGATACACTACCTTTTGGGAGTGAATTTTATATTTTTCACCGACCAAAAAAGTCTCAAGTATATCTTCACTCAGCAAGACCTCAATTTCAGACATCGAAGGTGGGTAGAGTACCTTCAGTCTATTGACTTTTATCTTTACCACACACCTGGGAAGGGTAATGCAATGGTTGATGCATTGAGAAGGAGGGCTCAGGTACAAGTAGTTCAGGACGCCAGCAGGGAGTGTCAGCTTATGGCTTTGTTCTCTGAAATGAATTTGAAGGTGCACGATGGACAGGGGAAGATGTTTCTATCTTATGTAGCTGTTACCTCTACTCTTCTTGATCGAGTGTGAATGAGGTAGCTATCAAATTCAGAAGTCCTAGTCATACAAGAGAGTGTGTCAGTAGAGGAACCTAATCCTATATGGACTGTAGGTGAGGATGAGATCTTCCGTTTTAATGGACGCATGTGGGTGCCAGCTGACATACATGGGGAGTTGATGTGAGAATATCTTTCTTAAATTTGGACATTTCATCCCAGTGTCACCAAGATGTATCAGGATCTATACCATCAGTATTGGTGCCCAGTAATGAAGAGAGATTTTACTGGTTTTATCTTGAGGTGTTTCACTTGTCAGTAGGTGAAGGCAGAACATTAGTGACCAGCAGAGCCTTTATAAGAGTTACCCATTCTCCTGTGGAAATGGAATGATGTCATGATGGATTTCATGACAGGTTTTCCATGGTCTCCTCAAGGGAATGATGCAGTTTGGGTTTTCATTGACAGACTCCCAAAAGTTTCTCACTTCTTTCCAATCAAGGATAAGTTCAGTGTTGATGAGATAGGAAATTTTTACATCTGAGAGTTTGTATGTCTACATGGGGTTCCACACTCCATTTTTTTAGAAAGAGATACTTGTTTTACTTCTTAGGTCTGGTAGGGACTTCAGAGGGATTTGGGTACATAGGTACTTTTGAGTACATATTACCATCACCAGAAATATGGCCAGTCCAAGCATATGATTCTGGTGCTTGAGGACATTCTTCGGGCATGAAACCTAGATTTTATAGGTTTATGGGAGAAGCACATACCTCTTGTGGAGTTTTCCTACAAAAATAGTTTTGAAGAAAATATTCTGATGAAACCTTATAAGGCCTTTTACAGTAGTCCATGCTGATCACCTTTATACTGGATGGAGGCAGGAGAGGCAGCTATGTTGGGAGCTCATCTTGTCCAGGAGACCTTAGAGTAGATAGAGTTGATTCAGAAGAGGATGGTTACTGCACAATCATGAAAGAAATCTTATGCTGATTGATGGAGATGACCTCTAGATTTCGAGGTCAGAGATCAAGTTTTCCTGCATGTCACACCGAGGTTTGGAAATAGTAGGATTATGAGACAGGGTGAGCATTCGTCGAGGTACATTGGGCCGTTTGAGGAGTTGGAGAGAGTTAGGCCGGTTTCATATCGGTTGCAGTTACCTCATAGGTACTGGTCTATCCTCGATGTCGTTCCCATTTCTCAGATTCAACGTTACTTTTCAGAACGGCCTCATGTTTTTCAACACGAAGAGGTTGAGTTAGAGGTGGATGCCTCATTTGAGGAGCATCCTCTATGGATTGTTGACTGAAGTGTGAATTTTCTCCGTGGCTGGTTTGTTTCTCTGGTACGAGTGCTATGGAAGCACAAGTGAGTACATGACGAGACTTGGGATTGGGAGGTCGACGTACGATTGCAGAGGCCGAATCTGTTCAGGGATTATTCTTCCATGCCGCCCACCTAGGGAAATTTGGGGAAGAACTCCATTAACAGGTGAAGTTTTTAAGAACCTGAACCTTCTTTCTTGAATGTTTTTTAGTTGTTTTCGGGAAAATGAGGAGCTCTGGAAATTTAAGAAGAACATGTTGTGTACATGGTTTTTGTTGTTGACCATGTGCAAGATATGTAACGGCTGATCACATGGCCATGTATGGTGACTTAGAGACCACCTAAAGTTGAGGCCAAAAAAGGAATGTACCGGCCCTGTAATTTTTAATAACACGCAGTGTAATTTTTTTCCATTAAATGGATCAAGGCCACGTCTGATAGATAGAACACCCTTATTCATCTTCCATCTCATCTAGGAGCATTCATACGGCCGTAGATCTTCTTCGAGCCCCCTGACTCACCGTCCGTTCTCCGATTCGAACTCCGTCGATTTCATTGGAATCACATCGATCTAGGACATTCTAGGGGGATTCAAGGCATGAGGTTCACGTATATCATTAGTTCAATGCCGAGGTAGGTGGTTTGTGCCTTTATGTAGATAGTCTTTGAGTTATATGTGAAAAAGTTCAATTACCCTTGTTCGGGGTATTGCGTGTTTATGGTTTATATCCCTGTTATTGCCGGTTATTCCTCTTTTGTTTGGGTAGAGGTGAATTGTTGTGAATAGGGTTAACCATGCCATGATATGCATGTTTTTCTCATGTTGGCTTGTTATTGACCATTAGGTCTACCTTTCCTGTTATTATGCTTTGTTTCCATGCCTAGTACTATTATGTTGGTGTGATTTTATCTGATATGTTGTGCCATGCCGGTAGATTTTTAGCTATGTAGTAATTTGATGTTTTCTTCAGCTGCTGATTAATGTTTGTGTATGATTTCTTTACACAGGGCTGCGGAAACCTTGTGTAGTGAGACCATATGGTAAATTGATGTTGAGGAATTTCCCAGAGTGTCTATTATAATTATCACACTACGAGTTCATAGGGGGGATTGATGTTGACTTCTTCCTTAGACTGTCTATTGTTATGTTACGAGACCACAAGAGGAATTGATGTTTAGTGCTTCCTCAGAGTGTTTGTAGTTTACCATTAAAAGACTATAGAGGGAATATATGTTGAGTGCTTCCTCAGAGAGTCTTTGATTATACATGACTATAAGGGGAATAGATGGTGAGTTCTTCCTCAGAGAGTCATTGGTTTCTCCCAAATTTACCCTACTGGTATGCAGTCGTTGTAGTACAGGTAGGGGTCGAATCCACACGGACCAAAGAATAAACTGAGAGACACTATGATTTTGGAAGGATTTGGCTATAGAGTGGCCAACTATTTGGATTGATTTGATTTGAATAACTACTAATTTAATTTAAATAAAATAAATTAAAACATACAATTACTTAGTCTAAAATAATTAATGGAGATGAGTTGATCCTAAGTTGTTACTAGGGTCAGATTGGATGTATTTATTTTCTTATAACATTCATTTCACTAATTCAAGACGCATCCAAAAAATGATATAATTTCTCAACATAATTCATCAATTTAATCCCTACACAATTCCAAGGCTAATCATGAATTCAACTAGAGGATAAATTTAATGATCACTCCAAGGAATTGGATCGTACTAGTACTCGAAATGTGTCATTGTTAAAGTTGGCGAAGACGAAAAAGAAAATAAATCATCAAATAGAAATCATAAAATAATGAAATAATTATAGAAACTAAGATCATAAAATAAATTCTAATCTACCCCACACAAATCCCTAGGACCAACCCATAATGTTTTATCCCTTCATTGATTCTATGATCTCAACGGAAGCGGAAAGTAGCCACATAGGGGTGGAATTGAAGAAGAAAAAACAACAACAAAAAAATGATCACTCCACCGTTTTGTGAATAAATTCACAAGTTCTGGTGGGAATGAATTCACACATTAAAGAAAAGGTATCAAAGTAATAAGATGAAGAATAAGAAAGGAGAAAATTAAGAACTTTTATTAAGAACTAATGTGATTCAAACAACTTACATGAGAATCAAGAATGATTACAACTTCAAATGGATAGCAAAACAATACAATGAAACAAAGCATCCAAGATCCCTAAATCCTACAGAACTACGACCATCAATAGGAAAAAATGAATCCTTGGACGAGCCCCCAACACCCCATGTGCCATTAATTAATTGTGTTGGGGAAAGGTGGGTGGAACATTAATGTAGAGTGACTTTTCTACTTCTTGCCCCGAAGTTGCAGACAGCTTGCATCCACCAGAGTGACACACCGAAATGACCTTCTAGAAAGCTGCATTTGAGTGGGACCTAGAAGTATTAAATGAATCCCCTGATGTCCCCTAATATCCTGAAAAATATGAGCCCAAAATAATAAGCCATTAGCGAGATATGATATAAATAGTGGGATATATTTCTGGGCTGCAATATCTTTACCATAATTGAATCTTCAACTTGGGCTGCCATAATCACCCCCAGTTTGGACGAATTAGCAGTGTATACAGAAGGATTACTTGTTCCTATATATGTTTTATAGCCTCCCATTAATTTTGGGCTTAATTGGGCTAGTATTGTGGGCCCCATATTCCCATCAGTGGGATGATATCCAATCTTCCTTATCCAAAATTGGGTTTTTTTCATAGCCAAATATTCCAATCATCCTTTATGAATCCTCCATTGAGCCCTAAATGAAAAATGTTCATATTTATGTTTCTATCCATTTACCAAAATATAAAATTAAAATATTGATAATTACATACTTTAAAATTATATGAAACATTGGGCCTAAATTGGTGCATATTAGTCATGAAGTGCACAAATTATGAGAATGGATGTTCAAAATTAAAATCCACTAACTCAGGCCCATAAGATCAAAAATTAACATTTAATACCATTAAAATTTAATCAAAATATGTGTTTTTTTGGCTAATCACACCCCCAACTTGGGTTTTTCTAGTCCCGAGAAAAATATATCTCAAAAAATGAAATTCGAATGACCTTTTCCAAAAACATTTTAATACACATTTCTCACCCAATGATCTCATACAAAACAATTATAAAACCCATAAAAATTATTTAAAAAAAGCTATGTACACATGAATATCTCATGCCCAAGCCCATTCCTTTGTTCAAATTCATCGCCATATTTTATCCAAATTCAATAAAGCATGATGAAGTGTTGTGTGTCACAATAGACATGGGGGTTCATTTTCATTTGAGGGAGAAAAGATATAAGCGTTTGGAGAAATCAAATTTTAATAATAAGACATGTACTCATTTTTTTATTTTATTTGATTTTTTTTTTGGATTTTGTTTGCAATTTTTCCATGGTAATTGAAATTGAACTCAATCGAGTCAACCCATTTAGCAAGACATTGCTGATTACTCCCAGGTACAAAGACCTTAGGGCACCAAGTGAAGCTCACATACTCAGGAATCATCCCGAGTTAACTCAATCAAAAACAAATTAAAATTACCACAAATAGAGATAAAATACCCAACTCTGGGCCAGGAAACTATGGAGTCATGATCCCATGTACCAAAAGCCACACATTAGGTCAATTCATTTCTCTTCACGCAATTGGATTTTTTTGAATACTCATGTTAAAATTAAAATGATCATCAATCCTATGACATTTATTATGGGTCCCCAAGAAGTCAAACTACAACCCCACAATATAGAGGATGTGAATTATGTTTTCTTATATAATTGGAAGAAAATATAAATAGTGAAAAATCACATCAGACAACTGCACATTCCAATATCTATGCACATGAACATAAACTTGCATTAAAATCATAATCAAAGAATGAAAAATTATTTGATATGAAATTTCAGAGTTTGGAATGTGTGTTATCATGTTCAAGGTTAATGACATTTTTCTTTCCACACAGTTTCATCTTCCCCCCAACTTAGAATAACACTAACCCCAGTGTTTAAAGAATTGAAACATAGAAGGGGTAGGATAGAAGTTCAACAAAGACATTGAAAATGAAAATTATGGAATGAAGTCACCTAGTGGTTGATGTTGAAAATGAAATCCCATGTCTCCATTCAGTTCTGGTTCGTCTCCCAATGGCTTGGATGGTTGTGAACAGATTTTCCCAATGACCTATGACATGCCTTTATTTTTTTTAATATAAATATTTTTTGTATTTTTTGTAAACTAAAAAAACAAAAAAATAACATAAACTGATGATACATTGTCTTCTCTTAAATTTCTGGGTAAGGTATTACTCAGGGATCACACCGCGTGACACGGATGAATACGGTGCTCCCCTTTCTTACCCATTGTTACTCAAAAAAGAAGAACATGTCAACAATTTTTTTTAAATATCTACAAAAATATAAAATAAAAAAAACTGTTGATACATTGTCTTCTTTATATTTTATGGGTAAGGTATTACTCAGGGATCACACTGCGTGACATGGATGAATACAGTTTTCCCATTTCATACCCATACTTACTCATAAAAAATGAACATGTCAACAGTATATATATTTTTTTAAAATAAAAAAATGAAGAAGAAGGAAACAAAAGATGATTCACAATGATTAGAAACATGAAAACCACAGGGTGCCTCCCGTGCATCGCTTTTGTTTAACGTTATTAGCTCGACTTGAACCCCCAAACATAGCCAATTCCAACTTTAAAAATTTTAATGAACTCATATTTCTCTACTTCAACATGATTTAGAATGAGTATCCTTTGTGGTTGGTAAGAATATTTTGAATTTGATTCATGAACAATCATATTTTCTAAAATAAATGGGAAAATCCAAGGAATATCAGAAATGTTTGATCTTTTTTCTTCTGTAGTCTTTCCTAATAAATCGAAGATCAACCCACCTTTTTTGGGTTTCATGAGATGAATGAATGAAACCCCCAATCTCTTGCTTGACACAAATGATAGGTTACTCGAGTGGGGAAGTAAGGACAATGATTTTGAGCTCGGTTTGTATAGGAAATTTAGACACATGTTGAGAATTTGAATCCAACTCAGTGTCATTTTCCAAATTTCTTGACAAAATTGTTTCATTTTGAACAGAAGATTCAACCAAAAAATTGGAAATAATAGTGTTAGGATTGGGCATGGACTCAATGTTTTTTATTTCTCTCAGTGGTTCAGTGATTAGTGTTTTTGAAAAATCATCAATAGAGTTACACTTAGGAGACTCAATCCACGATGTCAAATTCCCCTCGTGTGAATACATGAAATCAATTTCCTTCTTATTTAAAGACCCTTCAACAATTTCATGATTAACTTCCCCTACCACAAATCAAAAGGTTTGTTCTTCAATTAATTACTGAGAGGTTTTTGGGAAACTAGACACTCTACATAAGGTTTTAAAAGGTACAATTGTTGTAGGGATGAGTTCCTCAGAAGTATTAATGTGTTGTAGTTCTAATATCAAAGATGACACCTCAGAACTCATTATATCCATTTGATTACACAATTTTTCAAGAAATTATTGAGGAAAAGATATGATGGGATGTCAAACAATATGGACTTCACTAATATTGTAATCTTCAATCATCCTTGACAGGGAAGGAAACTGATCATTTAAACATTCATTGTCCCATTGATTGTACGTCTCATCAGGTGAGGGGTAATCATTCAAGGGTTGATAAGAGAAATTTTCTAATTTAGGGGATTCCTAATATTTAATTTCCATTTGATTCCAGCATGAGTTTCTGACATGGTGATTTTGACGATACTCCATTGGAGAAGACAGAAAGTTGGATTCTAGATTCTCAAGATACACACAAATAGAAAGGGGGAAAAGATAAGAGAGATGGGGGTGAGAATAGAGAAAGTGGGGTGATAAAAAGGATAATAGTGTCTAAGGTAACATACTTGGGTCATCTTAAATGGTGCCAAAATTTGGTTTCACCCAAATTTACCCTATAGGTATGCGGTCGTTGTAGTACAGGTAGGGGTCGAATCCACAGGGACCAAAGAAGAAACCGAGAGACACTCTGATTTTGGAAGGATTTGGCTATGGAGTGGCCAACTGTTTGAATTGATTTGATTAGAATAACTATTGATTTAATATAAATAAAATAAATTAAAACATACAATTACTTAGTCTAAAACAATTAATGGAGATGAGTTGATCCTAAGTTATTACGAGGGTTAGATTGGATGTATTTATTTTCTTATAACATTCGTTTTACTAATTCAAGATGAATCCAAAAAATGATATAATTTCTCAAATTAATTCACCAATTTAATCCCTACACAATTACAAGGCTAATAACTAATGCACTTAGAGGATAAATTTAATGATCACTTCAAAGAATTGGATCGTACTAGAATTCAAAATGTGTCATTGATAAAGTTAGTGAAGACGAAAAAGAAAATTAATTATAAAATAGAAATATTAAAATAATTAAATGATTAAAGAAATTAAAATCATCAAATAACATCCAATATGCCCCATGAAACTCCCTAGGACCAACCCATAAGGTTTTATCCCTTCATTGATTCTATGACCTCAAGCGGAAAGTAGACTCATAGGGGCGGAATTGAAGAAGCAAAAACAACAACAACAAAAATGATCACTCCACCGTTTTGTGATTAATTCACAAGTGATGGTGTGAATGAATTCACACCATAAAGAAACGGTATCAAAGTGATAAGAATAATAATAGAAAAAGTGAAAATGAAGAACTTTTATTAAGAACTAATGTGATTCTAACAACTTACATGAGAATGAAGAACAATTACAACTTCAAATGGACAGCAAAACATTACAATGAAACAAAGCATCCAAGATCCCTAAATCCTCCATCACTACTATCTTAAATAGGAAAAAATGAATCCTTGTCCGAGCCACCGACAACCCATGTGTCATTAATTAATTTTGTTGGGGAATGGTGGGTGGATCATTAATGTAGGGAGACTTTTCCACTTCTTGCCCCGAAGTTGCATCCAGCTTGCATCCACCAGAAAGACGTGCCGAAAGGACCTTCTAGAAATCCGAATTTCAGTGGAACCTAGAAATATTAAATGAAGCTCTGGATTTCCCCTAATATCCTGTAAAATGTGAGACCAAAATAATAATCCGTTCGCGAGATATGATATAAATAGTGGTATGTTTTTCTAGGCTACAGAATCTGGCCCAGAATTGCATCTTCAACTTGGGCCACCATTATCACCCCCATTTAAGACAAATTAGCACTGGATCCAGATGGATTATTTGTTCCTATATATGTCTTCTAGACTCAAATTAATTTTGGGATTCATTGGGCCTATATTGGGGGACCCATATTTCCATCCGTGGGATGATATCCAATTTGCCTTCTCCAGAATTGTTTCTTTTCATAGCCAAATATCCCCATCATCCTTTATGAATCCTCCATTGATACCTGAATGAAAAATGTTCATATTTTTGTTAATATAAATTTCCCAAAATCTGAAATTAAAATATGGATAATTACATTATTAAAAATCATAAGAATCATTGGGCCTAAATTGGTGCATATTAGGCATGAAGTGCACAAATTACAAGAATGGATGTCCAAAATTAAAATCCACTAACTCAGGCCCATGTGATCAAAAATGAACATTTAATACCTTTAAAATGTAATGAAAATAAGTGTTTTTATTGGATAATCACACCCCCATGTTGAGTTTTTCTAGTCCCGAGAAAAATATATCTCACAAAAATGAAATTCGAATGACCTTTTCCAAAAACATTTTAATACACATTTCTCACCCAAAATTTAATACCAAACAATTATGAAACCCATAAAAATTATTTAAAACAAGCTATGTCCACAGGCATATATAAATCCCAAGCCCATTCCTTTGTTCAAATTCATCACCATATTTCATCCAAATTCAATTAATCATGATGAAGTGTTGTGCGTCACAATAGACATGGGGGTTCATTTTCATTCGAGGGAGAAAAGATGGAAGCGCTAGGGGAAATCAAATTTTAATAATATGATGAGTACTCATTTTTTTATTTTATTAGTTTTTTTTTGTTTTTTTTGCAATTTTTCCATGGTAATTGAAATTGAACTCAATCGAGTCAACCCATGTAGCAAAACTTTGCCGATGACTCCCAGGCTCAAAGACCTTTGGGCACCAAGTGAAGCTCACATACTCGGGCATCATCTCAAGTTAAATACATTAAAAAAGCATTCAAATTACCACAAATAGAGATAAAATTCCCAACTATGGGCCAGATAACTATGGATTCACAATCCAAAGTGCCAAAAGCCACACATTAGGTCAATTCAATGCTGTACACGCAATTGAATTTTTTTGAATACTAATGTTAAAATTAAAATCATCGTCAATCCTATGCTATTTATTATGGGTCCCCAAGAACTAAAACTAAAACCACACAATCTAGAGGACGTGCATTGTGATTTTTATATAATTGGATGAAAATATAAATGGTGAAAAATCACATCAGACAACCGCACATTCCAATATCTATGCACATGAACATGAACTTGCATTAAAATCAGAATCAAGGCATGCAGAATTATTTTATATCCAATTTCAATGTTTGAATTGTGTGTTATTATTTTCAAGGTTAATGATATTTTTCCTTCCACACATTTTCATCTCCCGCCCAACTTAGAATAACACTATCCCCAATGTTTAATGAATTGAAACATAGAATGGGTATGATAGAAGTTCAACGAAGACATTGACAATGAAAATTATGAAATGAAGTCACCTGGTGGTTATTGTTGAAAATTTATTCCCATGTCTCCCTTCAGTTATGGTTTGTCTCCCAATGGCTTGGACAGTTGTGACTAGATTTTCCTAATGACATATGACATGCATTTAATTTTTTTAATATAGATATTTTTTGTATTTATTTAACCTAAAAAACATAAAAATAACATAAACTGATTATACATTGTCTTCTCTTAAATTTCTGGGTAAGGTATTACTCAGGGATCACACCACGTGACACGGATGAATACGGTGCTCCCCTTTATTACCCATCCTTACTCATAAAAGAAGAACATGTCAACAATATATTTTTTTAAATACATAAAAAAATATAAAATAAAAATAAACTGATGATACATTGTCATCTTTATATTTTCTACGTAAGGTATTACTCAGGGATCACACCGCGTGACACAGATGAATACGGTGCTCCCCTTTCATACCTAGACTTACTTATAAAAGAAGAACATGTCAATAGACTATATTTTTTTAAAATAACAAAATGAAGAAGAAGGAAACAAAAGTTTATTCACAATGATTAGAAACATGAAAACCACGGGTTGCCTCCCATGCAGCGCTTTTGTTTAACATCGTTAGCTCGACTTAAACCCCAAAACTTATCCAATTACAACTTTAAAAATTTATTGACCTCAAATTTCTCCACTTCAACATGATTGAGAATGTGTATCCCTTGTGGTTGGTAATATGATTAGGAATTTGATTCATTAACAAACCTATTTTCTAAAAAAATGAGAAAATCCAAGGAATATCAGAAATGGTTGATCTTTTTCTTCTGTAGTCTTTCCTAATAAATCAAAGATCAACCCAACCATTTGGGTTTCATGAGATAAATGAATGAAACCCCCAATATCTAGCTTAACAAAAATTATAGGGTACTCTAGTAGGGAATTAAGGACAATGATTTTGAGCTCGGTTTGGATAGGACATTTAGACATAGGTTGGGAGTTTTAATCCAACTCAGTTTTATTTTCCATATTTCTTGACAAAATTGATTCATTTTGAACAGATGATTAAACCAAAAAATTAGAAAGAATAGTTTTAAGAGTGGGCATGGACTCAATGTTATTTATTTCTCTCTATGGTTAGGTGATTGGTGCTTTTGAAAAATAATCAACAGATTTACACTTAGGAGACTCAATCCACGATATCAAATTCCCCTTTTGTGAATACATAAAATCAATTTCCTCCTGATTTAAAGACCATTCAACAATTTCTTGATTCACTTCCCCTAACCCAAATCCAAAGGTCGGTTCTTAAATTAATTCATGATAGGTTTTTGGGAAATTAGAAACTCCACATAAGGTTTTGAAAGGTACTATTGGTGTAGGGATGAGTTCCTCAGAAGTATTAATGCATTGTAGTTCTAATCTCAAAGATGATACCTCGGAACTAATTATATCAATTTTATTACACAATTTTTCATGAAATTATTGATGAAAATATAGGATGGGATGTTGAAAATTATGGACTTCACAAATATTGGAATCTTCCATCATCCTTGAGAGGGAAGGAAACTGATCATTTAGACATTCATTGTCCCATTGATTGTATGTCTCATCGGGTGCGGGGTAATCATTCAAGGGATGATCAAAGAAATTTTCTAATTTAGGGGATTCCCAATATTGAATTTCCATTTTTTTCTAGCATGAGTTTCTGACATGGTGATTTTGAAGATACTTCATTCGAGAAGACCGAAGTTTGGATTCTAGATTTTCAGGATACACACAAACAGAAAGTGGGAAAGATAGGAGAGATTGGGGTGAGAAAAGAGAATGTGGGGTGAGAAAAAGGATGATAGTGTCTAAGTTAACTTACTTGGGTCCCCAAAAATGGGGCCAAAATTTGTTTTTGCCCAAATTTACCCTACAGGTATGCGGTCGTTGTTGTACAGGTAGGGGTCGAATCCACATGGACCGAAGAAGAAACCGAGATACACTCTGATTTTGGAAGGATTTAGGTATGGTGTAGCCAACTATTTGGATTGATTTGAATTGAATAACTACTGAATTAATATAAATAAAATAAATTAAAACATAAAATTACTTAGTCTAAAAAAATTAATGTAGATGAGTTGATTCTAAGTTGTTAGTAGGGTTAGATTGGATGTATTTATTTTCTTATAACATTAGTTTCACTAATTCATGAAGCATCCAAAAAATGATATAATTTCTCAAAATAATTCACCAATTTAATCCCTACACAATTCCAATGCTAATCACCAACACACTTAGAGGATAAATTTAATTATCACTCCAAGGAATTGGATCGTACTAGTACTCGAAATGTGTCATTGTTAAAGTTGGCGAAGACGAAAAAGAAAATAAATCATCAAATAGAAATATTAATATAATGAAATGATTACAGAAATTAAGATCATAAAATAACATTCAGTCTGCCCAATTAAACTCCCTAGGACCAACCCATAAGGTCTTATCGCTTCATTGATTCTATGATCTCAAAGGAAGCGGAAAGTAGACTCATAGGGGCAGAATTGAAGAAGAAAAAACAACAACAACAAAGATGATCACCCCACCGTTGTGTGAATAAATTCACAAGTGCTGGTGTGAATTAATTCACACCATAAAGAAACGGTATAAAATTGATATGAATAAGAATATAAAAATAGAAAATTAAGAACTTTTATTAAGAACTAATGTGATTCAAACAACATACATGAGAATGAAGAATGATTACAACTTCAAATGGACATCAAAACATTACAATGAAACAAAGCAACCAAGATCCCTAAATCCTCCACCACTAACGCATTAAATAATAAAAAATGAATACTTGGCCGAGCCTCCAGCATCCCATGTGCCATTAATTAATTGTGTTGGGGAATGGTGGGTGGAACATTAATGTAGAGTGACTTTTCCACTTCTTGCCCCAAAGTTGCTGCCAGCTTGCATCCACTGGAAAGACGCACCGAATGGACCTTCTAGAATGCTTAATTTGAGTAGGACCTAGAAGACATAAATGAAGCCTTATATGTCACTAAAATCATGTAAAATTTGTGCCCCAAATAATATGTCGTTCATGCGATATGATATAAATAGTGGGATGTTTTTCTGGGCCACAGAATCTGGCCCAGAATTGAATCTTCAAAGTGGGCCACCATAATCACCACCATTTAGGACGAATTAGCACTGGACCCAGAAGGATTATTTGTTCCTATATATTTATTATAGCCTCCCATGAATTTTGGGCTTCATTGGTCCTGGATTGTGGGCCCCATATTCCCATCAGTGGGATGATATCCAATATGCCTACTCCAGAATTGTTTCTTTTCATAGCCAAATATCCTCATCATCCTTTATGAATCCTCCATTGATCCCTGAATGAAAAATGTTCATATTTATGTTTATATCCATTTCCCAAAATATAAAATTAAAATATGGAAAATTAAATTCTTTAAAATCATATTAAACATTAGGCCTAAATTGGTTCATATTAGGCATGATGTGCACAAATTATGAGAATGGATGTTCAAAATTAAAATCCACTAACTCAGGCCCGTAAGATCAAAAATGAACATTTAATAACTTTAAAATGTAATCAAAATATGTGTTTTTATTGGCTATGAATAACCTCCAACTTGAGTTTTTCTAGTCCTGAGCAAAATATATCTCAGAAAAATGAAAGTCGAATGACCTTTTCCAAAAACATTTTAATACACATTTTTCACCCAAAGATCTCATACCAAAAAATTATGAAACCAATAAAAATTATTTAAAACAAGATATTTCCACAAGTATATCTCAAGCCCAAGCCCATTACATTGTTCAAATTCATCGCCATATTTAATCCAAATTCAATTAAACATGATGAAGTGTTGTGCGTCACAATAGACATGAGGTTTCATTTTCATTCGAGGGAGAAAATATGGAAGCGCTAGGAGAAATAAAATTTTAATAATAAGTTCAGTACTCATTTTTTTATTTTATTTGTTTTTTTGGATTTTCTTTTTTGCAATTTTTCCATGGTAATTAAAATTGAACTCAATCGAGTCAACCCATGTAGCAAGACTTTGCCTATGACTCCCAGGCTCAAAGACCTTAGGGCACCAAGTGAAGCTCACATACTCGGGAATCATCTCGAGTTAACTCAATCAAAAAAAATTCAAATTACCACAAATATAGATAAAATTCCCAACTCTAGGCCAGACAACTATAGAGTCACGATCCCAAGTGCCGAAAGCCACACATTAGCTTAATCCATTGCTCTACATGTAATTGAATATTTTTTGAATACTCATGTTAAAATTAAATTGATCGTCAATCATATGCTATTTATTATTGGTCCCCAGGAACTCAAACTAAAACCCCTCAATATAGAGGACATGCATTGTGTTTTTTTATATAATTGGAAGAAAATATAAATAGTGAAAAATCACATCAGACAACCACACATTCCAATATCTATGCACATGAACATAAACATGTGTTAAAATCAGAATCAAGGCATGCCAAATTATTTGATATCCAATTTTAGAGTTTGGAATGTGTGTTATCTTGTTCAGGGTTAATGATATTTTTCCTTACACACATTTTAATCTCCCCCCACCCAACTTATAATAACACTATCCCCAGTGTTTAAGGAATTGAAACATAGAAGGGGTAGGATAGAAGTTCAACGAAGACATTGAAAATGAAAATTATGGAATGAAGTCACCTGGTGATTGATGTTGAAATTACATTCCCATGTCTCCCTTCAGTTTTGGTTTTTCTCCCAATGGATTGGACGATTGTGACCAGATTTTCCCAATGACCTATGACATGCCATTAATATTTTTTTTAAATAAATATTTTTTTGTATTTTTTTAACCTAAAAAAACATTAAAATAACATAAACTGATGATACATTATCCTCTCTTAAATTTCTGGGTAAGGTTTTACTCAAGGATCACACCGCGTGACTCAAATGAATAGGGTGGTCCCCTTTCTTACCCATCATTACTCATAAAAGAAGAACATGTCAACAATCTATTTTTTTAAATACCTAAAAAAATATAAAATAAAAATAAACTAATGATACACTGTCTTATTTATATTTTCTAGGTAAGGTATTAATCAGGGATCACACTGTGTGACACAGATGAATACGGTGCTCCCCTTTCATACCCATTCTTACTCATAATAGAAGAACATGTCAACAATATTTTTTTTAAATAACAAAATGAATAAGATGGAAACAAAATATGATTCACAATGATTAGAAACATGAAAACCACAGGTTTCCTCCCGTGCAACACTTTTGTTAAACATTGTTAGCTCGACTTGAACCCCCCAACATAGCCAATTCCAACATTAAAAATTTTAATGACCTCATATTTTTCCACTTAAACACGATTGAGAATGTGTATCCCATATGGTTGGTAAGAAGATTTGGAATTTGATTCATGAAAAATCCTAATTTTTAAAATTAATGGGAAAATTAAAGGAATATCGTAAATGGTTCATCTTTTTTCTTATGTAGACTTTCCTAATAAATCAAAGATCAACAAACCTTTTTGGGTTTCATGATATGAATGAATGAAAACCCCAAGATTTTTATTAACACAAATGATAGTGTACTTGTGTGGGGAAGGGAGGACAATGATTTTGAGCTCGGTTTGGATAGGACATTTAGACATAGGTTGAGAATTTTAATCCAACTCAGTTTCATTTTCCAAATTTATTGACAAAATTGTTTCATATTGAACAGTAGATTCAACCAAAAAATAGGAAAGAATAGTGTTAGGAATGGTCATGGACTCAATGTTTTTGATTTCTCTCAGTGGTTCAGTGATTGGAGATTTTGAAAAATCGTCAACAGAGTTACACTTAGGAGACTCAATCCACGATGTCAAATTCCCCTCTTGTGAATACATGAAATCAATTTTTTCCTGATTTAAATACCCTTCAACAATTTCTTGATTCGCTTCCCCTACCAAAAATCCAAAGATCAGTTCTTAAATTAATTCATGAGTGTTTTTTTGGAAACTAGACACTCCACCTAAGGTTTTGAAAGGTACAATTGGGGTAGGGATGAGTTCCTCAGAAGTATTAATGCGTTGTAGTTATAATCTCAAAATGACACCTAAGAACTCATTATATCCATTTGATTACACAATTTTTCAAGAAATGATTGCGGAACAGATTGAATGGGATGTTGAACATTATGGACTTCACTAAGATTGGACTCTTCAATCATCCTTGAGAGGGAAGGAAACTGATCATTAAAACATTCATTGTCCCATTGATTGTACGTCTCATTGGGTGTGGGGTAATCATTCAAGGGTTGATCAAAGTAATTTTATAATTTAGGGGCTTCCCAATATTGAATTCCCATTTGATTCCAGAATGATTTTATAACATGGTGATTTTGAGGATACTCCATTGGAGAAGACAAAAAGTTTGATTATATATTCTCAGGATACACACAAATATAAAGGGGGAAAGATAAGAGAGATGGGGTGAGAATAGAGAATGTGGGGTGAGAAAAAGGATGATAGTGTCTAAGGTAACGTACTTGGGTCCCTAGAAACGGCGCCCGAATTTGGTTTCGCCCAAATTTACCCTACAGTTATGCGGTCTTTGTAGTATAGGTAGGGGTCAAATCCACAAGGACCGTAGAAGAAACCAAGAGACACTCTGATTTTGGAAGGATTTGGCTATGGAGTGGCCAACTATTTGGATTGATTTGATTTGAATAACTTATGATTTAATCTAAATAAAATAAATTAAAACATACAATTACATAGTCTAAAACAATTAATGGAGATGAGTTGATCCTAATTTGTTACTAGGGTTATATTGGATGTATTTATTTTCTTATAACATTCATTTCACAAATTTAAGACACATCCACAAAATTATATAATTTCTCAACATAATTCACCAATTTAATCCCTAAACAATTCCAAGGCTAATCACCAATTCACTTAGAGGATAAATTTAATGATCAATCCAAGGAATTCGATCATACTAGCACTCAAAATGTGTCATTGTTAAAGTTGGTAAAGGCGAAAAAGAAAATAAATCATCAAATATAAATCATAAAATAATGAAATGATTATAGAAATTGACATCATAAAATAACATCCAATGTTCCCAATGAAACTCCCTCGGAACAACCCATAAGTTTTTATCCCTTCATTGATTCTATGATCTCAAAAGAAGTGGAAAGTAGACTCATAGGGGTAAAATTGAAGAAGCAAAAACAACAACATCAAAAATGACCACTCCACCGTTGAGTGAATAAATTCACAAGTGCTGGTGTGAATGAATTCACACCATAAAGAAATGGTATAAAAGTGATTAGAAGAATAATAGAAAAAGAGAAAATGAATAACTTTTCTTAATAACTAATGTGATTCAAACAACTTACATGAGAATGAAGAACGATTACAACATCAAATGGACAAAAAAACATTACAATGAAACAAATCATAAAAGATCCCTAAATACTCCACCACTACTGCTTTAAATAGGAAAAAATGAATCCTTGGCCGAGCCCCAAATATACCTTGTGACATTAATTAATTGTGTTGGGGAAAGGTGGGTGGAACATTAATGTAGAGAGACTTTTCCACTTCTTAACCCGAAGTTGCAGCCAGCTTGCATCCACCGGAAAGACCAGCTAAAACGACCTTCTAGAAAGAAGAATTTGAGTGAGACATAGAAGAATTAAATGAAGCACCAGATGTCCCCTAACATCCTGTAAATGTTCAGCCCAAAATAATTATATGTTCGCGAGATAGGAAATAAATAGGGGGCTGTTTTTCAGGGCCGTAGAATCTGTCCCAGAATTGCAACTTCAAATTGAGCCGCCAAAATCACCACCATTTAGGAAGAATTAGCAGTATCACTAGAAGGATTATTTGTTCCACCATATTTCTTATAGCCTCCCATGAATTGTGGGATTCATTAGGCCTGTATTGTGGTCCCCACATTCCCATCATTGGGATGATATCCAATATTCCTTCTCCAGAATAGTTTCTTTTCATAGTCAAATATCCCCATCATCCTTTATGAATCCTCGATTGATATCTGAATGAAAAATGTTCATATTTAAGTTTATATAAATTTATAAAAATATCAAATTAAAATATGGATAATTATATTATTGAAAATCATATGAAACATTGGGTCTAAATTGGTGCATATTAGGCATGAAGTGCACAAATTCTGAGAATGGTTGTTCAAAATTAAAATCCACTAACTCAGTCCCATAAGATCAAAAATGAACATTTAATACCCTTAAAATTTAATCAAAATATGTGTTTTTTTGTCTAATCATTCTTCATTATATGATTGTTGTAAATTGAACCAGAGCGGTTAGGCTGTGAGAACTACCCAGAGGGTTACTTAAGATTGTTAGATGAACCATAAGGGATAGGTTGTGAGAACATTCCAAGAGGGTTTCTTGTATTTTTAATTTGTTGGCTAAATTGTTAAATGTATATTGATTTTAATGGGATTTTTAGGACTATTTTCTTTTGAGTACATACATGTTTATTATTTATTATGCATTCTTCCTCCCATATATTTTCACTAACTGTTAGGCACATATCTTTGGTTGGATGCCTACTAGGATTTATCTCACACCCTATTTGGGTCATGATTTTGGGACCAAAATGATTATATTTTTATAGGTATTGATAAAGCACATGTTCCCTTCTGCTTCAGTTACATGATTAATGTGGAGCAAGAGAGTGTCGAACAATCCGAGGCTTGCAATGCTGCTAGAGTTTATCTATTTTCCTCTGTACTTTGGTTTACTAATGTATTCCAGCATTGTGACTTATTTGGATGATTTCCTAGACATATGTATCATGAATTATTATATATATGTGATCTAGTTGTTTATTTATTCAGTCTTCCGCTGTTTACTTATTTCATTATTTTACTGCTTCCACTATTGAATATTTTTTATTTCCACTGCGTTACTCTGTTAGTGAGAGCATTGTTTTCCCACTATCAAACCCAAGTCCCTCACTACTAGTCGGAAGCCTATGGAATTTTGGAAAATGCACTTTAGGCCATGGGACCAAATGGGTACGTGGCACATCTAGGCGGATTCCAGAACTGGGACGTCAAATTCACATTCCAAATGATAAATGGACAGGATAACCATTTCATGTTCCCAGCACAGAATAATATAAAATATTTTCTCATAGGTGTTGATGTATTTCTTAGATACGTGTTGATTAGAAGACCCACATTAAAAGGATGATTTTTTCTCATGAAAGTCTCAATATTATGTTTTTCTATTCTTTGGTTGTTTGGAAGATCAACATGGTTAATATCCTTAGAATACTGTGTGAGAATAGAAACGTGATTATGAATTCTGTTTTCACATAATTTTTTTTCTTAGGTGTAAATTTAGTACGTTGTCCATCACATTAATTGTTTACATGATGTCATATAGTTTTATCCATTTACTAAAACCTAAAATAAAAATATAAGCACCAGGATATAAAAATCCAAGTGATCTATCATATATTCATGAAATATAATTTATTGGTTGTCTAAATCATGAAACATTCCTCTAAATATATGGAACCATAGATTTACCATTTGTTATTTGTGGTCCTTACCAAAAAATTAGAATGTTATCTAATACTTTGACTTATCCCCAATATTTTCACTATTATTTTTAAATATTAATATGATAACATTAACTAAAATAATCTCTACTACATAATGTAAAGCCCTAGGATTTTGATACTTAAATATTACATCTATTTAGATTAATATTAATTAAATTTTAAAAATAAAACACTAAGGATGATAATGTTTTAGTTTTTTTAGATACAATATATAGAATTTACTTATTTCATGATTGATCTTTAAAATCCCCCAAAAAAATATTCCAATTTAGTACTCTTCAATGAAAAAAACTAATTAAATCCTTTATTCATAACTTAGGGTAAAGAACTATAATAAAGGGTGATCTCAAATACTCAGTATGGGTAAACATGGGAGTTATCTATCCATGATCCAATGAATTCATAAGATAAACATAAGGGTATGAGATCATGACCACAAGTTAAAAATTTAATAACCAATATATTAAATATCATAAACCTGATTCATGGAATACTTTATTATCATTTTATAAAACATCATTTATAAGAGTACAAAATCATTATTATATTTTTAGAAACCAATTCATAGCTCATGGATAATTATAGACCCAATAAAATTATAAATAATTAGGAATCAACAAAAGTTTACTATATTGGATCAATCACATAAACATCATTCCTAGAATTGATTAAGAAAATCAACTTGTCTCCCATAGAAGATCAAGTACATCGACTCATTTACCATAATAGATTATGTAAATAAAATTATATAAAATAATTATATTATCAGATATAGTATTTTACACAATGAATTTGAGGGATTTATAATCCTATTCCCACCATTAACAATAATTAAATCATTACATATGTGTACCAAAAAACCATAAAACATTCATCATATCATCATATCCTAACCTATACAAAGAAAATAGATCTCACAATCATTACATCAATCCATCATAGTATAAAACATCGAACAAAAATGGATTTCATAAACAAGTTATCATCATAATAATAAACTCCAAATAAGAATTAGTATGACACCATTGGATCATATCACCAATTAAAACTAATAAACACCAAAGGTTGTTATTTTCAATGAATAAAAACATCATTAATAACACACATGAGTGAAATACCCTTTCCATTTAAAAATAAATTATTTATAATATAATAAAATTTACAAAATATTTTGGAAAACATTTTATTTCTAAGTAAATATGGAAACATTTAATGTAAGATTCATGGAATTGATAATTCTTTATGATTGTAAATTTAGTTCATTCAATATATGTTAAAAGAAAACATTCCATTCACATTTTTGGTAAAAGGCCAAAAATTAACTTGTTTGGAAAATGACAAGGTGATTAATTTTAAATCATCTTTTAAATTTTCAATAAAGGTTATAAATGACTTTAAATAATAAATGGAGAGTAGTAAATATATTTTTAGAGATGGTTTTTTGAAAAAAAATGGAATAAAAGAGAATTATTACTTACAGAAAAGTGAAACATGATCACTTTTACTCAAAAATATTATTTTAGTCTATTGTGTACTAAAATTAATGAAAGTGAAAGGAAAATAGGTATCATTAAGAAATAAATAGAGGAAATATATTAAATTGGTATGATTATGAGAGGATCATATAATTTCCCCAATGAAAATTAAAAGATAAATAATCTTGATTAAAAGAGTTTTTGAAACATAAATCTCTTACATCATGTCTGGACGTTCCTCATTAAAGTTAAAACATACTATATAACAAATATAGATTTATTATAAATGTATTCTATAACCATAATATTTTCTATTGAACCATTAATTATTTACTTATTATGTCTTAACACCCATTTATTAACATTTTTAAAAAAAATCACAGTTCTGGGTTATAACTGCTTCATTCTTCATGCTTTTTTCAGATTGATAGTCTATGAATTTTTACATTAATCATGGCCACATAATTTCCATAATGTTTATCATGATATAAATATACAATATATTCATAATATATATATATATATAGTAATCCACAAAATTTATAGTTTAAAAATTGAATGACACCGTTTAAGGAGACATAAACCATACATATACATTAATGATATTTTCACTTTTTGATGGATTAAAAGAAATAAATTTTAATAAAAAATAAACATTATAGAATCATTATTATATCATATTAATAATATATATTCATTAGTTTTATCATTATTACCATCAATGTAATCAAATAGGAAAATTGAACCACATCCATTCATGGAGGTGGTGGTCCACACGCACACCAACGATGTTATAATTTTCAAACTGTTTGTATAGTAAGAATTTAGATATGATATTATTATTATAGAAACAATATTATTTCATAAATATAATATAAAAAATTTCAACACATCATACTACTAATCCATAAAAGAGAGTGATGTGAAATGAATTGTATTGCTATGTGGATAAGGTAAGATGAATGCATGGATGAGCAATAGTTTCACTTTCCATTTGATGACAAAGAGGATATATAATGGTGGTTTAATAATCATAATAACATATATGTATATTTATGATAATTAATTAATTATTTAATTATGTAAATAATAAATTTATAGGTTTTAAAATATAAATTTAATAGAAGTGGATCAGTTAAGTAGATTAACCGTTCTTTGAAACAACTCCTTATATATCCCTTTAAGGACAATTGGGTCAGACTTATTGGAACACCAACACCTATAGTATGAGTATAAGGGATTTTATAATATAATATTTACGGATTTTTTTGAGAGATAATTCTCAACTTCATTTGAAAAAGAGAAAGGATATGTGTACTTTTATATGTGAGGGGAGAGACACTCATAAAATTTCCTAAAAGATCAAAAAACAATTAATTAATTTTCCAGACCAAATACACAAAAAATTTTAAGATAAAAGGTAATATAGAGTTTAAATACAATAATAAATAAATTTAGTGTTGGTTTATATGGAATTTTAAAAATTTTCTTTTGGTTTAACCCATTAGTTAACCTATTTTTGCCTTATACATGATAACTTCTTTTTGACACTTAGAGGGTTATGAATTTACTTATAAGGTCCCTATTAGATCATAAATGTATGATAGACTTAATGTTAACCATATATTTCCAAATTTTCATATTTATTTTTTTTTATGTTTTTATAATAATTTAATATTATGTTATATTGAAAATATATCATTTATGTCAATTTTGACACTATTCTAGTAATTTACCCAAATGGAATAAAGAAAAGGTTCTAATTTGAATATAATAATTTTAAACAACAATAATATATCATATTAATATATAATATACAAGGAACTCCTTGAATCAATCCAATTATATTTTTTTTAATATTTATTAAATCACTTATTTAATTTTTCTTTTAATTAATGAATTAATGTGTCAGCATTGCATAAGAATTTAAGGTAAATATTTTATTAAAAAATAATAAATAAATTTCCATCATTAAAATAATTTCATTATTCTCATAATTGAAATAATATTCATTCTGAACATTTTTTGACCTTATGTTGACATATAATTAATATTTTCAACTAAGAGAGTGGCATTTTTCAACTTTCATTGATTTAAATATTATGTAGGTCATTTTCATGTACAAGTGTACCTTAAAAAAATTTATTTCGATCCTGTTGCGAAAAGAGTATAATTATCTTTAATCCATAAGAATTAGTATGTAAAATTATGGCCTTTTCATTCAGTTTTATCCTATACTTACTCGATTTCTCCTTCACCGAGGTGATAAATTTTACCACGATTACTATTTAGAATGACATAAATAAAAAGGGCCCAATTTACCCAATTTGGACATGATAATTTCATATATGGAAAATATTTAATCAAAAATAGTTTCTTTAAGTGGAAAATATTAATTTTCAAATAAATGTGTAAAACATGATGAAAACATTTTTTAGAAAAATATATGTTAAGGATAAAACAGGATTTATTATTATCCCATTTATAAATAAAATTTTAGATATATGATTCTTTTTTTTGAATAAACAACATTTATATGTAATTATAATAATTCAAAAAGTGAGATTTATTTAATTTATTAATTCAAAAACACATTTTATAAGTACAAATAAGTATTTTCGAAAAACATTTATTTTATTTTTAAATTATTTTTTAATTAAATGTTTAATAGAGAAATGATTTTTAAAAATGTAACCATGTGATTTTATAATTTAGTTATTTATATTCACGCCAATTAAACTAATTAGTAGGTGATAACTATTTTACAAAAATGCTTTAATTGTATATCACAATTCTTTTAAACACTATGTTGTGTGTAATGAAAGATATAAAATAAATCAAATTTATTTATTGATAAATATTTAATAAAATATATGGATGTTATAGGTTTTTTTTCTATTGATTCATTTTCTAAAAGGAATTTAAAATGAGGGATAACGTATCAAGTTTACAATGTTGATAGACACTTCTTTCCTAAACTAGGATCTAGCTCTATTTTATAATAAGAATTGATGGAATGGAATTGTGATGTGATCAATTCAAACAACATAATTTGAAATAATTAGAGATGGTTTCAAAATATTGGACGGTTATCATGAAATTATTATAAGGACAATGAGGTTAGTATAAAGGGGGAGTATGTTCTGTCTCAAGAACTAGATTTCTCAATGTTGTTTAATTATCCAAAATGAAAAAGGTTGAGGAAAATGGATAGTTTTGATAGTATAGTAACATGGGATATATTGTAAACTAAAATAAAAAGAGGGATATTATTGTAATAAGGTGGTTTTGTTCTATTTTTTGACAATATAAGTAGAATAATTATTGGATTTATTTTGGGTTTTGTTATTGTTTTTGATGAAATGTAGATACAATATAAAAGATTCCATCATCCAAATCTACAATTCCTACTATATAAAGAAGAGAATATATATATATTAAGATTACTATTCATGTTTATAAATATATGAATATTTAAAACAAAAAATGGTCAACCCTCAAACAGTCGATATCCTAATGAGCATACAGACCTAAGATAGTGGATATGCTCAATGGTGGCCTACACTGAAGGAAGAAGAGGTGAAAGTGTGAATGTGTGAATATTGAAGTTTGGTTTAGCACTTGAGGGTTCCACCATATAAGATGGAATGGTGTAATGTGGCCCGAAACTAGTCTGTACCTTCATAAGTTCTTGGGACCCATGACAGGCTAATCTATATTATTAACAAGTAGTGATGTGGTTGAATATTTTTTGTTGCTAAATTATTTAATATCAAACTATAAATTTATTTAAAAGTATATAGAAACAATTAAAAATGATGATTTATAAAAAATATTCTTCTTTGAGACTACATGTTTGTGTATAGAGGAGGTATTTATTTCATTTGAGTAATCTAATATACAACCATCAAGAATAATTGTTACTCCATGTCATATATTATTCAGAAAAATTTAAATGAAAGATACGTAAGTATATGATATTTTGGTATCATGAGATTTATGTGTCATATTCATTTTATGTTCTTCATAGTTATGAAGAACTCAAGCTCCATGCATGTTTTATATGTTATTGAAACAACAATGGATAATGATGATCTATATTCATAACAGTTCAATATTGTATCCCTATACACCATGTAGTAACCATATATGGATTGAATTAGAGTATGTAATTATTCCACAAACTAAGCCTTGGTATCCTCACAACACCACTGGTGGTGATCCACCATTGGAAGACCATGACAGTGTGAAAATAATCATAGGACTCCGTTAAGCTATAAAAGTTTTACCAAAAGAGTTTTAGTGTATGCTATAAATATTCTTAAACCATTTTCTTAGTTTCACTAGAAATATAGAGTTAATTTCTCTTTTTGAAGGATTCACATTAAAAATATTCCATGTATTTATGTTTCAAAATTTGTACATGGTGAGTTATTTCTTTCACTATAGAGGAGATTCTTAAAGAGTTTTTGTTTTTATTGGAATTTGACTATAGTTGTGTTATAAATAATATTCTATGATGCAAATTTCTACGAATATGGATTTTATATGTTTTGTGCTACAAGGGAGAATATATTAGTTTTTTTGTTTTTTATGAAATCAATTTCCTGTATTCCATATTAATATGGATTCACTAAAATGATCTGATATTTAAAAATAATAACTAGTGAAAAAAATCCATCATACTTTAATGGATAATACAATGTTATTCAGTAAACTAAAAAGTAAGGGGAACATAAGTAGACTAATCTGAATTGATTGGAAGTTATTTTTTTATGTATTTAACTTCATCAGTTGATTTCTATGGTTAATATCAAATGGAGAGAGATGGAAAGGTGGATATTAAATAAGGGGATTTTGGTTTTTATTTTAGTTTCAAATTTGAAATTTATATAATATTTTGGATAGAATATTATGTTTCATGAATATTTTAATGTTTTAGTGGGATAGAAGGAAATTTTAATTGAAGAAAAATGAATCATGGGTTCCAAGAATATAGAGTAACTTTGAGTTCCATCAATATTGAAGGTAACAAAAACATGTGCATAATTGATGATCTATAATAGTGTATGAGTTTCTGTTGAATTATATTTCATCAATGATCATGTTTTCTAAAATATGAGTGGTAATGAATGATGGATGATGGCGATTTTTTAAGAATAACATTGATGACCAGGAAAATGAAAGGGATGATATCCTGAATAATAGATCAATTTTTCTATATTAAAATGATTTTAAAATAAATAAACTCTTAAATTAGAGTAAAGAAGAAATAATACATCTAAGGCTAATTTTTATTCTTGAATATTTGTTTTTTTGAGGTTTTCTACTATGTGAATTACTGAGTTAATATTTTATTTAGATGAATATTGATGATAAACATGTGTATACATAAGATAATATATTTGGACATTAAAGATTAAAGGTATTCAAGTTTCTTATTATGATCTTTAAGTGACTAAATTGTTATTAAATTGAGAGGAAAACTATCATATTCTGTTAACTATCTCCTCCATGTATGATTACAGTTTTTGAGTTATAAAAAAAGAGGGAGTGACACTTGAATCATCATTGAGACATTACTATATCCTATAATAAAAACATGGGTTGGTATTTCAATCCAATAACATCAACACATAATTGATGTGTGATTTTTAATGTTTCCTTTTATAGGAGAACAAATTAAAATCACTATTTCTTTTGTATTTACATTTCAATATTTGGTTCATATAGTCAAGTTGTAAAGGAAATTAAATAACGGTTGAAATAAATTACTTCCACTAATGGGATATTATATCGATGTCAATAAATAAAATGAGAAATGTTTATTTTTGTATTCAGATTAATTCACCCATCTTTTTGGGTTTCATAGGCCCCTATTGTGAATATTTGGGGTTTTTTAGGAAAAACTCATTTTTAGGAGAATTGTGAAAAGTATTTTTTACCAATAACATAGATTGTATAGAATTATCATGGTATATGAATAAGTTAAAAATTTATAAAACATTCGGGTTATCAATATTTTTATTTAATGATTTAAATAATGAAATTAAAAATATCATCACTAAATTTAAAACCGATTATTGATATTCTGAAACTCAAAGTAAACTTTTGTCCTAATAAAAATTAATTTTATTCATTTTTTAATTAATTATTCAAAAAATATAATCTATATTTTTATTCATTTAAAATCCATATAGGCCTAATTGATTTAATAGTAAACAAATAAATGTAACGAGAATTAAGAGCCGTAAAATTTTTAACATAAAATCTTTTTTATAAATAAAAATATGTTTATTTAAATTAATATGTTATATATTTTTTTATAATTAATTTTCATAAATTTCTGAAATAGATTTAAATAAAATGTAATGAATATTTTATATAATAACGTATAATTTTTTTGAATGGTCTATTTTAATATTAGTCAAAAAAATTAATTACCTATGTGAATTCCCATCACCACAATAAAGAATAAAAATGGTAAAATTGTTAAATCCGGGGTAAAAAACAAAACATATATTCAATACATATATTCAAATGACTGTATGTGGACTTTCTGGAAATCCCATTATCTTTTCTTTTTTCGAAGTCAATTTTGCATCCATATTCTTTAAAAGTGGACTTTCTTTTTTATAATAGGTATAATTATTTTTAAAAATGACATTCCTTTCACATGTAAATAAGACATTACAAAACCCAATTATATACACACCCAAAAATATAATAATTCACATTTAATTGCTTTATTTTATTCCCAAATAATTATATTTCACATTTGTGTGCTTTTTTGGCATTGAAACTTCTTAAATCGCTTCATAATCGAAGAGGTTTCTAAGTGCATATTAAATTAGTCTATGAATGTATTTTATTTTAATTAATAATTCATCAATATGTTTTTCTACATCTTATTAAATAAAATTTATCAACATATTAATATGTTTTTGAAATCATAAACTTATATAAATCCAATATTATCATTAAAGTATATCATATTCTTACCCATTCAGTTATTATAACAGGATTCTATTTGAGTCGGTTTTACCAGCTACATAAATAGTGTTATAATGGTTACATCATCAATGAATTTAAAATATTACCTTCTAGTAATATTATACTATATTATATAATTTGATATTTGTACCCAATGTTTGAATGACGATGCTACAATAAGACCGATCTATAACCGAATTTATCATATTAATTCCAGCTTGTTCATATTTGGGTTAGTCTAAATACATACATGAATGATGCAATGAATTTTTATCATGGATGATTATTGAAAGTAAATTTATAGTAATATATGATATTATCCAATAAATAATTTTTTTTGTTCCTAGAATGGTAATATTAATTTTTTAATTTTTTAATTAGGATATCACATTTTGTTCTATATAAATCACTAAAACAAGCTCTTAACCAATCTCATCTTCATCAATCATCACTAAATATATCCTATAATGATATTAAAACTTTATAATTCATTATGTATATTCTATTATAATATCTTTAATAATATTTTAATTATAAAAATACTTAACAAATAATGGTGATCAATATCACCATTATCAAACCAAATGAAATGAAAAAGTTATAAACATCTGATAATGAAAATAAACCTTAAATAACTAATATATGTGTGGAAAATTATTATCAATGAATTATATAAAATCTATTAAATATGAATAAGGTTCTGATATATTTTATTAAAATGATTGTTTTTTGCAAGTGTATAATGAACTATTATAGAGCTTGAGAGTTAAGGTAATAGTTTTTTTAATCTCAAACACCCTTCTTTGAGACATGTTTCATATTATGCACCATGTTTTTTATATTGTATATATACTTAAAATGTGGAATATTTTTCAATAATTCTATTTTATTCATGGTAATTAATTTTTTATTTCATTATTTCTCTTTCTAAGGGTTATTATTCAAAAGTTATCAAACCTTTAACAGATTTTATAAACCAGGTTCCATTTTTTTGAGTTCTAATCATTATTATTGAACTAAATTTCTTATAATATTAATTTATTATCTAATATTACTATGTTATTTTTCATTGTTTCCTTATTTTTTTTGTAATTTATATTTTCCCTCTAGAATATTATTTATTTATAGAATTATTTATTTATAAAAATTTGATGTTATTTAGAATAATTACCATAATCTCTAACAAATATATATCATCAATGCCCATATTTTCTCCACTCTAGAATTTTTTTCCAATATAATTTAGAGAAAAAAATTAGTAATATTTTGTGTGACCATTATATTTCACTTTTACTATTTGAAAAAAAACTAGCATCACTTTTTTATACAATTTGGGTTTTAAAAAATACATATTAAAATATTAAAAGTCATTTATTTTCATGATAATATCTTTTATCTTATACTCAAAATTTGTGAAATTGACATTTATTTACTTTTAAGGATACATTATTGGGATTTATTTTAAAGTGGTGTTTTGAAAAAGGTTTTCATGTTACCATTATGAAAATTATTTTTTTTGTGACCCCTATATTTTTCATTTAAAAAAATGTTAATATGTATTTTGAAATATTATTTCATGGTTTCATAGCTATTTTCATGTTTATATTAAAATATATAAGTCATATTGATATATGTACCTTCAATGCCCCTAAAAAATATCATATGAAAAACTCCTTTCGGGTGATTTTGTTTCTGGTATCAATTGATCATATACATGAATCCATTTTATATTTTACCATTTAGAAATGTTATAAAACCTATTTTCTTTAATTGTTTTATTTTAAATATGACATAATATTGTTTTTATGTGTCATCCATGCATATGTAATATCATTACCAGATTGTTGGGTTCATTAAATCTCTCTAAAGAATTGTAAAATTTTATATCTCCTAAGATAAAATGGTTTCACAAGAGGTTATTATATTGACCCTATAATTTTTTAGATATTATTACATGATTTTAAGCATAATTATCCATCAAATACAATCCAAGGATCGAAAAATATAGTTTATTTGTAATACTAGGTACATAGTTATAATAAATGGAACTATAAGATTAAATATTTTTACTAACTTCTATAATGATCTCAAAACTTATTTTGAGCTCCTACAACTACATAGGATAACATGGGGAATACATATACAAATAGAGATGATATAAAAATCCAGGTAATGGAATGAACACGGAAAATAATATCCAATGAGTATGAAGGAATAACAAGATAATTTAAAAGGTATAACTCATGAATAAACATAAACAGTAATAACAAATAGAACATGGAATCATATGATCATAGAAACATAGGAACATGAAACAAACACATATCATGACATAAAAATGTGTCAAGAATAACTACCAAGATGAGATCCCATGGTGGGAAGTGTTCCATGATGGATTATGTTTACTTCCTAATCCCAAACATAATGTATCACAAGTCTATAAACTACCCAATTCATTAGAGTTATATCTAGGTGAACCCATCACAACATGTTCATGCATATATGTGCCAAAAAAATAATCAAGCATAAGAAATAAACATAAGATTTACCCAAGGAATGAAATGGATTTCGTAATCATGTCTTAATGAATAACCAAAGATAATATCATAAAGGAATCTAAGAAAGAAGAAAGTAAATCATTCCTAGAAATTAATAATAGATATATATTAATATATCATGAATAACAATTTCTAACTGAAGAGGAAACATGAAAAATAGTGGTTATGTAACTTTATATATGTCCTAGATTGTGAACTTTTAGTGAAAATAATAAAAGGTATTTAAAGAATATAAAGGAATAATTATTTTCATAAAACCAAAAATGAAATATAATTTCTTTTTATGATAATATATGTTATTTTATAAAAATTTCAGTGGCTTAAAATATGGTATGGAATTTACATTAATGTGGATAATAAATTTAGAAGTTCCCATTCATCGGGTTTTCTTATTGAGAGGAATTGATAAGGGAACATTTAAAAACATTTACTTTCCCATAAAATTAATATTAATTGAGAAATATATTACATTTTAAAAATATTTACATAATATAGGATAATTATATAATAATAACTAAGAGATAAATTGATGAAAATGGAGATATATGGTAACCCAAAGAAAATATGGAGGTTCAGAGAGATCCCATACCTTGTGTCCAAATGCATTCTGTACATGAGATTAATGTCCTATATAATCAAATTTGATTCATTAATTACTTAATTTATATCCAATTAAACACATTTTTTATTTTTTATAATTTTATTATTTTCATTTACGGTCATATTGATGTTTTATTATGTTTAATTTTGTCATTCCGGGAGTTTTCGTTTCATGGTTTTATGATCGGTTCACTTGTCTATAATTATGGATGATCTCGTAAAATGATATTAATAATTTAGAAGTGAAATGAAATGGTATAAATTCACTTCAAGATGTATAAATGGTCCCATATATCATTTTTCCAACATGGGGACAGTTCTTTGAGTAAAAACATTATCATTATATGGTAAGTTCATTTTGGTGGTTTTACCAACCATCAAAAACTAGTTTAATTTTATTTAATATTATTTATATTTTTTAGTTATAGAAAATTAAATATGTTATAAAATAATTCTTAAAGTATTATTTATCCACAATAACATTTTTTCACTGGCCATGAATGTGGGGGTGGAAAACCAAAACTCATTATTCAAAAAGGTGACTAATTTTCATAATTTGAATGGTGGTTTCGTTTCATTGAATAAGAAAAAATGAGAACAGAGTTGGATGAGATATTTTACAATAGGAATATAAAATTATTTTATATAAATGGAACTAAGTTTATTATTATTTAATGGAAAAATTAAGAGAGGATAAAGTTGAAGAGGAAAATAAATTAAAAGAGGTAGTTTGAGAATGTTACCTCTAGAATATCACCTCCATGAAGGACCTCTTGAGGAACATCGAATTGTTATTTTTGTGAGAACATAAGAAATTGGTTGTGAGTATAGTGTTGAGGGGAGGGTTTAGAAGATATTTTCATATCTTTAAGGCTTATAAGGTGTGAGAAGAATGCATTGTGAGGGGTTGAATTTATAAGGGGAGGAGATGGGTGTTTTTATTATATATTTATCAAAATATTATTTTGTATCAAGTATATAAATACTGTTTATTATGCTGAATATATGTGCAGGTATGGGTTAGAATTTAAAAACTCAATTGGCTGTATTGTCATCCACAGATTTTATGGGATATTGATCCTTCTATGGGCTGCCCAATCAGAATGGATCGTCAAACTGAAAATCCTATATTTGGTCACTTTTCTCATGTGTTTGTTGAAATTGATATGGAATTTAATCTTGTTGAGGAAGTGGTTATTACAAATAGGGATGACATTATTACTTTGGATATCTTTTATGAAAGGAATCCAAAGTTTTGCAAGGAATGTAATTTATTTGGTCATCTATCTGAGGAATATAGAAGGGAATCCATATGTACTTTCTGCAAGTCTAAAATACATGATGAAGTTGGATGTAAGAAGGTAGATGATTTGAGGAAGAAACAAGATTATTTCTCTTCTGATCTAAAAGGGTTTAAACAAGAGGTTTTACAGGATGATTTGATCCATCTTGCTGGTATTGTGAACATTGAGCAGAGTGCTCATGATCTTCTTTCTGGTGATGATTACAAATTTATAAGACCATCCATGGACTCTTTTGATGTAACTTAATCCTCATAGGGGATTGGTTGTTCCCCCACCTATTTGTGTCTACTTACTGTTTGTGAGACACATGATAAAGAAAACCAGGCCCTTGATGGAAGTGTCCCTGCTGATGTTGTCCAGGGCCTTTTGGTTAATGGTCAGAATGATAAGATAGAGAATGCTTCTGTTTCATAGTTGATTCCCAGTGGAGAGGATGGTTTGCCTCATCCCTTGGAGTTTAATTTCTTGAGTGATGTTGTTGATCATCCATCAATGGGGTAGGAGGAGCATGCGGTTTTTCACCCCTCTCTGCTTGTACCTGTTATTTCTACAGTTGATGAGGTTGTAAAGTAGGTCCCTCATCAGGTCCATGGAAAAGCTATTGGTTCTGTTAAAATCATTGAATCACAACCCCATGGTGTTTTCCTCAAGGCTCCTTCTGGGCCTTTGGTTCTTGACAGGGCTTCCCAAGACACCCATTGTGCGCTATCAGGATAGATCCTCGTGAAAAATTTACATGGGTGTGAGCTGGGCATGATTTCTTTTCCCTCTAATGAACATGTTTGTGTTAGGCTAGTGGACATGAGCATGCATGATACAGGTGACACTTAGGTTTTTAATGGGGTTGGGTCATTTACCCAAGTCCCTAGTAGTAAGGTTTCCAAGAAGAAGTTTGTGAATGATGCAGTGGTGGGACATTCCAAATCCCCTAATAAATTCAGCCCACTCTCTGGAGTGTTTTGGTCAGATGATACTAGGGATGAACAATCTATTGACGGTTCTGAGGAGGTCCCAGATTTTGAGGTTGGCATTAATAAATCAGAATCTTTCCATGGTGGAAATTTCAATAAGGGGAAGGGCAAGGCCAAAGGAGAGCCTGTTAGGGGTGGGCCTCAAACAAGGGCCATGTCATCCCTACATAAATGAAGATTTTATTATGGAACTGTCAAGGGCTTGGGAATGCTCCCACAGTCAAGGCCCTTAGAAATATTGTTATGACCAAAAAGTCATTGATCACTGGTATTGCTGAGCCAAGGATGAGTTTTTAAAATTAGAAAGCTTTCAAATGGGAATCCCTTGGTTACTCCTTTGTTAATCACAATCTGAATGAGGATAATGTTGAGAGTCTTTGGTTACTCAAACATGACTTGATCAAATTGCTTTCTTGTATCCAAGGAAACCAAGTTGTTTCTGCCTCAGTTGAGATAAATGGGGTCACCTTTATTGTGTATTTTGTCTATGCTGCAAACTATTATTTGAAAATAAGGGAATTGTGGAGTGACATTGTTTCTATCTCCTCTCAATTGCCTCTTAATTGGATAATTCTTGGTGATTTCAACACAGTTCTGCAGCCTGATGAGAAAAATGGACTCCATTTCGACTGGGATGCTACCAAGGACTTCTCATAATGTATTGATACCTATAACCTCATTGAAGTGTCAAAAATTGGTGCAGATTTTACCTGGGGAAGGTACACTCTAAATGGGAGGCAGGCAAGTACATTGGATAGATGCCTCTTTCAGGTTGATGACAGAAATGATTCCCTCAGTTCCTCTGGTATTATTCTTCCCAAAACCCACTCTGATCATAATCCTTTGGTGGTGTATATTTCCACTGGTGGTCCGCAGATGGATCCTATTCCTTTCTAGTTCAATAATGTCTAGCTTGTGTCTACAGGGTGTTGGGAGAATGTTATTGCTGCCTGGAGCTCTTGGAACCTGGGATCTGCTTCTCAGAATATGTCTTCAAAGCTAAAAATTACTAAGATGAGGTTGAGGGAATGGAGTATGATTTCTCTATATAAGCTGGATGAAGATATCTAGGATGATGAAATTTACCTTTCTTGTTGTCAGAGTTTAAATCAATTAAATTCAATGCCTTCATGTGATGAAATATAGGCTTTATCAAAGCTGGATGAGTTTCTCAACACTAAAGAATCTTTTCCTAGATCTGTCTAAAATATCAATTGGTCAAAGGAAGGAGATAATAACACTTGTTTTTTCCATCTCCTTCACAAGGAAAGAAAAATAGAAGGGGAGTCACTACATTAAACATTAATGGAAGAACTCTCACTTTAGAGAATGATATTGAAAATGATGTTCTGAGTTATTTTTCTGACCTCTATTCTGAAAATGGGATTGAGAGATCAAATATGATTGTGCCAAAAATCAACCCAAGTATTAACGATCAGACAAATGAAAATCTTGTGGAGGTACATGGGGGAAATGAGGTTCGAGAAGCCCTATTCTCCCTGAATATTGATAGCTTTGTAGGGCCGGATGGTTTCACCAATAACTTTTTCATGTTTAACTGGGAAATTGTTCATGATGTGGTTCTCAATGCAGTTAGAGAGTTCTTTGCTACTGCTTCCATGAATTATGGTGCTAATTATAATTTCAATTCTCTTTTACCCAAGAAGGAGAATGTAATGGATATTAAGGATTTTAGACCAGTTGATATCAGAAATATTGTCCCTATGATCATCAGCAAGATACTTTCCATGAGGATGGGCAATGTGGTCAAGGGGTCATCACTCTGAATCAATTTGGTTTTGTGCCAGGTAGGAGTATTCAAACGTGTATTTTCACTACCTCTGAATGCATTAATTCCCTAAAAAGGAAGGTGATACAAGTTTGCCTTGTGGTGAAAATTGATATATATATAAGGCCTTTGACACAATGAAATGGAGATTTATTCTATCTATTCATAAAACACATGTATTTTCTACAAGGTTTATCAATAGGATTCACTACATTCTTAAGAGTGACAGTTTATCTACTCTGTGCAATGGTTCGCCCATGGGTTTCTTTCTATGCTTCAGGGTTTTTTGACAAGGGGACCCTCTCTCTTGTATTTTGTTTGCGCTTGTTGAGGATTATTTGAGTTTATTCCTTAATAGCCTCACTCAAGATAGTTTTTACAATCCGATTAAAGTTAGTAGGGATCTTTTTACCCCCACCCACCTGTTTTATGATGATGATATTATTTTATTTGGTAACACTGGAACAAGGACTGTGTCTTCAATCAAGATAAATTTCAATCATTATGAGGATGTGGCTAGGAAAACCATTAGTTTTCAAAAAAACATTTGCGGATTTTGGGGACAGAATTCCCATCATAAAGCCACAAAAAATCACAATATCTCTTGGGGTTAAAAAGGGATCATTGCCTTTTAATTATCCTGGTGACCCTCTTTTTTGGGGATGTGTGAAAAGGTGCCATCATGAGTCTATCTTCTCCCCTATTATTTCTCTGATAGAAACTTGGAAGGGGAAAGCTATGTCTCTTGGTAGAAGAATCTATCTTGTCAACTCGGTGATTACCTCAATGTTTGTTTATGTGTTTTTCATATACAGGTGGCCAAATAATCTTATCAAAGAACTAAAAAGGCTCATCAGAAATTTCATATCAACTAGTTCTATCTATGAAAGGAATTTAGTTGTTGTGTAATGGAAATACTACATTAAATCAGTTGAGATGGGGGGTCTTGGCATTAAGTACTTGAGCCTATTTAATGAGGCACTACTCAGTAAATTCACCTAGTGTCTTATCACTTCTCAAGATAGTTTTATGGAATTTATTTCAGCCTGGATCACCATAAGGCTTTGGGATGGTATTTTTTATTATCTTGCTTATTCTATATGGCATGCCTTGAGATTATATTTCAATGGGATCATGTCCTTCTTGAAGTGGTTTATTTGTCAGGAGTCTACTATGAATGCTTGGAGCACTCTTTGCTAGACCAGACCGATTCAAGAGGATGCTGTCATTCCACCAGATTGGTTGCAGTGATCGATTACTTCTTTGCAGGATGAAAATTCAAGAATCTTTGAGTTTATTCCTTCTTAGATCTTAAGAGAAATTCATAGATACATCTTCATTGATAAGGAAACAGTTGTCAAGAAAACAAGTTCAAATGGTACTCTAAGCTCTTGGGTAGTTTATCAGCTTATGTGCAATGGGTAGTGTCTATATCCTCGGTGGATTTCTACATTATAGACATTTTTCATTCCCCCTTCTGAGTACTTTCTTTTATGGATGATATGGAAGTGAAGGCTCCCAGTGCAATTTCTTTTTCAGCGGACTTGCATCCAGCTTCCTCAACCTGTCCAATTTGTTTTGCTGCTATGGAATTCGTTGATCATATATTCTTGCATTGAACTCTTATATGAAGGCTCTGGAAATACATTCAAGATATGGTGGGGTGTTTCTTGGAGGGGAGATCATTGGAGGGACTTTTCTCCTCAGCTATTGCTGCATGCTGTAGTGACCAGGTCCGGAGTATTCTTATGGTTGTTGTTGCAGTAACCGTTGGCTTCATTTGGAAGGCTTGTAATGCTAAGATATTTGATGGTATAAATCCCACTTTTTGGTCAAGAGTTTGGGAGATTCACAGGGTAGTTTGTACAGCCTCCAGAGTGCCGGTTGGATGTATGAATAATGAGTTTAATGGTCTTGTTATTTTGAGTAATTTTGGTGTCGCTTGCAGGATGAGAAAACCGTTGGCGGTGAAGTAAATTAGATGGATTCCTCTGATTCCCTCTTGGTTTAAGGGCAATGTTGATGGGGCAGACTTAGGGGCACCCAGACCTGCTGGCTGTGGTGGTGTATTCTGTACCTATCGGGGCTTCGTTAAGGGATGATTTTATCATTACATCGGGCAGGGCTCTGCCATTGAGGCTGAGCAGTGGGATATGATTAAAGCTATCAGATATGCAGTTTTTTATGGTTGGCGTTTTCTCTGGATGGAGTTGGACTCAATGGTGGCTATTGATATCCTTCATAGACTGTCGAGGAATGTCTCATAGAGGACTTTACCCTCCTATATTGAGTGTCTCCATCTTCATTATGGTGTTATTTTTGATGTGACACATGCTTATAGGGAGGCTAATCAGGTTGTTGATGCTTTATCAAAGAAGGCTATTGTGGAGTCTATTTCACAATAGACTTTTATGGGTTTTGATTATTGTGTGCCTTTTATTTAGGCTGATTCATGTGTCTAGTCTTTTACTAGGCTTTGTATACCTCCCTTTTGATGTTCTATCTTTGTATTTACTTTTTTAATAAAATTTGGTAAGAGCTAGTATGACTCACTTCTGGGACTTTTGAGTAACATATGGTCTCAAAATATTATCTTCTAATTATAACGAAACATAATATTAATTTATGAATCCATTTTATTAAAATAATGTTTCTTTTAAATCATTATATTCAATATGATATTTTCAAAGGAAATAGTTACGCTTTATAAAAATATGTAACCTTAATTTATCATTTCTAAAACATTTATTTACGTTTTCTATGATATAAATGAATCATACATTAATTTTATATGAAACCTAAATATTATTTTAAATTTTCATTGGCCAGTTTACTATTCAAATGGTCAGATTACTATTCTAAATGGTCATATTACTATTCCAACTGTCAGATGTATAACTTTCATATGGGTTTCCTTCTTCATATATATATATATATATATATCTTATTTGATTATTTATTCATTCAATTATATTTTATCTAATGTTTATATATGATTTCATATTAAAAATTAATATTTTTTATAAAAATTATGATTAATTTATACAAATTTTTGCATGAGTGTGGTCATTCTAGTGGATTAAGTAGTTCATAATTATCCTATTCTTATTCTATTATTATCAATTTATTATCCCAGTGTAATATTTGGAATTCTTATTTGTTTATTTACAAAATAATGTATCATTATTAATTTGTGAAAATAATTTTTTTGCTTCTGTTTTTTATGTGTTTTATACTACATAAAATAATTTTAACAAGGGAAATTCCATCTAATTTTTTTTGGGTCATTACATTCTTCCCCCCGTATATATTTTTCCCTTGAAATTTTATTTTACATTAGAAAGTGAAAATTGGCGAGGGTCCTTCTCCTTTATTGATTCCTTGGTTCCTATGTCACCTCATAATATATATGGTTGCTCTATAGTACTATGACACGGTGAGTAGTATTTTTATGAAGAAAATTATATATACAGTTCAAGAAATTCACTTGATGCTCCTCATAAGAGAGATTATTTTCATATTTTTCAACCGTGAAATTTAGTACATGTGAGGGACCTAGTATATAATTTCTCAATATGGATATGTGGAATACATCATGTACATGAGACATGTTTGGTGGAATTTCTAGTCGATAGGCCACAACTCTGATGCAATCAAGAATAAAAAAGGGGTCAATATACTTTGGAAATAACGTTCTATTCTTTACAAATAACATTAACCTATTCAGTAAAGATACATAGAAGAATACCTTATCTTTAACAAAAAAACTCTAAGTTCCAACGATAATTATTTGTATGGATATTTTGTTTACTTTGGGCTATCCTGATGTTCAATTGAATGGTCTTTACCTTTTACACCATTTCCTTTACTATTTCAAGACCTATCAGCTTACATTCATTGAATTTATTCTAGCATAAAAGTGTTGTACATTTCTTCCCATAAAGGGATTCATATGGATCCATTTGGATGCTTGAGTACAAACTATTTTTATAAGATAACATGATTAGTGCAATATGATGATCACATCATCCTTTGAGGTGCATTGGTAATTATATCAACATATATTCAAATTTTTAAATTGTACTCATAGAATTGCCATCAGTCTAAGGGTGATAATCTATACTAAATATTAGAATATTGTTTAGATAATTTTGTAGTCTTTTCCAGAACATGGAGGAAAATATAAGATCTCAATCAGATAAAATTGATACTAGTACTACATGAAACCTACCACATCTCTAATGTATAACTGTGAATGTTTGTCAAGTTATAAGTCCTCTTGAATAAAAAGAAGACAAGATTTATTTGTAGGATGATCCACAAAAACCCATATAACATTATTTACACTGGATGTATTCATTAGTATAGTAAAAAAGTTTATAGTGATGTTTTACCATTTCCATATATGTACAGGTAATGGTTGTGTCATCCCCTTATCCATTTTGGCTTTCATTATTCACTTTAGGACATACTAGACACTTTGATATATATCCGGTGATCCCTTCTTCATATTGTCCCACAAATAGTGATATTGGAGATCCCAATACATATTTTTATCAATTGGTGGATGGATAATGTAGAGCTATCTAAATAATTTAAAATATACATATTTATAATAGGATTTTATTGCTCAATATATTGTGACCCAAATCATACGACTCATTCCTCATTAATTTTGATCTCTGAGGATTTCCAATTTTTAATAGCTTCCACCTTCTTCTGAATTTCCACATCATCTATTTGAGCATCATTTATCTTATATCAAAGTGATTGTTGAGAAATAATTTGATAAAAGAATTATTATGCTCCTTCAATTATGATTCCCATGTCTATCCTTTAAAATTGTAAGAAGATTGGATCCTTCTCAATCAAAATTATTGGTAATGGTGCAAGATTATTTCTACTTAGAGTATCAACCACATTATTTTATTTACCTATATGGTAGTGGATTGATTTATCATAATACTTTATGCGATATAACCATCATTGATGGAACATATTAATATTCTTATGAGTTAATATAAAATTTAAGACCTTGTTATTATTATATATCTCACACTTCTCCCTATGGATATAATGTCGCCAGATTTTCAATGAGAAGATCACATCCATGAACTCCAGGTTATGTGGGTGATAGTTTTTCTCATGAAATTTAATCATTGTTGAGGCATAAGATATCAATATATGATTTTTCTTCAGTACACATCCTTATACATTCTTTGAAATATCACTCTATAACACAATTAGTTCCCTTCTTTTGGGGAGTGTAAGTATTGGTGGAGTGATAAACTTATTTTTCAACTATTTAATGTAGTTTTCATATTTAGTAGTCTATATAAACATCACCCACTTTTGAGTCATCTTGGTTAGTGGGTTTAAAAATCATTAGAAGTTCCTCACAAATCGCCAGTAATAACAAACTAGAGCTTCGAAACTACGAATCCCTATAACAGATACTGGTCTGAGTAACTCCCCAATTTCCATTACTATATAAGGGTCCATAGATATCCCTTTATTAGTGACACCATTCTAGAAGAATGATACTTACTCCACCCAAAACTCACATTTCCTATACATTTCATATAGTGTCTAACTTCAAAAATACATTATCATAGTATTCAAATGCTCCTATGCTAATCCTTTCCCATAGAGTATATCAAAATATCATCTATAAAGACTACCAAATTTTTTTTATGTTAATACCTAAATACTCTATTCATTATGTACGTTATTTTTTGGATCATTGTTATGTCTCTAGGAAATTATTATGGACATATAATGTCTATACATCATTTAAAAGGTAGTCTTCAGAATTCCTTCCTTATTCTTCTTTAATCATTGATATCTTGATCAATGGTCCACCTTAGGGTAATACATAGACCCATAGAGTTTACTAAATAAGTTATCTATCGATGGAAGAGGATAGTTGTACTTTTCATTATTTTTTTGAAACACGACAGTCAATGCATAGGCACATCAATCCATTCATCTTATTGATGAAGAGGAATGGTGGGCCCCATAGTGAAGCTCTCAAGTGTATAAAACCATTTTCTATAATCTCATATAACCACTTCATTAGTTATTAAAACTCAATGGTGTATATCCTGTAAGGGTACATTGATATGAGAAAGGATCTCGTTATATGTTTAACTTAGAAATCAACCTCTTGCTCATGAGGAAGACTGGGAAATTTTTCAGGGAACACATCTGTGAAGTCCCTCACAATGGGAGTGTCTTCAAGAATGGTCCTCTCCATTGAGTCAATAAATTGAAAAAGAAATGATTTCCTAAAAGGTAATAGTATCCATAATTGATAAAAATATTCCAAAGGATATTCACCACCTTCCTTACATTTGTACAAAATCGGAGGATGCCTTCAGATGTGAAGATGGATCTCCCTTTCCTGAGAGTTGATGTTGGACATATATAAATGTTTCCAATCCATTACCATTATAGTATCAACCTATACTAAAGGATGTAATACAAGATTTTCTGAGAGAATTAGTCCACAAACATTGTTTGGGGAGGACATATATTCTTTAGATGCAATAACTATTACAATCACTATTATCATGGAAAACTGAACATCCATATATTGATGTGGTGTATAAACAGTTCTACTAAAGTTCACATTTATTATTGAATGTGTAAAAATAGAATCACAAAGTAAGTTATATATTATGTAATGAATAACTAGTGTACATATCATCGTATCATTGTTGTGATCCACCACAATGGTAGTGATAGCATATTCTGTTCCTTGTTACCTTTGATGTTTTTGTCATTAATTATCTCTGACCACCATTGGCTTAGGGTATTGGATCACATAAGTATCTTGTCCCTTTTAGTCAAAACATTAGAGTAGAGGATATGTTTAGATTTTAACCTTCCTTTATTATTATTCATTAGTGATATTATTCATAGCTCTTTGACAATGACTTGCCCAATGACACACTTTTTCAAATTTTTGTCATCTCATGGTTCCCATTAGCCAGTTCCTGGAATGATTCTTCCTACAATTTTGACACATAGGATATTGAGATTTATTTCCTCTATGAGATTTATGTTTTTATCCTCCTATATTAAACTTCATTTTAAACTTTTTATCTCTGATCTAATGATACCACAAGTGGTCTGTAATATACCTTTCAACCTTAAGGGAACTAAAAACAATCTCTTCAAAACTACCAAAGTCTAGAATAACGATGGAATTTTGCAAACATTACATTTATCCACTAAATAAGTTATACACCTAGATTTTTACATCCATGAAAATTATAGATTGATATCATGCAAGAATTATGAATATCGCCTCATATGCCCCAGAGACTCATCTTGTTTTGTCTTCATTCAAAGGAAATTATTATCCCTTTAAAGATGGGTTGTTTGGGGAAAATATTTATTGAAAAATATTTTTTTAATCCTTCCCATTAAATAGAATACATTTTTTTATAACACAAATTATTTATCAGTGTCCACCACTAATAAGATTCACCATAAAAATAATCGACTTCCAGCACATCATTTTCTTCCTCAAAGAATAAGAGGATATTGAATATATTCTTAGTGGCATTAATCCATTGTTTTATTATGAGGGGATAAAAAGATACACTAAATTTTGGATAACTTATTATTATAAAGGATTTAACATGAACATTATATTTCTTAAAATAATTATGTTTTCATGATTCAAGTTATCATTTAAAACTTGATCTAGTTGATCTGTTACTATCATGAAGTTTCGAGATCATGTTCACATCTAGGTTTTCGTCTCATTTGAAAAATCATCACATTTCCTATCACATTGGTTGTTAAAAGGGGTTATACTATTTCCATATATTAATAAAAACAAAATAGTTCACTTTAATACTTTGAGAATGATCATATGAAAATTCAATTATTAACATTGGAGGATAAATGTATAAATGAAATGTATATATTAACTTATGATTTCCTAGGTTTCAATCTTGGTTATCCATAATTATAGAATTATCCATAGGGTTCTTACGAATGTTTTCAATACTAGTACTTATAATTAAATAGACCATCCTATGATACCAACTATACATATCCTATCATTTTACTTGTATTACTAAATGATTTTAAGAATAATTACCCATCAAATACAATTCAAGGACTGAAAAGTATAGTGTCTCTAGAATACTAGGTACATAATTAGAAAACATGAAACTTGAATATAAAAACATTTTAATACTCTAAATAATGTTCTTATAACTCCCTTTATTCCATTAAAACATCATAGGACACCATAGAGAATATCTACATATAAAAGGATGAGCTAAAAATCTTAGTAAGGGAATAAACATAGAATAGAAACAAAGCACATGATTCAAAAGGCATAATATGGTCACGTAAAATGTATGGATCATGAATAAACATATAGATTCATAACATATAGAACATGGAATTATATGATTATGAACACATAAGAATTTAGAATAAAAATATATCATGACGTAAATATTAGTCAAGGCCACCTACCATGATGAGATCACATAATGGAAAGAGTCCCATAATGGGTTTGGTTTAATCTATAATCCCATACATGACGTATCATGAGATAAATAATTTCCAAATGAATTGGATTTCTATCTGGGTGAACCATCATAACATTTTCTTTCCTATATGTACCGAATAAAGAATCAAACACAAAGAAAAAATTTAAGGGTCACCCATAAAAATATATGGGTTTCATAATAATATCACAAGGCATAACCGAAGGGTTTATCATAATGGTATCCACAAAATAATGAATTAAATAATTATCAGACATTAATAATGGAAACATTATAATAGAAAATTAATAACCATATCCATATAATGTTGAAAGATAAAAAATCTTGGTTTGGTAACTTTAGAAATGGTTTACTTCAGTATAGTTTTAGTAATAGGAAAAAATTATTTAAAGAGAATAAAGAAATAATTATTTAAATAAAACAAAATATTAACTAAAATAATTTTTCATGATAAAATGAGTGATTTTATAAAAAAATTTGTGTCTCAAATGTTTTTATAGAACTTACTTTAAAATGGATAGGAAACAGAGATGTTCTCTTTAATCAGGTTTTCTTATAGAGATGAATTTAGAAAGAGAAGCTTTAAAATTTTTATTTGTCTATAAAATAAAAATTGATTGAGTTATATATATATATGAGTGGATAATATATAAAATATATATAAATATATTATAAGAATAATAAAGAGATAAATTAATGAAAAGGGAGATTAAGCGTTACCCAAAAGAATTATGAATGATTAGAGAGATCCCTTACCTTATGTGAGAAGGAATTCTACAATTAGAAGTAATGTCCAATATAATAAAATAGATACCTTAATTTATTAATTAGGAACATATACCAAATATATTTTATTAAATACAATTTTACTATGTTCATTTTTGGCCATTTAAATGATTTATCATGTTCAATTTCATCATTCTGGCAGAGTTAATTTCACGAATTATGGTCGGTTCACTTATGTATAATTAGGGATGTTCTTATAAAATGGGAATAATACTTTTGAAGTGAAATTAAATAGTAGTAATGAAATTAAAAAATATAAATGTTCCCATATATCATTGTTTCTGACATTGGGATGGCTCTTTTTGTAAAAGTGGTATAATTATGCTCTTAGTTTTTTTGGATGTTTTACTGATGATCAAAAACTAGTTTCATTTTATTGAACATTATCTCTATATATTAGTTACATAACATGAAATAAGTTTTATGATATTTACTAAAATATTATTCAACCACAAAATTATTTTTATGACCTTCCAAGAATTAGGTAATGAAAAAAAACTCATTATCAACAGAGGTGGTTCACAAGCATAATTTTTTTAATGGTTTCATTTCTTTTAATAAGAGCATATGAGAAAAGGGTTGGATAGAATGTTTTCTAATATAAATAAAAAAATAAATTATATAAATGATCTTGTATATATATTATTATTTTATGTATGAATGAGTTTTGAAGAAGATATAAGAAGAAAAGAAATTAACATAGGTAATTTGAGAATGTTACCTCTCGAATATCACCTCCCTTTAGGACTCATTGAAGAACTTGACATTGGTCTTTTGGTGAGACCATAAGCACATGAAAGTAGGTAGAGTGGGGACAATAGGGTTTTTGGGATATTTTGAAAGCTTCAAGGAATTAGAGGTGTGGGAGAAGGGGTCGTGAGCGGTCGTACTTATAAGGGGAGGAGAAGGGTGTTTATTATTATTATATTCATTATTTTTTTATTTTGGCCCAAAAAATTAATAGTAATGATTTTTGTAATTATATATATATTATGGTTCATGATATTTCTTGATAATCAGTGATTATATCATCTATTACTCAAAAATTCATGTATTTGGCCTATGATGAGAAATAATTTAAATTAGTGTATTTCACTATTCACTAAAAATCAATCTAATATAGAAAATTATCAAAAATTCAATGAAAACATTTTTTGATGTATAGATTTTGAAAATAAAATCAATTTTATTAAAATAATTTACTAATTTTAAAATTTTATTTTTTTTAAAAAATCTACATTTGTTAAAACAATATTGATTTTAATATTTTAAACAATTTTATAACTCCTTGAAAAAGTACTTATGATATCATAGAATTATCTAATAATCATAATGAAACTGAATATTATATTTTAAACTCTTTTAATAAATTTTTTTTCTTTTAAATAATTAGGTTCAATATGAAATCCTGTAATAAAAAAATTATATTTTAAGAAAATAAAAATACTTAATTTATCAATTTTAAAACATTCATTAACATGTAACGTGATATAAATATATAAAATTTTAATTTTCAAAGATAAATAAATATTAATTTAAAATTACATAGGTGAGGTTACTATTCTAATGGTCAGATTACTATTCATATTGACTAGAATCATATTCCAACGGTCATATTTATAACATTCAAATGAGTTCCCTAATTCTAATTAATACCTCCAATTTATATTCATTAAATTATATTTTTTCTAAGTTTTATATATTATTTCATCATCAAAATGAATGATGTTTTATTAAAATTATGTTTTATTTCTACAAATTTATTTTTGAGTGCAGTCATTCTTTTGAATCGAGTAGATCAAAGTTATCATATTCTTATTCTCTTTTTTTTCTATTTATTATCTTGATATAATATTTGGAATTATTATTATATTATTTTCTTACTAATGTATCATTATTAATTTTTGATAATAATGTTTTCTAGGTTTCTACATGTGAAGTATGTTCTTTATACAACATGACATAAATATAATAATTGAAATTCCATTGACGAAATTATGGTTCATTACAGTTATCCCAAGACCAAGGGTGCATTGGTGGTAAGACCAAGCCTAATGATACCCAGTTGGTAAGCCTAAGATTAAGGGAGCATGGTTAGAAATAAGAAGTGCATTAAGGTATATGGGTGGTTATCCCGAGGTTACCAATGTTATACATAGACCTATTTATAATTGGACACATTCAAAATGTTATGATTTCATATACTTGTTCCACATTTCTATGTTATATGACCATGTTTAGCTTTCATGATGGACTTTTCATGATCCTATGACATTATGCTATTAAATTTGATTTTCTTTCATCACTTTTGATTATCTATTATGTTAATCTGATTTTCTCTTATTATCATGTTTATTACATGATTATGATATAACACTTCTTTAGTAATTTTTATGCATTTCTTTACTAAGAATTTGAGTTCACCAATTTATTTATTCCTTATTTACTAGGTTTTTAAGATAATTATAGCCTACGATATATCTATAAGGGGATACAGTGTTGTGAAATAGTAGAGAAATGTTCACAATTATGTTGAATAATATTTTTATGAATCTAAACTCCAAATACACTGAACATTCTATTCTAAAGGCTATGAGATTATTTGGTATTTTAAATTTTTAAATGGTAATAAAAATTGTAAATATATACAAGGTTATCTTGGATAATACAACATAGAATAAAATATATGTTTTAAATAATGTATTTTGAGCACTAGACCCCAGGGTGATGGTCTGGGGAGTCTTAGTTGGAATCAAAGCATGGATTAGTTTTTTGGGGATTAATTTAGTTATTTTTAGGTATAAGGATTATAAAACATTACTAATAACCCAATCTATAATTATAAATAAGAAAAACAATAATTAAATTTTACTAATGAATATAGTGTATGGTATCTTATAAATGACATCCCTACTCAGATACAAATATGTGGATATAGTTTATAATATAGATTCACCATGGTTTAATAACATTAACATATTTGGTTTTATATTAACTCAATCTTCAATTGATTAACAATAAGTGGGCCTAACTATATACACTTTTCAACATTCTTGGGGGATATACTTTATCAATTGACATAATATTGAAAAAAATTATGAAGAAAGTAAAAATATTATGAAATTTTATTATTTTGGAGTAATTAATAAGAAAATAACAATTAATAAACTATATTAAAGCCTATAGATTCATTATTCAGAAATATACATTATTTATGAATTATTTAATCTAAATTTATCACTTTCCATTTATAAATATTATTATCCCTAACATTCTATTATTCAATTATTTATTTGATCCCAAAGGATCTTACTGAAAATTGGGTTCAAGGGACAATGCAATGATTCCTCCAATGGGAAACCAAATGGGATTGGAGATAGTGTATAACATATTGTAGTAGTGCTCACTCAATAATATCATGAAATGCAAAATAGCAGAAACCATGTAAAAATCCAAAACAAACCATGGAAGGAAAATCTCTTTATAATGTACATTCATCATAATAAACACTCTTTTATGGGTCTTCTATGCAACTAATTTCCAAATATTGGATACACATAATAAATAATATATTTCTATCCTATAATGATTTATCCACAAGAAGAATAGTTTAACTATTTATCATATTTAAGGTTAGGCCTACCAATAGTGAACTCTTATTAAGAATATAAGGAATAAAGAAGAGGTTTACTCTACAAAATTGTAGGAATTTGGGAAAATAGTTTTCACCAAATGATTTCCCCAAACCCTTCACATGAAAAAAGAGAAATAATTCCTAGAGTTGAAATAAAATGTGGATGAATGAATTTTCTCGTATGAAGAAAAATTTAAAATACACATGAGTTATGCCTTCTGTTTATTTATTGGACCCAAAAGTATGATCAAATGTTTCTATGGTGACTTATAACCAAATATTTAAAGGTATTAGATTTTAAAGAATTTAGAAACTATGGAATTTTTTCATGTTCACATAATAAGGAATTAGAAACTAGACACTCTCAGTTTTGTTATGTACTTGGTTGTTAGAAAAGGAAATTAGAGTTTTTTGGAATGTTAAATGATAAAACTGATAGGGGATAAAAAATTTGACTTCAATAAAGTTTAAAATGTAGGGAGAAGAATATTGGAAACTATCTCTATGGATATGGGAAATGATTCAAGAATTGAAGATAAGGTTCTCAAGAACATGAATGATGAAGGGCTAAAAGAAAGATCATAATGATCAACCTAATACACCAAGAAAAGATAAATTCTTAAATTTTAAGGTTTTGCGAATTATACATTGAAATAAACCATGTAAAGGGTTAATGATGAAAATAAACATCTAAAAAATCCTTTGATTAGGGATGAATTGAAGTCTTATACAATCACAACTGATGATGTGCAGCACATAAAATGATGTGCTGTAAGGTGCAATCATTATGCATCAAAAATATTACAAATTCATTATTCGATTCTATTTCTATCAACTCCCTTAAATCTAAAATATTTTATGAGAGATACAATGATTAGATATTTAATTATTAGAAAAAATCATAGTAGTAAGATGGATTACAAAAAAATTATATAATCATATTAAATAGACATTTTTATTGTGATTCATATAACTATTTTTATTCAACCATTTGTTGAATTCAATTTTGTTGAATGGATTGTTAATATCAGCATAGGGGAAAAATTAATTTTCAGAATATAGAAGTGAAATTTCATATCATAAATCAACCAATTATCACTTATCATTGCAAGGATAACTAGGAACTCATTATCAAGATTATTTCCATTACAAGGGTACTAATCTATAATCATGATATGAATTTTTTATCCTTACCCATGTTTTTGAGGTTTATATTTCATTAGAAATTATAAATTGATTTATGACTATATTAAGAATATTTTCATCTATTTACATTCGTTAAAGACATTAAAATTTCAAGGAAACTATTTATTAAGGGGGGATATATTGAAATACCCTGATAATTCCATGTATATTTTACAAAAATAAATATTTTTATTCAATATACTCTTTAAAATGTAACACCGAACTAAAATGAAACCATGATACTTTCATAAAATAAGAATATTAAAAATAAATTTTATAAAACTATCTTTTTATTGGTATGTATAAATATAGATAACCTAATTATGAAATTTATATATAAAGAAGAAGCAATGATGTCAATCAGTATAAGCATTCCTTATAAAGATGATTTTTTCAAGCGTAGAATAGAGGAAGGATCACTAGGGTTTATGAGATACTAAGACCAATCTGAACTTCAACAGGTACATCTTGAGAAAAATCATCTTTGGATGAAGTTCAATCTTGTGGAAACTACTATGTGATCCATGCTTCCTGAACCACAACCCATTATTATAAAGACCACCTATTATACACTCATATTATAAATGGATGCTTTGAGGGGATTTGTAAGTAGTGTTTATAATGATATAAACAAGTAGTTATTAATAAATTTTATATAAACACATAAATTTTATACATTTTGAATTTACAAAATATTAAATTTTTATGAATAAATTTTACTAAATTATTAATGTCATAAAAATTTATTGAGGAATTTTAATTAAATCTTATTAAATAATTTGATCAATCATAAAGAATTATGAATAAAATTGTTTCTGCTCAAATTTTGGAATAATATTTTTCTATATATTAGGTATTTTTTTATTAACAAAATAGATTGATCCCTTGATTTTTTAAACTTTTCATTTTTTTGTATAAAATATATTAAAAAATATTTTAAATTAGTAATCAATATGAAAAAATATTATGAATACCAAATACTTTTTAAAAATCAATTATCTATAAAAACAATTTCTTTTCCTCATAAATTAAGTTTTTTATTTAAAAGATAAAATTACCATATCTAGATAATTATTATCATAAAATGGATTTATTTTTTTTATTTAGTATATAAAAATTATTTTATGTCGAATTTTTTGATTTGTAAGGGAAATTGGTTTTTTGGGTGAATATTGAAAAATGTAGTTTTTATGGATACTATAGATTTTATGAAATTTTTAGGATTTTAGAATGAGTAAAAAAAACCAGAAATTTTTTTCGTGACCAAATATGTACTTATGGATTAAAATAATTGAATTAAAAATATTATTTTGAAATTAAAAACCTTTGATTTCTATTTTGAAACGTAATGTTTTATTTTATTCTAATTTTTTTGGTCCCCTAATTTTAAAGAAATATTCATAAGTTATAATTAGGATATAGAATTATTTTAACTCCGTATAAATCTACATTTTTGATAGCCAACAAATTAATTTCCTGAAAATGTGTAAACTTCATAATTTTATCATAAACACATTTTTATTTATAAAAAACATGTTTTCTTCTAAAATATATCTTTAATTTGTTATACATTTATTATTTTATAAATAAATTTAATCAATTTTCGAAATCAAATTCATTAAAATGGATTTAATATTTGAGATCATCATGTTCAAATTAGTTAAAAGGACTGTTTTTTAGAAATAAAATTATAAATTAACAAGGTAAATATCAGTCACCAAAAAAGATGATAAAAATGGTAAAAGTGTTAAATAAAGGTTCAAAGTCCTAAAATATATTTACACTATATCTTAAAATGAGCAGAATAGGATTATATTAAGATACATTCATCATTCTTTCATTCTTAGTCATATTTATATCCAAAAGCCACAAAATTTGACCTTTTTATCATGAATTTAGTAATTAGAACAATGTTATTCCCTTCACATCTAAAATGATTCTTCCACCACCAATTAAATTAACACAAAAAAATTTGAATTAACTCACATTATTTTACCCCATTTAATTCCTGATTAAATATTATTCCTATTTTTTCTTTTGGTTCCTATGCATTTCCTAAATCCATTCAAATTAAAGGTTGTTTCTAAGGGAAGATTAAATTATTCTATTTAAGTATTCTAATTTAATTAATCATTTATGCATATTTTATTCTGTTAATAAATCAAAAATAATATTTATTTTTGTATTATCATGTTTTTAAAATTGTTAATATTTTTCATAATTAATATTATTGTTAAATAATATCATATTATTATTCATTCAGTTATTATAACATAATCTATAGGCCAGTTTAACCACCAATAGGAATAGGGTTATAATATTTTTATCATGAATGATTAATAAAAATAAATATTTTAATATTATATAAAAATTATTAATTTAACTCATTCTTATAGTCCAATAATGAGGATGCTATAATTGAATAGTTCCCTAGTTTTAATTTTTCAATTAATTCTGGAACATTCTTATTTAGGTTCAATTTATTAACTACATGAATGATGATATGAATTTTTATCATGGATCATTATTGAAACATAATTAAAATTAATAAATGATATTTATACGAAAATTATGTCTTTTTACAGAATGGTATTATAAATTTTCAATTCATTAATCATGATTCGACATTTCATTCATTAAATATCACTGAAAAAATATCATCCAGAATGTCATCATCAAAAATCATAAAGAAAAATCTCAGGAACTGATATTATAACGTTATAACAAATTAGGGAACTTATATTCTAGTACCTTAAGTAACATTATAATGATTAACTTTTTAACAAAGAATTATTATTGATATTATAACACCTCATAACTTAAATCAACCATAATTACATGATTTATAATAAGGGTTTTACATTATTACATATCATGGATTTTTTTGGCTTATATTTTTGGAGCATTCAGAAATAATATTATAGAGTAAAAAACTACAAAAAAATTTCACAAGTCCACTCAAAAATCCATTTTTCCCAGAAAACAGGTTCTTATGTTTACAATCATGTTTTATTCAGGACAATTTCACTTTGTTCAAGATGTATCACTATTGAACATGATCTTACACATCCTTTATCCCTAGGTAAAACATTTAAAAACATCATATGATTACCAAAAACCCATTAAGGGACATGAAAAAAAAATTAAATAAATTAATCCATTTGAAATTCATGAAACCCATTATGAGGTTTTTTTTACATAATAAACATTCAAGATCAATATAGGGATTTAATTACTCAAGAAATCAACTTAAATTCCAAAAGATTAAAAAAATATTATCATGAATAAAAAACAAATAATTTCAAGAAATTTACGTTGGAAAATATGAAACTCAAGAAAAAAGGTTTCACATTTGGAAAATAACAAACTTTCTTTAAATAATTAGTCTATCTTCTTATCTTATAAAATCAAAATATTTCCTTTAATACCCACAAAAATAATTCAATAACTATAAAGGTAACTTGATAAATTATCATTAAAATCTCTCTTAATAAATAATCACACAACCAGATAACTCCCACATCTCTTAGGATTAACCTATAACTGGTAAAATCATTCAATTTAACTAATAAATTTCCGAGGTATATCTGGTTCACCCATCATCAGAGCTATTTTAGGATCAACCAAAAATTATATAAAATATATATGAACTATAATATGAATATAAATTACAAATATTTCACTTTATCACTAAACCTCATTTAAATTAAATTTAAATTCCCTAAGAAACAATAGTTTCAATTATGTCATAAAAATTAGAAGAAATTTCAATTTCCTTATGAAAAAATTTGAAAAATAAAAACTTACTGAATATCAAGAATTTTTTTTAATTGAAAATAAATATGGAAGAATTTATATTAATTTTCAAATAAAATGACTCTCATGATGGTGAAGCAATATTTGCATTATATAATCAGGAAAATAATTATTCATTTCACAATTTGTTAAACAAAATAAAATAAAGATTATACAGAAATAATTAAAAGATTCATTTTACTCATATGAAATGAATTTAAAAAATACTAAAAAATAAATTTAACAATTATTTAGTAATTAATAATATCATTATTGAATGAATTTAAAATAAAATTATAATATATGGAAAAGAGTTTGAATAAAAACAATAAGGAATTATATTTAAAAGAAAGTCCCTAACCTCTAGTCCTAACTCCTATCGTTCATTTGTCTACCCTCCTACAAGATAAAATTATTTTAGTTTTCTACATGGTTAAATTTTATTAAATTTTAATAGTATATTTATTAGTCCAATTATGTTATTTTTTGATACATTTTATTTAGTTTACAAAATGGTTAACTCTACATTGTACATTTTGTGGATGTTTAATTTTTATGTCCAAAATGACTTTAGTGTGTGGATTATGGCTAATGAGATCATGGATATATCATCTGAAGAAACATAATAATTAAAAAATATATTATTTTTATACAATAAATATATTTATAGAACCATATATTGATGGTTGATGTGAAAAAGTAAATTCAAAGTATCTTGAAGGTGGTGGTCTGGACGTACACACATGCAATATTTCCATTATTATACTAGTTGGACAAAATAAGGTATATATTATTTTAAATTTCCAGAACCATAATTATATTATATATTTAATTTTTATTCATTAGTTATATCCTTATAACCAACCATGTGAAACAATAATGTAAAAGTAATCACATTTCTTCATGCAGGCGGTATTTCACACGTATTTACAAGTGACATTATCGTTTTCTAATGGATAGAAAGTGAAAGAAGGTAAGTATTATTTTATCTCTAAATAATAATTAAAATTTAATAATTTTTTTATATATTCATTTGTTCAATATTTATAAATATTCAAGAGAGTGGTTATATAAAATTAAACACATTATTTCATGGAGAAGGTAGTCTACACATATGCATGAGTGATGTTTTTATTTCCCATAGGATGGAAAAGGATATGAAAGAGGGTTTTACCATAATAAAAAAAATATTTTAGTATATGGAAGAAATTTATGTTATTAATTTAAAATAGATAAATAATAATTGAATGGGGTGGAAGAAGAAATAAATGTGAAACACTCCGATAATAATTATTCCCTTTCTTTCAAAAACCTCCCTCGACATACACCTCAAGCCTTATTAGGGTTTTTAGGGATAGAAAAACATATAGAACATTTTTAGGATGTATGGGAAGTTATTTTAAATCATCATGGTCAATATAACCGACTCATGTGGTTTGAGGAAGAGAGGAAGGCATATTCCCTTTTATAAATGAGGTTGTTGGCAATATTGTAAGTACATGAAATATTAATATATAATAAATGAATAAATAATTTTAAATTGATAAAAAAGTACATTTATATATAAATATGGTGGTTAATTCCTCAATATAATCATAAATATAATTTATATAGGCTCATGTGTCATTTTATAACTTATCATTTTGCTTAACCTCCTCATTAACCTTGTTTATCCTTAAGTGTTGAAAAACAAATTTCAATCTGTAACGGTCATGAAAGAAATTTTAAACATTATGTGTAGAACATAAATTGAACATTAAAAATATATTATAAATTTTTAAATAAAATTGATTAATGATTGTATGTTTAATATTTTTTAATTATTTAAAAAATAATTTTTAATGATTAAATACAACTTAAATTCATTTAGATACTATTCACAAAATGTTAGTTTAAATGAATAAATATTATAATTTAATTCATATTAAAATACATATATCATTAATGATAATTAGAAATTATTTTATAAATTCATTTAATAGCCAAAAAATCTATATTTATTCACATTAAATATTTTTATACCCTTTATATAAATATTTTTTATTACTTTCACAAGCATTGTATCGACGATACATAGAAATTTTAAATAATTATACTAAAATTAAAAAATTAAAATAAATTATTAAAATTGAATTAAAATTTTATACATAATTATTGTAATATTTAATCATTAATAATGTATATTTACTCTTATCTGAATTTCAATAAATTATTTGTGGTATAAAATGAGTGAAACTGACATTTATTTAATATAACACTACCTCCTCTCATAAGATAACCATGACTTTAATGTAATACACAAAAAATATTTCAATATGGATAATATTTTAGACAACAACTCAAAAAATAAAATAAAAGACATTATATGAGGTATTTGTTTTCTTTTTTTACTAAATATCAATTTTTACCATAATTTTTCTTTTCCACAAAAACTCATTCTTTAACTCAATTGAATATTTTTATTGTGAATTAAAATAAAATTGATCTTAAGTATAAAATTGCATTTATAAGAAAAGAAAATATAATAATGATTTATATGTCATTCCTTAAATTATTTTTAATAAAATTTATCTTATTATTATTTTAAAAAAAATCCAAAGTAGAATTAAAAAAAATTGATTTAATGAAAAAATGGTAGTTTTACAATAAGAGAAAATTTTCACTATTAACTACAAAATAAATATTTTCAAAACAAATCCCAAAAATTTATCCCAAGTAAATTATGAGATTCTGAATTCAAAAAGTATTACCATTTTTTCTAGAAAAAACTATTTTCTAGTAATTAATTATAATATCCACAAAAAAATTATATAAAAACCAATTTTTATGAAAATGTAATTTTCAAGAATAAAATAACTTTATTCTCATTACACTCCTTTTAAAAATAAATAAATGAATTTTAATTCCTTATAATTTATATATAATCTCATTATAACATTAGAATCATTTATAAATAATGATAAATTTAATATATTTAGATAAAAATATATTATGCACATAAAAATTATAATTATGAAAACAGCCCTTTTACCTTCAAAAGATTTTATATTTACTTCCAATCAATTAAGTAATTATGAATGGATTATTATTAATTTAATTAAGGGAAAAATTATATATATATTTCATAATATAGTTATTTCTATTCATACCCACAAAACAAGTGACTATATTATAGTAGTCATAATTAAATAATTATATTTCTACATTATATCATGGTTCACTTAAGACCAGTTTTGAATATTCCGCACACTATTGAATTTATTATTCGATGGAAATAAATTAAAAAATATTGGACTTTTACATTATACCCCCTTAAATAAATTTCATTCTTATAATTTTATCTAACTTTTAGTAAAAAGAGTTTGAAACAAAATTTATCATCAATTAAATGGATTGGAAGATAGAACATAAAATCGTGAAAGGAAAATATTTCTTTATATAATTTGTAAATATCATCTTTGAAAAACCACAGCATAAAAAGGGACAATTAGAAATACTTTTTAAAATAGTATAATGTAAATATGACGTTCTTATGTAATAACAGATTATTTGATTCCAAAATAAGACGAATGTTGGTGGGAAGTGAAAATATAGACATTGAATAAAATTCACCAATAAAGAGGATGCATATTATTATCAATAATTTTATATATTTAAGAAGTAATGTTCATTTTGGATGATATTTTCAATTAATATTACAAATCCCAATGGGATAAGTGACCATAAATTAATTAGAAATTATTGTAAAAGTAAAATATTTTCATTTCATGATCCTTTTTATAGAATTTGTGGAATTCTTTTACTATCAGGATATATAACAAGAGAATATATACTTACATGATTTCATCAAATACTTAAATAAAATTTAATACTTTGTTTTTGTTTTACGACATCTCCAAAAGCTACTATATCCCATATTATAATCACTAAATGATTAATTTTTTATGTGTAATATTATAAAATCAATATTCAATAGATCAAAAGATCTAAAAAGGATAAAAATACATTTGTTCAATCCATTAATCAAAAAAGGGATAGTTCATGATAATATCAAATAAAATATTAATACTCCTTTATATGAAGAAATAAAACATTAATTATTATTTCCTCAACAATAAAACCCAATGTTTTTTAAGTTATTCCATAAATAATTAAAATTAAATATTTTCAAAATACACTAGTGAAAAACTAAATCCCAATGATTATAATGATTTGAACACATATTCTTCCATGATAAACATAAAATTTATCTCAACATAATCACAATCACTTCTTAAGTCACATACCAAAAATATAAAATCCCTAACTATATAATTTCTAGAATAGGCTTATCATTACCGGAAATAGCCTGAATTATTATTAATCCATAATAAATAATTTTTTATTCCAAAATATAACTCACCCATTATTTGTCAAATAAAATTCCAACTTAGAAAATAGTATTTCAATTTAATTGAATATTATAATTTTATAAATATAGAGAATATCTACCAAAATAAATTTAACCACTGAATCGCAAAATAAATTTCTGATCCCATAACTATCTATATGATAGATCAGATTCTCAATATATTTAATAAACATTTCCCTTAATTACCTCAATATAAATGATCATATTAACCATAATAGTCATCAGATCCTTTCTTCTTATCTCTACAAAATATAAAATCATTATTCTTAAAATAACATTTTCAATGTAACACATGTTAAAGTATGGGTTATATATACCACACACATTTATTAAAACTCAATAATTGTCACTAAGGTACCCCCATAACATAAAGAATTAAAATATTATTAATGAATTTAAAATCATGATCAACATTTGGCTTTTTAACCGAAGGTGGTACCTAAAACTCTAAAAATATCCTAATATGAAACATCCTAACCACTAATGTTATCAAAAAATTTAATTTTAACCAACTATAACACCCATCAAGATAAACAACCCATAATTACATGATTTATTATAAGGTTTTCACTTTATTAAACATCAAGGATATTTTTGGTTTAGAGTTTTATAAAATTAACATAATATCTTACAAAAGAAGTCCATACAAAAAAATATAACCTTCCTCTAAATGTCAATATTTTTTTTGTAAAAATCTAGTTCTTATGTTTATACTGATATGTAAATCATGAAATTTTTTCTTCACTAAATAAATGTGGCCTTTAACCTTTTTATAATCTCCAAACGACCTTAATCCATGTGAAAGTCATTTTAAAAATGGGATGAGAAACAAATCCCATTAAGGGATATAAAAATAAAGGAAACCCATTGATCATTTTAAAATTCATAAAAAACCATAAATAATTTATCCTTTTTACATAATAAACATTTTAACTAATAAATAATAATTTACATAGTCATGAAATCAACCTGAAATCCCTAATTTTTCATAATTTTTTTAGTAATTTATAATGTTAAAAACCATAGTCCTAAAATTCACATAGGAAAACATGAGAACTAATTAAAACTAACATTTTACCTTAAAATATCATAAAAAATACTTAACTTATGAGTTGAATTTATTACCTTGTAAAATCAATATATTTCCTTTTAAAAAAATTTAAATAACTAGAAACCATGATTTTATCTTGGAAAATTATCTTTTAAATCAACATTATAATGGAATCGTGTAGATATATTAAACAAATTTCTTGGGAGTAATATTTCATCGGAAAACTCTATCTCTTTAAAAAATATATTGGAGATCTATATCAAGATCACCCATCATCGTAGATATTTAAAGCTCAACCAATATGAATTTAAAATTTCAAAGAGACATAGGATTAATGAAAAAAAATTCCCCTTTAACCATACAACTCATTGGAATTATCATTCCAGTATATAGGAAAAATCACTTTCAATTATCACCTAAAAATGGGAAGAAGTTTACATTACCATAGAATATTTTTGAAACCAAACTTTTAAAGAATATATAGAAAAATAATCCCATTGAAAACTAACAAGTAAACATATAAATATATATGAAATAAAATTAAAATAATGATGGTTGGAAAATATTTTCAATTGATAATAGATAAAATAATTATTCATTTTACGCTTTGGGAAAGAAAATAAATAATTACTCATATGGAATAAATTGAAAAGATTTATTTTTAAACAATTAAAAAGAAAGAAAAAAATTTAATATATAAAATTAAACAAACATTGAATCATAAATAAGTTCCTTATTAAAATAATTTATAAGAAAGTTGACATAATAGAAATTTGAGTTTGAACGAAAACATTAAAACATGATTTTCAAATGAGGTACCATATATCAAGTCTCAAATCATTTTTTTGCATCTCTATCCACATAAATAAAAAATTACTATTAGTTTTATACTTGATTAAGAAATGTTTTCATTTTCACCACCTTACAATTACTCCATTTATTCCATTTTTTACCAATAATTATTATTATTTTATTAAAATGGTTGACCACACATTGGATGTATTGATGATATTCACTTTATATGTCCAAAGTAACTTTATCAGGTTGAATGTGTTCAAAAGAAACATGGTTATATCATTTATAGAATATTTATCATGATACATTTATTATTTTTTACATTAAATATATTTTTAGAACTATCCATGGAAGGTGGAAATGAAAAATGAAAAATATTATATGATAGAGATGAAAGTCCTTATATGAACAGGTGTGACACATATATTTTTATACTTGATGGAAGATGGATAACATATAAAATATTTAAATTATATTTAATTATAATTATTTTATATATATCATATTTACTCATGTTCCATCCTTCGGAAAGACTATGTGAGACAACAACAAATAATGAATCACATCACATCATGGAGGTGTTATTCCATATGTACACATGAACGATGTTATCCATTTCAAATGGATAAAAAGAGTAAGAATGTAAACATTAACTTGTCTTTAAATAATTTTAATAACACAAGAAAAATACTATATATTCACTAATTCTATATTTATAACCAGATGTGTGAGAGGGTGATGTAAAATAAAATACATCACTTATTGGAGGTGGTAGTCCACATGTACGCACACATGATGTATTCATTTTTAAAAGAAGAAAAAGAGTTAAAAAGGGTTTTACCATAATAATAATAAAGTTTAATTATATTTAAGATACTAATTTTATTATTTAATCAGGGATAAAAAATATTTTATGGAGTTTGGGGAAAAAATAAACATAAAACACATCATTCATAATTATACCTATTTGTTTTTGGAAAACCTATCTTAGCTTACAACTTATGCATTATTAGGTTGATATTTTTGTAAGATATGAACCTATATTACATGGGGATGAAATTTTATATGTATGTTTAGGTATTAGTGAAGCTAAATTTCACAATTGGTGTGAAGAAGATATGAGAGGATATGCGCTCTTATAAGTGAGGTGGGTGGAAATCTTGTAATTATATGAAATATAAATATATAACTGAATTTTAACTCATATAAAATGGATCCAAAGTTACATATACTTGAATATAATGAGGATAAGTTTTATATATAATCAAAAAATCTAATTTATACTTGTTTTAGTATTCTTTTAAACCTTATATTTTTGTTTAATTCCCTAATTGACCCAGTTTAACCTTCACCACTTAAAAAAATCTATTTTTAAGGACTATTAAAATTATTTAAAAAATTTAAAGTGGCTCATATATGGGAAAATATTTATATTATAAAACATTACACATCAATTTTATTTGATTTAGTGTTTTTTATGATTTTTTAAATAATTAAAGTTTTTTACACATTTAACACCATTTAAGGTCATTTTCAAGACTATTTACAATATTTCACTATAATTGTATAAAAAATAAAATAGTTCTAATTAAAAATATTTAATTATAAATTATATTTAAAAATTTTCTATAATATTTGTAGTACCATAAAAAATTGAAATATTTACACTTGTAATACTTTTAAAACCATTTAAGTGATATTTTCGCATTCTTTCACTAGTATTACATCAATGATATATAATATTTTTAAAATATTTAACCATATTTAAAAATTATGAAATAAAATTTTTGGTCATCATTATGGCAATAACTTTCTGTTAAAAATTTATATTTACTCTTATGAAAATCCAAAAAATGTATTTATGATATAAAATAAGATATTATGACTTTTAGTAAATATTACAATTCATTCTCTTGAAAACCAACCTTGAGATCATATAAAGATATAAAAAATAATCAAATAAGGTTTATAGGTCGATAAACCTATAATAAAAAAATAAGGGATAAATTTTTAGTTAATTTTGGCTTTATTGATTAATTTCAAATTTTACCAAAATTTACCATAACGTGATAACAATTTTTTTTACAATGTAACTTATTTTTGAAAAAAAGAATAAAACTAAACTTATTTGAAAATTTATATATGATGATTATAAATTTTAAATAAATTTTAAAATATTAAAAAATTTATAATTTTTTAATAAGAATTTGAATATAAATGCGTAGAATGCAACGAAAAATTGTTTATTTGTAAAAATGCATCTTAATCATAAAAATGAACATATACAAAAATAAAATATCATGAGAATTATTATAGAATTAATTAAATCATTAAATATCAAATAGATATTATGTTATTTAAAATAAAAATCCAAATATAATGAGGCTTTTTAAATAATTTTATTAATGGAAAAAATAAGAGTTATGAAAAAATAAACAATTTCACTATTCACTCAAAAATCATTCATTTGAAAATAGTCCCCCAAATTTATCATAAGAGTATTGTGAAATTATAATTTCAAAAATGATTTAAATTTTTTGAAATAAAATTTTAAATGTGGTATAAATTAATTCAAATATAAAAACACAAAACAAAACAAAAAATAATTTTTCAGAAGATGTATTTTTGCATCATAAAATGAGTTTATTCTCATTCCTTGCATAATAGAAAAAAAAATAAAAAAATGACAATTAAATAAATTTAATAATGAATATCACTATTTAATTAGAATAATTTATAAATTGTGATAAATTTAAACTATTAATATTACAATATTTTTCATATATAAATGTAGTTTTATAAAAACAAACCCATTTACCATAAAAACAATTTATCCCTATTTCCAACAAATTTATAATCAATGAATGATTTATAATTATTTTTATTACTGAAAATTATTATATATATATATATATATATCATTTTATGGATTTTCTAATTCATACCCACCAAACCAATGAATATGTCATATTAATCATAATTGAATAATGATATTTTTGTAAGATATATTGGTTCTATTAAGCTTGGCGTGCCATATAAAATTTTCTATAGAATATATTATTGAATGAAAAAGATATAAAATATTACTATGTTATAGATATCACCATTACAAAAACTGTATATAATGAAAAAAATTAGTAACATCTGATGATGAAAATAGACTATAATCAACTAAAATTTGTGTTGTGAATGATTATATATAATATATATATATATAAGGAACTTGTTTTTCACCCCATTTTTCAAGCGGTTGACAATAGAGTTTATTTGTGGAACCAAAACACCCAACAGTTCCCATATCCATGATGTGTCAAATACATACTTTCTAAAGGTAATTGATTATTGGGTATTTTAATAACGAGGATTAATAACTTACATTGTTCTAGAGGATGGGATGTCAGCCTCTTAACCCTCTTTTGGGGGGAATTATTACATACACCGGGACTCTCATATAGATTCAAGACACATTCATGAATCTTTCTCAAATCCATTATGATAGTCTCGTCAGCCTTATATTAATAATAAATTGTTGAAATGTGTAAGCATAAGACCATTTGTATATATTAGAGGATCTCTATTAATGGTTCCATCTGTATGTATCAGAGGTTCCCATAAATGGTAATATTTTTCTGTATCATATTTTTTCCAATATTCCACTTTTATTGTGTTTTGATTTTGGTTTTAGGCTACATAGTGGTGGAACAATAGAATTTACCATCATCTAGGGATATGTCTATTTTTTAATACTGGCATCGATCCTGTTATAAGGGGTTCCAATATATCCTCATGGACAGAATAAGAACACATGGGGGTTGGTTCCACATAAAAGGACATGATGATCCATTAAAGTTCATGCGATAAGTACCATACCATGATGTTTAATGTCATTTAGGGAGGGCAACTAGGTGAAATGTTCATAACCAGTACTGGTTTGGTATTTCTGTATGAGGAAGCCTTTGTAACCCCATACGGAATATTTTACTATGATATTGGGTTGATCTTAAAAAAATATAGACTTATGATGATATATATCACCAAGAATACGTGCTGATGGGGATGTGATGACAAGGACTACGGAGAAATATGGTCTCCCTGGTGTGGAATGATCTTATTAAGAATATGAACCAATAAAGATGATGGTAGATTTTAGTTTTCCAGTTTGAACATAAAGGACGGTTCCTATATATTCCATCAAGAAAAAAATTAAATTCCACCTAGTTTTGATGATATGATACTTAAACCTACAGAGGGAAGACTATTTTGGACATCCTTCCCATGCTAGTGATTTTATTTCCTCTACTATATAATCCAATGTGATTCATGATCTATGTGGGAAACAATAGATAGTAGAAGACCATAATGTTGCATGAGTATGTATGAGAATGTAATTCCACTTTAATTGGATGGACGAGAAGAAATTTACTTCCACATTCAATGGTGGATGAGATTAGGGATATTGAAGGCAATAGAGGTTTAATATCCTATAATAAAGGCAACTGTCTTACTTTAGGATAGATTCCCATGAGGGATATTTTCATCTTATCCACTAGTGGATGATGGAGAGGCTATAGTAGGGTAGTTAGGAAGAAAGATAGATAACACCTGATCTCATATTAACAACTTTTTTAGAATCCCCAATTGGGTTATACAAATCAATTAATTATAAAAAATATCCATGGTTATGTCTCATTTCAATTCAAATTTTAGGAATCATATAAGAGATGAATGTTGCCGCCTAAAATTAGACATCTCCCTCTATCACCTCTATGGTTATTGTCCTCCTTACTATGGGTTATCATTATTTAAAACTTCCCCAAGGACTAAAATTATAAAAAGGTTATGTGGGTAAATAATATTATTAAGGGAATATAGGGTCCAATGGGTGACATGTTGGTGTGTTTGATACCTTGATCATGCAGATCTAGAGGTCTCTATGGTGGAATCCTTTCATCATTCCTTAGGATTTAGTGCTTTTTTATAGGAACTTTTTGGATAGTTCACATAGGGGTTAATATGATTCCAAACAATACGTGGAATGAGTGAATTGAGAGAGAAATGATAAATTCCAAATGTACACCCCATTTTTTTACTACTATTTCTATAAAAGATTGTTCATCACATAGGTGGTTATTTTTGAAATGGTTTTTTATCTTTTTGGTAGGTCTCCCCCATACAAGATAGATGTATGATTCTTACAGTGGGTATAAACATTATGGGGAAATACTCTTAATATAGGACACTATTATAGGTTTTATTTTTCTTTTATGGTATGCAGTAATTGGATTAACTTATGAATTGGTTGTTTTTAACTAACTCTTTTCATATCTCCAACTAGTTTTCCTCAATCTCCATTCACACTTATTTTAGGGAGAACTTCATATTATTATAGGAAGCGTGGAAATAAAAAACCTACCAAATGGACGGATGTGTATTCTAACTCATGTTATATGGTGGAAAATAAATGACATATCATCTATAAATGAATCCTATTCAAGGTATCATAATATGTCCACCTCCCACTATAATGATTTTCATTTACTAGTGGTTATAAATGACCATCTCACCCTTTTAAGATATTTTCATTATATTGCGACACCAGTTAAAGATATGGACATTGAATTTCATATATGTAATTAATTTTAATTTAATTTTCATACATAAATCCATTTTAATTCACTGGGTGTGATTACAACCTCCCAAATAAAACATGGTTTTCTTATCTAGGGTTTGTTTGTGTAGGTTCAAATGCACAAGTCAGAATGATGTTTGAATGACATGAAGTGGAGTGAATTTTGAGGAAGAACTCAGACCACTTAATTACATTTTGGTGTGTATATGGATAAGAAATAGGGCCCATGCATACAAAAGTATTTAGTTGAACTAATTTTTCCACTTTTGATGATTGGTTCATTACAGATGGATGTTATCATGAGGTTGAATACTCCCTCCATTTAATTAGATCACGTTGTGACTGAACCCTTATGAAAATTTAATATCCATACTCTATGAACTATTATTTCCATGAACTGAATTCTTCACATTATAGAAGAAATATTTCCAAATACCGATTTTCAAAAACCTATATAATCCAAATAATAATTTGGATGATATGAATTTCACTTTGACTTTGTCAAATTCCCCTCTCAAATTTTCTACATTTTAACATTTCTATTGATTTTTTTTGTAAATATAATTGGTCATTATCTGATGAACTTATATAGTTCAATAACATCCATTGAGAGAATGGTTATTTCTGAAAATTTTAATCTAACCCTTGATAACATATTATTCCCTATGATGGGATCCTGAAGGGTCTTATTCTACTCTAGTTTTAGAATTAACCATTTTCAGGTTGATTTCCTCTGTACAATTCTAAATTGCAAGAGGATACCATGATTCCAATGTCTAGTAAAATGTTTCTATTATCTTGGTCTAAGGTTCCCTTAAAAAGTGTTCAAGTAAACATCTCCTCGATATTTCACATAGTCAAAGAGTTAATTCAAGAGAATGTATTTATTTCTAATAGCACTTCAAAGAGTCAATCTAAACCATAAAACCATGATATATCTCTATAACCTATCAATATAAACTATCCCTAAATTTTTAAAATATTATGGGATAACTCATGAAGGGTTTATAGTCAAAAGTGGGTCTTGTGGTCTAGTGGGTTCTTTATTGAGGAGAGGTCCTTGGATTTTTGGGGGCAAAAAAATTATATTGAATATCCTAAATGATTATGGGTCCTTATATTGTACCATACCTTTCCATTTTTGTAATTTACATTATATCTTCGAACCGAGATCTTACATGAATTGATCAGTAATTGGTTATAATAACCCAACACATTTTATATAATACACTGTGAATTCAAGATTTGTTTATGGGATATCTATGAACTACGATGAATATTGATTCTCTATGGGATGTATAATGACTTCATATCTATTGTTAACACCATTGAAGAGCCTAAAAAAACTTCTCCCATAGAAAGATACTTATTAACTGAAGATGATATATAATTGGGAAATTCCTTTCATACTTTCTCAATTACTACATTCCATGTCTGGGTAATAAAATTATTGAAACATATAGGGGAAAATAAAAAGGTCATGGATACCCAGAATCACCCTACCTAATAGCATTAATTTGTTATAAGTTTATACTGGTCTATCCTTGATTAAATTCAATACACCACATGGGGTTACAAGATATTGATAAAAATATCTTCAAATTTTAAACTGAAAAGATTCTTCACCGTATTCCTTTTTAGATGGATTATCTAGTACTATGTTGTTTACTCTGGTGTTGGGATTGGAACGTTGATAATGGTGTCCATATTAGTTAAAGGAAAACCCATCATCATAGATGGGACTAATATTTCCCATATTTATAAGTTCTTGGGTCATGTAAAAGAAGGAGGATCTCTAAATCACCTTATTTAAGTATTCCAATTCATATATTGTTGGATAGTGAAACAATTTTAGAGTTATGAATATCAATATACCGTACCAATTCCTTATTCTATTTCACAAAAAAATTTCTCAACATTATTGTGTCCATATAAAATCCTTAAAAATCAATGATGTCATTGAGTTTCTAAGGAATCACAATTAATTCAATTTCAATACTTTTTTACACCATCTTTAATAGTAAAAAAATAATAGGGGATCTTTAATAGATAAAGTTCTTAACTCAGCTCATTTCAGGATGATATTATGAATTTTTGAATAGTTGGAGCTCTCATTTATGAACATTACATTACTTTTAGGTTCACCCAATAGTTTAGATTCCTAGTAAAATATATATCATTAATTATCATATGGAATAAGGTAGAGTCATATATAAAAATCCTATGTTAACTTTGGTTGATATTGATGCGTGAGGATACTTTCATGAAAATAATACTATCGCCTATTTTAGATTCGACTGACTTTTCATGTGAGTATTTCAATTCATGTGTGGATCCTTAACTTGATTACATGTTTGGGAAGGTATTGTTATGGGTAAATAAGAAATTAATTTTTTAAGCCCCTCATTTTCTATAATTTCTACATCAATTTCCCTAATGAAAAATCATACATCGAAACATTTAAGGAATTTTAGAGAAGTTTCATGTTCAAGTACCCATATTATTGGAAGTGTTACTATCCTAGTATTTTTTACCAAGGATGAAATTTACATTCTATGAATGTTCTGATCAATATATCATCTGGACCATTCCCGACAACCTCATTTCTAAAGTCAACTAGGAGGTAATGATAGATGGTCTTTCTATGACCATACTATTAGTCGACATAAATATTTCTATAGTGAATCAAATTCCAAATCACGTATCTGTGAGAACAAAAAAACTAAGTCTGGATCCCAAAGCTACACTAAAAAGTTAAGATATGATGAATTGGACTAGGTATCATGTTTACACTATTATCAAAGAGACACTTTTAGATATGATTATTGACAAGGTGGAAAGTCAATGTAAACTCTTCCATGCATTTATAATAGGTGTGTTGGATTGATAAAACTTATACATCCTTACTAATTATGCAATCATCTATTGAATGGATATGGTGACCCAATAATAATACCTAAAATAATTTATCGTAGAAACCATCCTGTGGAAGTTCCAAAAATTACTATTGTCGAGCTTCACCATTTGGTTGTTGAGGAAGAACAACTCTTATATTAGATTACTGTATAAACTATAGAGTTGTTAGAATACTAGGATGATGTTGCAAGATTAATGGAATAGTTATCAATGTTAAACACTTTGCTGTAAGAAATTAGTTGAAGAAGAATAAGTAAATATTCTTATGTTATGAAAAAACTCCCATTAGCCAATGTAGAAGCTGATCAATGAAGTAATCTTGAATATCCCCTCAATATTTCTCTTTATTTTCTAGTTGATTCATTGAAGAAAACCATTCAATGTTTATTGTAGATTTTTTTTTCATTTCTCTCTACTAATAAATTAACAGAGAGACTTTGAGTTATGCATGTTCTACCTTTTTCATATATTGATAAATAGAAGAAAATACAATTTTCCTTAACTGATTATGTTTTGTTTTAGTTGGGTTTTCACTAAATTAAAGTATTAAACACATCACAATATAACATCAAGACATTTCAGGTTACTCGACCATAAAATTAAAATATCATTCAAAATTTTGAATACTTAATTAAAAATTACCCATTCTAGTTTTTCTCTTGGAATGGATCCCAAATGGGTATATGTCTAATTACCATCACAATGACAATAGATTCAAACTTCTTAAATGAATAAAATTATGAAACACTATTTAAAGTTATTTTATTTGTTGTTTTTACCGCTAATTTTATGTGAAAAATAATTATATAAATTTACCCTAGGTCAAGGGACACAATAAGAATACCTCTACAATTTTTGGGGGTGTGCAGTGGGCCTCTTAATATTTGTGTCTTTTCTATCATTGTTACATATTTTTAGATAAATACAGATTTAATGAAGGAGTAGAAAGAAATTAATGGATTTCTATTAGGATATAGTTTATGAGTTTTTAATCTAATGAGTTTTGTGACTCTATATATTGGATGTTTTCTATCCTGAAAGATAGACCATATGGGATGAGTTTTTATTTCAGACAACTTTGATCGTAATGTGAGGTCAACATATGGGGAAATGGAAAGAAATAACTAGGAAAGTGTTATCAAAATATTCAAAACATAGGGTGATGAGAAAATATTATAAATCATGATCTTGGGGATCTTGTATCTATTATGTTGATTTAGGATAGGTATGTGAGTAATAGTCTCAAATCATATTCGATAGGAGACTTTTGTTAGGATGTTTTCAATGCATATAGAGATAAAATGACTTTCCTATAGGGATAAATATGCCTTTGGATTATAGGATAAGTTGGGGAAACATATTATGTTGAGACATATTGTGAATAGTATTTATATCCAAAATAAAGGTTTCATTTAGATTAGGATGCTTTTGTGACTAATTTCCAAGAAAGGTTGTTAATTATCCAAGTTTCACAAAAAAATGAAGTGTGTTTTTTGAAAAGAGGATTTTTAAAGGCATGATGGATACTCTTATGATTGATTATTTCATCACACGGTGTTCAAAATAACATAGGGATACCAATACCGATTTTTTTCATGGCCCTCAAAACAATTTACTTACATATATCTATTTTATATAAAAGAGAAAAGTGGTATTTCAATTTCATCTTGGATGGTCCATGATGTGGGATTTTGAAATCACTATATATCACATCATATTGATAGTGAATCCATATCTAGTTACAAAAAAAATCCTTACATAAATATAACTCTTGTGTGAGGAAGAGCATGCCATACAGGGGATGCTACTCTAAGCAGTTTAAGGTCATGCGGGATAGACCCAATACTCTCTGACCCATTATATGGAATAATAAAATGATATAGATTATAATATTCCTTAAAAATATCTAATATTATGTGAGTCATGGTTGATATGATAAATAAGTGGAAATTGGAGGGTTGTACTAATTATACTAAAATTCTGTTAATGGGTTGTTTTAGTGTGCACCACATGATTTATTATCTTATGGGGGGAGTGTTGTCCTTCCATGAATGAAACAACATCTTCTAGACAAGAGCTGAAGAGGTGAAGACCCATATTACAGGGTTATCAAATCTGATGAAATGACATAGAATAAGTATGTTAGGGATGACCATATACCATGATCCAAATGAGGATTCTATTATGATGTTTTCTATTTATATAGAGATAAAATAAATTTCTCATGAGGATGAAGATGCCTCTAGTTTCATGGACTCATCTGAGAAACATATTATGTAGATCCATATAGGGTGTAGTATGCATAGTAAGAAATGTTACTTTAAGAGTTATATTATTTTATCAATGGAGGATAAGGAAATCATATGGGGGTCTATGTTTCTTGATATCTGCATTGAGATTTTTGAAAATGAGTAGCTAAGATGTATGAGGGTGAATTTAGATTGGAATTTTCCTTAGATGAGTGGAAAATTCCCTACATAGATCTAGCACATATATATGACATAAGGGATATTGGTGTTTTGTTCATATTTTTTTCTAAGGGAGAGAAATTTAATGTCAATATGTATCTCATTGGAATTATAATCAACCCATATATAGTTATAAGGATAAATTTTCCAACACAAATCAAATTATTTTCTAGGGAAATGGAATTTTTTTGTTATTGCGGCTAGGTTATGATGTAGGATATGGGAATCTCTATGTATATCATCAGAGTGAGAATGAAGACACATGTATTTATGAGAATATGGTCAAGTGGATGAATATTAACAAAATGTGGGAATCCAATTAAGCGAGGACAAATTATAAAGGGGAATTAACCTATGATGCACCACATATGATGCATGTCAAGTGCAGATTGGGGGCTAAAGAGGGAAAAAACACATCTTTTATGGTCATTTTATTTGGACCAATATTTTATGAGGGAAGCTTATAAAAGTGTACATAGTGCTATATAGTTTCAAACATATCAAGAAAATATGGTATAGGAGGCATCATACTATACATGTTTCTTCAGAATGATTTAAACATATTTTATGGTTGTGATTATTAGACAAGAAGGATGACTTGGTGCATCTCGACCATGTGGGGATTCATATACTAAGATTCCTAAGACAAAATGATCATTGTTTTTTTTGAGAAACAAGAAATAAAGTGGGGATTCCATCATCATATAAATGTGATAAATAAAATATCTAGTGTGGTAAGAGACCAACACTAGAATCATAGGTCCTCAAAGTCAGGGGCCAAATTAAGAAAAAAATTTACATACGGTGAATAGGGACGTCAACCATGCAGTTTTAATGACTTAAAATGTGGAAGTTGATAGGAATATTAATTTCACACGGTATTGATTTTTATTTTTCTATAGTTTTTTTCAAATATCTTTTTCTAATAATGATTCTTTTATGTCTGTGCATCTAGTACCATCAGTCGGGCATTTTAACGTCAACAGACCATGGTGGGTATTTTTTTACATGAAATATTTATTAAGAAACATTTAATTGGTAGGTGTCATGATATACTCCCCATCAATGGTAATCAATTAATATAAAACATTAGAGTTGAACTTGTAGGTAAAAAAGGTCCATCCCATATTTTTTCTATCTTTAGTGGTTTCTTACTAAGTATCATCGTGGTCCTGAGAGCCCATACTAGCTCTACTTGAAGGAATGAAAAAAATTTAGTTTTCAAGATTAAAATACATTATATATAGTTTTGGTAAACCAAAAAATGATGAATGTCACATAGTATTTTCTCATCTAGTCATTACAATTCACTTAATCACTTCTCAGATTTCTCACTTACAAATAGTTAATTAAAAATGGAAATGCGGAGGCATGGAAATAGTACATCGATAGGAAGAACTATATATGTACCAAATACTAGTGAATACAAGGCCACTTGTGTTGAAGTATTGGCTATAGTAAGGTAATCCCACAAGGCATGCCGAATTTTATCGATATAACAATTATTATCCTTGTCCTCCATTTTAAGTAGTATATTTTATATAGTAATATTAAAACCATCAATCTATTAGTTTGTTGCTACATGATAGTTGGATGAATGTTTTGATTCCATATTATAATCCTGGTATTACCTTTCAAATTTGAAATAATAGATACTGTTGATGTCACTAAATATTGTATGACCCCACAATATCCATTCCATGTATGGTAACTAACTAATAGTTATTGGAAGTATGTAATAGATATTTGGGTTGATGGATAATATTGGAATTTATTTTACATGAATGGGACCTTTTACAAGAATTTGTGAAAACCCATGTTATTAATGGCCAAAAATACATAATCCTCAGAATTTACTGAGACATCTTAATCTCATACTAAGGGTTTCCTCATAAACCGTGCAGGATTCTTGCATAAAAACAATAGTATTATCTCCATCCAAGAATATGAGGTTGAATCCATTGAATCATCATAAATCGAGTACCTTTTGTTGATTTAGGCTATCATAATGATTAATGATTATTTACCATCCTTAGATTTTCCTTTTTCCGACTCTTCCTGAGGAACGAACTCCATTTTGGAGGTAATATAATATCAGCATCATCCATTAATTTATATGATTATCTAATTTAGTGATGGAATTGACCCCTCTGATCTCTCCCATGCTCGTACTAATAAAGAAAAAAATCAATTCTATAGGTTCTTATTCTAATAACTATTTCATCCCTATCTGAATCATCCAATATTGTGTCAATATGGGTAATGAAAATTCCTAACAATTCTATGATTTTTGGATGAAAATAACTGTTGTTTATGAGTAGAACTTTACTATAAACTCTCACACATAGTCATGAAATGAGATAAACTATTATTTTTTAATAGAATAATCACCATTAATACTCTTTATTAATAATGAATTACCTTTCACCTCCAGGTGGGCCACTGGTATTTTTAGTTCCAGTTCGTAACATACAAGTAGGGCTTAATATTCCACTTTATTGTTGTTATAGCCTTCTTACATCTAGAAGGAATTTGGTAGAACTTCCATTTGTATAGAATTTAGAATGACAACCAAACATACTTTATTATTTTTGGGGTCTCCTAATATTTTCCCTCCAGGGATTCCAGAAGTTCCATAAAAGTTAATCTCCTTTGTTTCAGGGATATTCTTGAATATAGATGACCTATTTATTGGTAAATTCAGTAATAAATGGTTTTGTTTCTTCAAGGTTATGTTCTTTATGGATGTCTAAAAATTACTTCAATTGTATGTCCTTTTGTTTTATAAAACGACAATCAAACTAATGTAGAATGGGCACCCCCATACAAAACATCCAGTAAAGAAAGGATGGTTGAGGATATATTTGAGAGGACCATCATGGGAGACAATGTGGATGGTTCTATAGGGAGTGTATATTTTTTATAATTTTTTGATCAATACAAGGAAACAATTATTGATTTATAAATATCATGATTATGTTCTAGGAATGGTTCAACTAAAATAATAGAGACCAATTTAATTCTCAACATCACTCTTTCTTATAAGGAAAGAAACCAATGATCTGTCAAGGTTAGTCACATACATGATGGGAGATTTTCCTTCAATAGGATCCATTATCATTAGTGTAATTAAGAGATATACCAGGTATCATTCAAATGATTCTTAGAAAATTTTAGTCCATTGAAAAGTGAATCCCTATTTCATTATCCTATTGATGGGTAGAAATGTTATTGAAATATTTACATTGAAGTGTCAAATGTTAGAATGACTTCCCTAAATTCCAATCAACTCATTGTTATTTTTACGTTGTGAAATTTCAAGGATAGACTCTGTAATCTTAGGATGAACATCAATTCACAGTGGAATACTATTAGGGAAATAAATTAACTTGAGGTATCATTTAAATTTCATTTCAAGAGTATTAATCTTTAAATTATGTAATCATAGACTGGTGAAAATGACATCCAGATTAAAAATGATGACAATGAACTATGGTTATTTCACTTCTAAATTGTTAATTTAACACTCAATTTTCCTTTCCATTAAGTGTTAGGTAATACGAGTCATGTAACATTTGTATGTAGAGAAAATATTTTTCAAAGCAAAAAACATGTCCTAGTAAAAATATGTTACATGGGGTTCCCTAAAAGTGTGCACTCTCTATATTCTTATCCATTCAGATTTGGGAATACCCTTAATATCCATCCATAAATGATAGAAGTTTATAGGTGGTAGTTACATGAATCAAAATCTCTATAATATGAATTGGGAAGTCATATTTTTCACAATTCCGGTTGAGATCTCTGAAGTTGATGAAAAATATGATTTTCTAATTATTATTTTTATCTTGGAAAATATTTTAAATCCATTTTGGGTATTGGAGTTGTTGAATGAATTTTTATTTTATAAGATTATAAACATTATATTCACCTTTGGCAGCATGATTTGGATATATTATTTTGGCCACCTATTTGTAACCATGATATTTTTTTAGGAAAAACAAGTCATGGGTGGCTGAATCGGGGTTAGGCCACACATTTCTAAGTAATTATAGGAAAAAACGCCTCCATGAATCTTTATAAAAGAGGTATAAACAAATTTTTCATCTGGGGATATTTATCTTATGATCATTATAGGTTATGGATCCTCTTATATTCCCTATTTTATCTACCAGAGTTCATTAATAGTGGTGGAATGACTATCATCAAATGAAAGAGGGCTATTATTGAGGAAATCTTATTCTTCATCCATGCCAACCTCATGAGGACTGGAGGATTAAGGGGAATCATTATTTTTAGAATAAAGGTGAAAATTCTTAAATTAAGATTGTAATATTGGGATATTCACACTCTTAATCGGTAATTTAAGAGTTTCATCTATTTCAGATGATGATATAAGGGTCTACCAAAGCCCCGAGGAGGAAGTGATGACATTTTCACCCAGGCTGTTTTTACTATTACGTTTCTTAGATAACTATATAGAAATATTGAGTTTAGTTTTCTGATTAATATCTTGAGGATTGATGAGTATGTAATGAACTCTAAAATTATATTTTTATTCTGGATGATAGTTAATAAATATTCACCACCAAACCTTTTAAATGGGGTATCATGTGTCATTTCCAGGACACATGAAGTAATCACCCATGAAACAACATTAATCATGTGTTTTTCCTTCACTTTGGTAGAATCATGTATCAATGTATTTCGATTCCAAATATTCAAATGAAGATTTGTCATCATGCAGTTTCTTGATTTGTTCATTGATGGAATATTTGAGACACTACTGATCTGAAAAAGGGATTAACACATGTTGACATAATGAAGGACTTCCTAGAAAGAAATTGTATAGATAAACTCTCTTTTTAAAACAAGAACATTACATAGATTTTTCAGAATAATTAAACATTATAGAAACAGAAACCAAACGACCATAGATGGTATAGTTTCTTTGGAAACATAGAAACATAAAATCTAGTACATATGTGAGCTACATAATCTCCCACTAGGTTATTCTTGACTAGAACACTTTTTAGACATATCAAAATTAGTACATATCACTATAACCTCAGCGAATTGAAACATAAAAGGGGTGAGATCAAGTGGTCAGTAAGGTTAAACAAGGACGACATGTATGAATAAACATGATCATAAGGGTATGAGTATGTGATCATGAAAATAAAAGATCATATCCCGCATATCAAATATTATAATAGAGATCATGGAATAAATATTGGCAGTTCATCATACATGAATCATAATAAAATAGAGTGAATAATCCATGAAATCATAACATAGGAATAAAACATGGAATTGTGGCAAACACATAATCATATAATGATTTCCATAGTTTCCAAGGCATCACTTCCAAAACCATATTAGTGGAAATAATACACTACTAAACTGAGTAACTCCCATTCTGTCCCTATATTACTAAACTGAGTGAACCTCATTCCATTCTCGTATTACTAAACTTAGTAACCCTCATTATAGATTTGTATTAATAAACTATGTAACCCTCATTCCAGCCCTCTATCACTAAACCAAGTAAACCCTCATTCTAGCCTTCTGTTACTGAACCCTATAAACCCTCATTCTATACATGTATTACTGAACTGAGTAAATCCTCATTCCGAACCTATATTATTGAACTGAGTAAACTTTCATTCCCTCCCCTTATTACTATACTGAGTAAACCTTCATTCCAGCCCTATATTACTAAACCAAGTAAAACCTCGTATCATCCCTCTATTACTTAAATGAGTAAAACCTCATTCCAGCCATGTATTACTGAATCAAATACGCCCTTGTTCCATCCATGTCTATCTCTTGAGATATAAATCATTACCCAATTAATTCAAGGGAGAGATAAGTCCATACCATCACATAATAAAATCATACATATATGTTCCACAAAGCATAAAACAACACACAAAATGTAATTGGTATCATAAACTTGTAATCATAACATATAGAAAGAGTTACAGGTTTTGTAATCATTTTATCGAAAGCATAACTCAAAAAAGAGAAAAGTATTTCGTATATCTATAACCCATGATGGAGAAATGGATTTTATAAAGACCATGACATTAATCACAACTCATTCATAAAAAAGATAACAGTGTACCCTTTAGATCATTTCCTTGATTTTCAAGTTAATATCAATATGTGTCATATCATATAGAGAATAATACTAAAAAATCCTCTAAAACGTTTCTTAAAGAAAATATTAATTCTTATCTGGAAAATGATTTTTAATACATAAAACCATATTGAAATAATTTTCTTATAAAATAACCTAAAAATATAATGAATGCATAAAATCATTTTGACTAAATTTTTCCTCGAAAACTTTTAAAATAATCTTCAAATCATTTTAGAAACCTTTTTCTTTGAAAACACTTGAAAATTTTAAAAGGGGGCTTGATAACATTTTGAAAACCATTTTACTTGAAAAATTATAAAAGAATCCTAAATATTTTTTGAATATTATTTCATTAAATATAATTTGAAAACATATAAATAGGCCTTGAAGATGTTTTGAAAACCAATTACCTTGAAAATACATTGAAAACATATAAATAGAGCATGATAACCGTTTGAAAAAACATTTTCATGAAAATAATTCGACAACTTATAAATATAGATTGAAATTTTTTAAAAAACCCATTTAATTGAAAAATAATTTAAATTTTTTTCCTTAAAATTAAAATTTTAAAAATTAAAAGTAATTTTCAAAGGAATGATTGTGGGTAAATACGTACATTCCCTACGAGGTCAAATGATCATTCCTTTTACATAGTAATAAAATTTAGAAAAGATCCTTGTTCATAATGTGAAAAGAAGATTCCATTAAATATATTGATAATATAAAAAATTGTTAAAAATTCCTTTTAAAGATTATTTGATAATGTTATAGTATTCATGGAAACTATTCTTCCTAAAAACATAGTTTTTTGACCGAAGAAAGGGTAAAGATATGCCTTCCTAAAAACACTTTATTTATTATAGTATGTAGAAAATTGTAGAATTTGGTACCAATACATGATTATATATTTTAATAAAACATTATAAGGAATTTCATGAACATTCTTGATATTTGGGTCATAATATTGCATCAAGGGAAGCATAAACATAAAAGATATAGGAAATCAATGAAATAATCACATTAAACTCTTATAACATGGTAACATGGGATCATACTCTCCATGTGAAGAAAAATTACATGAAGAATAAAATATTATTTAAATAAGGATATTAATTATGTAAAATTTGTAATGGAAGTATATACACCTAGAAGAACAGTTTACATGCATAACAAAACATGAATCTCAAAGAAGGAAAATTTGGACAAAACTGTTTTACAAAATTGGTAACATTTAAAAGCTAAACCCCATGAAAGAAGGATCATTAAATGAGTATGTGTATACCCAAAAATTTAATTAAAATATACATATAATACCATCATGGCCACTACATACACAACCCAAAAGGATATCACAACGAACATAGCTTGTATTTCAAAGAAATTAGAAGTGAGATGAAATCCCCTAATCGTGTGTCTTGAATCTCTCAAAACTCATACAGGCATCCTGTATAATAAAAATAATTTTATTATAAATATTTTATAGAATCATATTATTATACCTATTACCACATATGGTTTTATTATAACCTTATATTACCCTCTTGTTAATGATCATACGTTACGGGTTCACTTTAGGTAATATTCAATTTGATTTTCGCATGTGTCTTAATTTGTTATATCATTGGTCCTTATAATTATATCACGATTCCAAAATGTAAATCATGATATAAATATAAATTATATTTATTATATTAATATTATAATAATTTATTGAATACAGATATATGAAATGGAATAAACTATTCATGAAGATGGTAATTCGTGTATACGCATGAACGTTTCTTCTGTTTTTATTATCCAATTGAAATAAGGTATTTAAATGAGATTTGAATATATATGTGTGTATAAATATATATAATATTATTCTAGTGGAATGAATAAATTATATATATCATATAAATTCATTAAAACCATCCTTAATACACTCCATGTAGTGTGTGAACCAATCACATCGCTTTGAGGGGGATGTAGTCCACTCTTCCACAAACACAATTATTGTATTAATTCCAAATGGAAAGTAAATTTATTGGTGTTGTAAAAGGAATAAAGAGGATTAAATACATATTTAATGTAATTTATGAAATATATAAATATATTTCCATCAAAAGGGGTAACATGATTGGTAATAAAGGAGAAATAAATAATCATCATTTCATGAGGTAGTAGTTCTCCATACACCGAAATATTATGTTCAAAATTCACTAGATGGAGGTGTGTGTAAGTGTAGGTAATAAGAATTTTCATAAAAAAATAATAGTATATGGAGGAAACTGGTTTTTTTATATAATAAGGGAATAATGTTAGTGAAGGAGGAGGAGAAGAAAAATAAATGGAAGGAGTTTGAGAGACGACGTTACCTCAAAATCTGGTAACTTTATTTGGTTTGTTCCAAAAGTCTTCCTCGAGAGAATTTATGAACAAAATAAGGCTTTAAGGTATAAGGTTATATTATTTGGAAGCTTATTGGTAATTTCATGGACTAACATAAATGTTTTTATAGTTGTGAGGAATAGCTAGAGGAGGTGGCCTTTTATAAGGAAGATAAACGACTCACTAGTAATTTTTAGAAACAAGTTAGTTTTTCATATGTTCTTACCTAAGAAAGATATAAAAACCCAAAAAAAAACTCAATAATGGAAGTTTTATGGTCTAAATATTTATATAAAATAGGTTATGGACAAGTTTAGTTTTTTATTTGGGCCCTAAACTTTAATATTGTGTCCCTAATTAAGGTTAATTTGTCCTTAACTGTTAAGATTAATTTTAATCACTTTTACTAATAATTTTGGTAACAAATTAACATGGTATTATTAAAAAATAAATATTTTATTGAATAAAATGTTTTATATAGTATTATTTATGTTCAAATCATATAATTATATAAATTAATATTATTGTTAATCTCGAAGATGAGACGAAATAATGGGGTTTTAATGTAGGAAAATGTTCGACATTTTATTAAGATTTTATATTCAGTTTTGAAGTGAAATTGATTCCAATGATTAAAATTTTATTAATATATTTAATATTGATTTAATTTTACCTTAATACATCATTTTATCATTTAGTGTTAATAATTAATTAGACAAAAGGCAATTTTTAACTAAAAGCATGATTTTTAAATATTCATTAAAAAATGATGTTTCACAAAAAAATCCCCAAAATTCTATAAAGGAAAATTTTGACATTATGAATTCCAAAATGAAGTTTATTTTATCGTGTTCAATTTCTAAATTTTTCTAAAATTAATTTTATTATTAAAAATCGGTCTATTCAATAAAACAATATTTTTTACATAAAAGGACTTTACCAAAAATCTCATCCTTCATTATCAATATGTTTTTTATATAAAACAATTATAAATAATATTTGGAAAGTATTTATTACTAGTACAAAAACTTATTTTAATGGCTAGTTTATTATTATCTAATTTAATTAATTAATTATATATAAAAATATGTTTCATATAAATTTTGTGTTGCATGCATCTTATGCCAAGTCGGTGTTGCTTGTACTACAGGACAAGTTGGTATTGCAAGTAGTGCAAGACAAGTGGGTATTCTGTGTTAATGTAATGTTTGAATTATTGTTTTAATATATATATATATATATATATGTAAAGATATATTTCTCGTGTCATTTGAAATAAAAGATAATGAAAAGATAAATTAATTTGAAAAAAAACAATTTTCAAAATCTTAGGGTGTTACATTCTACCCCCCTTAAAATGAGTTTCACCCTAAAAATTAATCTAAGTTATCAATGGTTTAATAATTGAATGATTCACTTATATAAACCCACACTGTAAAAGAGGATACTAAAACATCCCTTAAAAAGGGAAATTCAGAACCATAATGGTTACCCTAATTAACATATAAATGGGTTTACAGGTAAGAGAACATCGGTTGGGAGTGAAGATTGGACATGGGGGAAAGGTGTAAATATTTATGGGGATTAATTGAGGTCATAAATAACAAACATGTTAATGATTAATGGAATTTTTAGGGCATAAAATTCATAAATATGTGAAGATTCAAGATCCCATTGGTTCAACAATATTTAGGATATTATGACAAAATATTTTTGTATCACTTTTAGAATACTGAGTAATTCTTGATAAGTTTCTATAATAAAAATATAATTATTGGTTTATACTTCGAAAATTTTCTAATACATCTATTAAGTCATGGAATAAATTTCAAGAAATTATCTCTCAAGAATAAATCACTAGAATACACATGTAACCGATCTTAATGCCCGTGAATGAATAAAAAGTCTAAATATTTTATATATAAAAAAATCAACATACATTAATTTATAAATATAAAAATTAACACTACTGGTTCATCATAAATATTTATTTAAAAAAATTACATTAACCAGGACGTTGTGTAGGCTAGTGGTCGGTATGAAACCCTTATCGTCCTTTGGTCATGGGTTCAAGACCCACAACCTTACCATACATGATTGGTTGTCACCCGACGTTTGTGTTGTCTTTTTTTAAAACATTAACAATATAATATATAACTTGGAAATCCTTGAAATAAGGTTAATCAATTATTCTCCATTTAACCAAGGTTTTCAATAAAAACTCATTGTACAAATATTTCCCCAGAATATTAACATAAAATTTTTGATGAATGGTTAACCTTATAGCCCCTCTCAAAGGTGAAAATAGAAAATATAAGAATTAGAGTCAAGAAATTATATTAACATTGATTACCCTATATAACACAAAGAGATCTTGGTTGTCAGATTCTGAGCATGTGAATACCATCATCATATATTCTCCAGAAACATGGTAACAACTTGAATTACTATAAATCCTTTTGGAAAAAATGCACTCTTACTCATTCTGAAGTGTATGGGATCTATTCCTTAAATTCAGAAATATTTAAAACATTATTAGTGGTAGCATAAAACACCAATAAATAATTCCTTAGTTATTTTTCAATTAATACTGTCCAATTTTTATATTCATATCCCACATATCTATATCCATACAACATTATCTTATCATAATGTAAATAGTAAGGGTTACCTTCCCATACACAAATTGTCATCTTGTCATTAAATCACATCACCAGTTCATAGGGTACATTCAGTATAAACATGAAAATACAGATTGGAAAACATTAGTAGATAAATCCAATATATTTCATGATTCCTAAAGATTGAGTCCAAATACATAAATACATAAATACATTGATTAATTCATCCTAAATCCACTAAAAATGTTACCTAATCCTATTACATAATACCGGTTTATTTTCACATTTCATCAATAGTCTCATCATCCTCAGAAATGTAACCATTACTCACACCACCTTACTGATTCTCTTCATGAACTTTCCTCTTGGGACATTGGGTTGCATAAAATGACAAATTTATCTACACTAAAAACACTTAACCATGAATAACGACTTAGGGAGGCCAAAATTCTAATCCATATCATTAACCGAACTGTTAATTTTTTAATTTCAGTCACATGATTAGTGTCCTTATTTTCCATAGTAAAAACTCCTTCTTGTTCCTCTACGACATTCACTTAGGTGATTATTTCCACATTATTGACACAGAGGAAACAAAATCTTCTTTCCTCCATGGTCTATATTAACCAAAATCTCAAGGAACTCCCAATTTCTCTTCCTTGGGGAGTTTGAGAGTTGTTTAAGGTAAATATTGTTAATAATGTTCCATGAAAACTAATTTGGGATGATTATAAAAACTATTACTCTAATGAACATCCCACTTGACTGCTCATTATAAAATCTTTTATTATATTTAAAATTAATCTATTTCCTTCCAGTTCCCACCCATAAATAAAACTAGATTCATAGTGCGAGCATTACATATCATAGCAGAAAACTGAATATCCATGAAATGAACTACATATAGGTTTTCTAATTCTTGAAACCTTCTATAATCTATGACACCTTGGGTTTACCCTAGGTTATTCATAGATAATTGGTATCTAAATCCTTCATAATGATTCATGAAGAGTTTGTGAATTTCAAAAGCATATCCCTGAAGAATGTCAAATAAAGTGTAAAATCCCAGGTAAATAAAGAAATATGAAATTTTCAAATTTATTAATATTTGTGAATAAAATATTAATTTTACTTTAAAGGGGATGCTATGTTTGATTGATTACACGATACGCGACAATGAGTTTATTTGAAATGTTACGTTGAAAAATAATAATATTATATTATTATTTTAAATGGTAGTTAACACTTAGAAATTGTATTGGCAGGAATGAAGAAATCTAAATAAAATATTATTATACATGTTTGTTAAATTTATTTACATTTATCAAATCAATTTTAGAGGCTCAAAATTTAAATGAATTTAATTTTAAGCATAATTTACTTTAAAAGGTTGATTTACCGCCTTCTAATGAAGAACCCTCTTTAAATATAATTTTGGAAAATTTTATATGTTCTATTTGACCAAATAAAATAATTCTTTTTAATCGGGACATCCAAATTTACTTTGGATGAAATTTTTTTATTTTTTTGATAATTTCATTTTTAACAAATCGTGATAATACTTTATTTTAATTCAAAACATCCTTCTAATCTAATTTAATTATATGGATATATTATCTTTTTAATTGGGTTTAAAGAGTAATTATATTATGATTTTACCATTTAATCCAATTTTAGTCATTATAAGCAATTTTACCTTGAAATTGGATATAAAAAGTGTCAATCTTTTGATAGTTATTATTTCTTAAAAACCCGCATTTTGTTTTAACTGCAGAAATTAATTTTAAATTAATTCCTTCCACTTTAGTGTTTTGAATTTATAAAAATGGATTTCATATTTGGACTGAGGAGGTCAAATGTTTTTAAATATGTGAATTTTATTATTATAAATTAGGATTATTTACTTTAGTAAAAATTTTATTTACCATAGTTAAAGGGTAAATCTTGTAAATAAGGGTAAGTAAATATTATTATAATAACATAAAATGACCATAACATGTGTCCTAATACTATTGGTTGATACCTATTCTACCATTTTCATCCTTGGGTAGATTTTGGGGCCCCATGTATCCACTTAATAGTGATAATGCCACTTTATTTAAATTAACTTAAAGTAAAGACAAAAATGGAATGAACAAATATCTTTTTGTAAATTAATTTTTACATAGAGTTATACAAGTTATATTTTTGACTATAAATATTCATTGGAAATAAAAAAGGATTATCTATAGTATGGTATCTTTGTTTATAATTTTTTGACATAAAAAATTAAATTATTTATGACACAATAATGATGCCGTGTTTACCTCATTAATAAATGGTTTAAATAAATAAGATTATAAATTTTAAAATAATATCAAAAACCTGTCCAATTATTATTGGATGACTTTATTTCAACAATGAGTCATCTTATCGTTTACTTTAATAAGTTTTTGACATTTATAAACTGAAAATAATTATGTAATAAAATAATATTTTCACACTTTCTTAAAGAGCCCCTCCCCCCCTTATAAAAAGGCCTCACCTCTAACCCATTCCTCACACCTCTCTATCCCCTTGGATCATCCAACATATTTCCAATTAAGCTCTATACATCACTATAATCCTCCTAGATGCCTTAAATTTGGTAGATATCACTTCAAAAAACCCTTTTGTTTCCAACCAAAGGTAGTTACCCGATTTAAGGGAAACATTTTATCTTAAGTTATTTTATTTTATTTTACTTCTTCAACCCCTAAAATCTTTTTATTATTTTCATCTATAACTACACCAGTATACTCAATATACTAGGTTTTGTTATGATAAGTATTCGAACTACACTTACACACACCTCCATCTAATGGGTATAGAACATAGTGTTTCTACAGATGGAAAACTAACGCTTTAGGATACGATGATTGTTCAATTATATCTTACTTCCTCTAATGGTGGCCATTATGATGGAAATGTATTTATATATGATATATATTATTTTTATGTTTTCTTTATACTTATGTATTTTTCATTTATATCATACATTTATGGTTTCCCTAATGGGTAAACACGATAATTTCATTTGAGGAAGTGTAGACTACCGCCCCATCAAAGTTATAAGACTCATAAATGCCATATGTGAGACATATAAAGGATGGATTTAATGATATAATATATGATATTATACTGGAATTATAATATGACAATGTATCATTATGTTTTAATTCTATTAAAATACGAAATTTAAATGGAAGTTGCGTTCATGCGTACGTATGGATTACCATCCCCATGAATGGTGAATTTCATTACATACCTCGATATGATATGTAATATTAAAAATAATTGTTTATACTGGATATATATGATATCTAAATAATGAATATAATTATGTATATAATGGAATTTTGACCATAAAGACCACCTGTAAATATAAGAAGTTAATTTTTGACTCAAGTACCAAATACCAACAAAACGTCCATTATTAACATAAATGATTACATGATGTTTATAACATGGTAATAATTGATATAAAATGAATAATAAACATGAAAAAGGATCTTATGAAATTATAAATTAACTTTATATTATTTTTTAGGAGATTAAAGAATGATCAGTTCAAGTCAGACATGAGGTAAGGGACTTCATCTCAATCTCCTTTCATTGAGCCATATTTTGTTTTAACAAATGAATTTCCTTTATACACCATATAAAAACCTTTGAAATTTCATTTCATTCAAATAAAATCTTTTTCTATGAAGTGTTTTACTAAATGAATAAAAGTAATGTTAATTTGAATGTACATTGTGACAACGACCATTCTTCCATCGTGAGTATTATTTAATCTTTGGATTCCTTAACGAGCTATACTGTTTTTTAACGGAAAAAAATACTATATACCCTTTTTACATATTTTTGTATTAAAAATGGTTTTGAGAAAAATTAATTATTTCAATATCTAGAAATGATATAATGTGATTGAAATTTGGAAACATTATCTTTTCATTGTGCTTTTTTGATCTGTTATGGTTCTTGGGCATTTTTTACCATCCATCCAATGGACCGAAGGCCTTCAATTTTTTTTATTATATAAAGAAAAACCCTTTTTAATGGAATTAGGGAGGAAAACCCTAATAGACATCATCGACTAAAAACAATCACAACTCAAAGGTCTAGCGAGATAAACCAAACTGACAACATGATGCACCCATCCCCAGCATTTGATAATGATAAAGCCTCCATCGGTACCTGGATAAATGGAAAAAAAGTGTCCTGTGTCAAAGCACTGGCCCGATCCGATGGATGATTCCATACCCTCTCAACATCAACATCTATAAAGCACTGTAAAAATGAATGCCACGCTCTGGAACCTCCTCTGGGTCCTGATCCACATAGTCGAGTCCGGGTGCTCTGCCAAACCAACAGACCATACATGGAAAACCCTTCCACCATTATGCAAACACAAATCACCAACAACATCCATCCTAGACAACCCCCCACCATCCTCCTCTAGACACCCTTTCCATCGAGGTCACAAACAGCTAGATGATAGACCCGAAAACATGAGTTCAAGGCTTCGTCACCTAAGACTGTATGGCCTAACCCGACACCATTGGAACGATACTGATGAGGGAATCTGGGTTATCCCTAACAAGAAACACCACTCTAGGAATGGATCTGCTTCAATGTAAACCATAGATACACCTCACCAGATCCCAAAAAAACCACACAGTGATAAGAACGCAGAGAAAGACCAAAGATGAAGAACATGAAAAAAACCAAACCAGTTCTTACCAGTAGAACAAAATCACAACATCAACAAAATAAAATCCTGAAAAAACTCACAGTAGATGAAAACAATGCCACCCCCCCTCCAGAGAACTTCATATCAAACCTTGGGTCTCACTTGGACGTGCCTGAATTGTCAAGAAAATCAATGGGGCAACACCAACACATCATCGGGAGGAGACATGCACGCCAGACTGCACGATCAGAGGACCTAAAAAAGAATAGGGATCAAGGATGGGATCAAGGAAAAGTCATGATGTCTAAAACATGGGACTAGACATGAATCTTTTTTTCAAGAGTTTTTATTTTATGAAAAAAATTGAAACTGTGTATAAGTATATACCTTGTAATTTTTGAGATGTAATGTAATAGTTATGGCCTAATTCTCTAAAACTATAAACCATAAAAGATCCTCAATGTGAATTATTCATTTTATTTATGATTATGTAATCTTTGAGGCTAGGTCCTTATACTTGGTATCAGAGGTCGGTTTAGATAACTTTTGGAGTTAGAGTATTGTTAAATTAATATACATAAATTAATTTATGTTAATATTGAAATGATATAGCATTTATAGATTACCATGTTGCATTGACTAAGATATTTCTATGTTCGGGATGGTTTTCAGTAGAGGAAATAGGGCAGTTATGTTTGGAAAACATCAGGAGGAAGACAACCTTCCAAATCAGCAACCTGAGATGGTAAAAATTGGAACTGAATAGATTATTGTAGTGATGCCATAATTGACTCAGGCTAAAAATGGTGGTGGTATCCATGCATGAGATCAGCCAGATAAACCACAGAGGAACATGTTAGTGGTGGAGCATTTCATGAGGCAACATCCCCCATTCATTCAAAGAATCGTCTAATTGTGTGCTAGAATAAGGGTGGATTAAATAACTTGAAAAGATTTTTGATGTTATGGGGTTTTCAGAACATCAAAAGGTTGGTCTCTCTATTTATCATTTTGAAGATGAAGCAGATAAATGGTGGTCAATTGTGAAAAATATCAGTGATAGTAAGGTGATCGATGCCCTTTATTGGGATGAATCCCAAGGTATGTTTCTTGAGAAATATTTTCCTATGGTGGTTTGTCTTAAATTGGAAAAACAATTCCTCAAGTTGAGTTAAGAGGTTGACTAAGCGGATTCTTATGAAGAAAAATTCGCTCGACTGGCAAGGTATGCTCCAAATTTCATAAGAGATATTGATAGTAAAATCCACCTAGTTTACACAGGAGTAAATCCAAAGTATCGAAGAGCTTTAGCTTCTCATGATTTCAAGTGTTATGAAAAACTTGTTCGATGTGTAGAGAAGGTGCAAATGGGGTTTTCTTATCATCAGTTGTTCTTTGACAAAAAACAAAATAAGAGGTCAAGGTGGCAGGTGAAAGGGAAAAACTCTTCAAAAAATTCTAATGGTAAGAAACTTAAGTTTTCTGTTTTTGAAAATTGTGGTAAAAATAATGCTGGGGAATGTGTTTTGAATTCTGGTAAGTGATACCGATGTGGTAAAATGGGACATAATTCTTGTAATTTCTTTAAAAAGGATAAAGGTAATGGTAAGACAAAATTTGATTTATAATCAGTAAAATGTTTTAAATGCAATGAAATGGGTAATTTTGCAAATGAGTGTCCAGTGAAGAACCCAATAGAAGTAAAGCAACTAGACTACAAGCAAAAAGGGGTGGTGAGGTACTTAAAAACAACTTTAGTAGATGTTGGGCCATCAATTGAAGTAGTATTAGGTACACTATTTTTTTTTCATATTATTCCAATGTGATGTTTGATTCGGGGTCTACACATTCCTATCCTTGTGTTAAGAAAGTATCTACCTACAATCCTTATTGTTTTGCCAGTGCTAGAGTTTGATATTTTTTTGTGTATGAATTGGCTTTCTATTTATCATGTTATGATTGACTGTATAGCTATAGCGGTTACTTTTCAGAAATATTTTCAATTTTTGTACAATAATTAACCCTTGATTTTTTATATAATATCAGGATGCTGGGAAACTAGTAAAATATGGAAATGAATGTTACCTTGCACATATTGTTGAAAAAAAGGAGGTGTTCAGATTAATAATGTGCCAGTGGTAAATGAGTACCTTGATGTTTTTCTTGATGAGTTTCCTGGTATTATACCTGATCGAGAAGTTTAATTTATTGTTGACTTAGTTCCTGATGTTAAGGAAATTTCAAAACCCCCTTATAGAATTTCTCAAATTGAACTTTTATAGTTAAAGAATAAATTGTAGGAGTTATTAGATAAAGGATTCACTCGACCTAGCACATCATCATAGGGTACTCATTTCTTATTTGCTAAAACAAAATATGGTTCAATGAGACTTTTCATTGATTATAGAGCATTGAATAACATCACTGTTAATAACAAGTATCTTTTGCCTCATATCGATGATTTATCTGATTAACTCCAGGGAGATTAGTATTTTTCGAAGATTGACTTGAGGTCGGGTTTCCATCTGTTGAAAGTAAAGATTACAGACATTCTGAACACGACGTTTTGTACTAAAAATGGCCATTATGAATTTTTAGTTACGCCTTTTGGATTAACCAATGCACCTATTGTATTCTAGGATCTTATGAATAGAATTTTTTGTGAGTTATTGGATACATTTTTGGTTGTGTTCATTGATGATATTTTGGATTATTCTAAAAGTAAAGAGGAACATGAAAGTCATTTAAGGGTTGTCTTACAAACAATAAATGAAAAGAAACTATTTGGGAAACTTAGCTAGTCTGAGTTTTGGTTATAGAAAATATCATTCCTTGGTCACATTATTTTAAAAAAATGCCATTATTGTTGATCCTACTAAAACAAAAGATGTTGAATAATGGCCAAGATACCCAAATACAATCGAGATTCATTGTTTTCTGGGTTTGGAAGGTTATTATGGGAGGTTTGTTGAAAATTTTTCATGGTTATCTAGACCAATGACTAAGTTAACTTGAAAAGAGGTTAAGTTCATTTGGGAAAAAGAATGTGATGATTGTTTTCAGGAATTGAAAACAAGATTGGTGAATGACCCAGTTTTGGCACTACCTTCTAGAAGTGGTGAGTTTGTTATCTACAGTGGTGCTTCATTGAAAGGACTTGTTTGTGTCCTTATACATAATGATCAGGTAATTACTTGTGCTTCACATTAGTTGAAACCTTATGAGTTAAATTACCCTATACATGATTTGGAATTAGCTGTTGTTTTTTTTCTTTAAAAATTTAAAGGTTTCATTTGTATGGAGTAAAATGAGAAATATATACTAAACAAAAAATTTTAAAGTATATATTGACTCAGAAAAAATTGAACATGAGAAAGAGGAGATGGCTGGAATTAATGAAGGATGTGATTGAATGATTCATTAGAATCCAAGAAAGGAAAATAATGTGGTTGACACTTTGAGTCGAGAATGTAATGATTCATTGACAATGAAATGTTTGGAACAAGATCCTTTGGTTTTTGATTTAACGAACTTTGGAATAGAAGTTTTTGGTGTATGAAATTATTATGTTTTGTTTCAGGTGTTAGTGAAATCATCTTTATTAGACATAATAAAGAAAGCACAGAAGGAAGAGAGTGAGTTGCAGAAAATGGTAGAGTTGGTTCAGAATGGTAAGTTTCCTGAATTTAATGTTGATAATGATTGTGTTTTGAGATTTGGAAAGAGATTATGTGTGCCTTGGGATTCATAGTTGAATAATGAGTTGTTATGTGAAGTTCAGTGTTCCTGGATTTCAGTTCATCCCAGAAGTACTAAGATGTACAGAGATATTCGGGAGTATTACAGGTGGGATGGAATGAAACGAGATATTGCTGATTTTACTGTGCAGTGTTGGACTTTTCTATAGGTTAAAGAAGAGCAACAGTTATAAAAAGGGATGCTTCATTCTTTACCGGTGACAAAGTGGAAATGGAAAAATATATCCATGGACTTCATTGTGGGATTATCAAATACATCTCAAGGTAATAATGCAGTCTGGGTTATTATTGATCGATTGATTAAATCTGGTAATTTACTTCCTATTTGAGATACATTGTATCTAGAACAACTTTATCGGTTGTATGTTAAAGAGATAGTCAGGTTGTATGGTGTTCCTCTCTCTATTGTATCTGATCATGATCATAGGTCTACTTCTAACTTTAGGAAAAGCCTTCAGAATTCATTAGGTATGGAATTAAATTTTAGTAAATCTTTTCATCCCAAATCAGATAGGAAGTCAGAATGAACAATTCATACCATGGAGGATATGCTATGTGCTTGTTTACTATATTATGACGGAAGTTAGGACCAACATCTTTCTTTGGTTGAATTTTCATATAATAACAGTTTTCATTCCAGTATACAGATGGCTCTATTTGAAGAATTATATGGAAAGCATTGTCAAACTACAGCTTTTTGCTATGAAGTAGGTTAAAGAATGTTGATGGGACTAGAATTGGTTAAAGAGATGGCCAAAAAAGTTAAGTTGATTTAGAGGCACATGAGAATAGTTTAGAGTAGGCCGAAAATTTATGCGCATAATCAGAGGAAGGATATTTCTTTTCAATAGGTGATAATGTATTTCTCAAAGTTTCTGCATGGAAATGTGTGATGCCTTTTGGTAAGATGGGAAAGTTGAGTCCAAGGTTCATTGGAACTTATGAAATCTTGGAGAAAGTTGGATCAGTTGCATAAATAGTGGCTTTACCTCCATGTTTATCATGGGTACACAATGTTATTTATGATTCAATGTTGAAAAAGTCTATTCTAGATCCATCTCATGTTTTCATCCCAGAGATAGTTCACTTGGAAGAGAATCTCTCTTTTGAGGAATAACCAATCCAAAATCTTGACATATGAGTGCAGGTATTGCTGAATAAGGTAATTCACTAAGTAAAGGTTTTGATGAACAAAAATATAGTCTAAGAGGCAACATGGGAATCTAAAAATGCTATGAGAGATAAATACCCCATTTATTTGATAAGTTAATAAAATTATGAGGATGCAATTTTTAGAATGAGGGAAGGATGTAACATCCTGTGTTTTTAATGAAAAATTTCATTTTCATATTTATTAATATTTTTCAAATGAATATTAATTTTACTTTAAAGGGGATTCTATGTTCAATGGCTTACATGATACGCAACAACGAGTTTCTTTGAAATCTTACGTTGCAAAATAATAATATCATATTATTATTTTAAAGGGTAGTTAACACCTAGCCAATGTATTAGAAGGAATGAACAGAACTAACTAGAATATGATTATAAATGTTTGTTAAATGTTTTTACATTTATATATTAAATTTTAGAGGCTTAAAATTTTAATGAATCTAGATTAAAGAATAAATTACTTTAAAAGGTTGATTTACCACCTTTTGATGGAAAACCCTCTTTAAATCTAGTTTTGGTCACTTTTATATGTTTTATTTGACCAAATAAAAATTTTCTTTATAATTGGTACATCCAAATTTTCTTTGGATGAAATTTTGGTATTTTTCTAATAATGATCACTTTTTAATGAATAGTGAAAATACTGTATTTTTATTCAAAACGGCCTTTTAATATAATTTATTTATAATGTTATATAATATTATTAATTTGTTTTAAATTGAAATTATATTATGATTTTACCATATAATCCAAAGTGGTTCATTGGAAGTAATTTTACTTTGAAATTGGACATAACCAAGTGTAAATATTTTGATAGTTATTATTTCGTAAAAACACCCATTTTGTTTAGAGAACGAGAATTAATTTTAAACTAATTTTGGCCAATAATGTGTTTTCAATTTGGAAAAATGGATTTCATATTTGGAATCACGAAGTCAAAATTGTGTAAACTGGTAACTTTTATTTTTAGACATCATGAATATTTAGTTCAGTAAAAATTTTATTTACCATAATTAAATGATAAATATGGTAAATAAGTGTAAAATAATATTATTATAATAATATAAAATTAACCTAACATGTGTATAAATCCTATTGGTTGACACATATCCGACCATTGGCATCGTTTGGTCAATTGGGGACCCCATGGAGCCACTTAAGAGCGATAATGACATGTTATTTTAATTAACTAAAAGTAAAGACAAAAATGACATAAACATATATCTTTTAGTAAATTTATTATTACATAGGGTTATATAAGTTATATTTTCGAATATAAATATTTTTTGGAAATCTAAATATATTTCCTATATCATAGTAATTTTTTTTATAATTTTTAGACATCAAATAAATTAAATTATTTATGTCACATTAATGATGAAGTGTTTACCGCATTAATAAATGATTTAAATAAATAAGATTATAAAGATTAAAATAATACAAGAAAACCTATCAAATTCTTATGGGATGATTTTATTTCAACCAGGAGTCATCTTATATTCGATTTTAATAAGTTTTGGACATTTTAAAACCAGAAATCATTATGTAATAAAATAATTCTTTCACACTTTCCTAAAGAGCCATCCTCCCCCTTATAAAAATTCCTCACCTATAATCCATTATTGACACATATAAATACCCTTGGATCATCCAACCTCTACCCAATTAAGATCCCTAAATCCCTATACTCCTCCTAGAATCCTTAACTTAGGTAGAAGGCACTTCAACAAACCCTTTTGGTTCAAACCAAATGGAGTTACCTGATTTAAATGTAACATCTTCTCTTATGTTATTTTATATTATTTCACTTCTCTAACGCCTAAAATCATTTTATTCTTTTATTTTATAACAAAAACAGTATTAGAAATATACATGGTTGATTTTATGAGAAGTATTCGAACTACACTTACACAAACCTCCATCTGATGGGTAAAGGACATACTGTTTCTATGGATGGAAAACTAACACCTCACGAAATGATGATTGTTAATTAATCTCTAACCGCCTCTCATGGAGGCCATTATGATGGAACTGTATTTATATATGATATATATTATGTTTATGTTTTCTTTATTCTTATTTATTTTCTATTTATAGAATACCTTTATGGTTTCCATTATGGGTAAACGCTATAATTTCATTTCAGGAAGTGTGGACTACAGCCCCATTAAAGTGATATTAATCGTTAATTCCATATGTGGGTTGTATAAAGGATGGAGTTAATGATATTATATATTATATTATACTGGAATTATAATATACTTATGTATCATTATGTTTTAATTCCATTAAAATACAAAATAGAAATGGAACTAGCGTTCATGCCTACGTACGGCTTGCAGTCTCCGTGAATGGTGCATTACATTACTTACCTCTAAATGATATGTACTATTATAAATACTTGTTTATAATGGATATATATGATATATATGATATCTCAATCATGAATATAATTATGGATATAATGTAATTTTCACCATATATACCACTAGTAAATATAAGAGGTTCATTTTTGACTCAAGTACCAAAAATCCACAAAACGTCCATTATTTACTTAAATGATTACATGATGATTATAACATGGTAATAATTTATATAAAAGGAATAATAAACATGAAAAATGATATTAATCAAGTATAAATTAACTTTAGTTTATTATTCAGTAGATTAAAGAATTAACAGTTCAAGTCGGACTCGAGGTAAGGGACTTCATCTCAATCTCATTTCATTGAGGCTTGTTTGGTTTTAATACATGAATATCTTTTATAAAATGTATAAACACCTTTGAAATTCTATTTCACACAACTGGAATCATTTTATATGAAGTGTTTCACTAGATGAAAAAAATAATGTTTCTTTTAACATACGTGGTGACAATGACTTTTCTGCCGCTGTGAGTATTATTTGATCGGTGGATTCCTTAACAAGCCATAGTGTTTTAAAGGAAAATAAATAATATATACCATTTTTATGTATTTTGGTATTGAAAATGGTTTTGATAATGAATTAATTATTTCTATATCTTGAAATAAAATATTGTGATTGAAATGTAGAAATGTTATCTTTTCATTATGCTTGTTTTATGTGTTATAGTTCTTGGGAATTGTTTAAGTATACTAGTGGTTCCGTGATAAATCTAGGGCAGGTGAGCCTGATATAGCTCTCCAATGCATTCAGTAACGTGATGGAGGTATGTGTGAATGTTTCTCCTAAGTTATTTAAGGAATATACTATGATGGGTATTTCAAATGTAACTCCCTACGTAGCTATGATATATACTATGTAATTATGATATGGATGCCATAGGTTTCCTTTATGATTAATGATTTCTATGTGTTATTCATAAATATTATGATTTGATGACGTATGTTAAAGATATTGTGTTATGTATGTAATGATGAACTAATGTTTTATTTCTTTGTTTTATAACCCTTTCTGAGCATTTTATGCTCATCCCATGTTTTGAAATGTTTTTCATAGGACCTAAAGATGAATAGGTTCAAGGATGGGATCAAGGAAAAGTCATGTTGTCTAAAACGTGGGACTAGACATGACTCTTTCATTCAAGAGTTTTTATTTTATGAAAAAAATGGAAACTGATTAGAAGTTTCTACCTTGTAATTTTTGAGATGTAATGTAATAATTATGGCCTAATTCTCTAAAACTCTAAACCTAAAAAGATTCTCAATGTGAATTATTCATTTATTTCAAGATTATCCAATGTTTAAGGTTAGGTCCTTATATTTGGTGTGCGATAAGGCCCGGTGTTGTGTACCAAATTAAATTGAGTCAAGCTCGGAACATCTTATCAGATTTGTTACCCCTAGGTACATATGTTCTAGAGGCCCATGCACATGTAGTATCATGACAGGGATGTATTTCTTGGATACCACTCACTCTATCTATTACCAGAATTCCATGAAATATTCCTAAAATTCAATGAATCCTTATTCTTATCCTTAGAGAAATCCCTTGAAATATATTTAGAAATATAGCTTTGGATATAACTAAAAAAATTATCCTAGTTTCAAATGTTTAACTATACCTTTGATCTGATAGAAACTATAGAGAAAATTAGTTTTCAAAAAATTAAAATTACATAACTTTTGCAGAATACCTAAACATTATATAAATAGTCACCTAAAGACTGTTGTTGGTAAAGTGCCTTTGGAAACGCAGAAACATAAACACTACTATATATATGAGCTACATTATCTGCAACTAGGTTCTTCACGACTAGAACCATGCTTATACATATCAAGCGTAGTACATATCATCATAACCTGGGGGAAAGGAAACATAAATGTGGTGATATCAAATGCTTAGTAAGGGTATGAAAGAGATTCATGTAATAATAAACATGATCATATGGGTATGAGTATGTGATCACGAAAATACAAGATCATATCATACATATCAAAGATCATAACAGAGATCATAACATAAAGATTTCAGTTCATAAGACATGAATCATAATGAAATTGGTATCACAATCTATGAAATCATAACATAGGAAAAACATGGAAATCTAGAAAACAAAAAAGCATATAATGATTTCCATAGTAGATAAGGATTCATTGCCCAGACCATGTTAGTGGAAAAAGACCTTTACCGAACAGGGTACCCCCTGTTCTAGCCTTGTATGACTGAATATAGTGACCCTCATTATAACCCTATATAACTAAACTGAGTAACCATCATTCCAGCCATGTATTACTGAACTAGCTGACCATCATTCCATCCCTATACTACTGAAGTATGCCAACCCCCATTCAAGCCCTATATTACTCAACTGATTAATCCCTCATTCCATCCCTGTACTACTGAATAGAGTAAACCCTCATTCCCACCCTGTATTACTGAAATGAGTAAACCCCCATTGCACCCATGTATTACTGAACTGAGTAAACTCTCATTCCATGCCTATATTACTGAACCTAGTTAACCCTCATTCTAACACCGTATTACTTAACCATGTAAAGCCTTGTTCAATCCCTTTTATCTCATGAGATATAAATCTTTACAAAATGTATTGGAGGGAGATATAGGTCCCACACCACACATAATTAAATCATACATAGGTGTTTCACAAAACATATCATTACCCATGAAATTAAATGCATATCATAAACATGTAATCATAACCTTTGGAAAGAGTAACTAGTTTTGTAATCAATTTATCAATATCATAACCCATAAAAGAGAAATGGGTTCAATATATATATAACCCATGAAGGAGAGGTGGGTTTCATAAAGGCCATGACACAAATCATAACTCATTTATAGAAAGGGTATGAGAGGCACCTTTAGATCATTTCCTAGAAGGTCTGAGTAACATCCATATATGTCATCTTAGATGAAAAATAATACTACAATATCCTTTAAAAATGTTTCTTGTGTAAAATATCATTTGTTTTTTGAAAAGAAGTTTTTAATACATAAAACCAATTTAAAATAATTATTATTGAAAATACATTGAATAATTATATAGAAGACATGAAATCATTTTGAAAAAATTTTCCTTGAAAACTTTTAAAATAATCCTCAAAACATTTTTAAAACCCTATTCTTTGAATGCACTTAAAATTTTTTAAAAAGAGTTTGAATAATTTTTGAAAACCATTGAAAATGAAAACATAATAAATAATCTTGAAAAGGTTTTGAAAACCATTTCATTGAAAATACATTGAAAAATTATAAATAGATATTGAAAACGTTTTGAAACCCATTTTTCCTAAAAAATAATTTCAAAACTTATAAAAAGAGATTGAAAACCTTTTGAAAACCATTTTTTGAAAAATAATTTTAAAAACGTTTTCATAAAGACAACCCTTATAAAAATAAAAAGTAAGATTCAAAGGAATAAAGAGGGGTAAATCCATACACTACTGAATAATGGGTCTATACCCATGGGTTTTCAAAAAACCTTGGGTATAGGTATAGTACGTGAACCTATACCCACGGTTATGACAAAAACCGTAAGTATAGTTTTCCTTTAGAATCTATACCCACAGTTTTTGGGAAAACCGTGGGTATAGGGTATTTTCTGAAGACCTATACCGATGGTTCTTCAAAACTGTGGGTATTGGGATTTTTTTTGAAGACCTATACCCACGGTTCTTCAGAATCATGGGTATAGCCTTCCCATGTTATGGAGGGGAAAGAAAATTAGGCGGGACATGAAAAAAATTTGGTGGGAAGACATTTATTCATGGTTTAGATTAATATATTTACGTAAATATAAATATATAATTTCAAAAATTCCATAGCTCGGTTGGTAAACCCTTCTCTGCGGCTGTTGTACGTCGCGTGTTCGATTTCCATCGTTAACATTTTTTGAAACCCGAATCATATTAAAATATATACGTAGATTTATGTATATATAAAAAATTAAATTGATAGCCCGGTTGGTCCCTTGGTGAGGCACGACCTAGAGGCGTGTTGTGAGGTGCGGGTTTGAATCCTTCTTGCTTCAACATTTTTTTATGAGGTTCATATTAATATATATAGGTAGATGTATGTATATATAACAAATAAAATTGATATCTCGGTTGGTCCCTTGGTGAGGCGTGGCCCTGAGGCACACCGTGAGACGTGCGATCAAGTCCCCCCTGCATCATATTTTTGAATTTAAATACCCCACGGTTTTCAAAACGTGGGGTCTGTTGTGTTCCATGCTAGAACAACGTGGTCTCCATTTGAAAAGCCCATATCCATGGTTTCGAAAAACTGTGGGTATCAGCTGAGACATCTGTTATGATGCCTTTCCATCCCACGATTCAAAAAAACGTGGGTATTGGATATACCCATGGTTTTGGGGGTTATACCCACGATTTTGAACCGTGGGTATAGGTCGTTTTTGCAGTAGTGATACATGTTGTACGAGGTGAAAAGAACATTCCTTTTTCACTATAAAAATAGATAAAAAAGTACCTTGTTCAAAAAGTGACAAGAATATTTCCTTTAATATATTGGTAAAAAAAGAAAAGGATAAAAATATATTTTAATTCTTATCAGATAATGTTATAATATTTTTGTAATCCATTCTTTTTGAAAACATATTTTTTTGACCGAAGAAAGGGTAAAGTCGTGAATCCCTAAAATCAATTTCTTAACTAAATTATATACCAAAGAATCTAATATTGTAACAATAAATTAGTATATATTGAAATAAAATTTTAAAAGGAAACTCATGAATATTCTTGAGAGATGGGTCATAAGGTTTCATCAAGGGAATCCTAAACATAAACAATCTCATAAATTTACGAGGTTATCTCAACAAACTCTTTTAACTCGATAATGTGGGATCATACTATCCATGTAAAATAAATTACCTAAAACTTAAGATATCATGAAAATAAGGATATTCATGATAAAAAAATATATAATTGTTGTATATACACCTCATAGATGATTTTAGGTGCCTATCAAAACCTAAATCTCCCAGTATGAAAATTGAGACAAAATTGTTTTACTAATTTGATATGTTTTGAAAGATAAAACCCAAAAAGAAGGATCATAAAATGGGAATTTGAATAATCAAACATATAATTACATTAATAATTTCATTCAATCATGTATAGTATATACACCACAATAAAGTAAATATTTTCGAACATAGCTTGTTTCGCACAGAAATTAGAAGTGAGATGAAATCCCCATACCTCGTGTCTTGACTCTCTCCGTACTCGTACAAGATTTCTGTATAATATATTTGATATTATTATAAATATTTAATATAAGAATATTATTATATATATTACCATATATGGTTTGATTATAACCTTATATTACCCTCTTGTTAATGATCCTATGTTAAGGATTCATTTCAGGTATTATTCGATTTTCTTTTCACATTGTCCAAAATTTTTAATATCATTGGCCCTTATAATTAAATCATGATTCCAGAATTTAGATCATGATATAAATATCAGTTATATCTATTATATATAGAATATAATAATTTATATCATATAGAAGTATGAAAAGGAAAACACCATTCATGGACCAGGTAAGCCGTACTTACACAAGAACAATGTCTCCTTTTTTATTATCATATTGAATGAATTTATTTAAATGATATATATATATATATATATATCATTATTACAATAGTAATAATGCAATAATTGGGGCCCTGTGATAGCACATAGACCATTCCTTAACATGGTCGTTGGGTCCTAGCCTACAACATACCACCAGTTTCCTCGCAGACATTTGTCCCCACCCTGGGGCCCACCCACATGCTTGGATGGGTCATCTGTCTAATGGCAGTCCCCACAGGCCCACCACATACCACTAGTATCACCAAAGACATGTTTTTCCCACCCAGGGGTCAACCCACATACCAGAATGGTTTACCTGACAAATGACATTCCCCACAGGCCAACACATGTCTTTTCTACTATGCATTGTCCTCACTCAAACACACCCTAGGAAGGATTCTAGAAGGTCACCCATCCGGATCACTACTCCACGCCTAGCATGTTTGACTATGGGCTTCAAATCTGATTGGATCTTGAAAAGGAAGGTGGACGTTATTGACATGAGCCATATCATTCAGTCATTAAAACTTTTATCATTCTAGGGTGTTATATTTTATTGTAACGAATCGAACTGGGTTTCCCTCGAACCCAATACCCGACCTGATCCGTTACATACCCGAATGGAATTACCAATCCCCATGGGCTGACGATACGAATATGGGTATAAAATGACAAATTGAAGGGAACAATTTCTCCTAACCTAAACAAACTCATGGAATACAAATATAGAACATGAAAGGAACAATGGAATACTAACAACTATATATTCCAAAACTATAAGGAAAATAGCTAAAACAGAACAACTAAAACAATATCTAAAACTCTAAAAGACAACTCCAACTGAATGGGACTCAAAACCCAACAACTACTACAACGATGTAATGGAAGAACTCCAACCATCTCCCACCATGTACCCATCCTAGAAGACATGATCTTCACTGCCTCACTGTGGTGACTTGAATTTCCCTACATTAAAAGATAAAAAAAGTTTAATGAAACACCGAAGTAGAGTGCATGGTGTGAGCTAATAGGCTCAGTAGGACACCACCTAGGTGTTCCACAATAAGTCTCTATATTAAAATTCATGTATTCTTATTTAAAATTTAAAACACTGCATGACAATAAGTAAAGAGGTTTAAAATAAAACTTCGTAAACATTACCTTTTCTATAGTTCTAAACAAAAATAGGTATATCAATTTCAGATAACATTTTAAATATCATTTTACCCAAGCATAAACATAAATATCAACGATAACTCAGAGATACATGTAATATGAAACAATAGAACATGTATCATAGCACCAAGGAATACAACTGGTCTAGGCAGTAGACTACCCGTACCAAAATAATCAAGTACAAAAAACTAATCCCATTATAATGGGACTAGGAAGAAGATGAAAACCCCAAGAGTAATCCCCCCAAAATGTCAATATCATTCCACTAGAACAACGGGCCTAGAAAATAGAGGAAATCCTTAAGACAAACCTTGTTGATAATAATAAAAATGGCTGATGGATTCAATCTTAACCTTCCACCTAAGTACCCAAGGTAACCCATGTACTCATTTTCACAAACCTATTTCAATTCTTTGAAAACCATTCCAAACCATTTCACAATAAATTTATCAAATTCTATGGAAAAACATATTTTTATATCAATTTTTTTTCAAAAAACACAAAAAATCATAAAGTTTTAATAATTCAACTTATAATGCAATAGAAATATGGCTCATTATCATAGGCTGGAGATGTAACCAACTACCTCAATGTTTGGGTCACACACTTCCACAACATAATCCTAAAGTAACAAAACCCAACAAGGACATCAATGAAGGACCTCAAGAATGAATATCTGTTGTACCACAACTAGCCAAGGAATGAACTTTGATATAATATCTCACAATGGATCTAGAATAAGATGACAAGGATAAAAAACCATATATAAACTAACTTGATAACGAAAGGATATGGTGGTACTATGGTCAATCATAGGGAAGAATCAGAGGGAACACATACCTGATGAGACGCACCGAAAACGCGACGAAGATCCAACAATGACCAGATCGATCCTGAAGGGGAGAGACCTTTGAAACTCACCTAGGGAGATCTCTGGTCTGATAGCCAAATGACATATATGTAATAGTTGAGTGAAACTTCTAAATTCATGAATTTAACAAGGGCACGGGCCGATCCATGACGGGTAGCACTTGGTCACGACGTGTAGTCAATGATGGATATGTTACACCAGAAAACCCATTGCGTTAGGTAAAAAATTCTCTATTTAACCCATACATGAGGTGTACCATAGGTACAAAACTTGTACTAGATCATAACATGATCTCCTCCTTCACCACATGATCTACCAGTCCATGATATGAAACCAACACTAAGTACATGATGTGTACTTCAGGTACACGGTGTGTACCTATTCTTCATTCTGCAGTACACCTAGAAAAATCACATAAAGGTTTTTTAAAACAAGAAGTGAATTTAGAAAGAGCTAAAAAATACCTGATCAATGTAACAAAATGTTACAAAATCCCTAACATAATGATTTTCTGTCCCGGAGAAGTCATGTGGAAGACGTAACCTCTTGAAAGAGATGAGGCCACTACTCTCTCATTAATGACTCACATTCCCAACTCTCATGAGATTCCGATATTTTTTCCATAGAACTCTCACAAAGAAAATCAACTTCCCTCACAAGAATTTCACTTGAGGGTCAAAGATCTCAATTGGTTTTTAAAAAATAGAATCATCTGGATCTAACTAAATTTATTCCGAAATCAGAATGGGAGCGGGATCAGGGTGATACTTCCTAAGATAAGATGTGGGGAAAACATCATGAATGTATGTCAACTGAACCAAAAATGCTAATTGATAAACAAATTTCCCAATCCGTTCAGTGATCTCAAATGTTATGACATATCTCAGAGCCAACATCCCCCATTTTCCATGTAGATGGTTACCCAACCAAGGAGAAAATTTGAAGAAAACCCAGTCACCAAAGGAAAACATCAAAGGATGATGTCATTGATCTGTATATGATTTATGTTGACTTTGGGCTATAACTAGATGTCGTCTCACCTTCTGAATATTTCGCAACATCTCCTGAACCAAACTTGGTCCAACCAAAGATACTTCACCCACCTTTATCCAACAAAGTTGTGAAATGCATGGGTGAACGTACAACTCTTCAAAGGAGACCATTCTGGATGACGAATGATAACTATTGTTGTAAGAAAACACAATCAGTCCTAGATGGCTATCCCACAATCCCCCAAAATCCAAGATTCATGCAAAAAGAATATCCTCTAGGATCTGAGATACATGCTCCATATGGACATCAATCTATGGATGGTATGCTGTGATCAACATGACCTGAGTCCCCATTGCCACTTGAAGACTCCTCCAGAACCTTGAGGTAAACCTATTATCCCTATCTGAAACAATAGCAGAAGGACTCACGTGTGACCTCACGATCTACTTCACATAAATCTTCCCAGATCTTCATATTTAGTGGTGACTTTGGTCGGAATGAAGTGACTATACTTAGTCAACTGATCAACAACCACCCAGATAATTTTTTTCCCTCGGGACATCTGTGTCAACCCAACAAAAAAATCCATGGACACCTCATCCCATGAGAATTTCACTTCCCTCTTGGTAAAAGCAGTCCAAGGTGATGCTATATTAGAGAAATCCCTAATGAACAGTTAGTAGTATCCAGTAAGACCCTAGAAGCATAAAATTTCAATGAAATTTTGGGATTTATTCCATGATAAAATATATTTTACCTTCTCTAGATCAACATATAATACAGGATCATAAATCTTGTGCCCCTAGAATATCACCTATCAAATCTAGAAACTGCATTTTGAAAGCTTTCCATGCAGATGTTGATTTATAAAAATATCCAAAACCAAACTAAAATGGTTCTCATGATCATAGTTGGACATAAAATAAACTAAAATATCATCCATGAACACTACCAAAAAAGTGTTATGATATTTGGGGAATATATGATTCATCAAGGCCATAAAAACATATGGAGCATTAGTCAGACTGAAAGGCATCACTAGATATTCATAATAGCCATACCTTATATTGAAGGCTGTCTTTGGTATATCAGACTCCCAGACTCTGAGTTGATGATAACCTGACTGAAGACCGATCTTTGAAAACCTGTTTGATCCATTCAACGGATCAAAAAAATCATCCACATCAGGAAAATGGTATTTTTTTCTTAACCATTACCCAGTTTAATATCCGATAGTCTACACATAATCGAAGTGAACCATCCAATTTCTTGGAAAAGATCACAACAGATGGCCAAGGTGAAACAATAGGGAGAAAAAACCCTTCTCAAATAGGTCGTGCAAGTGAATCTTGAGTTCTTTCAACTCCTCTGGTTCCATGTGATAAGAAGGAATTGATATTGGCTATGTACGTTGCTGTAGGTCAATCATGAACTCTACCTCTCTCTTTGGAGGAAGACTGAAGAAGACATCTGGGAAAACATCAGGAAAGTCTTGAACAAAAACAAGAATATCCTTAACAAAAAAAAGTCATCAAGCTCAAATAAAACATCAACAAAATACTTCTGAGCTCTGGGAGGGATGGTCCTATAAAACTTGATCTCATGTCCCAATCTCTTTGAAACACACGAGATCAGCCATTGGCAATGAGAAAAAAAATGTAATAATGAAAACAATCAACTTCATCTTGACGAGAGACCAGAAAAGCAATTCCGATGATGAATCAATCATATCCAGATCAAGAATGATAAAATACAAGACCAACTCCATTCTAGTTATCCTGAACATAAATGAAGGACAGTATAACCCCTCCTCATTCCTCTTGTTAAGAGGTTTATCTAACTCCATTGTAAAGGAAATAAGTTCCATTGGATGTTTAAGCATATCAAAAAAACATGCATATATAAATGAGTGGGGGAAGTGGTATTAAAAAATTAGTAGCTACTAAAGCTGCATTAGGGAACGTACCTAACACTATTTCCGGACCTGCATCAAATTCCATTGGAAACTCAACTACTACGTGTAAATCCTTTACTCATGAGGCATGTGGATAGAGCCCTATAGTCTTTGAGGCTTTTGAATACTCTGTAGTAGCCTTTGTAGATGATGAAACTTGAACACAACGAGGAATATTCATAGCCTGACTGAAATATTATCGATGTCCAACATGACCACATCTATTGCTAGTCTTCACAAGAATATGAAAAGAACGTCTAGTGTGACACCCCTTTCTGCACTAGTATAAAGTCAGAGGCACACTACTAGCTGCAACACATGGTGCAGAGAAGGATCACCCTGGAGATCCACCTCCACCACTCTTTCAATAGCCATACCACTTCCTATTATTCCCATGTATGCCACTAAATCTATCACCAGTTGGAAGAGAAGAGGCGGTAAAGATGACCATTACTACCATGTTCATCTCTCCCATGATTTCTCTATCCACTGTCTCCACATAGGTAGAAATCTTCAACATGAACACCTAGGATCTAATATCTCATCTCAAACCCAACAGATACTTCCATGTCTTCAGTTGGCCATTCATTACCACGTTCAGAGAAAAAGAGACAAGCTCATCAAATAGATTGGTGTAGGCTGACACCAAATGCTCTCTCGGGTGCAATTATAAGAGATACATCAATTTTTATAACATCATAGACACTAGAGAAAACAGTTTAAAGAATAGGGTTTTGAAACCCTTCCAATCCATGTCCACATTTCTCTCTTCCAGGGCCATAGAGTCCCACCAATGCTTTCCAGAACCCTCGAGTCTGAACGTTGTGCACTTCACCATGATATTATCAAGCGTCTCTAAAAATTCGAAGATTTGATCGATCATATCCATCCAATCCTCCACCTCTTGAGGTTAATTCATCCCTATAATGGACTATGGATTTTCTCATAAGAACTCCCATGATCGTTCTCTTCCCCCCTCCATATCATGGATGTACCTCAACCACTATGCTCTAAACTAGTGGAACATCTTGATCAACTACACAGACAACATGTATGATCATCTTGATGAGATTTTGATCCATAGGTGGACTCCCTTAAGGAGAATCGACTGTGCCTTCTTGAGGAACCTATGAAAGATGTTTCGAAGGCATACTGCTACACACCAAAATATAAGAATGATCATATATATAACAAATCTCAGTTCAAAACAGAAAATCCTTAAGCAAAAACTGATATTTTTAAAATTAAAAATCAACACTAGAAACGCATATCCCAACATCCCATGTTAACTTGAGTTTTGTTATGACAAGAGTTAGCTAGAAACTTATCGCAACATACCTCCCATGTCCCAAAAGACCTATATCTAGTCTAATAGAAGTTACAAGAAAAATATTCTTGAGGCCATACCTACCTCTGATACCAAACTGTGATGAATAGACCAAGTTTTCCATCAAACCTGGCACCCGAACCGATCGAACACATACCAGAAGGGCATTCCCGACCCCCATGGGCTGGCGAAAGTAACTCGAGCATCAAATGAAAAAACATAGGGAATGATTTTTCACAACATGAACAACCACATGGCGTACATATATAGAGAAAGAAAGGAACATCAGAAAGAAAAAAATATATATTCCATAACTATAACGGAAACAGCAGAAAAAGAACAACTAAAACAATATCTAAATACTCGAAAAGACAAGTCCAAATACAAGGGAATCAAAACCAAATAGCTACTCCAAGGATGGCAGGGATGAACTCTGACCATCTAACCACCATCTACCCATCCCAGCTAGAAGGAAACAAGCCGCCTCACAACGGCACCTTACCATTCCCTGTGTCAGAAGAGAAAAAAGGAATACACACCACTGAAGCAATACATAGGGTGTGAGCTATCCATCTCAGTAGGATCCCGCCCAATTGTTCCATAGAAAGTCTCTGTATAACAATTCATGTATTCATATTTAAAATTTAAAACATTGAATGATAAGAAGTAAAGAAAATTTATAGAAAACATGGTAAACATTCCCTTTTCCATAGTTCTTAAAAAATAGGGTATATCAGTTTGAAATCACATTTTCCATATCATTTTCCCAAAGCATAAACATGTATATCAAGGCTAACTCATAAACCCAAGAATTACAAAACATATGCACATGAATCACAATACAATGGAATATTAAAGGTCTAGGCAACAGACTACCTAGACCAAAATAGTCATGTGCACAAAACTGATCCGAGAACAATGGGCCTAGGAATTAGAGGAAAACCCCAAGAGTAATCTCCCCAAAATGTCAATATTGGTCCCCTAGAACAATGGGACTAGGAAACATTGGAAAGACCCATGAAAACCTCCTTGATAATAAAAATAATGGACGATGGCCTAAAGCTAAACCTTCCACCTAAGTAACCATGGCATCCCATTTTCTAATTTTCACAAACCCAATTCAAGGCTTTGAAACCCATTCAAAACAAGTTCACAATCAATTTATCAAAAGTCAGGGAATAACTGTTCTTCTTTCAAAACCCTTTTCAACACACCCAAAAAATCATGCCAATTTCAAATTTCAATTTAAAAAGTAATAGAAATCTTTCTTGTTATCATAGGCTAGAGATAGAACCAGCAACCCCAAATTTTAGGTCGCAGATGACAATAACAAAATCCAAAAGCAATGAAACCCAACAATGACATCATCAATGGCCCAAAAGAATGAACGTCTGCTGCACCACAACTATCCAAAGAATGGATTTCAAGAGACGATCTCAAAACGGATCTAAAAGAAGATGAAAAGAATCAACCATATTGGATCAATGGATCCAGTAACAAAAGGCTAGGGTGCTACCGAAATCAATCATAGTGAAGAATTAGAGAGTACAGTTACCCAATGAGATGCCTTTTAAACGCAACGAATATCCAACGCCAATCAGATTGATCTGGAAGGTGAGAGACCTCTGAAAATCACCTAAGGAGAGATCTTGTCCGAGAGACAATAGATATGGAATGAATAGATGAGTGAAACTTATATATGCATAAATTTAACCTGGGTGCAGGCCGAGTCATGACGTGTACCCCTTGGTCACAATGTGTAGTCAATTCTGGATAAGTTACACCAAAAAATCCAAAGCCTCACATTATATATCCTCTATTTAACCCCTATATAATGTGTTATTTTGGTAAAAACATGTACCAGAACACAACATGATCTCCTTCTTCACGATCTGATCTCCCAATCCATGATATGAAACCAGCACCATGTACATGATGTATACTTCAAGACCATTCCATGTACCTATTTTTTATTTTGCAGTAAACCCGGAAAAATCAATTAAAGGATTTTTAAAACCAGAAGGTAACTTAGAAAATGGGAAATTATACCCTATCAAAGTAATGGGATGTTATAATTAATATATTATATATATAACATATAAGTCCATTAAAACCATTTTTATCGAAATTCATGTGGTGTGTGAATGAATCACATCTCCTTGAAGGGGTATTATTTCACATTTCCTCAGATGATATTATCGTAGTAACACCAAATGAAAAGTAAAGAGGTGTTTGTTTTAAAAGAAATAAATAAGCTTAAATACATTATAAATATAATATATGAAATATATAAATAGAGTTTACATCATAATGGCCACCATGATTGATGGTGAACGTGAAATGGACAATCAACATTTTGTGAGGCAGCAGTTTTCTATACGCAGAAATAGCATGTTCAACATCCATTAGATGGAGGTGCTTGTAAGTGTAGGATAGAAACTTTTCATAATAACATCATATTATATGCCTAATACTATATTTTTCACACAAGAATTGAATAAAGAGAGTGGAGGGGGAGGATAAGTTAAATAAATGGAAGGAGCTTGAGAGAAGACATTACCTCTAAATCAGGTAACTCCTTTTGGTTTGTGCCAAAATGCTTCCTTGAAAAGCATTCTGCCTAAAAGAAGGATTTAATGTCGAAAGGATTGTTGGGAGGATACTTCGGTAAATCATGGATGATATTAAAAGGGTCTAGAGGTGTGAGGAATGGGTAGAGGTGGTGGCTTTATATAGGGATGGAAAAGGACCCACTTTTAATTTTTGGAAACAAGTTAGGTGTGAAAATGTTATTACTGAACAAATGTCACACCCCTGTAATTTATTTTATAATTTTAAATACTTTTAATTATTATTTTTAATTTATAATAATACATATAAATAATTATAATTTATATAATTCAAATTACATAATTAATGTTCTAAAATACTATTATTTTGCGTAGAAGAATATTTTAATATGAATATATGTATTTGATCAATAGTTTATTTAATTAAATATTTTAAATAATAATACATATATTGATTGTTATAATTATTATATTTTAAATACAAAATTTTGTTATGAATATATTCACTATTAATATAAAACCCCAAGATTTTATGGAATGTTATTATTACATAATTTCAATTCACTGGATAGATTATATGCAGAAAACATATAGTCGATGTGAATAAAAACTTTATTATAACCTATCCAATGAACATAATTTGTCCTCTTCAATGATTTGAATTTTGAAAAACATACATACACCATTGTGATCAATATGTTTTTTAGAGCCTAATAGGATCAACTAAATTTATTGGTGAATTTTGTTTTTGAAATGGGTGAGTTCTGGTCAAAAGACCAGAACATAGAGATTTATTAAAAAGAAAAGAGAAGAATACAAGTTACATGAGACGGAAAGAGGACAATTTTCTAGAGTCCTTAATAAAAAAAGGTGTCAACTCCGGAGGGAGGTAATTCCTCCAAGTGTTCTCATGTGAGACGCCCATGTTGGTAAGCCCATCAGCCATCATATTAGCCTCATGATAGGTATGAGAGTCAATAAAGTTGAGGCCATTGAGCACGATGAGGTAGTCCATCCAATGGGGGGTGAGAGACCAAGAAAGATGAGCATCAACCTTCCAGATGGCTTGCACAATAGTAGTGGAGTCTCTCTCAATCTAGATATTATTCCAGTTGAAAACATTTTCATATGATATGGAATGAATGGTAGTAAGAATTTCTGTCTGCAGCGCAGAAGCAATGCCACAGGTTCCATAGAAGCATCTGAGGATCCGATACTGATGGTCTCTGAAAATTCCTCTGCATCCCGAAAGTCCATGGTTGCCTTTTAAGGCCTTATACTCATTAAATTTAATCCATCCAGGTGGAGGTGCCTTCCAGAATACTTCAATAGTGTAGTGTGGCTTCAGAAAATTTCCATTGACACCAATTCGGCGAAGGGTTTCAAGATATATGATAGAATTGTCACAATAGCCTTTTTGGATTGTGGTTGCATCTTTTATAGCAAGAAGAATCCTCATTTTACCTGAATTAATATTAAATTAATAATTCAAATCATTTTCATAAAATGGATTTCCAAATAAATACCTTTTTCCTATTATTTTAGATGAATTTAATAAGATCTCAGTTAATTTTTCTGGGTATTATAAAAACCATTATAATTTTAAAGGCTGTATCTTTTGAGTAACTGGTGATTGTAATTAAGAATAACATTTCTCATATTTAGAAAATTATTTTCATAAAATGGAGTTAATTTTTTAAATCTACTTTTTGGCAAATGGATATGGGGATTTTTTGGGTTTTTTCTAAACAATTTGAATTTTTAGTGAATAGTGAAATACATCAATTTATCGTATATATACATTATAGGTTAAATACACTATTCCTAGAATAATAGATGATGTAATATACTATTAGTGTGAACTCACATGTAAATATTACTATTCTTGGTCTCAATAATCCATAATATTTCTTATATTGAGCAACATAGTAAAATAATGACTAAGATATTCAAAAATCACTTCTCTCCACCACTATAACCCCCCCCCCCTCAATCCCTATTCACTTCACTCATCTAAAGCCTTGTTCATTTCTTACATTCTGAAAAATATGCTACCAAGATCTTACCCCATATCCAGAAGCCCTTGGTTTCATAAAAAGTCCAAAAACTCTCCCCTAAATAGGCTCTCAAGGAAGATAACTTCAAGAAGAAAATTATTCTTTTCAGTTCTTTTATTTCGAGTTCCCTTATTTTCTTTTTCTTTCATCACATAATTTTATCCAAAAGTTATGATATCAACATTACATTTCATATAAATTAATTTTTTTATGATAATGGAATAATTCACCATCAACTATCATTTTCCCATCTTTTATACTAGAAATGAAAACACCATTTGAGATTTGTTAATTTATCACATTCAAGGACGACGAGTTTTAAATTAATATTACCATCATCCATTTTGGTCATGAAACATTTTCTATTTTTGAAACTGAATATAATATATGTATTACATGTTATTTATGGTTCTATAATATTTTTTACAATGGATATTAATTTATAAATCAAAATGAATTCATTGTGATCAAAAACCACCAATTTACCCAAACAATTATCATTAAAGCTTTATATAATGATTCATCTTCACTTCCAATAACCAAATGTGTTTTATAACCATGTAATATTATGAATGATAAAAAATAAAATAAAAATTCTATTCTAGAAAACTACTCTCATCTTACATGTTTATCCTTATAGGTATATAAGTAGACTGGTCATGAATACCAAGGAAGAAAACGCTCCCAAAAAATAAAATTGAATGTCTTATGCCCATAAAGAAGGCCCTGAATGAACTTAATATGTATAAAATAATATAATTACATAAATGAGAGGTCATAGAAGTATTAATTAATGATTTTAATCTGTTTATCTAGGACACTATGATCATGTGGAGAACACTATCAGACTTAAGGTAAGGGTTTTCTACACGAACCTCCATTTTCATTCTAGCTACTCTTATTGCCGAAATTAAATTCTTATTTATTCGTATTTAATCCTCATAAATTAATTTATTAAGTGATATATATGTGCACTAACCATAATCCTACTTTAATATATGGGGATTTATACATTTTAAAAGGATCTATAAAAATTTCTCCTGAAAATATATTCCCAATTCAATATAATTTCTCAAATTATTAAGTATTTTCAAATGGACTCTATAATAGGTTTTTATACACCATTATCATTATAAAATAAATAATTTTATTATTAAAAATACTATCTCACTTCACTTCTGGTTATTATACAATTACTTTTACAAAAGTATTCTTCTTTTAAAAGTAAAAGTGTATTTATCTCAAGAATTACTTAATGATTTTATAAGAGTATCTTCATCTATTTCTAAAATATTGTTGATTATTATGTATTACTGGAATTAATATTTTATGATATCATCTAAAATATTTAACTAAATGGTTTATTATTAGTTTGACTATGGATGTGCTATCTAAAAACCATTCACTAATTTACTCTGAATGCTTAGTATTTAGGCTTAATATCCGATTAAAGTTATTTACAATTCATATGTTAGTTTCAATATGAATGTACATGTTTTAAATATTTATCCCTGTTCATACGAGGAATGAATCAGACTTTGTAAGTGATGGGTTGGTCCCTCTATAGCCCTTCTGTGCATCAATAGGTCTCAGGAGACAAACTATGGTAGTGGAATGAGGCCATGGAAAAATATTTATTTATGGTCTTCGCACAAGGCTTTGAAGGTATGGTTATGATGCCCAAAATTAGACATTACCACATTATAAAACTAGTAATAGATAGTACATGTGGTTATTATACTAGTATATTATCCATGATTATGATTTATTATGACATTATTTCTTTATCTCTTATTCCCACAATAATGTGTTGAACCTTATTTTTAAAGGAATGTTTTTTTAATTATTCACCATGCCTAATGTTTATGTATATGATAACATTTGATGTATTTCTTAAACATACTGAGCATTTGAGCTCACCCATTTCTTATGTTTCATTTCCCCATGACATGAATAGGTATATTATGAATGACATGTATGTATAACCAAGGAGTTATTGATATTGTCAAAAAAATTTCTATATTTTCATCCTATCATGTTGTATTGTTGATCTTTTATATCTATATGGTTTTAAAATTCTGATAAACTATTCATTCATTTGGGATATTACATTCTTGTAATCATTCCAATGTAATTAAATTGGTAACCGACTCTAAAAAAATAATTTTCCGGCCTTTAGAGTTGGTAACAAAAGATGTTTAGTAGAAAACATGGAAACTAGATTTAGAAAATTGAGATTAGGGAACAAAACCATAATATAGAAATTTAGGATAAATATACAAGAACATCCTAGAATTTTTTAAAGGAATAAACTATGTGTATCTTTCTAGAAAATACATCTCTTTGTGGATACTACAAGTGGGATGGATATGAAACAAATTCACCTAGTAGTAAAAAGTCTAACAAGGAGTTTCAAGTTTGACCTGAGGTATCCTGGTGCACAAAAATGGGCCCTACTGCACAAATGGTTTGAAATTATTGGGGGATATTCTTAGGATAAGTCACATGTTCTTTACAGACCAATATGAATGATTTAAAAGTAAATATTCCCCATAAGGAACAATATTTGTTATTATGAGATTAACTATGCCTAAACTTTCCAATTTAGGTTATTTATTTCATGAGTATTGGGATTATACATTATTATGACCTAATATAGTGTATGTCATTGTTTAGAAGTGGAACTTACCGAACAGAATGTAAACAGAAACAAAGGATGTAATTCAACGAGTAAGAATGATCATTTATTTTATGGGTATAAGGAAGTATTTCAAAGATAAATAATTTCTCAAACATTTTAATTATATGAGGATAAATTATCATGTCCTATTAAGAAGGATAAAGAGTTGTTTAAGTATTGTGGATTCTGAATGATGTAGGAGAAGAAGTGGAAAATTGGGAAAAATATGGATAAAGGGAAGAAGGGAAAGAAGTATTTTCCCACATGTAATAAATGTGGAAGGAAACACCGTGGTATATGCTTAAGAGTAAAAGGAGTTTTTTTAAATGTGGAGAAAAATACCACCGTGTTCATATTTGAAAGAGAAAGAAAGAATTTTCCTATATTCAATACTTCAACTACGTGGATATGGGGCACCATGAAAATGAATATCCCATGCATCAATGGAACATACCACAAATTATGTTACAAGATAATGATAAAGTTATGATGCAATAATAGATGAATTTCTATGGATAATATGCATAGTCAAGAATCATGTTATTTGAATATTTGTTCAGAAATGTATTGGTAATTAGAATTATAGAATATATGAGGATCGTACTATAGTGCTTTTTAATTATGGATTTGAGAACATAACTTGAATGGTACCAAGAAAATATATTCAGTGGAAGAATTTTTTTGGAAAAATCTTGAATGATGAAAATAAAACCGTAAATATATTTTTGATGTTGAGATAATGATAAGGAAATGACAGATTTGGAAAAGTACTGACAACCATGTAAAAAATTATTGACTTGTCGACAAGTGTTCTATGCTATCATCAAAGAAGTTTACAACACTTTTAGATTTAAGTAATAAATCTGATAACATGTTTTTTACATAAGGAATATAGAAGAATGAATGTTTCCAATAAGGGTTTATTGTAATTCGAGTTATTACCATATATCAAGAGGATATATAATGAAGTTATTCACATTTTTGGAACGAGAAAATTTAGAGCTACTTCATATTGATTAAGGGATAATGACAAGATAATCTTGGATATTCAGAGACCTTATTTATAAATTGTTGAATCCTTATGGAAAGATTAAACATCTACAAATAGTTTAATCTGATCATCGTATGAGCTTTTAAAGGTCAATGTATTAGCTCACCACAAGGTGTAGCCAGTTCTAAGTGATAATGTATAGATAGTTCAAGGTGATATCATAGGATTATTTGGTGCTTTGAAAATACAACCATATATTTATACTATTATTGAGTGTAACAATTCCACAACTCATAGAAAAGAGTCAAAAATAACATTTTGTCCTATTATCATAATTTTTGAAAATATTAATGAATTTTTTACAATATTTTATAGTTTTTTTTATTCAACTATCATCTGAACATATTATCTATAACATTTCATCGGAACTTTATAGTTTTATTTTTCTTAATTATCCAATATTGTACTTCCTACTAATGTCACCCCATTCAAAAGAATATTTTTTGTTGTGACCACCTCATTTCCCTTAACCACTATCTAAGAGGATATTTTATGAACCCAATTTTTGATGTGGGTTTCCCATATAAGAATTTTCAAGCATGAACTGTTAACTTTTGGAGTGCAGATTCAAATTGTGAGGACACAATTCTGTTGACGGGGAATAATGTAACACCAAAGTATTTATTAATAATTTTTAATACTTTAAATCCATGTGTTTTAATTTATAATAATACATATAAATATTTATAATTTATAGATTTCGAATTAAATAATTAATGTTTTAAAAATGAAAAATTCTATTATAATTTATATCTTTCATTTTGGGATTCTACATGTCAAAAAATTTCTTTCGTAAATTTTTGGGATATTTTTGAAATACTTGAATTTTTAGTGAATAGTGTAATATCGTTATTTATTATATGTATCAATTATATATTAAATAAAATATTCCTTACATCATGGATGACTTTAAAAACCATTAGTGAGATCTCACATTCATATAGTACTATTATTGGGAACAAGAATCAATACTATTGATTTTCTTGTGCCAAATAATAAAATAATGAAATAGATATTCAAAAATCACTCCCCTTCCCCACTATAACCCCCTCACTCCCACTTATGTTCAATCATATAATTCATTTTTTCCTTCTCTAAATTATTCTCAACTATATTACCAAGATCCTCCCAGATTCTATCAGCACTTGGTCTAATAAAAAGACCAAAACCTCTCTCCTAAAGAGGCTCTCAGGGAATATAACTTCCAGAGGTAAATTCCACTTTTCATTTATTTTATTTCGAGTTCCTTTATTTTACTTTTATTTCCTCACCTAAATAAATAAAAATGTTATGATAAATAAATTACAGTAAATATTATATAAATATGTTATGATAATATAATAATTCTTCATCATATCTCATTTCCACTTATTTTATACTAGAAATGAAAACACCATCCGAGATGTGTTAATTTATAACAATCAAGGACATCGGGTTTTCAATTTATATTACCATCTTTAATTATGGGGATGAAACCATTTTCAAGGTTTAAATAGATTATAATATATTAATTATATCTTATTTAAGGTTTTGGAATCTTTTTTTACACATGATAGAAATTTATAATTTGAAATTAGTTCGATGTGATAAAAAACCACCAGTTAACCTAATCAATTATCAATAATATTTTATATAATGATTCATCTTCACTCATAAGAACCAAATGAATTTTATAACCATGTAATGTTATGGACGTTAATAAATAAAATAAAACTTCTTTTCTGGAAAAAAATTCTCATTTTAGATGTTTATCCTTACATGTATATAAGTAAACTATTCATGATTCCCAAGGAATAAAATGGGCCCAATCATTAAAATTGAACCTCTTAAAACCATTTATAAATCCACAAATGAACTTAATATGGAAATAATAAATATATTACATAAATAATAGGTTATGAAAATATTAATTATTTAATTGAATTTTGTTATCTGGGATAATAAGATTATGTGAAGAAAACCACCAGAATTAAGGTAAGGGTTTCCTACCTGAACCTCAATTTTCATTTGCGATACTCATATTACCTGAATTAAATTATTATTTATTCATTTTTAATACTGATAATTTTTTTAATTATATATATGTGTGTAACAACCATAATCATACATTAATTTATGATGAGTTATATGTTTTAGGTGGATATATCATAAATGCTTCCTAAAATACAATCCCAATTCAAGGGAATATCTGAAATTCATACCTATTTTCAAGGGAACTATATAATATTTTTTTATCAACCATTATCTTTATAAAATAAAAAAATTTATTATTAAAATACAACCTTACATAAACACTAGTTTTATACAAATAGTTTTCCAAAAGAACACTACATTTCAAAGTAAAGGAGTATTTCTCTAAAAACATTCTCGATGATTTTATAAGAGTATCATCATCTATTTCAAAACCCATTTTGATTCATTTTTATTATTTGGATTAATATTTTATAATATAATATACAAAATTTAATTGAATGGTTTATGATTAGTTTTACTACGAATGTTCTATCTTAAAACCATTTATCAATTTACTCTGAATGGCTAGTGTTTATGCTTAATGTCCGAGGAAAGTTAAATACATTACATATGTTTTATTTCTATATGAATTTATATGTTGTTTATATTTATCCCCATTCATTTATGGAATGAAATTTAATTAGTATGTGATATGTGGGCCTCGATAGATTTCCTCGATGCATCGGTAGGTCTCATAAGACAAAGTACGATCTTAACCTGATGCCTTGAAAAAAAAGGTTAATAGTGGTCTTTGCCTGAGCCCATAACTATATGCTTTTGATGTATGGAATTATGCATTCCCTAATTTTTAATCTACTAATAGAATATTCCTATTGTTATTCAACAAGTATAATACCCATGATTATTCTTTATTAAGGCATTATTTATTCACCTCTTATTCTTGCTATAATGAGTTCAAGATTATTTTTAAAGGAATGCGTTTTTAGTTATTCACCATGCCTAATGTTTATTTTTATGATATGTTACATTGTATTTCTTACCCTTACTGATCGTTTGAGAACCCCCTTTCTTATGTTTCATTTTCCTAAGACATGACGAGGTATATTATGAATGTCATGCATGGATAACCTAGGAGTTATGGATGTTATCAATGGAATTTCTGTATTGTATTTAATTTCATGTTTTAATGTTGAAATTATGTATCTATATGGATTTAAAAATCTAATAAACTATTCTTTCCTCTGGGATATGAATTTCGTGTAATCAAGCCAATGTAATGAAACAAGGCACTCACTTTGGGCAACTAGGGTCAGGGTCTGTACAACAAAAGTCATACCAAACCACCAAACTCAACAATGGAAGAAGTATGGACAAATGTGGGACATAAAATGGGTGTTGGAAATGTATTTAGGTAATTTGGGCCCTTAATTTTAAGGTTTTGTTCCTAATTAAGTTTAATTTTTACTTAACTGATGTGATTAATGTTAATCACTTTTACTAATCATTTTAGTCAAAAATTAACATGGTCTGATTAAACATTAAATATTAGACTATATACTATGGTTTATGTAGGATTTTTGAAAATCAAATCACAGAAGTAAAGAAATTAATATTATTGCTAATCCAGTATATGGGACAAAATAACATGGTTTTAATGTAGGAAAATGATCGAAAAGTTTGTTAATATTTTTTATTCATTTTCAATGTGAAATTGATTCAAATGAATTAAATTTTATTAATATATGTAATATTATTATAATGTAACATTTTAAAGTATTTATAATATCAATTATCATTAATAAATAATTAGACCAAACGAAATTTTTAATCTAAAAAGCAAGATTCCTCACTATTCCACAAAAAATGATTTTTCTTAGAAAAATCCCAAAAATTCACTCTAGGATAATTTAGACATTCTAAATTCAAAAATGAAGTTTATATTATAAAATTAAATTTATAAATGTGTTTAAAATTAATTTTATTATTACAAAATGGTCCTTTCATGAAAAAAATATATTTAACATAAATGGACTTTACCAAAAATCTCAACTGTCATTATCAATATGTTTTATTTTATATTAAAAAAATTATAAAAAATATTTGGGAAGTAGTTAGTTCTATTACTATATAAACATTTAATGGTGATGTTATAATTATCTCATTTAACTAATTTGATACACATATATATATGAATATGTTTCATATAAATTCAGTGTTGTGTTCATCGTACACCAAGTCTGTCTTTCTTGTAGTACAAGCCAAGTTGGTGTTGCATGTAACACAAGCCATATTGGTACTGCATGTAAAAGGAATGCTTGACTTAGTTTTTAAATATATATATATATATAAAGAACAATTTCTAGTTTTATGTGAAATAAAAAACATTAAAAAGATAAATTAATTCAAAAATAATAACTCTCAAAATATTAGGGTGTTATACATTGGATGACATATCTTTTTAAACAACTCGGAATTAACAATTACATAGAAGGTCCCCAAATTTGGTTCTGAGTTTAATTCATCCCAGGGTATTTTGCATTCTTTTTTTCAACCCCAATTAGTTATAGTGGTAGGGGATAGGTTGGATAACCCATAACCTAGTCAGTTTAGCATCTATAATTGAATGATATTGATCCCTAATCCATCATCAATAAAGGTTCATAAAATGTAAAAATCATTTATCTTAATAGATACATATATTGTTCAAATTTCCCCTTTATTACTGTATATATTCCCTTTTCTCTTAAATAGATAACCACATGACAATACACTAGATAAATCTCTAAAAGATATACCTTAGGAGTAATGGCCTCTTATTTGAACTATTAGGGGCTTAATAAGACCAATATATATTGTTTTGTATATCCATATTTAAATTATAAGAATCCATGATAGAGCTTGGCCGAATGTACAAAAATCAGGTTCATGATGTCATATGTTTTTCCATAGGTCTCTAATTCATAATATTAGGCTATTATTTAAAAATAAAATTATGTGATAAAGTATTTGGGAATATTGGGATAGACATATGAACAAAATTTTAGGTGAATCATGTTATTAATGGATTAGATTGACTTAGCCAATAAAGTAGCCTAGTTTTATTGGACATTTTCAACCCATAAATCCAGTGTTCCAAAATTATTAGGTGTGCATGAATATTTATAATTGTGGGATCATTTTAAAAACTATTAAAGGGTCACTGAAGGCATTTCTTGTGAGTTTCTTTAAAGACTTGAAAATTTCAAGGAATTTTTTTTCTTAATTTCTTTAGAATTTTACGAGTTCACAGTTTCTGACGGCACCTAATTCCAAGGCCCGGTGTACCGAGAATCAATTTCCGAAGATTATCTCGGCTGCGTTTAGTGAACGAACGAGCGGGTTTTTCTACCTTTTGAACCGGTGCTCGGAATCAAAATCCAAGGGCACCAATGAAACTGCAACGCCGTATTTTTTCTTAATAAGACTTTTCTTGGAGTTGCGTTTTCTCGGGATGTGATGTTATAAATGTGAGGAATAAAAATATAGTTGTTTTACAATTATATTTTTATTACACCACTATTAGTTTATGAGTTATGGGAAATGAAGTTGTGAGGAAGTGGGGTGGGGTCCACATGAGCCCCCACCACCTTAATTTTCCTAACACCCCATTAAACACCCTCTCCCTCTTTAATACATGTCAACCCCTCAAGTTTATGAGGAACCTTCCCTCCCTCTCTTTAATTAAATGGTGACGTGTCTAATTAATGAGGATCCTACCTCCCTTTTTAATGTTCCACCCCACTGATTAATTGAGTGGGGCCCTATGTCATAAATCCCCCATTTATGACTTGCGTGCAAACGACAAACCCACAACTCTTATTTAAAGGAGGCCAGGGGGAGGAGTTCTGGACGAATTCTTCAAGCGGCGGAATGCTAGCAGCGAAGCACAGCATCCAGCACTTGGAGAGTTTTCCTCTTCCTCCAATGAAGAACGAAGAACGCTGATGCCACCCCTGGCTTTATCCTTCCCGACGATGATGAAACGACGCCCGTCAACCGCGACGCCGTCTACCGTGACACCGATGAATGCCTTCTTTGAGGTAGGGAATTAATGAACTAATTTGAGAATGATATCTTTTCCCATGGATGTTTCCATTTAAAACATAGAATACGGATCAACTCAATATTAAGTTGATCCGCAAAAGAATATGTTTTTGGGTTGGGAATATTTGATTGCGGGGAAAAAATATAGGGGTTTGGTTTTGTATTCGTGAATAATCTTTTGCAATCCAACGTTAAAATTATTTAGCCGCTTGTTATCGAATTAACAAGAGGGGGTCGGACCGCACAAACACGGCCAACCCTCCTCCCCCATTGTTGATGTACTCGTTGTGGCTCGAACGAAGGTGATGCGGTGCAACGGCACCGCGTGGGGGGCGACGCCGTCATGCCGCGCTGGAGAATCATGAAGGGCTACGGCCGGGGCGGGCCGCGGCAGAGGGGTGCGGCACGGTCATGCCGCACCGGTCGGACAAGACTGCGGCCTAAGGCCACGACGGTGCAGGGAGGGGCGGCCGGAACCACAGGCCGCCGACGCATGGAAGGCAGGACCCGCGGGGGTCCCGCTGTTGCTCACCGGCCGGCGAATTCGGCCGGCTGGTGTCGGAAATTCCGGGGGTCGTAACCCCTGGCTGGAAAGAGGCACCCCCCCCCCCAAGTAGGGGCCGCTTATTCATTCATGAGGGGGCGGTGCGCCCCCCCCCCCCTTTCGCGACCACTCGGCTAGTGCCGAGCCGCCCCGCTTGGCCAGCGCCGAGCTACCCGGGCCGGGCCGCGCCAGCTGGGCTGGCCCACGCCCTAATGGACCGGACCCGGACCCGGGTTGAGTCGACCCGGTTCGGGCCGACCTAGGTGGTATTAGGCCGGGTCGGACAGGGCCTAAACCCCCTGTTTTCGGACAGTTCCGTTCAAACACCCATAACTTGCTCTATGGACCTCCGATTGATGCACCGTCAGTTGCATTGGGATCCGTAGATCAAGAAGGTCATTTCGCCATATTAAACTCAATTTTTGGAGAACCTTCTATACGGCCGGCTTGGTTCAAACACGAAACCAACTGGGCCCTCGGAGCAGAAACGCTTATAACTTGAGCTCCGGATATCCGATTGACGTGCCGTCGACTTTTTTGGATTCCTCTTAGTGAGACGGACCTTTTGGATTAATCCACTAGAGGTTTGGATGAAGCTGGAGTATGGCCGGGTTGGATTGTACTCGAATCAACCGGGCCCCTGGAATGGAAAAGCCGACAACTTTCAGACCAGACGTCCGTTTGACGAATCGTCAGTGGAGTTGGTGATCATGTTGAGAAACGATCCTTATGAGTATACCCTATGTGAGTTCGGGGTGCAGTTGAGTTATGGGTGGGTTGGTCCGTATATTAAACCAACCGGGCCCCTGGGACAAAAAGGCTAATAACTCACAGACTGGGCGTTCGATTGACTCGCCGTCTGTTGCGTTGAGACCCCTATGGGGAGGCGGTACTTTGAGATAATTCTTCATGGGACTTTGTGATACATGGAGTATCAACCTGTAGCTCGTGGAGCGGACCCTCCTGGAGATGAGCGTACGGAGTACGGAGACCGTGTAGCTGGCTGAGACCTGATGACTGCTTGTCCGATTCGATTCGAAGTGACTTGCATAGGCCAGTGGCGAGCACTAATTTGTGAGGTGAAAGACCCATGGAGAAGGAGCACTACATTGTGAGGTGGCATACTCGTGGTACTCGACAGGAGGAGTACCTCTATAGTCTATGAGGGGGAGCACTACTGTGTAAGGTGGCAGACCCATGGCGGAGGAGCACTACTTTGTGAGGTGGCAGACCCGCGGTACTCGACAGGAGGAGTACCTCAGCAGTCTTAGGTTAGTGAAAAGTACCTCGGAGTCGTGACATGATCTCTGTACTCGTCAGAGATGGAGCTCTTCAGCAGTTTCGGTTTCGATAATGAAAATCCTGGTTTGAGATGAGTCATTGACCTTTGTGTTTTCTTCATGATTGAGATGGGTTACTAGATAACTTGCGTATATGTATGGGAATATACCTAAGTAGTGGTTATCCGTCGACTATATATCTGTGTGATAACTTGTGACTGAGATGGGTTACTTGATATCATAGTTATATGTATGGGCTTATACCTAAGTAAGGGTTATCTGTTGAGAACTTTCTTTGTGATTATCCTTGTTGGATTTAGTGAGACCTTGAGGGTCTCAGGGTCCCTATGAGTATCGTATACTCACCCCTGCACGGGCTTTTCCTGCACCTCATTGTGTTGGTTGCAGACTACTGACATCACTGATCACGGTTGAGGCTTGTAGAGTTGGACGGTACCTGTAGGTGGATCTCACGACGAGCCGATACCCAGAGGTGGATCTCACGACGAGTCGGTACCCGGAGGTGGATCTCACGGCGAGTCGGTACCCGGAGGAGACGGATAGACGTGGACTACTGAGGAGGTCATCTATACCTACCCTTCATGTAGGAACCCCAGAGGACAATCTAGGATCTTCTTGTCACCTTTTAGCTCTTGTCCTTTGAGTTGTACTTTACTTTCAGTTGTAGATATATCTTTCTTTTGGGCTTGTATTTCCGGCCCCTCGTACTTTCAGCACATTTGTTATACTGCTTTACATAGTGTAGCTTCTACATGTACTCTGTTTGTGTGTGATTTCGTTTCGTAAAGGCAATGCCTTCCATTTTTATTCGAATTTACGCCTTTGGTGCTAGTCGGCATCCCCTGGCCTATGGAAGGCGGGCTTGGGGTAGTCATGGGATGGGCCCCGAGGACGGGTCATGACAAATTGGTATCAGAGGAGTCAGTTCTACCGCAGAACTCAGGACTCTAATCTTTCCTTTCTATGAAACAATAGTTTTAAGTGTACTGAGTGTGGTCTTCAGTTCAGGGAGTCCAGTGTTGGTTCGGTGGACGACGTATCCATACACCAGGACCCTGACTACTGATTTCCTACTTTGTGCATGAAAACACTGATTGTGTGTATGTTTCCAAGATTTTTAAAGTCAGCTCAAACCAAGTCATCTCACCAGGTATAAATTATTGACCGTGTTGCATCTGTTCAGGATGTCTCCACATATACAGTCAGTTGGAGTTCTGAGATAGAGCACAATGAAGGCCCACCGAGCGATGAGGCTCCGGTGCGGGGCCCTTTTTTCTGTATTGGCACCCTCGGGTGGTGTACCAGCAGCACCAACACCTATTGGGAAGCGGATTCCACTTTCCATACTAGCAGACTATGCACGCTGGTAGAGCACATTGCACGAGTTCCAGCAGTAGAGGCCTCCGAGGTTACGAGGCGAGGCAGATTCCCAGACAGCAGAGGACTGGCTGGAGGCGATTGCTAGAGTTTTCTGCCTAGCTGAGACATCATTAGAGTGGATGGTGGACTTGGCTACTAGTTGTTTCCAGTGAGTGACCACGAGGATGGTCCGCAAAGTGATGAGGCTTCGGTATGTGGACCGATGACTGAGATAGTTCCTTCGGGTAGTGTGTCAGATATACATCACTACCTGTTTGTCAGTAGTTACAACCGGCGGTACTGGTAGGTGACACATGTAGACTTACTGCCTTACACATGTTCCAACATCAGATAACCTCAAGTTTTGAGGTGTGCCCGACTCATAGGCAGGTGAGGACTGGTTTGAGGAGGTTGCTAAGAGTTTTCTAGAGCTTATACAGCTTCGACAGGATGACATGTCTGTAGCTGAGAATTCATCGGGGCATACCAAACCATTCCTGGTACTCGATGAATACGATGCGATCGGTGCTTCAGGGCTCGGACATCCGAGTGAGGTATATTTAAATACATCCGAGCCATCATATTTTCTCTATGCATTCCTACTTATGCTAGGGTGCTAGAAAGAACCATTCAGCTTAAGAATTCATTTGCTAAATGGATGCAGTCAGTGAAGGTTAGCAGTGGGAAAGCAGAAAACTGGCGCCAGTCTCGGTGACTTGGGCGTATAAAATGATTCAATTAGAGGAAGTAAAAAATGAAAGAGGCGGCTGACATGGAAGAAGAGCTTGGAGAGAAGTGTGGGGTGGTGAACATTTGGACATGTTACAACCACCCGCCTTTGTAATCCCCACTAGGCTCAGGGAGCTGGAGGGCGGGGGAATGAGTGGCTGCATGCGGTCAAGGAGTGCGACCAAAAGGCTCTACGGATGATTCTATGTACGGACTGTGTCTTCTACTAGCTGCCATAACAACAATACATTGATATGAATCATCTCTTCCTTCCACGAATCTTGTCTCAGACCTATAGTTTCTGGTTGAGCCGTTGACTTGACCCTCACATCTGGAGATACCTTTGGGAGGAGACTCGATAATCACACTTACGCCGACGGTGTGATATGGCCCTTGAGCTGAGAGTTTTGGTTGGAAACTCTTGGTGGAAGCATCAAGGCCTTACGACGTTAGTTTGAGTATGGACTGGGCAATCACAGTTCATACACAAATTTACGGTATTAGGCAAACATCGGGATGTGCTTTCCTTGGTCGACGAAAAGGAAACCCCAGGCAGCACAAGATAAACTCATGCATAGGAGGGTGTAGACAATCACTCTTGGGTCGGCCAACATTACCCTCATGGCTGTAGGAGTTTGGATTTTCAGTTCTAATCAGGAAATGGAGGACTCTAGAGTTCGAGGATGGCGACCATGTTCTTATACGGGTCTCACCTCGACGAGGTTACGGAGATTTGGTTGAGGCAGAAAATTATCTCCGAGGTTCAATGGACCTTTCTAGGTCCTCCGCAGGGTAGGTGAGGTGGTTTACCGCTTGACCATTCCACCTCAGTTGCACTGGGTGCATGATATCATCCACGTACCTCAGCTGAGGAGATACATGCATGATCCTTCACACATCATCGACCACGGGGGGTTGGATGTTGATGACATGGTGACATTCACAGAGGTTCTAGTGGAGAATGAGGATTGACAGGAGTGGGTCCTACATGGATGGTCGATTCCTCAGGTGCGCTTTCACTGGCAACATGAGAACCTCTAGGAGAGCACATGGGAGTGGAAGGCTTAGATGCGTGCTCAGTACCACTTTTGTTTCCCTAGTTTTTGTTGTAGCTTTAAGGGGACATAAATCCCTGAGGTGGGAGTAATGTAAAGACCTGGAAACTTCCAGGAAATTTTTTTTCTTAATTTATTTGGAATTTTACGAGTGCGCAGTTTCTGACGGCACCTAATTCCGAGGCCTGGTGTGCTCGGAATCAATTTCCGAAGATTAGCTCGGGTATGTTCAGTGAACAAACGAGTGATTTTTTCTATATTTTGAACCGGTGCTCGGAATCAAAATCCAAGGGCACCGATGAAACCGTAGCACCGGTTTTTGTTTAAAAATACTTTTCCTGGAGTTGCGTTTTCTCGGGATGTGATGTTATAAATGTGAGGAATAAAAATATAGTTATTTTACAATTATATTTTTATTACACCACTAGTGGTTTATGAGTAATGGGAAAGGAAGTTGTGAGGAAGTGGGGTGGGGACCACATGAGCCCCCACATCTTTAATTTTTCAAACACCCCATTAAACACCCTCTCCCTCTTTAATACATGTCAACCCCTCAAGTTTATGAGGAACCTTCCCTCCCTCTCTTTAATTAAATTCCAACATGTTTAATTAATGAGGATCCTTCCTCCCTTTTTAATGTTTCGCCGCAGCGGATTAATTGAGCGGGGCCCTTTGTCATAAATCCCCCATTTAGGACTTTCGGGCCAACAACGAACCAACCACTCCTATTTAAAAGAGGCCAGGGGGAGGAGTTCTGGACGACTTCTTCAAGTGGCGGAACGCTAGCAGTGAAGCACGGTGCCCAGCACTTGGAGCGTTTTCCTCTTCCTCCAATGAAGAACAAAGAACGCCAATTCCACCCTCGGCTTTATCCTTCTCGACATTGATGGAATGACAACCGTCAAACACGACGCCGTCTATCGCGACACCGATGAACACCTTCTTCGAGGTAGGGAATTAATGAATAAATTTGAGAATGATATCTTTTACCATGGATGTTTCCTTTTAAAACAATGAATGCGGATCAACTCAATATAAAGTTGATCTGTGAAATAATATGTTTGCGGGTAGGGAATATTTGATTGCGGGGAAAACGTAAGGGTTTGGTTTTGTTTTCGTGAATAATCTTTTGCCATCCAATGTTAAAATTCTTTAGCCTCTTGTTATCAAATTAACTGGAGGGGGCCGGACTGCACGAACATGGCCGACCCTCGTCCCCCTTTGTTAATGTACTCATTGCGGCTCAAACGAAGGCGATGCGGTGCCACAACACCATGCGGGAACGAGGAGGAACACAGCGAAGGGGCGTGGTGCCGTCGCGCTATGCCGTTGAGGCCAAAAGAAGCTGCGGCTGCAGTCGGGCCACGGCGGAGGGGCGTGGCGCCGTTACGCCAGTGCCTAAGAATCACGAAGGTCCGCGGTTGGGGCGGGCCGCGGTGGAGGGGCGTGGTGCCGTCGCGCTACGGCGGTTGTACAAGACCGCGGCCTAAGGCCGTGCCGGTGTAGGGAAGGGCGGCCGGAACCACCGGCCGGCGGCGCATGAAAGGAGGGACCCACGGGGGTCCCATAGTGGCTCACCATCCGGCCAATTCGATCGGCCGGTTTCGGAAATTCCATGGGTCATATCCCCCGGGTGGCAAGAGGTTCCCCCCCATGTGGGGCCATTTCTTCATTCACGAGGGGGGCAGTGCGCCCTCCCCCCCTTTCGTGACCGCTCGGCCAGCGCCGAGCCGCCAAGGCCGGATCGCCCGCGCCAGGCCGGGCTGCCTGTGCTGGGCCGCGCACTAATGGGCCGGGCCGTGCCCTAATCGGACAGACCCAGACCCGGTTCAGGTCGACCCGGTTCAGGCCGACCCAGGGGGTATTGGGCCGGGTCGGACTGGGCCCAAACCCCCTATTTTTGGACAGTTCTGTTCAAATGCCCATAACTTGGACTACAGACCTACGATCAACACATTGTCAGTTGAATTGAGATTCTTGGATAGAGACCGTAGTTTCAGTATATTACACTCAAGGTTTCAAAGAACCTTTGGTACGACCGGGTTGGTTCAAACACGAAACCAACCGGTCCCTCGGAGCAGAAACACCTATAACTTCAGTTCCGGACGTCCGATTGACGTGCCGTCGACTTTGTTGGATTCCTCATAGTGAGACGGACCATTTGGCTTACTCCACTCGAGGTTTCGATGCAGCTGATGTAAGGCTGGGTTGGATTGTACCCGAAATCCAACTGGGCCCCTGGAACGGAAAAGCCGATAACTTTCAGACCGAACGTCTGTTTGATGAATCGTCAGCGGCGTTGGTTATCATGTTGAGAAACGGTCATTATGAGTAAACCCTAAGTATGTTCAGGGTATAGTTGAGATACGGACGGGTTGGTTCGTACACGAAACGAACCGAGCCCCTGGGACAAAAAAGCTAATAACTCACAGACCGGGTGTTCGATTGACGCGCCATCTGTTGCTTTGAGACCCCTATGGTGAGGCGGTAAATTGAGATAATTCTTCATGGGTCTTTGTGATACTTGGAGTATCGACTTGTAGCTCATGGAGAGGACCCTCTCAGAGATGACCGTACGGAGTTTAGAGACCATGTAGCTGGATGAGACTTGATGACTACTTGTCCGATTCGATTCGGAGTGACTTGCATAGCCCAGTGGGGAGCACTACTTTGTGAGGTGGAAGACCTATGGAGGAGGAGCACTACTTTGTGAGGTGGCATACCTGCGGTACTCGACAAGATCAGTACCTCTGTAGGCTATGAGGGGGAGCACTACTGTGTGAGGTGGCAGACCCATGGCGGAGGAGAACTACTTTGTGAGGTGGCATACCCGCGGTACTCAACAGGAGGAGTACCTCAATAGTCTTAGGTTAGTGAGAATTACCTCGGAGTTGTGACAGGATCACTATACTCGTCAGAAACGGAGCTCTTCAATAGTTACGGTTTCGATAATGAAAATCCTGGTTTGAGCTGAGTCATTGACCTTTGTGTTTTCCTCATGATTGAGATGGGTTACTAGATAACTTACATATATGCATGGGCATATACCTATGTAGTGGTTATCCGTTGACTTCATATCTTTGTGATACCTCATGGCTGAGATGGTTTAAATGGTAACTTAGTTATAAGTATGGGCTTATACCTAAGTAAGGGTTATTTTTTGAGAACTTTCGTTGTGATTATCCTTGTTGGATTTAGTGAGACCATGAGGGTCTCGGGGTCTTTAATGAGTATCGTATACTCACCCCTGCACAGGCTTTTCCCGCACCTCATTGTGTTGGTTGCAGATGACGGACAACACTGATCGTGGTTGAGGATTTTAGAGCTGGACGGTACCTGGAGGTGGATCTCACGACGAGCCGGTACCCGGAGGTGGATCTCACGACGAGTCGGTACCCGGAGGTGGATCTCACGATGAGTCGGTACCTAGAGGAGACGGACAGAAGTGGAGTGCTGAGGAGGACATATGTACCTACCCTTCAGGTAGGAACCCCAGAGGACGATCCATCAGCTTCTTGTCACTTTTTAGCTATTGTCCTTTGAGTTGTACTTTACTTTCAGTTGTAGCTGTATCTTTCTTTTGGTCCTGTATTTATAGGCCCTCGTTATAAGTCCCCAGCCTTAAACATTACTCAATATTGAATTAAATGAATAATTACCATTGAGGATATTTTCAGGTTTAGAGTTTTATATAATTAGATCATAACTATTACATCTCAAAATATTACAAAGTAGAGACATCTACTAAGTTTCCATAAAAATAAAAAACTCTTAAAAAGAAACATGTCTAGTTCCACATTTTCTATAGCATGACTTTCCCTTGATCCCATCCTTGACCCTACTCCACATTAATTCCTATGAAAAACATTTCAAAAAAACTTGGGGTGAGCATAAAAAGCACAGTAAGGGATACACAAATAATGAAAACTGTTAGTTTTTAAAAACAACAAGTAAACCATGTATACTTTATCAAAGAAATACTTTTCACTTTTATGATGTAGTAAAAACTGTTCACTGAATAGAATATCATTAATTACCCTTTTGTAACCAAAATATTACCATACAACCCTTATAAAGAACACATAACATATAGTGGTAACTTGAGACATAAACATACTTAAATGGAATAACCATACGGTTGACTTCCACACATATCACCTAATGGAATAGCCATACGGATGGCTTCCATACCCAATGCATTGGAGGTTATAACGTAACCACCCGTCCTAGTATTCACGGCACCAACCGTCATATGGTTTATCACATAACCACCCGTCAAATGATCAATTACCATTATAAAATCATAAGACATAAAACAAATATAATGGAAAGAAAACATTTCCACACTTTGATCACAATATATCACTTAAATATATTGACATAACAAATACATTATAAAAACCATTTTCAATACCAAGATACATAAAAATGTATATGGTATTTATTTCATTTTAAAAACATTACGGATTGTTGAGGAAGCCAAAGACCAAATAATACTCGTGGCGGTGGAAAAGGTCGTTGTCACCGCGTACGTTAAAAGAAACATTACTTTTTGTCGTTTAGTAAAATGCTTCATATAAAAAGATTCTTTTTGAATAAAATTAAAATTAAAAGGGGTTTATACACCATATAAAATAAATTTGTGTATAAAACAAAATATACCTCAATGAAAGGATATTGAGACGAATTCCCTTACCTCGTGTCCGACATGACTCGATTTCTCTTTAATCTCCTGAATAATAAACTAGTGTTAATTTCTACTTGCTTAAGAACCTTCTTGAAGTTCATTATTCCTTTTATATCACTTAATACCATGTTATTAACACTATGTAATTATTTAAGTTAATAATGGTCGTTTTGTCGATCATTGCTACTTGGGTCAAAAATAAACTCTTTATAATTACTAGTTGTTCATGTGGTAAAATATCCATTATATTAAGAATTATATTCATGATGTAGATATCATATATATCAAATATATCCAGTATATACATGCATTTATAATATTACATAATCATTTAGAGGTAAGAAATGAAATGCACCATTCATGGAGACGGTAAGCCGTACGTACGCATGAACGCTACTTTCATTTCAATGTCTTATTAATGAAATTAAAACTAAATGAGAGATATGTATATTTTAATTTCTGAATTATATTCATCATTTATATGTAACTTAAATCATATATATCCATTATATATACGTACATATAATAGTATATTACATTTGGGGATAAGAAATGAAATTCACCATTCATGGAGACGGTAAGTTGTACGTAGGCATGAACGCTACTTTCATTTCCATCTCATACCTTAATGGAAAGAAATAATAATGATATAAAATTATATTATAATTCCAGTATAACATAATATATAATAACTTTAAATACATCCTTTATACGTCCCACATATGGCATTAACTAATGAAATCACTTTGAGGGGGCGGTAGTCCGCACTTCCTAAAATGAAGATATCGTGTTTACCCATAATTAAAACCATAAAGGTATGACATAAATGAACACTAAAGAAGCATAAGGAAAACATAATAATATTATATATCATATATAAATATAGTGACATATTAATGGCCACCTTTGAAGGTGTTATATGAGTGTTGAACAATCCTCGTTTCATGAGGCAGAAATTCGCCATCCACCAAAACAGTATGTTCTTTAACCATTAGATGTAGGTGTGTGTAGGTGTAGCTCTAATACTTCTCATAAACACATCCTATTATATGGAAGATACTGGTGTTGTTACAAAAAAATGAATAAAATGATTTTAGAGGGTTGGGGATGAAAAATAAAACAAAATAACATAAGAGAAAACACTACCTTTAAAACAGGTAACTCCTTTTGATTTGAGATCAAAGGATTCCTTGTGAAGCCTTCTTCCCAAAGTGAGGCTTATAAGAGTAAGAGAGGTATGTGGAGAGACAAAATGAGAAGATCATGATCGAACCAAAGGCCTGAGAGGTGTGGGTATGGAGGTAGAGGTGGGGGCCTTTTATAAGAGGAGAGGAGGGGCACTCTTGGAAAGTTAAGAAAAGTTACTTTACTATAAAATGATTTTCGGATAAAAAAGGTCCCACAATTATAAATTTCGAGGATAAGTTGATAAGGGTTCTAAATCCACCCATCTAATAGGTTTTTGACATTTTTAGGCCTTAGATTTTAAATTATCTTTCCATTTTATTTAAATCATTAAATAATGAGGTAATCGTGGCATCATCATGGTGTCATAAATAATTTAATTTATTTAATGTATAAAATTTATAAAAAAATACTATGATGTAGGAAATATTTATAGATTTCCAATGACTATTTATAGTCAAAAATATGACATGTATAACCACATGTAAAAAAAATTTAGTAAAAAAATTCATGCTTGTGTCATTTTTACTTTTACTTTAAATAAAAGGCCTTAATGTCATTATCTTACCCAAGTGGCTCCATGGGGTCCCAAAAATAGACCCATGGATTTTACTGGTCGGACGTGACTCATCCAATAGGGTTAGGACAAGTGTAAAGATATTTTCATTTTATTATAACATCATTTTTACCTTAAATCACACTAATTACCTTTAATCGCGATTAATAAAACTTAAAAGTTACTTTTCATGAAAAATTATTTTCATCCCATTGAACCACATTTTACTTAATAATGAAAATAATTTATATTGGATTTTTTAAATTAAAATAACAGAAGTGGTAAAGTTCCATTTAAACAAAAAAATCAGTTTTTGTAATTACCACTTTGTGGTTTCACTATTCATCAAAAATTATGGTTTTTAAGAAAAATACCAAAACTTCACCCTAAGCTATATTTGATATTCCGAATTTAAAAATGTTGTCTATTTTATGAAATTCAAAACATATAAGTTTAATTAATTAATTTAATAATTAATTCCCGATGTCAAATCAAATAGCGTGTTTTTAAGAAATAATATGTATCAAAAGATTGACACTAGTTTAAGTCCAATTTCAAAGTGAAATTAATTTCAATGACCACCATTGGATTAAATGGTAAAAATATATTCTAATTTAACTTCAAAACCAATTCAAAAGATAATATAATAATATAAACAGATTATATTAAAAAGAGGTTTTGAATTAAAATACAACATTTTTCACTATTCATTAAAAATGAACGTTCTCGGAGAAATACCAAAAAATTACACGAAGTAAATTTTGATGTCCCGATGCTAAAGAAGTGTTTTATTTGGTCCAATAGAATGTATAAGAGTGACCAAAACTATATTTAATGATGGTTCTCCCTCAAAAGGCGATAAGTCATCCTTTTAGTGAATATTAGAGTATCAATGCCTAAAATTGAATTCTTTTCGTATTTTAAGCCTTGATATTTTATTGGATAAATGTAAAAACATTTAACAAACATGTATTATCATATTTGACTTATTTTTATTCATTCCCACCAATAAAATGGTTGCGTGTTAACCACCATTTAAAAAAAGATTATTTTATTACTAGTGTGCAACATAAGATTTCAAAGAATCTCTTTGTTGCGTATCAGGGACGCTATCGAATCTAGAAACCCCTTTAAAGTAAAATTAATATTTAATTTTGAAATATTAATAAATATGAAAATGTTTTATTATTTATTTACCTGGGATGTTACTTCCTTCCCCCCTTTTGGAAATTGCGTCCTCACAATTTTATTCACTTATCAAAATAAGTGGGGGTATTTATCCCTCATAGAATTTTCAGATTCCCACGTTGCCTCTTCAACCATATAGGTTTTCCACAAAACCTTTACCTGGTGAATTACCTTATTTCGCAACACTTTCTCTCTTTGGTCAAGAATCTGGACTGGTTTTTCTTCATAAGAGAGATTCTCTTCCAACTGAACTACCTCTGGGCTCAAAACATGAGATAGATCTCGCATATACTTTTTCTCAACATCAAAACATGAAAATCATTGTGTACCTGAGATGAACTTGGAGGTAAAGCCACTCGGTAATCAAATGATCCAACTCTCTCCAGAATTTCATATGGTCCAGTGAACCTTGGACTTAGCTTTCCTTTCTTACCAAATCGCATCACACTTTTCCACGACGAATCTTTGAGAAAAACATGATCACCTACCTCGAAAGATAGATCCTTCCTCCTGTTGGCTGCATAACTTTTCTGTCTGCTCTGAGCTATTCTCATGTGTTTTTGAATCAACTGAACTTTTTCTGCCATGTCTTCTACCAATTCTGGTCCCATCAGCTTCCTTTCACCCACTTCATCCCAAAAAGCCGGAGTTCGACATCGCTTCCCATATAATGCCACAAACGGTGCTATCTGTATACTGTAATGAAAACTGTTATTATATGAAAATTCAACCTAAGAAAGATGTTGGCCCCAAATTCCCTGATAATCCATCGAGCAAGCACATAGCATATCCTCTAATGTCTGAATTGTTCGTTCTGACTGCCCATCTGACTAAGGATGAAAAGCTGTACTAAAATTTAACTCAGTACCCAACGACTTCTGAAGGCCCTTCCAAAAGTTATAAGTAAACCTGGGATCACGATCAGATACAATGGATAGAGGAACTCCATGTAACCTGAATATCTCTTTAAGATACAATCGAGAACGTTGATCTAGAGAGAAAGTATCTCGAATAGGAAGGAAATGAGCAGATTTAGTCAAGGGATCAACAATAACCCAGATTGCATTATTACCTCGATATGTGTTCGGTAATCCCACAAAAAATTCCATGGATATATTTTCCAATTTCCACTCTGGCACTGGTAATGGCTGAAGCATCCCTTTTGGTAACTGCTACTCTGCTTTAACCTGCTGACAAGTCAAACACTTCACAGTAAAATCACCAATAACTCTTTTCATTCCGTCTCACAAGTAATACTCCTGCAGATCTCTATACATCTTATTACTTCCAGGATAAACTAAAACGGGAAACTATGAGCCTCACATAACAACTCATTCTTCAACTTCGAATCACCAGGAACAGATAATCTCTTCCCAATCCTCAAAACACAATCATTATCAATGCTGAATTCAGGAAACTTACCCTTCTGAACCAGCTCTACCTTTTTCTGCAACTCACTGTCTTTCTTCTGAGCTTTATTAATTCTATCTGATAGGGATGATCTCACTAATACCTGAAACAAAACAGAAGAACTTCCTACACCAACAACTTCTATGCCAATGTTCATCAAATCAAAAACCAAAGGATCTCATTCCAAACGTAGCATGGTTAATGAAGCATTTCTTTTTCGACTCAAACCATCAGCCACTTTATTTTCTTTTCCTGGATGGTAATGAATTGTACAATCATAATCTTTGATTAATTCCAGCCATATCCTCTGTCTCATGTTCAATTCTTTTTGAGTGAATATATACATACAATTTTTTTGATCAGTATATATTTCACACATTACTCCATACAAATGTTGCCGCCAAATTTTTAGAGCAAAAACAACAGTAGCTAACTCCAAGTCATGTGTAAGGTAATTTACCTCATGAGTTTTCAACTGATGTGAAGCATATGCAATTACCTGATCATTCTGCATAGGGAAACAACCAAGTCCATTCATCTAAGCATCACTGTATATATTAAACTCACTATTCCTGGAAGGAAGTTCCAAAACTGGAGCATTCACCAATCTTCTTTTCAACTCCTGAAAACAATCATCGCATTCCTTTGTCCTGATAAATTTAACACCCTTCTGAGTTATCTTAGTCATTGGACTAGATAACGGTGAAAAAATTTCAACAAACCTTCGGTAGTAACCTTCCAAATGAATAATGTAACACCCGAGACATTTATGTTATATAAATCATCAAAGGAATCTTTTTCTACACAACACTTTCTTGGTTTCTTTATACGAAATCGTGACCTTCCTCGATAGCTTGCGTCGTACGCAATGCCGAGTTTCACTAAACAACGATATGCTATTAAAATAAAACTAGCCGTTATGAATAGTAAAAAACACTTTTTAAAATTTTATAAATTTTATTTTTCAAAATGGACTTCATTTTTGGATTCGGAATATCGAAATTAGCCTAGGGTGAAATTTTGGTATTTTTCTGAAAACTTTCAATTTTTGATGAATAGTGAAACCACTAAGTGGTAGGTTAAAAACTGAATTTTGAATAAAACTTAATTTTACCGCTTCTGTGAATTGAATTTCGAAAATCCGACAGACACAGTTAATATCAAGGACTAAAATGTGGTTCAATGAGATGAAAATAATTTTTGGTGAATAGTAACTTTTTACTTTTTTTTACCACGGTTAATAGTAAATAGGGTAACTAAGGGTAAATATGATATTACTATTACCCTAACACATGTCCTAATTCTATTGGACAAGTGTAATTAGACCAAAAACAAACTTAGGAAATAAAATATGACCATTTAGGTCCACTTGGATTAGATTAGGACATTTATTATTAATTTATTTAAAGAAGGGTAAAAATAGTTAATATCAAAGTTTAATAACTAAATAATTTTCAATATAGGGTTATACATAAGATAAATTCGACTATAAATATTCATTAGAAAGATAAAACGATTTCCTATATAATGGTATTTTATTTATAATTTTTAGACTTTATATAAATTAATTTATTTATGACACAACGATGATGCAGTAATTACCCTTTTAAGGAAATGTTAACATAATTGATGTTATAAATGCCCAAATAAATGTAATTTGAGACTTTTTATGAATTAAACTAATTTTATAGGTTAATATGATATATTAGTTTTGATTTAATCAACTTGTTTAGAACATATAATTCTCTTATGACTTTCACAAAAATCATATATCAAATAGTGTCAAAATTGACACAAAATAGTTTTCAAATAAAATAAAATATTATTAATTGTTATTTTATTCCTAAAAATCTAAAGTTCGGCCAAATGACTTAGATAAGGATATATATATTATTAATAAACAACTTGGGGTTCTTTTGGCATGTTATAGTAAGTGTATTAACCATATAGTGTAAGAAAACAAAAAGTCACGGTAAAAGTTAAATTATTTGACTTAGAGTTAAATCTAATTGATAAGGTTAAAATAATAACCTAAACTTGTCTAAATACTATTGGTTGATAGTATTTCTACCCATACCCACTTTACATTAGAAATAAGACCCTTTGGAACCATTATAAACCGATTTTGACTTTAATATAAAATAATATTTTGAGATATTCCTAAGGTGCCCCTCTCCTCCCTTATAAAAGGGCACCTCCTCCCCCTCCTCCTCACACCAATTTGAGCACTAAAGCTCGGCCAACCCCTGACAAAATACCTTATACACTTCCCTAGAATAATCCTAGAGGTCCTGGTCTTCTTCAAAGTCCAATATTAGTTCCCTAAGTGGAGGATTCAAAGAGGCGTTTCAAAGACGAGATAATATCCATTACTGATCTTTTCAATTTATTTCTTCTTCAACTTCTTCTTCTTTAGTTGTTTCATGATAAAGTAATAACATCAGTATTACTTACATAATGATATGTTATTATAAATTAGAAACAACCCTAATTCACCTTCTATCCATCCTACAGAAAAATGAAATCACCGCACGTGCGTACGTACGGAATACCGTCTCCACGCCGTGGTGTAATCTATTTTCCATCATCACCTTACAAGGATGGGTATAATGGTGTAATGAGTAACTATATATGATTATTATAAAGTGATATTGATACTTAAATAGTATAAATACACTTAAATACAATTCCACGATCATGGGAACAATATCATCACTCGTGCGTACGTACAGAATACCGTCTCCACGATGTGATGCGACTCGTTCTACATGATCATCATTACATAGTAATTATATAAATGAATTTAATGAATAAATATGATATATGTTACAATAATAAAATTCTGGATATAAGTTATCTATAACCTTAAAATAAGAATAAGAATTTATTCGGCAAAACACGCATAAGAACAAAAGGCAATAAAGGCCCGAGTAACAAGTAACAATGAAATATTACTAATAAGAAGCTAAGAATATGACCATATATGATATCATATCAATATTTATGATTCTGTAATAAGTCAATAACATTATTTAAACCATTATACAGGAGCTTCGGACATGTACAAAGCAAATCGGACCTAAGGTAAGGGAAAATATCACAATCTCATTTTTATCCGAGATTGTTTTTACTTTGGCATTTAATGGGGTGTATTTTATCATCCACATCCATGTTCCATCAATATGTAATATTTTTTCCATCCACTTACAATAGTTTCAATCCAATTTTACCCTTTGGTGAGTTTTTAGTAAAGAATATGAAAGGAATCTTTTGTCTTTTTTCGTACGAGGTACTTTTTGACTTTTTTGAAAAAAGTACGAAGAATGTTTTTTTTAACTTATACGGCATGAATGGATTTTTAAAACATTATTTCCAAGAATCTTCCTTTATAAGTTTTCAAGTTTATTTTTAACCAACTTCTTTTAGTTTATAATTGTATGACATGTCAAGAAAAGAAATGTTTTTTTGATGTAGAAAGGATATTTTCCTCAAGAATGGAGTTCAAGTGTTTTATCAAAATTATTTTCCATCTAAGATAATAAAGGGTTCTGTTTTTATCCCTATTATTACATTGATTATGTTGTGAGGGAATTATTTTTATGAGGTCATTTACCTTATATGATTTGTTTTATGATGTCATGATGTTTCAAGAATCCCATTTTGTTACATGTGTTATGCGATGATGTATGATTTATGATTATGTGGCACACATAAGAAAGGATTCATTATAAGATGGGTGGGACCTATATCTCCCTCCAATTAATTGGGTAATGATTTATATCTCATGGGATAGACATGGCTGGAACGGAAGGTTATTTCGGTTCAGTGATTCAGGACTGAAACGAGGAGTGAACTCGGTTCAGAAATGGACTTTGTCCGCTAAGATAGTCTTGGCAATGAGTAATGACTAACAATAAATGATTTTCCATGATTATGTGTGCATGCCACAAAGTTTCAAGTTTTATGTTATGATTATGGAGATCTCATTTTCACTTCTATGATTTATTCCATGTTAAGATATTATGATCTCTTTTGCAGGTTATGATTTTCAAAAAGATACGATATGATTTTAATTTCCTTTATTGCCCTTGCTGAGCATTTGAGCTCACCCTTTTTTGTATGTTTTCTTTTCCCCAGGTCAGGAAGATGGATATTAAGTAGAATATGCTAAAAGGGACCCTAGATATGATGAAATAAATGGGAGACACTGTAGAAGATTTATGAACCAGTTGTTTAGGTTTCCCAGTTTCTAAAGACACTATACCTATACGGTCCTTTCATGGTTTTTGTTATATGTTGTAATAAGTATGCTTGAATTTTGAAGTATTAACAATGTATGTAAAGTATGGGTCGTTATAGTTGGTATTAGAGGAAAGGTATAGCCAACCTTTGGAAACTAGGATGTGAAAGCCTTAGTAAGAACCCTAAGGATAAGTCTAAGCATAGAAAACAATCTTAGTGTTTTAGAAATGGCCATGAATAACCTAGGATAAGACCTTAAGCGTGAAAATTTTATTCTTGAATTATGTGGTTTTCCTATTATAATTAGTGTTGCTCACACTATTCTTCTTGGTTTTAGTCAATGGCTGGAACCTGAAGGAACCGTGTTAATGCGGAATGCGATGGGCAATGCAATGATTGTCCCCATGAGCATCCAAATGATATGGGAGCTGGAATGAAAAATCTTGTAGCCATGCTCACACAAATTTCTCAAGCTATGAGTCATGCAGGACTTCCAAACGAGCAAAGAAAGGAGCAACATTCTGTTGAATCCTTCATGAGGCAGCGTCCACCTTCTTTCAGCGGGTCTACTGATCCATTAGTTTCTGAAAAATGGATTAGTACTACTGAAAAGATATTTTCAGTTCGTCAATGTTCTGAACATGATAAAGTCATCCTAGCAGTGTATTGTTTGGAAGGAGATGCTGATCAATGGTGGAATCTTATTAAGAATACGAGGCAATGGGATGAAATTGAGTCTATGGAATGGGACGAGTTCAAGAACTTATTTTTTAATAACTACTTCCCTCGTATTCTCCGAACAATGATGGAGAAAGAGTTTTTGAACTGAAGCAAAGGGATGATGAATCTGTTGGTACCTATGATGCAAATTTTACAAGACTTGCAAGGTACGCTTCTGGTATTATTATCCAACCTGAGAGTAAGATCGATCGATTATTTAGTGGCTTAAAACCAAGTCTTCGAAGGGCGTTAGCCATAAGGGACTTCAATAGCTATGAGGAAATCGTTCGATGTGCTCTCAAAGTCGAGATGGAGATTGGAGTAACCCATCAGTCATATGGGTTTGATAATAAGAGGAAAATGGAATTCAAAGGAAAATCTAAAGAGCACACTAAAAAGAAGATGAGCTTTCCCTTATGCTCAAAGTGTGGAAAGAAACATGGAGGGAGTTGTCTTAAAGGGACAAGTAAATGTTTCAAATGTGGAAAGGAAGGTCATCGGGCATTTGAATGCCGCGATAATGGGAAGAAGATGTCTAATGATGCAAACAAAGGAAGGGATACACAGAATGAACCTACTACACTTCAATGTTTCAAGTGCAAGGAGATGGGGCATTATGCCAATCAATGCCCAAATCCAAGTGATGATGATGATAGTCGATGTCAACAAAATCTTAAGGCTAAAGACAAAGGAAAGTCACATGCAATTTCTATCAGCGATGTGGAGTACGATAACGATGTGGTGAAAGGTACACTTACCATCCACTCTAAATTAGAAAATGTTTTATTTGATTCTAGATCCACCCACTCTTTTATTTCTGAAGAATTTTCTTAGGGTATCACCGTATTACCTCAACAATTAGATGTTGAGTTAGCTGTGACAACACCTAATTGCACATCAATCGCATCAAAAGTTTATAATTCTTCTCTGTTCAAAGTTTGTGGGAAAGTGCTTCCTGCAAATATTGTGATCCTTCCTATAGTGGAATTTGATGTGATTCTTGGCATGGATTGGCTTTCTTTATACGGAGCTCATATCAATTTCCAAATAAGGGAAGTCACATTTCATATTCCAGATCAATCTACGATCGTCTATCGATGCAAGGATGAATATAACATTCTAGTAGAAATTTCTTCCATCTTATGGGTCTTGATTCAACTAAATGAAGGTTATTTATCTCAAATGGTTGGTGAGAAACTCACGATTAAGAATATGCCCATCGTACGGGAGTTTGATGATGTCTTTCTGGAGGAATTACCGGGTCTTCCACCAAATCGTGAAGTTGAGTTTTCAATAGAACTCGTACCGGGTGCTTTGCCTATTTCAAAGACACCTTATAGAATGGCCCCAATTGAGTTGCAGGAATTGAAGAAGCAACTCCAAGAGAATCTTGATAAGGGATTCATACGCCCTAGTGCGTCACCTTGGGGAGCACCTGTTCTATTTGTTATGAAGAAAGATAGATCAATGAGACTCTGCATTGATTATCAAGAACTTAACAAGATCACTATCAAGAAAAAATATCCTCTCCCATGCATTGATGACTTATTTGACCAACTACGCGGAGCTCAATACTTTTCCAAGATTGATCTTCATTCAGGGTATCATCAATTAAGGGTCAAAAGGGAGGATATACCAAAGACGGCTTTCCGTACAAGGTATGGACACTATGAATTTATAGTGATGCCATTTGGTCTTACTAATGCCCCTACTATCTTCATGGATCTAATGAATAGAGTCTTTAGAGACTATCTTGATCAATTTGTGGCAGTCTTTATAGACGATATTCTTGTCTATTCAAAGAGCAAGGAAGAGCATGAAGATCACTTGAGAATTATATTGAAGACCCTGAGAAAGGATAAGATTTATGCCAAATTTACCAAGTGTGAATTTTGGTTTCAAAAAGTTGCATTTTTGGGTCACATAATCTCAAAAGAGGGGATATCTGTGGATCCAGCAAAAACAGAGGTTATCGAAAGATGGTCGAGACCAACAACAGTAACTGAGATCCGAAGTTTTCTTGGTTGGGCTGGATATTATCGACGTTTTGTAAAAGATTTTTCACAATTATCTAATCCACTCACCAAGTTGACTCAGAAAGGAGTTATGTTTGTTTGGACAGAGGAATGTGAAGAGAATTTCAAGGAGTTGAAAAGAAGGTTATCCAGTGCACCTGTGTTCACACTGCCATGTAGTGGAGAAAGGTTTGTCATCTACAGTGATGCATCCAAGAAGGTATTGGGGTGTGTTCTTATGCAAAATGATATGGTGATAGCTTATGCTTCACGACAGTTGAAAATCCATGAGAAAAATTACCCAACACATGATTTGGAGTTAGCTGCGGTAATCTTTGCATTAATATTTGGAGGCATTACCTTTATGGTGAAAGGTGTGATATTTATACTGATCATAAAAGTTTAAAGTATATTTTCACACAAAAGGAGCTGAATATGCGTCAAAGAAGATGGTTGGAGCTGATTAAGGATTATGACTGCCCAATCCATTACCACCCTGGGAAAGCAAACAAGGTGGCAGATGCATTGAGTCGACAAGACCATGCTAGTTTATACATTATGAGGATCACAAAAGATCCAATATTTATGGATTTAAAAAGTATGGATCTTGGAATTATAATGGAAGGGGAAAATCTTATCTTTCTCAAATGAATGATCAACCATCAATACATGTGAAGATTAAAGAGGCACAGAAAGAAGATGTCGAGTTACAAAAGAAGGTGAGAAATGTTCCTGAATTCAACCTTGATTGTGATGGGATAATAAAGTTCAGGAATCGGGTTTGTGTTCCTACCGTCCCCGAATTAAAGAAGGAGCTGCTGGATGAGGCTCATAGTTCTTCATTCTCTATTCATCCTGGAAGCACGAAGATGTATAGGGACTTGAAAGAGTACTTCTGGTGGGATGGCATGAAAAGAGATGTTGTTGAATATGTCTCTCGATGCTTGGTTTTTCAACAAGTTAAAGCTGAGAGACAGAAGTCTAAGGGGATGTTACAACCATTACCCATACCTGAATGGAAATGGGAAAACATCACTATGGACTTTGTCACAGGACTTCCTAAAACATCCAAAGGCAATAATGCTATCTGGGTCATAGTTGATCGTCTTACAAAGTCTGCACACTTCATTGCTATTAGAGAGGATTTCTCTCTAGATCAGCTTGCCAGGATATATGTAAAGGAAGTGGTAAGATTGCATGGAGTACCACTTTCTATTATATCTGATCGGGATCCGAGATTTACCTCGAAGTTCTGGTGAAGTCTTCAGCATACTCTGGATATAGAGTTGAGTTTCATCACTTCTTGTCATCCTCAGACAGACGGTCAGTCTGAGAGAACAATTCAAACCCTAGAAGATATGTTGAGAGCTTGCTCTATGGATTTCAAAGGAGGTTGGGATCAACACCTACCTTTGGTAGAACTTTCTTATAATAGTATCTTTCACTCCAGTATTCAGATGGATCCTTATGAAGCTCTCTATGGAAAGAAATGCAGGACTCCAACTTGCTGGGATGAAGTTGGGGAAAGAAAGCTATTAGGACCTGATCTCATTGATGAAATGGCAGAAAAGGTCAGATCTATTCAACACCACATAAGAGCAGCTCAGAGTCGACAGAAAAGTTATGCCGAAAACTGAAGAAAAAGACCTAGAGTTTGAAGTGGGCGATAAAGTGTTCTTACGAATATCTCCCTGGAAGAGGGTTATGAGATTTGGAAAGAAGGGGAAGTTGAGCCCTAGATATATCGGTCCTTTCGAAATACTGGATCGTGTTGGAAAGGTAGCTTACCGATTGGCGCTTCCACCAAATCTATCTCAAGTTCACGATGTGTTCCATGTATCTCTCCTGAGAAAGTACATACCTGATCCTTCACATGTACTCAGCTCAGAAGTTGTACCACTGGAGCAAGATCTTTCTTATGAAGAACAACCGATAGAGATTCTGGATTGTAGCGAAAAAGTCCTACGAAACAAGACCACTCGATTGGTGAAAGTTTTATGGAGGAACCACCAACTTGAAGAAGCTACATAGGAGCTTGAGGATATGATGAGGGAGAAGTATCCTCATCTGTTTGTTACAAAGTGACGAATTTCGTGGGCGAAATTCATTTTAAGGGGGGTAGAATGTAACACCCGAGACTTTTATGTTATATAAATCATCAAAGGAATATTTTTCTACACAACACTTGCTTGGCTTGCTTTACACGAAATCTTGACCTTCCTCGATAGCTTGCGTCGTATGCAATGCCGAGTTTCCCTAAACAACGATATGCTATTAAAATAAAACTAGCCGTTATGAATAGTAAAAACCACTTTTTAAAATTTTGTAAATTTTATTTTTCAAAATGGACTACATTTTTGGATTCGGAATATCGAAATTAGCCTAGGGTGAAATTTTGGTATTTTTCTGAAAACATTCAATTTTTGATGAATAGTGAAACCACTAAGTGGTAGGTTAAAAACTGAATTTTGCATAAAACATAATTTTACCGCTTCTGTGAATGGAATTTCGAAAATCCGACAGATACTGTTAATATCAAGGACTAAAATGTGGTTCAATGAGATGAAAATAATTTTTGGTGAATAGTAACTTTTTACTTTTTTTTACCACTGTTAATAGTAAATAGGGTAACTAAGGGTAAATATGACATTACTATTACCCTAACACATGTACTAATTCTATTGGACAAGTGTAATTCGACCAAAAAAAATCTTAGGAATAAAATATGACCATTTAGGTCCACTTGGATTAGATTAGGACATTTATTATTAATTTATTTAAAGAAGGGTTAAAATAGTTAAAATCGATGTTTAATAACTAAATAATTTTTAATATAGGGTTATACATAAGATAAATTCGACTATAAATATTCATTAGAAAGATAAAAAGATTTTATATATAATGGTATTCTATTTATAATTTTTAGACTTTATATAAATTAATTTATGTTTGACACAACGATGATGCAGTAATTACCCTTTTAAAGAAATGTTAACATAATTGATGTTATAAATGCCCAAATAAATGTAATTTGAGACTTTTTATGAATTAAACTAATTTTATAGGTTAATATGATATATTAGTGTTGATTTAATCAACTTGGTTCGAACATATAATTCTGTTATGACTTTCACAAAAATCATATATCAAATAGTGTCAAAATTGACACAAAATAGTTTTTATATCAAATATTATATTATTAATTGTTATTTTATTCCTAAAAATCTATGGTTCGGACAAATGAATTAGATAAGGATATATATATTAATAATAAACAACTTGGGGTTCGTTTTTCATGTTATAGTAAGTGTATTAACCATATAGTGTAAGAAAACAAAAAGTCACGGTAAAAGTTAAATTATTTGACTTAGAGTTAAATCTAATTGATAAGGTTAAAATAATAACCTAAACTTGTCTAAATCCTATTGGTTGATAGGATTTCGACCCATCACAACTTTAATTTTGAAATAAGACCCTTTGGAACCATTATAAACCGATTTTGACTTTAATATAAAATAATATTTTGAGATATTCTTAAGGTGCCTCTCTCCTCTCTTATAAAAGGGCACCTCCTCCCCCTCCTCCTCACACCAATTTGAGCACTCAAGCTCGGCCAAACCCTGCCAAAATACCTTCTCCACTTCCCTAGAATAATCCTAGAGGTCCTGGTCTTCTTCAAAGACCAATCTTAGTTCCCTAAGTGGAGGATTCAAAGAGGCGTTTCAAAGAAGAGGTAATATCCATTACTGATCTTTTCAATTTCTTTCTTCTTCAACTTCTTCTTCTTTAGTTGTTTCATGATAAAGTAATAACATCAGTATTACTTACATACTGATATGTTATTATAAATATGAAACAACCCTAATTCACCTCTTATCCATCCTACGGAAAGATGAAATCACCGCGCGTGCGTACGTACGGAATACCGTCTCCACGCCGTGGTGTAATCTATTTTCCATCATCACCTTACAAGGATGGGTATAATGGTGTAATGAGTAACTATATATGACTATTATAAAGTGATATTGATACTTAAATAGTATAAATACACTTAAATACAATTCCACGATCATGGGAACAATATCATCGCTCGTGCGTACGTACGGAATACCGTCTCCACGATGTGATGCAACTCGTTCTACATGATCATCATTACATAGTAATTATATAAATGCATTGAATGAATAAATATGATATATGTTACACTAATACCATTCTGGATATAAGGTATCTATAACCTTAAAATAAGAATAAGAATTTATTCGGCAAAACACGCATAAGAACAAAAGGCAATAAAGACCCGAGTAACAAGTAACAATGAAATATTACTAATAAGAAGCTAAGAATATGACCATATATGATATCATATCAATATTTATGATTCTGGAATAAGTCAATAACATTATTTAAACCATTATACAGGAGCTTCGGACACATACAAAGTAAATTGGACCTAAGGTAAGGGAAAATATCACAATCTCTTTTTTATCCGAGATTGTTTTTACTTTGGAATTTACTGGGGTGTATTTTATCATCCACATCCATGTTCCATCAATATGTAAAATTGTTTCCATCCACTTACAATAGTTTCAATCCAATTTTACCCTTTGGTGAGTTTTTAGTAAAGAATATTAAAGGAATCTTTTGTCGTTTTTCATACGAGGTACTTTTTGACATTTCAGAAAAAAGTACGAAGAATGTTTTTTTAACTTATACGGCATGAATGGATTTTTAAAACATTATTTCCAAGAAGATTCCTTTATATGTTTTCAAGTTTATTTTTAATCAACTTTTTTTAGTTTATAATTGTATGACATGTCAAGAAAGGAAAAGTGTTTTTGAAGTAGAAAGGATATTTTCCTCAAGAATGGAGTTCAAGTATTTTATCACAATTATTTTCCATCTATGATAATAAAGGGTTCTGTTTTTATCCCTATTATTACATTGATTATGTCGTAAGGGAATTATTTTTATGAAGTCATTTACCTTATATGATTTGTTTTATGATGTCATGATGTTTCAAGAATCCCATTTTGTTACATGTGTTATGCGATGATGTATGATTTATGATTATGTGGCACACATAAGAAATGATTCATTATAAGATGGGTGGGACCTATATCTCCCTCTAATGCATTGGGTAAAGATTTATATCTCATGAGATATACATGGCCGGAATGGAAGGTTATTTCGGTTCAGTGATTCAGGACTGAAACGAGGAGTGAACTCGGTTCAGAAATGGACTTTGTCCGCTAAGATAGTCTTGGCAATGAGTCATGACTAACAAGAAATGATTTTCCATGATTATGTGTGCATGCCACAAAGTTTCAAGTTTTATTTTATGATTATGGAGATCTCATTTTCACTTCTATGATTTATTCCATGTTAAGATATTATGATCTCTTTTGCAGGTTATGATTTTCAAAAAGATACGATATGATTTTTATTTCCTTTATTGCCCTTGCTGAGCATTTGAGCTCACCCTTTTTTGTATGTTTTATTTTCCACAGTTCAGGAAGATGGATATTAAGTAGAATATGATAAAGGGACCCTAGATATGATTAAATAAATGGGAGACACTGTAGAAGATTTATGAACCAGTTGTTTATGTTTCCTAGTTTCTAAAGACACTATACCTATACGGTCCTTTCATGGTTTTTGTTATATGTTGTAATAAGTATCCTTGAATTTTGAAGTATTAACAATGTATGTAAAGTATGGGTCGTTATAAATAAAACTATGTATCTCGGTTAAATTTGTGGGTCTTGGCCATTCTTCAACAACTTTTGTTTTAGGAGGATCAACAGTTATGCCATTTTTTGAAACAATGTGACCAAGGAAAGAAATTTGTTGTAACCAAAACTCACACATGCTAAATTTTCCATACAGTTTCTTTTCTTTTAAGGATTGCAAGATAACCCTTAAATGACTTTCATGCTCATCTTTACTTTTATAAAACACCAAAATATCATCAATGAGAACAACCAAAAACTTATCCAATAACTCATGGAAAATTCTATTCATAAGGTCCATGAATACAGTAGGTGCATTGGTTAACCCAAAAGGCATAACTACAAATTCAAAATGGCCATATCTAGTATGGAACACAGTCTTCTGAACATCTAATTATTTTACTTTCAACTGATGGTACCCCGACCTCAATTCAATCTTCAAAAAATACTGAGCACCATGGAGTTGATCAAACAAATCATCGATATGAGGCAAAGGATACTTGTTCTTAGTAGTAATGTTATTCAAGGCTCTATAATCAATGAAAAGTCTCATTGAACTATCTTTATTTTTAACAAAAAATACAGGAGAACGCCATGGTGATGTGCTAGCTCGAATGAAACCTTTATCTAATAACTCATGAAATTTATTCTTTAACTCTAAAAGTTATACATGATCCATTTGATAAAGGGGTTTTTGAAATTGGCTTAGAATCAGGAACTAAGTCAACAGTAAATTCAACTTCTAGAACATGAATAATACCAAGAAACTCATTAGGAAAAACATCAAGATACTCATTTACCACTGGCACATCATTAATCTGAACAGTTCCTTTTTTTTCAACGATATGTGAAAGATAACATTCATTTCCATCTTTTACTAGTTTCTCATCTTCCTGATATGTTATCAAAAGCAAGGGTTCATTCTTGTACACAAACTAAAAATATTTCTGAAAAGAAACCATTTTAGCTTTGCAGTCAATCTTAGCATGGAAAACTGAATGCCAATCCATGCCCAAAATAACATCAAACTCTACTAGAGAAAAAACAATAAGGCTTGCTGGTAGATTCTTTCCACACACAAGGATAGTAAGGCTCTTATAATTTCTTTTTGCCTCAACGTTTCCTCCAAGTGTTTTTACCATAAGTTCAGCATTCATATCTTGAGATGGAATTTCCAATTTACTAGAAAACTTCTCAGAAATGAAAGAATGTGTAGACCTTGAATCAAACAACACATTGTCATAATCTGAACAAACAAACAGTGTACCAGATACTACTTCATTCAATGGCCCAACATCTGATGAAGTAGTTGAAAAGGATTTCACCACCCCTTTCTTCTTATAGTCTGGATGCTTTCCCTTAGTTGAGTTCTTCATTAGACCCTCATTTGCATAATTACCCATTTAATTACACTTAAAACATCTTACCGCTGGCCTTTCATTGACTTCTTGATCATCTTCCTTACAGTTACAAGCAATATGACCAGACTTACCACACCAAAATCACTTTCCAGACTTGGATAAACATTATTTAGGATGAATTTTACCACACTTCTCACAGGATGGATATTTGGTTTTCTTACCTCCTTGTTTATTTGATGAATTCTTCCCTTTTGCCTGCCAACTGGACCTCTTATTCTGTTTTTTTTCAAAGAACATCTGATCATCGGCAAACTCCATTTCCACCTTCTCCGCACATCGAAGAAGTTTTTCATAACTTTTGAACTCACAAGAAGCTAAATCCCTTCGATTCCTTGTTTTTAACGCTGAGTAAAAAACGGTTGATTTTACTATCAAGATATCGTATGAAGTTTGGAGCATACCTTTCCAGTCGAGTGAACTTTTCTTCATAAGCAGCCACTAAATCATCCTTCTGCCTCAATTCTAGGAATTGTTTTTTCATCCTAAGATGAACCACCATAGGAAAATATTTCTCATGAAACATACCTTTGAATTCGTCCTAGTGAAGATCATCAATCTCATCACTATCCCTGATATTTTTCACCATCGACCACCACTGATCAGTTTCACCTTCAAAACGGTAAACAGAAAGACTAACCTTTTGATATTCTGAACACCCCATGTCATCAAAAATCTTCTCTAGTGCTTTAATCCACCCTTCAGCTAGTATAGGTTCATAGGATCCTCTGAATGATGGGGGATGTTGCCTCATGAAATGTTCCACCACTAACATGTTCCTCTGTGGTTGATCTAGCTGATCTCGTGCATGGACACCACCACCATTTATAGCCTGAGTCAACTGTGCCATCACTACAACAAACAGTTCAGTTCCAATTCCGACCATCTCAGGTTGCTGATTTGGAAGGCTGTCTTCCACCTGATGCCATCCCAACATAGCTACTTTGTTTCCTCTGCAGAAAACCATTCTGAACACAGAAATATCTTAGGCGAAGCAACATGGTAATCTTAAAATGATATATCATTTCAATCATACCATTAATTTATAATTTAACAATTTTATAACTCCTAAAGTTGTCTAAACCAACCTTTGATACCAACTATAAGGCCTCAACCTTAAACATTACTTAATATTGAATTAAATGAATAACTCCCATTAAGGATATTTTCAGGTTTAGAGTTTTAGAGAATTAGATCATAACTATTACATCTCAAAATATTTCAAAGTAGACACATCTACTAAGTTTCCATAGAAATAAAAACTCTTAAAAGGAAACATGTCTAGTTCTAGGTTTTATATAGCATGACTTTCCGTTGACCCCATCCTTGACCCTACTCCACATTAAGTCCTGTGAAAAAAATTTCAAAAAAACATGGGGTGAGCATAAAAATCTCAGTAAGGGATACACAAAGAATGAAAATTGTTAGTTTTTCAAAACAACAAATAAACCATGTATAATTTATCAAAGTAATAATTTTCACCTTTATAAAGTAGTAAAAACTCTTCACTGAATAAAAGATCATTACTTACCCTTTTGTAACCAAAATATTACCATAAAACCAATATAAATAACACATAACATATAAAGGTAACTTGGGACATAAACATACTTAAATGGAATAACCATACAGTCGACTTCCACACATATCACCTAATGGAATAGCCATACGGCCGACTTCCATACCCAATTCATTGGAGGTTATAATGTAACCTCCCGTCGTGGTATTCATGGCACCACCCATCTTATGGTTTATCATGTAACCACCCGTCAAATGTCCAAGTACCATTATAAAATCATAAGACATAAAACAAATATAATGGAAAGAAAACATTTCCACACTTTGATCAAAATATATCACTTAAATATATTGAAATAACAAATCCATTATAAAAACCATTTTCACTACCAAGATACATACAAGAGTATATGTTATTTATTTCATTTTAAAAACATTACGGCTTTTTGAGGAAGCCAAAGACCAAATAATACTCGCGGCGGCGGAAAAGGTCATTTTCACCGCGTACGCTAAAAGAAACATTCCTTTTTTTCGTTTAGTAAAACGCTTCGTATAAAAAGATTCCTTTTGAATAAAATTAAAAGTAAAAGGGGTTTATACACCATATAAAAGAAAGTTGTGTATAAAACAAAATATTCCTCAATGAAAGGATATTGAGACGAAGTCCCTTACCTTGTGTCCGACATGACTCAATTTCTCGTTAATCTCCTGAATAATAAACTAGTGTTAATTTATACTTTATTAAGAACCTTTTCAAGTTAATTATTCCTTTTATATCACTTATTAACATGTTATTAACACTATGTAATTATTTAAGTTAATAATGGTCGTTTTGTCGATCATTGCTACTTGGGTCAAAAATAAACTCTTTATAATTACAAGTTGTTCATGTGGTAAAATATCCATTATATTAAGAATTATATTCATGATGTAGATATCATATATATAATATATATCCATTATATACATGAATTTATAATATTACACAATCATTTAGAGTTAAGAAATGAAATGCACCGTTCATGGAGACGGTAAGCCGTACGTACGCATGAACGCTACTTTCATTTCTATGTCATATTAATGGAATTAAGTCTAAATGAGAGATATGTATATTTTCATTCCAGAATTATATTCATCATTTAGATGTAACATACATCTTATATATCCATTATTTATATGTACTTATAATATTACTTTAAATTTGGGGATAATAAATGAAATGCACCGTTCATGGAGACGGTAAGCCGTACGTACGCATGAATGCTACATTCATTTATAGCACATAAATTAATGGAATGAGATAAAAATTATATAAAGGTATATTATAATTCCATTATAACATCATATATAATAACTTTAAATCCATCCTTTATACATCCCACATATGGCATTAACGAATCAAATCACTTTTAGGGGGTGGTAGTCCGCACTTCCTAAAATGAAGATATCGCGTTTACCCATAATGGAAACCATAAAGGTATGACATAAATGAAAAATAAATAAGATTAAGGAAAACATAAACATATTATATATCATATATAAATATATTGACATCTTAATGGCCACCTTTGAAGGTGTTATATGAGTGTTGAACAATCATGGTTTCGTGAGGCAGAAATTCGCCAGCCACGGAAACAATATGTTCTTTAACCATTATATGTAGGTGTGTGTAGGTTTAGATCTAATAATTCTCATAAAAACATCCTATTATATGGAATATACTGTTGTTTTTACAAAATAAATGAATTAAATGATTTTAGAGGGTTTGGGAAGAAAAATAAAACAAAATAACACAAGAGAAAACACTACCTTTAAAACGGGTAACTCCTCTTGATTTGAGCTCAAAGGCTTCCTTGGGAAGCCTTCTGCCCAAAGTGAGGCTTCAAGGAGTAAGAGAGGGATTTATAGAGACAAAATGTGCAGATCTTGGCCGAACCAAAGTCTTTATATGTGTGGGTAAGGAGGTAGAGTTGGGGGCCTTTTATAAGAGGAGAGGAGGGGCACTCTTGGAAAGTTAAGAAAAGATACTTTATTATAAAATGATTTTCCAATAAAAAAGGTCCCACAATTATAAATTTCGAGGATAAGGTGATAAGGGTTCTATATAAACCCATCCAATAGGTTTTTGACATGTTTAGGTCTTATATTTTACATTATCTTTCCATTGTATTTAAATCGTTAAATAATGATGTAATCGCTGAATCATCATGGTGTCATAAATAATTTAATTTATTTAATGTCTAAAAATTATAAAAAAATACTATGATGTATGAAATTGTTTTATCTTCCCAATGACTATTTATAGTCAATTATACGACTTGTATAAACCCATGTAAAAATTGTTTAAGTAAAACAATACATGTTTGTATCATTTTTACTTTTACTTTAAATAAAAGGCATTAATGTCATTATCTTACACAAGTGGCTCCATGGGGTCCCAAAAATAGACCCATGGGTTGTCTTTGTCGGCCATGACTCATACAATAGGGTTAGGACAAGTGTAAAGATATTTTCATTTTATTATAATTTCATTTTTACCTTAAATCACACTAATTACCTTTAATCGCGATTAATAAAACTTAAAAGTTACTTTTCATCAAAAATTATTTTCATCCCATTGAACCATATTTTACTTAATAATTAAAATCATTTATATTGTATTTTTGAAATTCAAATCACAGAAGTGGTAAATTTTCATTTAAACAAAAAAAATCAGTTTTTGTAACTACCACTTTGTGGTTTCACTATTCATCAAAAATTAAGGTTTTTCAAAAAAATACCAAAACTTCACCCTAAGATATATTTGATATTCCTAATTTAAAAATGATGTCTATTTTATGAAATTCATACCATATAAGTTTCATTAATTAATTTAAGAATTAATTCCCGTTTTCAAATCAAATAGCGTGTTTTTAAGAAACAATATGTATCAAAAGATTGACACTAGTTTAAGTCAAATTTCAAAGTGAAATTAATTCTAATGACCACCATTGGATTAAATGGTAAAAATATATTCTAATTTATCTTTAATACCAATTCATGATATGATAATGTTATTACATAAGTATCAAGGAAATTGATGATTCAGGAAAAGACTTATGCAACACATGATCTGGGGTTAGAATCTATAATCTTCACCTTGAAAATATGGAGAAATTATCTCTATGCTAAATAATGTGAGATATTCAAAGATCCTAAAATATTTAAATACATCTTCTCATTGAAAGATCCCAACATAATTCAAAGGAAATGGATCGAGGTACTCCAGGAGTATGATTTATCAATACATTATCCACAAGAGAAAAAAATACGTTAGAAGATGGATTGAGTTGGAAGGATCACATAGTTCTAACCCAAATGAGGATTGAGAAGGATATTATGTTCACAGATCTTATAAAGATGGAAGAGAGAATTTCAATGTAAGGGGATACATAAATCATTTTTCAAATGATTGAAAAAACATAATTAATATAGAAGAGAATGAATTATCAATATCATAATGAGAATATTTAGAGGGAAATTAAACCTGTGAGTGATGGAAAATTAGTAGACTTCTTCTATGAAGATGGTGTTTTAAAATTTATAAGAAGACTTTGGGTTCCAAATAAACCTGATCTAAAAAGGGAATTTTTATATGATTCTCACTACGCAAATTTCTCTATAATCCTTGTTATCATAAATATGTGTAGGGAATTTAAGGAACATTTTTATTGGGATGACATGAAGAGGGGAATTTTTTATTTTTTTTCCAGATGTTTGGTTTTTCAACATGTGAAAGTCATGAGACAACATCATAAAGGATTCATGAAACCTATTCCTATTTCTATGTGGATATGAGATGAAATTACTATGGACTTTATCATAGGACTACCAAAACTCCTTGAATTGATGATGAAATATTGGTTATCATCGATTTCCTAACTAAATCAACACATATACTTGATAAAAAAGAAGGCCTACCTCATGAGTACGTCATATAGCTCTATATTAAAGATGTTGTGAGACTTCATAGCACACCTATCATTTTTGTGATCAAGATCTATATCTTAAATCTGAACTTTGAGGATGTCCTTAAAAGTTTAATTACACTGAGATTTAGTTGAGCACTGTATATTATCCCCAAACTGAAAAATAGATCAAAAGAACAATTTAAACAATGGAAGACATGTTGAGGTCATGGTCACCTGAATTTCAAGGTATGTGGGATCTGTATAAACCTTTGGTTTTGTTTTTACTTAATAATAGTTTCCATTAAAGTATTCTAGTGGAACCGTATCAAGAATTATATGGAAAGAGGTGTCATTCACATACTTATTAGGATTAAGTGAGTGAAAGAAATTCCATAGGCTTAGAACTTATTTAGTAAGTGATGGAAAATGAAAATTATCTTTAGAATCAAATTTAAGAATAAAAAAATAGAAAAAATATTAATGTTGATAGTCATAGGAAAGATTTAGAGTTTCTTGTCAGTGATCAGGTTTTCTTGAATTTAACTCCAGGGAATGGTGTTATATGGTTTGGTAAGAATATAAAAAAAATTCCTATGTAAATAAAAACCATAAATATTTTTAAAATAGTTTGAGTTTTCACTTATCATTTTCAATAAAACAAAATATCTCAAATGTATACGATGTGTTCCATATATCTATGCTATATAAGTTCCTGTCAGAACCAACACAAGTGATAATATCTGATGAAATATAGTTAGAACCTTACCTTCCATACAATGAAGAACATATCCATACATTTGATACCATAGATAAAGTGTTTAGGATCTAGAGGACTCTTCTCGTAAAGTTACTTTTAAAAACTCAAAAAATGGAAGAAGAAAAATTGGAACCATGAGATTCTTGGAAAGTGAACTACATGCATATTTTTAGAAGGTATTACCCATAAAATTTTTATTCTGATTTTTTAGGTGGGATGAATGTATCAGCCAAATAATTTACTACAATTTCCTTTTGGAATAAATTTAATTTTGATGATATCTAGAAATGTATGCAACACCAAGTTTAATCAAAACACTATTTTGTCACATTTTTATGGGCAATTAAAATTTAATCCTTTTATAGATTTTATATTGAAACTTTATATGTCATATAACCAGTAAAATATTTTTAAATTAACCATATATATTTTATTAGACATTATATAATAATAAACCTTATTTTACACAATAAAACCTATGTTTATATAAACATAGTTTTACTACCTTTTAATGGAGCACATATTTAAATATAAATTTTAGAACATTTATAAATTTAATATGAAAAAATAAACATAAATTTTTATATATGAGAATCAAAATTTTCTTGTGTATATTTTTTTTAATTTTTATTAAAGTTTTATTTTTTATAGATAGTGAAAAATTCTGAATTTTTATTTCAAAACAGATTTTTTTGCCTAAATTATTTATATGGTTACGTTATGTTTTTTTTATTAATTTTAAAGATTAATTATTTCATTTAATCATTATTTATTATAATTTGGTACATTTCAATCAAATTTACTTAGACATTAGTTAAATTAACATAACTAACTTTTGAATGTTTTTACTTTATAATCCTGTACTATCGTCCTGTTTGTGGGATTATAGTTAAATTAATTTCTACCAATTCTCTGATTATAATTTTAAAAAATGGATAAAATATTTTTAATCACCATAATTTATTATATATAGTAATATAAACATTGTTTCTACTAATTATATTAGTCAAAGTGATTAAAATTAATTACAATGATTATGAGAAAACTTAGCTTAACAAAATAATACACATTAAACTTAGGAACCAAAATTTCCTAGAACATTTTCCAAAATCCATTTTATGTCCATATTTTTAATCTATGCTACCTTGGATATACAATTTTTCTATTATTTTATCCACATGAGATAGAAAAAATGTGGGTTGAATTTCCTTTCAAAATATTTACAAGAATGCCACTCCTCATCCACTATAAAAAGGGACTCACCGCTCCCACTTCCTTACACCTATCAAGACCTTTGTCTCTCACAAAATCTGATAAAAGAAGCTCGATAAATCAATAAACTCATAACAAAATCCTAAAATTTGTCAAAAACCCATCCAAATAACTCCTTTGGTGAAAAATTAAATAATTTTCCAAAAGAAGATGTAACATCCTTCCTCACATTCTTTTGTTTTATTTACATTCTATATAACTTAAATATTATTATAAATAGATTATATAATAAAATAATCATAATAAATATACTAATATGCTTTTATGTTATGTTTTAGACCTACACATATACAAAACTCCATTTAATGGGTCACAGACCTTCCATTTATAAGTATGGAGAACTACTGCCTCGTGAAATGACGACTGTTCATTTTTAATTTTCCACCACTCATGGTTGGGTGGTATGATATACATGCTATTTTTATATGACATATATGATATTTATAATATATTTTTCAATTAATAAATTATTCTTTAACACATAACTTTATGTACTCTATTTTATGGGAGTACGATTACATCGATTGTGGATGTGTGGACTACTGTCACCTGAAAGTGATGTGATTCATTAGAACTATACATAAAATGAATAATTTATGCTTTTAATTAAAATATGTCAAATATATGAGATATTTATATGATAATATAATTATAATATAAATATATATAACTTAATTTTTATTCTTTTAATACGATAATGAAATGAGAGTAGCATTCATGTGTACTCACAACCTACCCCCTCCTTGAACAGTGAATTTCATTTCTTATCTCCAAATACAATAGATTATTCTAAATAAATTTATAATAAATAAATATTAAATATAAATAATGGTTTAAATTTTTTATATGATGAAATCTTGATATAAGTAATAGGATATATAAATAACATGTCAAATCATAATTTAGAAATTAGGAAATTAGCACATGAAGTAGAGAAAATAATTAACAAAAGGATAATAAGATATTTTAAGAAAATGATATATGTTATCATAAATACTTTTATTCTTATAGTGTAAGTTATTAAAATGTTTAAAACACTATAAGGTATGTTAAATACCATATAAAAAAATGAAGGACAATTAATTGTGTTTCATCTAAATTTCATTTCAATGAGACATATTGTAATGTTATGCACGTAGTTTATTTTATATTGTGTACATACTAACCTTTGATATGTTATATGATGAATATCATAATTCTCATGATATTAAATGTTTAATTAAATTTTATTCCATCATAGGTATTATGATTTAAATGTTTCAAAGTGGTATGGGAGACTTTAGAATATTTAAATATTATTTAACTCAAGAATATTTTTAATGATCTTTCAATGGTATTTCCATTTATCAATATCAAAAACCTTGTTGTTAGTTTTCCACTAATGACGAATTATTATAAGTCCATATTATTTATTTAATATGGATATTTTATGATATGGAATAGTTTTTATTAACTAACTCGATTATGAAATACGAGGAATAAATTCTAATGGAAATAATGGGTGGGGCTAGATTTATAATTCCCATTGATGCATCAATAAGTGATTATGAGACACATAAGTTTTACAAATTAAATGTGTGTATACTCATAGTTATAAACCGTCTTATGAAATATCTTGATAGTATATATTTTCATTTGACATGGAGATGACATCCAATAATTAAGCATTTACTTCATAGATATTTATGTGATTATTTTTATTTTCACTAAGATTTAAATTTTTTAAAATCTGGGGATGCATTTCACTAATAGTTTATGGAATAAATGATATTTATTTTAGTTTTATAACTTACCATATTTATTATGCCTTATCTATTTATTTTCATTCCATGTGTTATTAGTTATTAACCTTTTTATATTGCTTTAATATCATCAATTCATTTTTTATTCCACTTTACATACCATTACTGATCATTTGAGCTCACCCTTATTTTGATTCCTTTCCCATGTTACAGTGAAGAAATATTTGAATAATATTTTTATGATGTTGTTCTTTGAATTTTATTATATACTATGTTTTTTTATATTAACCAATGTAATATAGGTATCATGTATGTAATTTGGTTATCCAAAACTACTAAATTGTTCAGTCCCTTGGGATTTGAAGCTTTTATCTATGCCAATGTGATAATGTAATGCTTGAGCTCTAAGATTCTAGGGTGGGGGTGTTACTGTATCAATATTTATTTTCAAACCATGTTTTCCATGCTCTAAGAGATTCTCTAGGAGGATAATATGAGGACATACTTCACGTACATTCCCCTATAGGAAATTTCCTATGAGTAATTATATGGTGAGTTTTTTTCATTTCCATAATTTCTTCCTTATCTTAATAAATTATTTCCTCAAGTTTTAGTGGTTCAATACCCTCATTTAGTTGGGAAGATAATGCCACAAATTTAACGTTTACTTTTATTTTCTCCCATTATGGTTGTGGAAATGGAAAATTTGATGGATTCCCAAAATTATTCTCTATCATTTGATTACTATTAAAAATTTCATCTTTTTCCACATTGGAATGAAATATATTTTGAATGGAAACATACTCCTCATAATCCCCTAAACATGACTAATTTTTTATAGTGTATTTGCAGCCATTACTTATAAATATCTATACCCCAGTATCCCAAATCCAGTACCTTAAATGGTTATATTTGTATAATAAAAAATTAATGCACATCCTGATGGAACAAATAGTCTAGTGGCTTTGACAAACCAGATACAAACATTGGGTTTAAAATAAAATATGAAATTGAAGGAAAAATAGAAACTCTATTACAATCTTACATTAACTCTTATATTATCACCAAAATACATTCAAATTGAGAATGCACCTATTGTGAAAGAATAAATTGATATATATTTTAAAAGTAATTTCAAGGAAATACCCAAGTGTGTGTAGTTGAGTTTTACATTGATTTAATACTTGATGTAAGTCCAATATCAAAAACTTCAAATAGAACGGAAACTATGGAATTATTGGAACTGAAGTGACAACAAGAGTATTTGTTTAATAAGGGGTTTATTCACCCTACTATTTCACCATGGGGAGACCCTGTACACTTTTTCATGAAGAAAGATGGATCCATGGGGTTGTGCATTGATTATAGGGAAATCAATGATATTACAATAAAAAATGTATCCCCAACCTTTTATTGATTACTTTTTTGATCAAATTCATGAATGCCAATATTTTTAAATGATTGATCTTTATTTTTGGTATCACTAATTATTAGGGAAGAAGGGATACATTCCTAATATAGCATTTTGGACTAGGTTTGGAAATTACATATTTATAGTAATTTCATTTGGATTGACTAATTCACCTTATGGTTTTTTGGATATGATGAATAGTGTATTAAAGGAATATATTGATGATTGATTTTATGTATTCATTGATGATATTATGATATATTGTAAAACATATTAGTACCATGATAATCACTTTTTGATTATCCTTAAAATTATTGGATGGGATGAGTTATATGGAAAATTTAGTAATTGTGAGTTTTGGATTCATGACGTTTCTTTTCATGGATACATTTTCTTAGAGAATGGAATATCAGTTGATCTTGAAAAGAGACAAGCTTCCAAAGAACATCACATACTGACAAACAGGACTAATGTATGTAATTTCATTGGTTCCTTAGGTTACTATCGAAAATTCATTCATAATTTTTTCTGATTGGCTAACCCATTAAGAAATTGTACATGCAAATGGGTTAATCTTTTTTGGAAAAGGGGTTGTGAAGAATTATTTGGTGAAATAAAGAGATTATTAGTCAATGATATAATTTGTGCTCTACCATAAATAAGTTATAGGCTTGTCATATATAGTGATGCATTGAATAAGGGACACTGGTAAGTCTTAATAAAAAATGATAAAGTTATTACATTTTTATCAAGGAAATTGAAGATCCAGGAAAAGGCTTATGCAACACATGATCTGGGGTTAGAATCTATAATCTTCACCTTGAAAATATGGAGACATTATCTCTATGGTAAATAATGTGAGATATTCAAGGATCCTAAAAGAATTAAATACATCTTCTCTTAGAAAGATCTCAACATAAGACAAAGGAAATGGATCGAGGTACTAAATGAGTATTATTTATCAATACATTATCCACAAGAGAAAGAAAAATATGTTAGAAGATGAATTGATTTGGAAGGATCACATAGTTCTAACCCAAATGAGGATTGAGAAGGATCTTATGTTCACGGATCTTGTGAAGATAGAAGAGAGAATTTCAAAGGAAGTGGATACGTAAATCATTTTTCAAATGATTGAAAACACATAATTAATATAGAAGAGAATGAATTATCAATATGATAATGAGAACATTTAGAGGGAAACTAAACCTGTGAATGATGGAAAATTAGTAGACATCTTCTATGAAGATGGTGTTTTTAAATTCATTAGAAGACTTTAGGTTCCAACTAAACCTGATATAAAAAGGGAAATTTTATATGATTCTCACTGATCAAATTTCTCTATAATCCTTGGTATCATAAAGTTGTGTAGAGACTTTAATGAACTTTTTTATTGGGATGTCATGAAGTGGGGAATTTTTTATTTTTTTCCAGATGCTTGGTTTCTCAACATGTGAAAGTACTGAGACAACATCATAAAGGATTCATGAATCCTATTCCTATTTCTATGTTGATATGGGATGAAATTAATATGTAATTATTCATAGGAGTACAAAAACTCCTTGAATTAATGATGATATATTGGTTATCATCGATTTCCTAACCAAATCAACACATATACTTGATATAAAAGAAGGCCTACCTCATGAGTGCGTCATATAGCTCTATATTAAAGAATTTGTGAGACTTAATAGCACACCTCTCATTTTTTTGATCAAGATATATGTTTTAAATCTGAACTTTGGAGATGTACTTAGAATTTTCTTAACATTGAGATTTATCTGAGCACTGTCTACTATCCCCATATCGAAAAAAAGATCAAAAGAACAATTTAAATAATCGAAGTCATGTTGAGGTCCTGATCACCTGAATTTCAAGGTATGTGGAATCTGTATAAACCTTTGGTTGTGTTTCTCTTTAATAATAGTTTCCATTAAAGTAATCAAGTGGAACCGTATCAAGAATTATATGGAAAGAGGTTTCATAAACAAACTTATTAGGATTAAGTGGGTGAAAGAAATCCCATAGTCCTAGAACTTATTTAGTAAGTGATGGAAAATGAAAATTCACTTTAGGATCATATTAAAGAATGAAAAAATAGGAAAAAGGGTAATTTTGATAGTCATAGGAAAGATTTAGAGTTTCAGGTCGTTGATCAGTTTTTTTTGAATTTAACTCCACGGAATGGTGTTATAAGGTTAGGTAAGAATATAAAAATAATTCTTATGTACATCAAAACCTTAAATATTGTTAAAATAGTTTTAGTTTTCACTTATTATTTTCAATAAAACAAAATATCTCAAAGTTACACGATGTGTTCCATATATCTATGCTATATTAGTTCCTGTCAGAACCAACACAAGTGATAATATCTGATGAAATATAGTTGGAACCTTACCTACCACACAATGAAGAACATATACATACTTTTGATACTAGAGATAAAGTGTTTAGGAGCTAGAGGACTCTTCTAGTAAAGGTACTTTAGAAAAATAAAAAAATGGAAGAAGAAAAATGGGAACCATGAACCCAGCCTCAGAAGGACATCAAGACATCCCCCACTGGGTAGAAATCCAGAATATATTTAGGTAAACCCACAAAGGATACCCTCAGCTGGGTATCCACCCCAAATTCTAGCAGCATCGACACACTTAGCTTTGGCCGATACTACACCAGCCCAAGCTCCAGGCCGATTAGATATGCCTCAAGGACTTCAGAATACCATCAAGCAAATAACATATCGGCTAGAATCCATATATTGGAGGTGCACTATGATAAAACGAGATCACAAACCCTTCCCTGATTGGGTGAGCAATGTTCTACCACCACCAATATTTTCTAACCTCGTATTTCTAGTATGCAATGGCTTGGGGGACTCGTAACAACATTAATGCACTATTCCTTTTACTAGGACCCCATGATGGGCACACTAGAGCAACAAGAAGTAGTAAAATGTTGGTGCTTTTTGAAAACCCTACAGAGATCAACTTTTGTAAGGTATGCTAGCTTTCAAGCTAACTCAATCACATGTTGGTAGGACCTCTGGGGATAGTTTATCTTCTAGTTTAGATCAACACTTCCTAGGACAATGATCTGTTATCTCATGAACAACAATAAGCAAGAGAAAGAAAGAGTCTCAGACTTCATTTTCAGATGGAAAGGGATGACTTATTCCCTGAACCGGACGCTCCCCAAGGATGAAATTTTCGCGATGTGTGTCGAAAATCTTCATGATGAATTTTGAAGACCACTATTCCCGGTGAAGTACAGAAGTGGGTTCTGAGATTTTTCTACCAATGTCCAAAGAATATAAGAATACTTACAATGAACCAACCTAATTTCTATAGTGGCCCCATCATCCCACAGAAGAAGAGAGGGAAAAGATGAAGTGGCTTCTGTCATACTTAAGCCACCCTCAACACTATCTCCACTTGCAAGGCCCCCGCCAATCCATCCTGAACCCCCTGGATGCCAACAACCAAACCTACCTCGTCAAATGATCAATAGTGTGTTAAAAGAAATCAGTTTTAAGGAAGAAGAAATAAAATCTACTTATTCTAAGATGACTAGGTCTGCAGATATTTCATAGCTACCATGAATTTCAATGATCTCGGGATACGAGAGCCAATGTGAGCTGATGTCGTGGATCTCAAAGACCATCCAAATTGTTGTCCCGAACACCGAATAATGGGAAACACCATCCATGAATTCATTGTTTTCATCTATCTTCTACAAAATGGGGTGGATTCTAGGAAAGTGACATTGGGTCCGCTTCCAGCACAAGTGGCGTATTCTTCCATATCGGAATCAAGAGATGAAAATGAATGGAAAACAGATGCCAGTAGGAAGAAAAAAATTTACATTTTGATGACTCATAAAATAGTAATATGAGTTCATGGAATCCTCTCATCATGGTTGAAAAAACCAACCATTCCCCCAAAAGTTCCTAATAAAACACCGTCGTCCTCCTCACACCAGCAGTCCTCTAAGGGCTAGAAGGGAAGAAATAAGAAGCAAGATAATTGGATGACACAAAAGATGAAGAGAGTGTTGAAACTTTTGGACATCATACCAATAGACATGGTCTAGTAGGCACAACCCCGCCAAATGGACCAATGGGAACCGCCCAGCCAAACAACACCAACAGAAGGAGGAAGTCAGACAAAAACATTGTTAGATGAAGAAATGAACTTTAGCTTTATTAATGTCATTCACTCGATGGACATCTTATTTTATAGAGACTATGGCCAAAAACCTGAATTACCCATGACCAACTGAAGAGCCTGAGGAAGAATCCAAATAGGCTATAGGTTTCCAAGAAGGAATGATCATGGAAGGAGTCAAATTCTCGACCAGGATATAACACAAACCGTTATAATTGCAAAAACATGAAGAAGGACCATTCTAAAGACACAACGTGGACCAAAATTCTCCTCTGCCCCACCCATAGGAAATACAATCCTAGATATCTTGGGGTATCCATCAGAGTAAGAACAAATACAAAATCACCAAAGGCATATGGGAAGACTAGTTTAGCCAAACCCTTAAAGGATCATAATAACACCAACTCCTGTCACATATGCTGAACCATCTTCATCCAATGCCCAATCCCCTAATGTTCTTGTGAAAGAGAAACCCCGAGCCACAATGTGCCAACCTTTTGAGAAGAAATAAGATATTATAAGGTAGTTGGCATCAGTACCAGCAAACCTGTCAATACTGGATGCATTATGTCTATCCGTAGATCATAGGGAGTCACTCATCAAAACCTTACTTAGTCCTCGAGATTTCGAGGATGAAGTTGCTATAGTTGAATTCTATAAGACAGAGACCATCCCCGAATAATGTCACACCTTCATTTCCTTCACAGACAAGGATGGAGAATCCATCATGCAAGGGAACATCAAACCCAGACATGTGTCCCGCAAGATAAATGGAATTGATTTATGGAGGATCATCATTGAAAACAACTCTAGAGTCAACCTCCTCCTGATATGAATGCTTCATCGACTGAGATATGTTGAGGAAAACTAGACACCTTGCACCACAAATCTACTGGGATGTGAAAAAAGTGAACAGAATCCATTGGGATGAATCAAGCATAAAACTCAGCTTACAGACCTTAGGAAGGATTCTAAGTTCTTGGATGTAAATAAAAGTACAACTTTGAACATCCTATTAGAGTGGCCCTGGCTACACCAACATACCAAAATACAGTCATCATACCATCAGTGCATCATGCAACGCACTCATGGAAACAATTAGACATTATATGCCGATAAATCCCTATTTGAGTCTGGTGAGTTTCATTACATTGATGCAGGGTTCTATGAACTATAAGAGAAGAAACCTTTGACTAATTCCATCGATTGTATTACTTCCCTGAATGGATTAGAAATGGCTCATGTCGACCCCCTCTAGAAGCTTGGGGGAAGATAATGTATTACCCTTTAACCAAGTTGAATGCATATGTGCATGTCCATATATAGAATCAATTGTCAGCATGATCTCTATTATAGATTCAATTTTCAAATACACATAAGAGTGGGAAGACTCCCATGATGTCAGAAAAATCCCTAATAAAGATACTCTCGACCCATCCTCAGGACCCCAAATTGTTGTCACCTGATACACTATGGAAAAGATGATTTATCTACCAACATTAGAGAGTTAATCTCAAGAATCCTCTATCCATTATAAGTGGATGAAGAGGAAGATGATAATGATGTTGAAGAAGAAGAAAAAGAAGAGGAACTAAAAGATTCACCCTTTATTTGAAGAGCGTGCCTGCACCACAATTGATGAACTTAAAGAGATATACCTGGGCACTAAGGATGAACCACAACCCACTAGAATTAGTGTGGCTATGTCTATCGAGGAGTAGAAGAAATATAACTCCTTCTGAAAAAATAAACAAAATGCGTTTGCCTAGAACTACACATAAATTTTAGGCCTCGATCTTGAGGTTTACACTCATCATCCGGGTTTAACGGAAGATAACAAGGGCTATATGCAGGCCGCCCTGAGGACCCACCTGACACATGGTTCCAAAATAGAGGCTGAAGTTGACAAGATGATTGAGGACAACATCATACGAGAAGTCCAGTATCCGATCTAGCTGGAAAACATAGTCTCTATCAAATATAAGAACATAAAGATTATAATCTGCATCAACTTCATGGACCATAATCTATATTTCCTGATAGATGATTTATCGGTTCCAATCACAGAATTGTTGTTCGACGAAACCTCCGCATACGAGGCCCTATCCTTCATGGACGGATATTCTGAATAAAATCATATCCAGATGGCCTAAGGATATGAAGAATCTAATGCTTTTAGGACCCCTTAGGGAGTGTTCTGTTAATAGATCATTCTATTTGGTCTAAAAAATGTGTCTATCACATATCAACATGCCATGGATCACATTTTGAATAACTTCCCAGGAAAATTCATTGAGTTTTATGTCGAAGATCTGGGGGTTAAATCACAATAGAACTCAAACAACCTGGCTGATTTAGAAACTTTCTTTAACAAACTGCGACAACGCAGATTAATGATTATAACCTAAAATGTCCCTTTAGCGTTACCTTTAGGAAATTCCTCATCTTCGTCCTATTCCATCGTGACATTGAAGTCGACCCTGAGAAGAAATAATCCATCCTTGGGATGGCCCCACCCATCAACCTCACCAAGTTGAGAGATCTCTAGGGGAACCATCCCTATATCTGGCACTTCATGGATAACCTGGAAGGTAAATGTTTACCATTCACCAGATTAATGATGAAAAGGATTACATATGAGTGGGATAATGATTTCTAAGAAGTGTTAGATAATATTAATAGATATCTCCTGATCCCACCGGTGATGGTGTTTCCAGTTGAGGGGAGACCACTGATTTTGTATGTAACTACCCTAGAATGGTCATTAGCCACCTTCCTCACACAAAATAATGACTCCGACAGGGAGAACAAACCACTATTACCTCAGCCGAACAATGATCTATGTTGAAAATCAATATTCTAAAATTGAAAAGAACTACCTAGTCCCAATATTTGGGGTTTAGATACTCTGGAATTACATGAAACACCATGAGGTCCACCAGGTCTTCCACTACAACCTATGCAAATATATCCTCAATCAACCCATGCTAACTAGATGTCTATCATGATAGGTGGTCATCATACAACAGTTTGACATACATTACATACCCCAAGATGACATCAAAGTCTAAGAGTTAGAAGTATTAATGGAATTACACCCCTATGAATTAATAACACCATCGAATTCTAAAATTCTAGATGAAGAAGTGTTCTCCATCCAAGAGGACCCCTAGACATGGGAAATGTACATAGATGGTGCTTCAAGAATCCCTACAGGGAAAATAATGGTGGATACCAAGTTCAATAATGTGTTCATGGGAGTTATACTTGTATCCCCTGAAAAGTTTTTCAGGGATTACTCTTTCCTTCTTTCAAAATGGTGTACAAATAATGAAGTAGAATACCCGGCCCTCATTGCAGGCCTAGAACTGGAACCTCATGCACAATCCAAACAACTAAACATAAATGGTTATTTAGAGATAGTATTCTGGAAATTCAATGGTGACTATTCTATTAATAAATAGATATTTTACCCCTTTATAAACCATTTTCGTGAACTGATAGTAGAATTCCCATCAAAACCATTTTTTTCCTATGTCCCCCAGTCCCAAAATACTCGAGCCGATGCTCTGGAAAAAGATTCCACAACTTGGGATAATCTAGACCAGGATGAAACAGTTATTACCGAAGCCCATATTCAAATGGTCTTTCCATTAATCTATAAAAATAAAAAGGAAATAGATGAAATTAGACCCTTTTTTGAGCCTTATGGTCCCACCACTGGCTAAATGACACCCATTTCAAATTACCTTTGGAAGGGGGAACTCGCACTTGATTGGACTATAAGAGATCAAGTCTGAAGACAAGATGTAAACTTTGTCTTGTATAATGGGGTAAACCAAGAAAAGGTTCTCTAAAAACGATGACTTGGTATAGTCCTTCTCATGTGCATTGATGCAGAAGATACTACTGCCATCATGAAATAAGTGCACACTAGAGATTATTGAGAACTTTAATCAACAAACAAACTCTCTCTTCAAATATGAAGGCTCAGGTAATAATGGAAAACTATGATGTAGGATTTTTCCATATTCTCCAAGAACTAGCATTCCTACCTAGTTCATTCCAATTCTATTTCCTAACCCCTGGAGTTACTTCATACAGCTAAGTACTCCTGGTTGTTTTCAATTGGGTGTATGGATGTTGTGGGACCATATCCCCCCACCATAGCCAGACAATTCAAGTTCATAAAAATGGAAACCAACTTGTTTTCCAAATTGTCCAAATACAATCCCCTTAAAGATTTGAGGCTGAAAATCATCGTTAGTTTGTTGAAGGCCAACACCATTACCCAATTTGGTGTCCCACTTACAATATGGATGGACAGTGACACCAACTTTTGCTCTGTAGAGCAGGACATGTAATACAAGGAGTATAAAATCTAATCCAACTGTTCATCCACTACCACATGGTTTCCAATTAGAATATAGAGGATTTCAACTAGACAATGTCCAATATACTCCAAAAGATGGTAGATAAAGATAAGAAATCATGGCCAGATAAGCTCCTTCTTGTTTTATGGGATTACCGAACCACAACCCACAATGCCACCCAAGAAACCTCGTACTCACTTATTTATGGGAAGAGATGGTTTTTCCTATCTAAATCCAAGTTCCATCACATCCAGTGGAAATTTGTGATCAACTATCCATGGATGAGAAATCACAAAGATGGTTTGATGAGTTGGAGTAGCTAGATGAAAAAAGGCTGCACACATTTCACCATTTGTAAATATATATAAATCAGATCGCATGAGCCTTCATAAAAAAGGTTATCCCTTGATATTTCCTTAAAGGAGAAATGATGTATTCCCTCATAATCCTGATGATACTCAGTAAGAATCCCTCAAATCTTGAACCAAAGTGGGAAGGACCATATGTGATACATAAGGTTTATTCCAATGATTCAAACGCCTTGATACCAATGGAAGGACAACTCATCATGGCTCCCACAAATGAAAAATTTATGAAGACATACATCACGTAACATCAACTCCCATACATGGTCCTACCTCTATGACCCAAAACATTGAGTTGTAGTGTTATAATGTCAGGATCCAAAATCGGTGACCCTAATCTATGAGTTGTAGCAACAATGATGTCATGGTCCAAACTCTATGACCATAAACTATGAGTTGTAGTGTTGTAATGTCATGGTCTAATCTCAATGACCCTAAAATATGAGCAATAGTCATATCCATAAGACATCAATCTATAAGGAGCTTATCCATGAATCATGACATTAATCATTAACTCATGTCCTCGCTGCAAGACGTTAAACTGCATAACACAAAGCGTCCTAATCGAATGATGATAAACTTCATAATCTCTCCTGAGAACTATGTATAGCTTGATTCCCACTATTTTAGGATACGTAGAGATGCCTAGATCATTGATCATGGCCTAGCCCCCACCATAAAAAAATCAACTATCATATCCTCTATCTCCCCAAACTATCATGGGAACCCTTGTCACTCCTTGTTTCTCAGTTATAGTATAACTCATGTGTGCTTAGGATCAGTGGTAAGGATTCCATTACCCAAAAAAATTATAGAGAAGTATGGTACATCCCACAACCATAGAAAATTAAACCAAAATGTTCCTACCAATATTTCCAAGACAAATCGGAATAGGGAACATTTAGAACTATGTGCGGCTTGATTCCTTCCCTTGTATGATACATAGTGATACCTATATTTGGCATCCTAGCCCAGCCATTGAAAGAAATACCCTCACATGTCCCTATGCAAGGACCAAATAAATTTCAGTGAGTGTAAAAAACTACTATGGCAAGATTCCATCCTCAGTGGGACATATAATGAAACTTAGATCCACATCTTATCCCAACCACCATTGAAAAAACAAACCCACCTTCCTTGTGTGTAAGCCAGACATGTGTGGGGAGTCCATAATAGGTCCTGGTCACAAGATAGTAAACTTAAAGATTCATCCATAATCATGTATCTCCTGATTCTCAATGTTACGAGATCCCACACATGCCCCCACTCATTAGAAAATAAATGTTCATGATTCCCAAAAACATATGGGTCATATCAATGTTGAAGCTCTATAGTTCATGTTTAATCATAGTATGGGTATTTATTATGTTCCTAGACACATCATTCCTTTTTTTCAAACTCCATAATCCAAGAAACCGTGGATCCCCAAAACTGTTCATAGTCATCTGAGATGGAAGGACAATGTCCCGCAGACATCTTTTTTGGTATATTCACATCATGCCACGGTGGCTCTACATATGTCTCCTACAAAAGACCATCAATCAATGGAATATTAAACCCTAGGATAGTCCCCTCTAATATCAGTATGTTCATCGGATTCCATGTCCTATGTCATCTCCCCTAATTCATGTTTACCCAAAAACTACGGTTTACACCATCTATCATCTCTCACAACTAAGGAACAATAGAACATTTTGATCACGATTAACTTGAAGATATTAATGGTCTTTGTGACAACATAGTGTCCTCGCCACATGTAATTACACTTATAGGCCAAAATCATCATTTATATATGACATTAAACTGAATTGCATTGTTTTAAGCCTAATGTTCTTCCAAATGTTGATTTTATAATTCTAAGGTGGTGACCCGAAATTCCAAAAATCCCTTGTTTCTCACACCGAGCATAGCTCACGTGAGCTTAGGGATCCTAGGGAGAGATCCACCGTAACATTATGGTAAGATAGTTTAGGAAGACTGTCCTAGTAGCATGACCCTAAAAGGAACGTCATAGTTCTCTTCCCCATAAGAAATCCCACATCCATTAAATACGACGTTAAATGATAGGGTACCCCAAAGATGAGAAAAATGTCTCACCCTATGTGTGAGTGAGATCTACGTGAGGGAGGCTTGATTCCATGATTAAATCACAACCCAGATGTCTCTAACATATATGGATACACTCCTTCCATACCTTAAAATATGTGTTCTTAGTGATCTTGAATCGCCATAATCTTCCATGATTATCTGAGATTGAAGGCCAATGTCTTACATACACCATTTTTCGATAATTCACATGATGCCCCAGTGGCTCTGCATAAGTCGCATACAAAAAAACCATCAAGAAATTGAAAAATTTTCCCTAACAATGTCCTCTTTTATCTCAATAGGACCAATGTATTCTAATCCCCATATCATCCCTTTTGATACAAGGGCCCTTAATGTCAGGGTTTACATTCTCCTTGATACACACGTTATGGATACATCAGAACAAGCAGGGTCAATTCATCACTGGTCTCTTTTGAGGTTTTTTTAAAATAATGATACCCCATCCATTTGCGTGAAGTTGATCTGCATATAAAAAAATAATTCCCCCCACACATTTCAAGGTTTCCCAGAGAAGTTTAGTTAAAATGTCAATTTTTGTGTTCAGGTGAACACCTTGTCAAAGATCACATACCATATTCATAAAGTTACCAATCATCATAATTCTTTAACATCATCGGAAATGGAAGGCCAGTGTCTTGTAGAAACTTTTGTATGACTATGCACATCATTCAACAGAGGCTCTGTATATACATCCTAAAACACGATTGTCAATCAATGACAAATTTGTTCTCAGGGGAGTCCATTCTAGTTTTTGTACACTCAGATGACATTCATGTCTTATCACACCCATGGATTTGGAAAACCCCTAGATAAATGCTTCAATAACTTCCTATTTCCAAATTCCCATGATATAAAAGATATTTCTATCTTAAAAGACCATTCACTAGCTCTCCCTTACGCAACTAAGAATCGTGCCAGAATAGTTTCCCACTCAAAGCCGATATGAACGCCCCTAATATTTTGGGACACCATCACTCAGACCAGGCACCCACAGTGGCTCCCAACATCAAAATAAATTCAATGTGTTGTAAATCTTACCCAGCCATCGGAGATGGAAGTCCAGTGTCTTGTGGGGATTTTTTTTGAATATGCACATCATGCCCTACTGGATCTGCATATGTCACTTACAAAACAACCATCAATCAAAGGAAAATTCATCCCCAAGAGAGTCCTCCCCTACCTCTAAACACCTAAAACAGCTCCTCAGCCACAGGCAAGTTAAAAATTCACTAATTTAGGGTCTGGAAAATTTCTATATCCATGTCTGAAGGATATTAGAGCATTCTCGGATGACGAATCCTGAATTGGGGCCCCTTGACTTGTTATGATTGGTCAATCTATTTGACCTAGAATAGCTGTATTAAGATTAATTAGAAGGACTATAAACTACCGAATAAACAACACCATACCTTCCAGAGTAAGAATCTGCAAAGGGAACCTCTAGATAAAAGTTGAGTATCATCTCATTAAACCTACACCATGTATGTTTTAGAATAGAAAAATGTATCTCAAACAATCAACAGATGTGTAAAGCTTTTTGGGTAGAAAACTAGAAAAGTGCAGCCTATGAAAAAGTCGAGTCATGGCCTCTAAGCCCATGTCATGTATGCTTAAGAAAAAATTTGGGTAATAATGAAAAATACACAATAGTTTGTGAGTTTTTCTATAATACCTATGAAATAGTTGAACTATGCTCACTGAGTCCTACAACATAGTAAAAAATTAGTGTTGGAGCCAATTATTTCAATTTATTGGTCATGGTTTGAAATTAATTCCTGATATAAATGATATTTATATGATTTTTTGTCATCAATTGACATGATTGGAAAAGGAAAAGAAGAAGAATTTGTAGGAAAATAAATTTCATTGAGTTCAACAAAAAAAGAAGAACATACCATGTTTAGAGTCTCTTTAAACAACCAAAAAAGAAAAAAATTACTACACATTGTAATTTAAATAAAGATACAATAATTAATGTCTTACCCATTCCAGAAAAATGTCTAGTGGCAGTTATTGGCCGTCAAGAGTTTTCTCTAAAGAATCTCTCTCATCCACTTCAGTATAGACTATTGGACGAACCTGTTCCACAATGACATTATGGTCCCACCCTTTCTTCTAGAGAGATTCATAGTCGGCACACAAAGAGGTCAATTGAGCCCTCAACCTTGATACAAGGGCCTCACAATCCCAAAAATATTCCTTTTGAGAGACCTTTAAATCACATGCCTTTTCCTTTTTGGCTGTTAGGTGATCATGTTCCTCCAAAACATCTCGGAAGGTCATCACATGATGATGAGAGGAATTGAAATTGGAAAGCTTGTCCTCACAAGAAGAAAGGTCTTCCCGACCTACGACTATTTGATAGATAAGTAGGTGTAAGTGATGATAATCAAATCCCTCATAACCCATCTCGGTGAATAACCACCAAAAATTGTATGTCTTGTCAGCCAAATTAGCCATAGGTGTCTCCACAGAAAGCACACATAACTGATGCCATGCCCATTCTTTCCCTGCCCAGTGCCTCAACATAGCACCAGTACCTTGATACTCCTTCAATTAAATAGTTATATAAGTAGGAAGTGTCATTAAAGGAGTGGTAAGGTAACTAAGATAGGTTACCCAGGAAGGGGGGTCTCTCCTTGCCCTCAAATGGTTCAACTGCCAGAGCCAGCCGCGGAGGACTATATACGGATTCTAGGGTGTCCAGTGATACTCTACTAGGGTCTACATCCTTAGGGTAATGGGCAGTATCCATAAGAGGGGAACATTCTAAATCACTCCCTACAGAGACATGCTATACCGATGAAGCCCCTCCCAGACCCCTCGGGAAAAGAATCAAGCTTCTCCTTACCACATGGGCGGGAATAGTCGGAGAATACGTCATGGATATTGCAGGAACGAGAATAGAAGACATAGTCATGACATTAATCATTGAAGAAGTAATGTGTTTCATGGTATTTTGGGCATTGAAGGGGTAGATAATCTTTATTGGCTTCTTAACCCCCCACATTGGTTTCCATAGTACCCCTTCAGGGTAATAACCCATCAACAATTGGGTATATTCCAACGACATAAAATTGGATCCCATCGTATGGGGGATGATACCTTTCACAACATCACCTTCCTGCATCATCATTAGCCAAAACTAGTGAAGAATTATGGGATGAGACTCTCCCCTTAACAGAACAGTAGGAATAAGTAGAACTTGTAGAAGAAACCCAAATTTCTTGGAAAACCGATAAGGGAGGTATGGCTCACAAATGGCCACTCGATCTATACAAGCATGGAGCATCCCACCCTGAAGTGAAATGATGTATGAGTGTTCTTATATAGAACCTCCCTTTTCACCTCTTAATGAGCCATGAAGGGTAGGGTGTGGTGAATATGAAAAGAAAGAAGTGTCATTTAGAAACCCAAATGCATAATTAATGTTTATAGTCATGGGATGAACAACAGAAATACAAAGAAGGGTGGGTTGAAAGTCAGAACGAGGAACCTTTGTCATGTGCCAATATTCATATTAGGGAAAGTATTCTTCCATCCACCCATAAAGGAAATAAAATGCTCCACTAAGACAACTTAGGGCTGACCATCCTATATTTTTTCCCACAATTCATAAAGTCGGGCGAGAGTAGGAATGATCGAAATGATGGGTCGACCCTCTGCTAACATAACTGCCATCACCAATGTATAGGTTAATACCTCAGTATATACATCGTGAGAGGGAACAATCCATCCACTATAAAAATGGAAATGAAACATACTAATATAAGCGCAAGTGATAGGTATGATTGAACAACGTATCCTTAGGTGGTATATCGCCCCACTTCGAAGGTACAACAATATGAACCTAGAGTTTTTCAGGACTGATAGGATGGATGAGTTCGACTGTGGAAAGCCCTCATCTTGGGTATTTCTTCATGCAGGAAAAACCTATCCAATCCTTGAATGGGATAACATCTGCTGATCCTCACTATCCCCCCACCATGGCTACCCTCATCTACATCAATGTCATCATAGCCCATGAAAGAGCCATTGTAGCCTATATTGGAAGAATGAAAAGATGATAAAAAGTCTTTCCAATAAAATTTATTGGAGAAAGTCTTGTGAAGAATGGATAAAGGACATAAAAATATATCCACATAGGGCTCCATGTACTATTCCCAAAAACGGTACATGGTAGAAATATCATTCATACTACATGATGTGTGGAAGAAACTGCTGCATTCCTCTATGGTACGAAAACGTGTTACATTGTGTACATCCATGGTATGCGAAGCAACCACGAGGCACTGGCCCACAGATATTTGTTCGGAGAACAGAAGGGTTCATATTATTAAGTCTCAATGTTCGGTTTATTGAGACAAGCTCGGTATGTAGACGCACATGTAGTGTAGCGTTCTCCAACGGGGAATCTGGATTATAGTTTCAAAATTCCACAATGGCATTCAAAAAATCCAAAATTTGGTTTGTGGGAAGATAAATGGTGAAAATTTCATTTCTGAGCACCTATGTAGAAGTTCCCAAACAAAATTTTGATCGAAAATGTTACACAAATACAGAAGAAGCTCGAGGATTCGAGAGCACTTTTCTCCATGAGAAACGGTAAAAGAAAAATGACATGGTCCCCTATATATAGGCGTGTTCCCCTTATACTAGGCTTATCTATCCTATTGTGAACCACTTTAGTTCATGACCACTTCTACATCCAAATGGTAACCTTTTTGTTCTGAACGGACCCCATTCCGATGGGGGGAATTTATAGGGTTCTGAAAATTTCACCAAGGGAAGAAAATAATGTCTCAATCATTTTGAAGAAGGAAGCAAGTATTCCTACATGTCTTAAAAGTTTAATGGACTCAAATTGATCTAAAAACATTGGAATAAACTTTATGGAATACATGTTATCAATGGATTTTTAGTGGCCTATGTACCATAACTGAGAAGGGTTCGCAGATCACATGATCACGAACCATCGGTACACAGAACGTCCAATGAGGCGCTTGCCCGCAGAGCGGTGGCCAGTGATCCGAGCGGACTGTGAACCACGCTGCATAAAGAATTATGCACTCAAAGGCCATGAAAATACCCTATAAAAACTCAGTAGTTTGAGGACAAAAAAACCAGAGGGGTTCCGTAAACCATGATCATGAACCGCAACCTCCGCAAACCCCGATTGAACGAGTCTTTCATGGGTCTTGAAATATATTAATGGGCCTTTCAAAATTGTACCACAATCCCATAGATATTATTTCCCCAATTATCTATAAAAGGAAAATATAATTAATTGAAGAATAAAATATGAAAAAATCTCAAAGGGGACCATAGAGGTTATAAGAAAGAAGTTGAGGAACATTCTGACATCAATATTGAATCATAAGTGAAGCCCGAATTACGAACCACAGTCTCTGTAGTTACATCTAGCTGTGAACCATAAATCTTGGGAACATAATAATTATAATAATTGATACTCGAACATGATTGGTGAAACCCTGAACCATATACTTCTCACGGATGAAATCCCTATGAATGATAGTTCCCTTGAACTTCCATCAATATGGTGTTCCATGTTGTGTATCGCTACATGGATTTAACTCGGCACTACGTACTGCATCAGTACACGAATAGAACCCAAATCGGCATGACAGACCACATCAACGACCACGTACCACTGTTGTGCATGGTGGTCCTAACCCATGACCGTGTCCCACTTCGATACATGGATGACTCCTATACCCACATACCACTATGGTATGTGGGGATTCCCCCACCCCGCATAAGAAAATAGTACGTGGAATGTGGTTTTTTCAAGTATTATTTCATCTGGTTCCAATCTTTTCCCTCCATTATTGACTAGTCCTCCATAACCCCAATGCAAGCCACTCCCCCAGCATCAGGCCAAAGCCTCATCCAAAATCCACAACACCCATATGATTATATAGTCAGGTGCATCAACGTGCCCCTTTTAGTCTACATACCCATGATACGCGGATCCACAAAGGCTCTTCCCACAATGGTTCAGACTCAAGGAATGTCTGTAAGTCTATATTCCCATGGTAACCCAAAGTCAAACCTTGGGACACTAACATGAATCTTCCTGTTCTAGGGATTAAGGGTGATCATTTTATTTTACATTCAATGATGAATGATGATTAGTCAAAAGGGTTATGTTCGCTCCCCCTTGTGACAAGGACGACACTCATCCTCTTCTCAAGACGTGTTCTGGGGCACTCCCACAGAGGTAAGTACTCAATCTTCCAAATGTCTGGCTACATGAGCTTTAATGTTATGTCACATTAAAAGGTTCATCATTCTGTGCCCTCACCCATGGTCACCCTGGCCTCATCCTCCATATGCCCCCCTCTCCCACCAACAGGAGAGGAAGCATGTGGTTGGTTGGATCTCTCACATACTCTTGTTTCTCACACCGAGAATGACTCACGCGGGCTTAATGGTTTGTCACAATTACAACATCCATCAATTCTATAATACATGAACTCTGATTTCTGATCAAACCAGGATACATAGGATTCCTACTCGAACGCCCATGCTCAAAATGGTTCCCTTTCAAAATGGACAACCCAATCATGTCCCCCAAATGGGATTCTTACATGCGTAAGCCCCAACAATTCCGAACTACATGGGTTCAGATTCCTCTCCAGAGGATACCTAGGAAACCCATCTTATGGGTCTGATCCTGACATCAAATCACCTTCTGTCCTCCCTGGATGATGATAAACTCTAGACATCCTTATTGTATGGATCAAGTCAGCATTATCTCCATAGCATCAAATTCATGTCTGCCTATGATGATCCTGCAAACCTAGGGTAGCATGTGGACACACTCTTTGAGAATAAAATATGGATTGATGAACATATGAACATGAATTAAATTCACAAGAGAGTCCCAGAACAGGAAATAATTCACCCCAAAGGGGTTCGGTGGGCCCATCATCCCATCCTCTCGACCAATGGAGTCCTTAAGTGTCATTGGACAAATCATTTTCCAACAAGCTCCTACCTCTGGAATGACGGTCGTTTAATCATGGATATTAGGGTCGTTTGGGGTTTTTGGTTCTAATAATAAACCCATTAGAGGCCATCGAAGGATGTTATATCCAAGGAGGACCGATTTTACAAGAACTTGACCCCATTAAATCACCCACTGGGACTATCTAACTGTGGCCTCTCCCTCATAATACATAATGGATAAACAGCCTAGCCCCCACTGGGTTAATCTAACCCACCTTAAAAAAATAATGATGCAGAATGTGTCAAAGAAAATAAATGGTGAATATTATTAGTAACCGTCTCTATAAAAAGAATAGACTGGAGTTTATTCTTAATGGGAAATTTCATCACCACCCAGAACGCACCACCTCAGAGATTAAACAGTAACATAAAAAATAAACATGCAAATGTAATTGATTGTTTTAAATTATCTATGTCGGTCCATATTTTGATTTATAAAATTATATAATATATAATGTCCAAGCATGTGTTTGACATAGTTGGAAGATTCATGATGTGTTATGCATATTTGTTTTGTATCCCCTTTTTATGATGATTTCAAATGAGGCTTATTCATGGGTCAAGAAACTTCCAATAGTTCCCACATTTTTTATGGGTCACATACCAACTTCCAAAAATGGGTGATCATTGGGTATTTTAACCAAAATGCTTATGAACTCATATAGGGTGAGACTATGAACGATTAGGATCAAAAGACACTTTTGGCGGATTGTCAACTACTCAAAGACTCTCTTTTAGGTTTACGAAATATTTATGAGTTCTCCTCAAATAAAATACACGGGACTCCCCAACCATATATTAAAAAGTAATTACTGATATGTGTTGAAATAAAATCTTCTGTATAAATTTGAGGTTCTCTATAAATGGTACTATCAGTATGTATTAGAGTTTTTACATAAATTGTACCATTTTTAGTTATCATAGGTTATCCATCAATGGTAATATCTGTATGTTTTCAAGGCTCACCATTTTGTTTTATTTATTGTTTTTTGATAATATTATTAAGCCTTATAATGGGGTGATATAAAATTTAACATTTTAAATGGAGAGGAGTGTTGTTTAGATGTTGGTATTGGGTCCATTATAAGAGATTAATATGTATTCTCCAGGATGAAATTAGAACTATATTAGTTTTACTCTAATCAATGAGACACATTCTACGATTTAAGGTGATTTCATAAGGACCTGACTATGCTGATTAATGTCATATTGGGTGGAAATAATGGTGAAAGGTTCTTAGAAAAGAATAGTTTGGGACATACATATGATAGGGCCTTTGTGGTTAATCCTATATGGAATATGGCCAGACAATATCAGGTTTATCTTACAAGGAGTATAAATCAAGATATCTCTCACAAGTAGTACATGCTGATGAGGATGAGATGATAAGGTGTCAAAAGGAATATGACCCACCTGTTTTTGGAATGATATTAATTGGAGTAAGGACAAATGAAGATGATGGTGGATTTGAGATATTAGGTTTTAACCTCAATGAGGTTTCCTATACTTCCCATCAAGATGAGAATCAATGAATATATAGTTTATATGAGTTGGGACTTACACCAAGAGAGGAATTAACATTTAAGACATCTTTACCATGATAGAAGTATGATATCCACTTCTCTCTAATACAGAATGATTAATTATTGGTGTGATAAAAAAGAGATATTATAAGATCATCATGTTGCAAGATCATGTTTGAGAAGGGGCTTACACCAGAATTGGAATCCCAAGATGAAAATTTGTTCCCCATCCATTGGTGGATTAGGGAAATGATATAGAAGGAATGAGATGTTTTTTATCTAGAAATAAAATCTAGTGTCTTAATTTAAGTGGGTTTCTAATTATGTAAATGTTATCCTCATATCCTGATGAGTGAGAGTGAGGTTATGGTGGGGTAGTCAATAAGAAAGATAGAGACTTCCATTTTTCATCTTTTTTCTATTTCTTAACAAAAAACTAGGCCTTATGTACCTATTTATTAGAATATAAGATTCATGGATATGAACTAATTTAAAAAATATTTTTGGTGGAATATATGAATTGCATTTCACTGCCTAAAATGATAAATATCCCATAATAATATCTACGGTTATGGTCCTTATTACCATGGGTATGCATGATTGAGAATATACCTAGGGACTTTTTGGCTATGGAGGTTAATTTAGAGAGTATTTTCTAAAAATTATTTTACGGTCAAAATGGTGATGTGCTAGTGTGTATAACACGTTGATCAGGTATATTTAGATGTCTCCAAGGTGGTATCACTTTAACCTTTCTAGTTTTTGGAGTTGGTCTGATGAATCCATTTTTATAGCTTCATAAGGGGATTGGATGAATATGAACACTACTTAGATGGTGAGAAATGACTAAAAAAGGTTAATTTACAATGGACACCCCATTCCATGTACTTTTCTTTCTATATGGGTTGATGCATCAATAGGTGGTTATTTGAAAAAGTGATTTCCAATTTATGTGAGGGCTCCTTCATGAATTGGGGGGGTTCTAATTAGGATTTTCCCTTCATGGGAAATTCAACTTAATTGAGGAAGCCATTGTGGGGGGTTAATTTTTCTTTGTGGTGTGTGGTAAGTGAATTATCTTCTTGAACTTGAAGTTTTCAACTCAGTATTCTCCTGTATCCTACTATTTTCTAATTTCTCCATTCACGCTGATTTTGGGGTTAACATTTACTATTTATAGGAGGTATGAAAATATGCACCTTCCATAAATTTTCATCCTTGTTTTCATACATTACACCTCGAATTTTTAAATAAGTGACACTTCCTTTGAAAATGACTTTCTTTAGAAGGAGTGTGGGCTGTCGTCCACATAGAGTAAGAAATTTTCCTTTGTACAGGGAGATAAAGGAATGGATCATCCAAATAGTGATTTTTTATTCGTAATACCAATAGAAGAGATGGTCTCTTCATAAATTTTTTCACTATTTAGTTTCATATACATTACCAATTTACCGTATTTTTTCATTCACCTTGTCTAACTATAACCTCCCAAATTCACAATCATTGTTATATTTGTGAACATTATGGGCCCAAAAATATTAAATATGAATAATTTTTGGAGGTAAGTTATTAATATGTTTCTTTAGTATACCAATGTTTAAATCACTTTTATGGAATTTTATAGTTAGGGTAATTATTTCTATTTCAATACACCATCATTGAGTCATGTTTCGTATTATTCACAATTTTTTATATTCTGTATATACTACCTATGCAGAATGATTTATGGTCATTATATTTTAATCAGGTTTATTAGTATTCTATTAAATATTTTACATTTAAATTGTCTGTGATTCAAAAGTTTCAAAATTATTATGGGATTTTAAAAACTCATTTTCTTTTCATTGGGTTGTAATCCTTATTCATGAACTATGTTCTTCTAAGAATGAATTATTCTATCACAAGGTAGTGTAATTTTTCATTTAGTCCTTTTCTAGGGAATTTACATTTTCTTAAAAGTTTATTATTCTTTATTAATTACTTTCATTATTGAAATGTCTCATTGTTATGAATATTTAACATCCTCATTAACAAATCTTTCTCTTCCTTGCCTATATTTTTTCTTTTTAAAAATGATTTCCTTTTTAATTTTGAACCCCAAATAGGTTTTATTTCATGTTATCTTTATGTTCCTCTCTACTTATTTTAGAACTAAATCTTGGCTATTGTATTAAATGATTTGGGTTTCAATAATGATATTTTGAAATTTTAAGAATTTTTTTCAAGATTGTATCTGTTATATTTCACTAAAAATTTGTTAACATAATATTTTCTTCCACTAAATGTTACATTATTGATATTTATTTAAATGTGGTGTTTTATATAAATTTTATCATGTCACATTTCACTGTTATATTTTAAATTGACTCATTATATAATATTTTATGCAAATATTAAAATGTATTTTGAAATCTATCTTCATAATATCACATCCATTTTCCACTATATATCCATAAGATATAACTCTTATGGTGTAATTCTCTATGAATCACATTATGAATGATCATATGGAATTATATTTGGTGTGATTGAGTTTTTGTTTTCAACTAATGTAATTATTGATTTTTTATGCAATATCATTTAGAGTTGTTATGAAACACAGTTTATTTTAGTGGGTTCTTCATTATATGACATAGGATTTATTTTTTATTGTAAAAATTAGTATAGATTATCATTTTTAGATTTGTAGTGTTTTTTAAATCCCTCCAGTGCATTTTCAATGTTTATATCCCATGAACTCGAAAGGGAACATGAGTGGTTTTTTGAAGTCAAAGGGTACACTAGTGGTAAGACCAATACCAATGGTACATAGGTGGTAATACCATTCCAAAACCCAATGGTAAATGCCTGGTAAACCCAAGCCTAATAAGGTAGATGATTTTTTATCCCAATCCCACCAATTTTATTCATAGACCGTATTTCTTTGGACATTCTAAAAAAATAATGATTTCCTGCACTTTTTCCACCTCTTGGTTTTATATACCTATGTAATTCCTACTTTATGGTACATTTATGATCATAAAATCTCATGATATAACATTTTATTTCCTATAATTACTATTTATTTTATATTAGGAATATTTTATCTTTTTAATCATATTTTTCCCTTGAGAATGTTTTTTATATACCTATAGACTTACTATATGACTCATTGAAAATTATTACCTTACTAAGAATTTTAGATCCACCATTTATTATGTTTTTTATTACCAATGTTATGATGATGTGAATAACATAATATATTCTTATATGGGGATCCAGTATACTGAGATTATGGAGAAATATTCTGAAATATTTGAAATAATATTTTTACATAGTTCTTTTCTAAATACACTAATCCATTGATTCAGGGGGTGGTTATATTATTTGTGAGATGTAATGTTTAAATTTTTAAAACATAAAAAATATGTTATTTTTATTTCAGTTCCTTACACATGGCCTCAAATACAGTTTATAAAAAATGTGTTCTTAGTAACAAACCATGGAGTGTGTGTCTGGGTCACGTCATATGGTTTTCCACTATTACACATGTCTGGGAAATTTCCACAAAGACTCCCCAAGATTCAAAAGATACTTGAAATAAAACATTATCCATCTAATAATTAATTTTTATTAATTGGTCCCTTATTCTATTGATGCATGGTTTTTATTCTAAGAGTTCACATGTTTTAACAACAATCATGTGCCTTATATACAAACATTTATATTCACCAAAAATGGATAAATAATATTGTGATTTTATTTTGAATAATAGTATATCCAAATTTAATAGTTTTTAACTTTTGATTCATTTCATATTCAAATTGGGATTATTTTTTTTGAAACCATTCCTATGCATTCTTCCATCGATCCCATATATAGTGGTTAGTTCCTCACCTCTTTTCACTACCCTTATATTCCAAGATTTTCTATGATATAAACTATTAATGGGAAACAATTAGTATAAAATGGGTTTTATTTTTTATTTTTTAACATTTTTTATTGATACTATAATAGGTTTATCATAATTTTTATTTAAGAACTACTTTACAATAAATATTTTTATTTTTGTATAAAGACTATAATTTAGGTTTTTATGAAAAATATTATATTCCTTTGATGTTAATTCTCAATTTGTATCATTTCTATATTTTTTCAATTATAAGTCATGATATAATAGCATTATTTTATTATTTGTGTTATGATATTTAATGGACATAGCCCTATTTTAACGTTATTTTTTCTTTTTCCACACTATCCAAATTTATATAGTTCTTCTCTTGTAATATATTTTCAATATATTTTACATTATTAGTTGTGATTTGATGTTAAACACTTCTGGAACTAGAGATATCCCTGTTATTTTATATAATGCATGATCCTTTTATTCAATCCTTTATGTGGATTTATATTTCTTATGGAGTGAATCAATTCAATGCTTCTTAATTTCTGACAACATTTATTCATAATCTATATTTATATCCCTCTTTCAAATATATTTCATGGTGAAATTTATAGTGACCCAGACTTTTCATCAATGGATAGTACAAATTTTTATATGCATATTAAATATATTTCTAGAACACAGACCTAAGGATCATAATAGTTTAATGCATTTGGAATCATTACGAGATTATTCTTAATACTGGGAATATCTTCAATATCTCCAATAAATATATTCCCCGGTATTACACTTCATAAAAATACCATATATATAACCTTTATTCATAATATGGGGAAAGGAAACATAAGAAATATTGAGCTAATAAGATCAGTAAGGGTATGAATATGGAATATAAATCAATGATCATATGAAAGAAGAAGATAATCATAAGGGATTATTGTTATGAACAGTACTTACTACGTTCCTACCCAACCTCACATATATCATAAACATTAATCATGGAATAAAACTTTATTATTTTAGAAAACACGGTATAATAGTGTGAAAACCATCATAAATATTTAATTAATTGTATGATCATGCAATAAAAGTGTGGAACCATAATAAAAATTGAACACCATTCATATGTAAAGGATAAATTCCAAGACCATCAACATTGTAGATCATGAATCATAACCTATTTCTAATTATGGAGTAGGAACCACCTGTTTCCTATACGAGATTGGGACATACATTTTTCCCATAATGGATTAAGACACACATATTTCCCATAGTGGATAAATCCCATCAAATTGGTTCCTATTTTAATCTCATTATATATAAATATTTTTCCAATACATTAGAGGTAGATATACGTCTCATCCATTACATAATAAAAATCATACACATGTCTGAAACAAAATCATAAAACATTCATTATTTCATAACCCATGAAATGAAAGTGGATTCATAAACATTTAATTAGATCATAACTTATGTAAAAGATATAGGTTTCATAACCATTTCATACTTTACTATTGTATAACCTGTGGAAAAAATAAAGTTTCAAAATAATGTAATCATCCTCTAACTCGTGGAAGAGAAAAATGTTTTTAAACATCATTACATTGTAAAAATAAACCATTCAGATCAATATTAGGAATTTTATCATTTTTTTCATATTCCATTAAAGAGTTAGTTACTCACAATATTATCAACTAGTATAGATAATGATTATGAATGAAAAATCATATGGAATGTTTCAAAAATAATATAAATTTTCATTGAAAGTCACTTTTTAGGACTAAAAAATCATAATATATTTTTTAAATATATTTCTTTTAAAATATACTAGAAAAATTATAATTAAATCATGAAAAAGAATTTAAAACATTTATTGAGGAAAATATCCTTTTCAATTTAAGAAAAAACTATTTATAACAATTTAAAAATCATTTTCACTTTCAAATAAATTATTTAAAATATTAAAATTTTATTAATATTTTTGGAAAATATTTTCATTGAAAATAATTATGATTACATGTAATGTTTTCTTGAAATCATTCAATGGTTATGAATGTGGAAAACACTATTACTTCAATGTATGTTAAAAACAAGTATTCTTTTCACATTTTCTCTAAAAACCAAAGTGTAATTGTTTTAAAAAAGACATGAAGATTCCATTATAAAAATATTATAAAAAGTAAAAATGGTTAAAAATTTCTTTAATGAATAATTTTGGGATGAAATTTTTTTTTTGGAAAACCTTTTTAAAAAACCCAATATTAGAAGAAATAATGTATTCAAGAGAAGAGATAAATAAAGTAAGATTTTTTTAAAATAATTTTATGAATTATTTTACCTACCAACTTGTGGGTAAAAATAACTATTATTTTAAAATATCTTTAATAAGCATGGGATAAGAAAATTCATTCGTTTTTTTAGATTTATAATTAGATTTCAATATTGGAGACTTTATAATAAACATTGTTGATAAATAAGAATATTGTAACATTAAATATTTACCAATTAGGTAACATTGAAATATAAGCACCACAAAGGAATATCATTAATGTAAAATGAAAATATAATGATGATAAATAAATTCATGAAATAACATGTGAAATGGGATTTATATATCCTTTTTGAAGGTATGTGGGTGAATATCATAACATATGTCTCAAAGAAGATAAATTGAGACAAAAATCCCTTATCACTTTAGTAACTTTAGAATATAATCCAATGAAAAATAGAGATTATAAAATGGAAATGTAAATAACCATAATTTTCGGGATTACTATGATAAAATAAATTCATGTGATATATATATATACCAAATAAAATAAATAGTTGTCAAATAAGGCATTTGTCACACTGAAGTAAAAAATTCTAGATGTAAATCCCTTACATTAAGTCTAGAATACCTTCATACATGTAAAACCTTATGTATAATAAATATAATTTTAGTATATATGTATTAAATAAAAATAATTTTATATTTATTATCATATATGGTCTCTTTTTTCATTTTTATCCATTTATTAACAATTCCTTGTTAATTTCATGTTTCAGGTAATAACTACTAGTTTTTATTTGTTTTAATACATTATTTTTGGCCATCTTACATTGATCATGGTTATATCATATAAATAATAATACTAGTGAAATAATTAGTATATTTATTCATCAATTTTATTTTTAATACCAATCATGAATTTTGGTTTCGAGAAATAAGTATGTTATGATCATGGATACAGTAGGCCGTACAAATGCACAAATAATGTTAATATTTTTCAACCATCATCATGGAAAGGATATAGGTAATATTTTATTTTTAAAATAGGTAAAAATATAAAAAAACCATATTAATTACTTAAATATACTTATATATACCATCCATTTTGTGTGATGATGAGAAATAGAGTCACATCACTCCAAGAAGGAAGTAGTTTAAATGTACATGAATAACATTATCATCTTTCAATGATTGAAAAGGTAATAAATAAATTTATGTATTATCTTTTCATAATGATATATATTTCATTAATATCATAATTATATCATTTATATCACATATATTTATCCTTTATATCTTCAATGAAATGTGTTAGTGAAAAATGAGTCACATCACTTTTTGAGGCAATAGTCTGCCGTACACATGAGTGGAATTACTGTATCCCCTAGAGATTGAAAAGTAAAAAATAATAAATGTTATAATGAATCCATATGTATAATTATGTTATAAATATCATATATATTTGTATATTCATTATATCCATCTTCATGCACAACTGTGGGAGGTTGTAATGAAAAAAACGAATGAAATCGGTTTATGTGGCCTTAGTCTTCCATACACATGAACAATGATTTCAAAACCCATTTGATGGAAGAGTATATGGTTGTAGGTCATGAAATAAACATAAAAAAATCAGTATATTGAAAATAATGATCTTATTATATCAGTACGTTTTAATAATAAATTAAGGATGTGGATAATGAAATATAATAAAAGCACTCATTAGAAAATGTTACATATTATTTGGATAACCTCCTGAAGTTTCTAAAAAATTATCGTGACTCGACCTTGACCGGGGATCAAGAAAAAGATACCCTAAGACCGCATCTATAGGCTAGGGACTGATATAAACCTAAATAAATATCATAAATGGGAGGCCTTTTCCTAATATACCTATATGCACACACCTGACAATCTGAATAAATAAGTGCAGATGAATAAAAAAATCAATAGATAGAATATAAAACATGAATGGAAAATTTCTAGGGCGTACAAGAGTATGATAGTTCAATCTGAAAATTAAAGATTAAAATACACACCCAACAGAAATATGTTCAAACCTAAAAAAACTAAAAAGTTAAACGTTGAGAGGGCCTAGCTCTTGATCTTTAAGCTACAACCGTTGTACGCATTGTAGAGGACCCAATACCCTTAAAATCGTACAGAGTCACCACAAACCTATTCATCATATACATAAGTAATGACTCATGATGGAAAATCCCATGAATGAGGGAGTATATAAATATCCAGTAGGATGCCTCGAAAGCTAAAAGGGGGAGCAGTAAGAGACACAACATGAGTGGAAAGATAGTTGACATTAGATAATGAACCGATCAACCAAAAACATGATATTAAGCTCATATACATTTTAGTGGATATAAATGGATTATAGGTGGACTACACGTCGATTCTTTTCCACCCATATAAGGAGAATAATTACATCTATAAGGATCTCAACTTGGAGAGTAGGTGGGATACCTCATGTATATTTTTAACCCATTAAAAGAGGGTAATAGAATACAATAACATTAATATATATATATATATTCTCATTAAAAGAAACCCAAATAATATAGAAATAGGATCTCCATCTAATATCACATCCCAAGAAAATTATTTCCTCCAGTTCAATAAGTCAATCGACAATGCCCAAAATCTCACACAACTTCCTAAAACTAGCCATGTGGAGGCCCATTCCTCAAATTTTTGGCACATAACCTAATGAAAAAAAATCTCAAAATAGAAGAGTTTCTCCTTATTGTGTCAAGGGGGTTCCAAACTATTGTTTAGGGACCCATGCTCTGATGTTATAGGGGTTTCCTCTCTAGTTCCATGAAGAATTGAGAACTGGTGTGTCATAGGGTTCCAGTCCTGGGTCATGAGGACCCACACCAAATCTAAGAAGGGGATCCACTTAGTAGGCAGAGAAACCATAACCTAGTTGATAATTGGTTCAACATTAGTGTCATGTGAACCTTCTCCCTATTCGATGGGGGGGTGGGGGGGGGGGGTCCAATCTATAGATAGTGAACCCACACCCAAGATAATGAAGGGTTCTACTCTATAGGCCAAGGACCTACACCCTAGTGATATAGTGGGGATCCACTCTGGTTTCAAAAGACCCAATATCTATCTCATAGGTTGTTCCTCTCAGTACATTTATGACCCAATCCCATGATTATGAGGGGTTCCACTCTATAGGTCACTATTGTTACTATGTTTAATAAGTACCATCACCGAGAACCTCCTAAAAAATAAGAATTCCGAGAACATATCTAATCATAACCCAAAAGGAATAGTGGAGGGAACTATCAAATTTTATGTGTAAGGACACTAAGGATACACTACTCGTATGTCAAAATCCCAGTCCAAATGAAGGAGTTATGAGAGGTTGAAATTTCCTCATCATGATCCAAGGTGTAAACTATGTGTGAGGGGACTCACATGATGTGTGGTCCCACTCCATAAACTACTCATGTACCTAGATGAAAAAACCTAACCAAACCATGTAGAAATACATGGAATGTAGGAATACTAATAAACATGTCCAAGCCACTCAAGGTCCCTATATGTGCCCCTTAGTCGTGTCTGTGTACTTTGGTACATGACCCTGGGCCTAGCCATGCCTTTGTAATTAAGTATATGTAATGAACCTAGACATTTACATTCGCATATGTTCTTTCTATTGTTTTTCTATATATGACTATTCTACCCAAGGAATAGTTATGTGACATTTTGGAGGTCAACACACCATTCTATCCTTATAATTTTTCAAAACAGTAGTCATCGAAACATATAGGCTACACACCGTGAATTCATCATGAAACATGGTACGTAGTCATGTCTTTCAAAAAAAATATTAGATATATAATTGGGCATCTAGATTTTATTATTAAACCTATATACCTGAACTTTTCATTTCCTTAAAATGAGGGATCTATTCATCTTTCACCTTTTCCAGCTATCCGATGGCTCGAAAACCGATTCCATTGAATTTAATGAAGGACATACAAATTTTTTTCATCCCACACACATCTCATTGGTATTAGATCTAAAACTCAAGAGTAAAAGATCCCATTATTAATGATTCAACCCCAAACCAATCATTGATTTCTGATACATTAATCACTTATGAAATATTTCAGAAACTAGGGGGTCTGATTGGGATCAGTCCGACATGACAATGTCAAATCACGACCTCAGGGCCCAAAAATGATGAACATGAATCAATTAAGAATTTAAATTATTAAAAGGGTTTTCAATCATTTACAGTAATTTTTGGATCATGATCATGAATGTGGATATCAATATTTTGTCATAAAAGATGATTAAATTTAATGTTATACATGGGGGCATTAAAGGTTTAGGAATTGGAATATATCATAGATGAGATAATCTTACTCAATCAATTTAATAAATATAGTGTAAAACATTAATTTAAAATTCCTACATGGTGATTGGATCATTAATCAAATAAGAACACACCCTCCAATGACTGAGAGGACTCATTTCATTCACTGCAGTTCGATGTGATCATATACAGAGATTCATCTTCGTCAGATGTGATTTTCTATTGAAAGGTGGAGAAAAGAACTCTGGATCCTCCCAAGATTTATTTGACTAAACATTTAAGATTTTACATAATGAAATCTTTTAAGGATATTATGTTTGTTAAAATTATTTAATTAATTAATTAAATAAATAAATTAATCCACTAAACACATCATGAACAACTATTTTAACTGAACTCAATGTATTAGAAAATTTTAGGTCATCCCATGGTAAAAATTGAATTATAGATTGAAACATGGTCTTATATATATTATTTGAGATTATTTTATGATTTATTCCATTTTCATTAAAAAAATGTGAATTCATATTTTAAAATATAGTTACTATTTTATAAAATTAATTCTAAAGAAACCAGGCCTCAGAATCATATGTCGCCATAGAACCTATATATAAAAATATATGATGAAATATTTTAAATTAATAAAAGGAAGAATCACGGTATCTAAATCATTCTATCCTTCATGATTTTCATACTTGAAAAAAAGTATATGAAAATCTCGGGATACTAATCCTACATCTGGATCTCTAAATCCTAGGAGATCTCCAACATGCTCCCATACATCCACAATCAATGAACCAAGGGTATGACTTGTCCATGTAGGGTCCCCTCCCATCAATCCTCGATCACCATTGGGTGCTTTGAAAATGTGGATCCATCCTCTATCTCAATCTCACCAATGTCAATGTTGTGTGCGAGGCCATTCATGTATCTCCTCAGCTATGACACAAGGAAGATAGTGTCAACCCACTCTAAATATGGGGGTAGGGATTGGGGTAAGAAAACTCACAAACCCTCCATAATATCTCACAAATACTAATGAATATCATGTATAACATGCCTACATTGCTGAATTTACTTAGTCTTCATAATTGGGATACTCTCAGGAAAATGTGGTCTCCCTATTTGAACTCCAAGGGCCTATTATGGTGATATGTGTTAGTTTTATACAATCTATGGGCCATCCTCATCAGCACACGGATAACCTGGACCTTCTTTGTCAACTCCTTCAACTACTCATGGAACACATTTAATTACTTGTAGATCTCTGTCTAGCACAAGCATGAATTGCAGGGTCTCTTGTATAGGGCATTAAAGGGTGTTTTCTGATTTAAGAGTTTTAGTTGTGGTTGTAAAAAAACTCTACCAAGGTCAAGTGATCCTCACAACTTCAACTAATGTCTATTACAGAATCCCCCATTATATCTTCCAATGCTTGGATAATTTACATAGTCTGTAAAACTATCTAGGGTTGAAAGGAAACACTAAGCCTCCTCAGTGTCTAGAATTCCCCCTAAAAGCCTCTCTATATCCATGACGTGATATGTGAATCATGATTAGAGATATTCATTTAGGGAAATCCATGGTGTTGAAGAATCTTTGGTACATACAACTTCCCCAATATCTGCACTACAATTTTATCCCTGATTGAAAGTAAGTGTACCAACTTCATGAGTTGGTCAACTATAACCAAGATGATGTCCCATTTAATTTCTGTCCACAGAATCCCTATCATAATATCCCTGGATATGTCATACCACGTCAACTGAAGGATCTCAAGGGGATTCAAAAAACATGCCAACACCTGGTGCATAACCTCAACCTAATAACACGTGAGGTGTAAGGACCTGAACCTTGTTTCTCAGAGCTGGTGCCTTATTTTATTACATTGGAATATAAAAAAGGAATATGTATCCAGAAGGTCCAAGTAGTTCATATCTTTTGGAAACAAGATACACAAGTTCACAATTACATCTTGAAAGGAAATACAACACTAATTAATTCCGTTGGAAACATCCTTGCTTCCAAGATTATGCCTACAATTCATTCATAAATTACTTATTAATATCCTAGAAAAATGAAATAGAAGAAAGGGGTGAGATCAAATTCTCATTAAGAGTAAGAAATACAGTAAAAGATGACATAAACATTAGGTATGGTGAATAATTGAAAACACATATATTTAAAATAAAAATGTTAACATTATATAGAATGAATATTACCTGAGTAAAAATTTCCATAATAAAACATAATCATGGGTATATGCTTTTGAAAATTGAATTTATAGATTTATAATGGGGAAAATGAAAATGATGGACATTCTAAAACATACCATCAAGGCCCTGGGCAAGATGTCTAAAAATGATTAAGGCCTCGACCCAAAAAATAACTCAAAACGTGAAAGGCCTCATCCAAGTAAACATCTATTTGTATCATGAGACCTAATTCATTAAGGTGATATAGAGGGAACCAGTCGTCACATAATAAGTCTGATTCATTCCTCATATGAGCTAGGATAAACATAAACAACATATACATTAATATTGAAACTAACATATGAAATGAAAATAACTTTTCTCAATCATTAAGCTTAAACACTAACCATTCAGTGTAAATTGGAGAATGGTTTTAAGATAGCACATCCACAATTAAACTATTCATAAAACATACAATTAATTATGGTAGGTGATATCCTAAAATATTTTTCCCAATAATATACAAGAATCAATAATACTGTTGAAAGAGAAAAAAATACTCTTTTATTTTGAAAAGAATAGTTCTTTTGAAAAATTATTTGTATAAAAATATAATTGAAGTAAGATAGTATTTTCATAATAAAATTAGTGAATTTAATAAGATATTTTTTTCCAAAAAAAAATTATAGTGTTCCCTTGAAAATAGGTATGAATTTCAAAATTCCCCTTAAATCAAGACAGTTTTTAGGAAGAATTTTCGACGCATCCTTCTAAAATATACAACTCCTCCTAAATTATGGTATGATTTTGGTTGGAACATATATATAGAGCATGTAACGAGAAATTATGAGGTACACATATGAATTAATAATAATTTAATTTAGTTATGTATATAATAAAAGTAACGCGAATTAAAATAGAGATTCGGGTGAAAACCCCATACCTTAAGTCCTTATGTACCACTCTTGAACTTTTGGTCCTGGAATTTGAAATTAGACTCATTAATAAATAAATTAAGAAAATATTAGACATGTATTTATATTATCAAAAAAAATTTATTTAATTTATTTCCTTATTGATTAGTTATAATATTGAATTACGTCACTCCTAAGTATTCATTTTTTTTGGATTTTCATAATAGGTTCACTTGTTTTTTAGTATTGGAGTTCTTGTGGAAAGGATGTAAATATCCAGAAATGAATTTAATTTTTATTGATGAACATCCATAGGTATTAATGGCCATTTATATGATATTCTTAAATTCAACGAAGATTAATAATTTGGTGAAATATTAATGACAATCGCTTATATTATTTGGTGGTATTCGAATTATTATTTGCTAGTTTTGTCATATAAATTAATACTTTGTACATATATTGGTTAATAAATATTAAGTATGTTATAATAAATATATTATAGTCTGGATTAACCATCAAAATGGTTTCATGAATAGTAATGAAAAGGGAAATGAAGAATGAATCATCGTTATCCATTAAGGTTGTAAAGTGGAAACTCACAGATGATGATTTCATTAATAAAAGAGAGATATAGAGAGAGAGTAAGAAAATTGATAGTGGTTATTACATTGAAATGGTATAATTACATTATATAGATGATACTGGATTTATAAGGATCAAATTTTCAGAGGAGGTTATGATAGAATATAAAATAAGATAAATTGATATGAAACTAAATGAAAAAGAATGATGCTTTACCTCTTGAAATAACCTACTTGAGATCCTCCATAAGGGAAGAGATTTTAGTCTTCTGGAAAGAAATAGAGATCATGAACATGGGGAGTGACTACGGAAGGTTATTTAGGAAGAATATAGTCAAGGAACAGGGCTTGAGAGGATTAAAGAGAAGAGGGAGTGGGGGGGGGGGGGGGGTTATTTTGGAGAGGAGTGAATTATGAATATTTTATTCATTATTTTATTATTTCTCTAAAGACAATAGAGATTTTTGATTATTCTGACCCATAATAGTAATAATTACATGTATGTTTGAACCATGTTATATTACATCACTTATGATGTCATAAATAGTGTATTTAACTCATAATTTGAACATATGGTATTTTTCCGTATTTCACTATTCATAAAAAATTCATGAATTTCAGAAAAATATCAAAACATCAACTTAACTCTTTTTTGACTTGTCGAATTCAAAAATGAACCCCATTTTTTGAATTTTTATTTCTATATTATTAACTTAAGTTTTAAATAAAATCAAACATTATTAAAAAATTAACAATTTAAAAACTATAACTCAATTTATATCACCATGAAAAATTAAACAAGATGTCATTATCTTATAGCCTTATGAAAATAAAACAATTATATGATGTACTATTCATAATGGTCATATTACTATTCATAAGGGTATGTTACTATTCATAAAAAAATAATGTTGGTTCTGTCATACTCTAAAAAACTTACTGGTAAATTCTATAGATGACCATTTTTAGAAATTCAAAACATAATAGAGGCACAGTTTTGTTTAATGGATAGATTAAAAAATGTGTTATTTTGTAAGGACTTAGTGTTTCAAGCATTAAATATTTATTTCCAAAACCATGGGGTGTTACATTCTTCCCTCATTAAAAGAAGATTTTCCTTTAAATTCATAGAATGTTACCTCAAAAAAAGATTTGTGTAGGTTTTCATCATAAGCTCCTCAGGCTCCAATGGCGCCTCTTCGATTTTATGATTTTCCAAAGTATATTTACCAAAGAAGTTGTCTGATTCATCAATACCTATTATTTAGTCTCCGTAATCTGGATATGGTCTTCATAGTAAGATAGGTCTGCATCCAACTATGTACCTTCATAAGTAAGGACACATGTTTGGTCTGACATGTAATTTCTAAGCAATGAGACATGGGACACATTGTGTACTTTCGACAGGCTTGGCGGAAAAGACAAATAATATGAAACAACTCCAATTCTATCCAAAATTTGAAAACATCCAATGTACCTGGGGAACTATTTCAATTTCATTCCAAATCTTATAACGCCTTTCCACAGAGATACTTTTAAGAAAACGTGATATCCCATTTGAAATTCTAGATTCTTCCTTCCATAACCAGCATAGATATTTCTTCTACATTGAGATTCTTTGATACGACCTTGAATATTCTTTACCTTTACTGTTGTTTCCACTACAAGCTCTGGTCCCACAAGCTTACTTTCTCCAACTTCATCCCACCATGTGGTGTACGACATTTCTTTCTGTACAATGCTTAATATGGTGTCATTTTAATACATGAATGTAAATTATTATTGTAGAAAAACTACACTAAAGGAAAATATTGATCCCACATACCTTTAATGTCAACTGAACATGATATCAACATGTTCAATAAGGTTTTGATCATCCTTTCTGATTGTATGTCAGTTTGTGGGTGATAAGTAGTACTCAATCGATGCTGAGTATCCAAATCTTTTTAAATACTTTTCTAGAATATCTATATAAATCATTGATCGAGATCATAAACAATTGAGATAGGTGCTCCATGAAATCTCACAACTTCATTGATAAAAATTCTTTCTAGGATCTCCAGTGTAAAATCATCACTTATAGAAAGGAAATGTGAAGAATTTGTAAGTCAATCAACAATTACCCATATGACATCATTCTTACATAGAGTTTTGGGTACTCCAGTTAAAAAATCTAGGGTGATGTCATCCCGTTTACGTGTAAGAATAGGTAGAGTTTTCATGACTTATTTTGGATGTTTCCTTTAGGCCTTCACTTGTTGATAGACTAAACATCTTGATACATAATCTGTAATTTCGCAATTCATGTTATCCCACAAAAAATGTTCCTTAAAATCTCTAAACATTTTGGTGCTAAGAGGAAGTATGGATAAATTTGAACTATGGGAACCATCCAATAACTCTATTTTGGCTTGGATATAGCTGGATCACAAAACCACTTCCCAAATTTCAAAACACCACCTTCACATGCAAAGTTAGCCATCTTCCCAACATTCACTACATTAATTTTATTTTTTACGGTTTTCATCATCAAGATTAGAACTTTTTATCATTTATTGTAAATATGGTTGGGAAACCAAATGAAAAGTTGTTATTTTTCACCTTCTTTGATAATTCCCATATCTATCCTCAATAGATCCATGTACGAAGGATCCTTTTCAATCCTCATTTTGTTGAGAACTCAAAGATCCTTTCTCCTCAATGCATCAAATACCTTTTTTTCTTTTCTTGGGTTGTAGTGTATAGTAAAATTATAACATTTATGTAGTTTGGGCCATCTCCTTTGCCTCGTGTTGATTTATTTCCATGAGAAGATATAATTTAGACTCTTGTGATCTGTATATATCTCATATTTTTTTCCATAGAGGTACTGTCTCCATATCCTCAGAGAAAATATTTCTGACTTAAATTCAGGATCATGATCTGGATGGATTTGTTCATGAATTTTTAACTACCTTGATATATATACAATAACTCTATGAATCTTTCATAAGCATACAACCATGTCCATTCCTTGATTCATTAATATAGATCACAAACCCATCATTCCATGATTGTAGAGTTAGGGTAAAAGTATTTAGTATTATCCTCTACAATTACTTGAAATAATCATCACATTATTTTGTTCATACGAACTTAACCCCTTTATGTGTAATCTTGGTCACTGGGTTCGCTAAACAAGAAAAGTTATGAACAAAACACTGATAATAACCTGCTAAACCAATAAAACTATATACCTCAGTTATGTTCGTTAGAGTAGTCCATTTATGCACAGCCTTTGTCTTCACTGGATCAATATATATTCCATCTTTATAGATAATGTTTCCATGAAATGAAACAAATTGAAGAAAACATTCACCTTTTTGTGGCATACCTTATAATTAATTTCATCTAAGAGTCTTCAGGATTTTTTGCAAGTGATTTTCATGATCTTCGTAGATTTTGGGGTATACCAAGATATCTTAGTAAATACCAAAAAAAATCATCCATATATTCCATGAAAACTCTATCCATTAGATCCATGAAAACAGAGGGTGCATTAGCATTCCAAAAGGCATTACAGTAAATTCATAATGCCCAAACCTGGTTCAAAATACTATATTTGGAATCTATTCCTTACTCACATGCAACTAATGATATCCAGATTAAAGTTCAATCATGGAAAATTATTGATCTCTATAAAGTTGATCAAATAAATCTTCAATGCGTGTAATGTGATACATGTTTTTTACTGTTATTTCATTAATCTATCTTTAGTCAATGCACAACCTCATAGATCCATCATTCATTTTAATGAAAAGAATAGGGGATCCCATGGAGAAACACAAGTGAAAAGAAATCCTTTATCAGTCAATTCCCCTATTTGTTTCTTTAGTTCCACTAACTCCATAGTGGCTATTCTATAAGGTTTCGTTGATATGGACCTTAAATTAGTAATTAAGTCAATGAAAACTCAATTTCATGCTCTAGATGACTTCCAGGTAAGTCCTCTGGAAACACCTCAACATATTCTTGCACAATAGGTATGTCCTCTATTCGAACATTCCCTTCCTCATCCATATTTATTTAATTCCCTTCCTCTCTAATAATTTAATTCAGTAGAGATACTAGGCATATATCTAAATGAAAAATAGAGGGCGATGTTTTTGCCCAAATGATATGGGATTCCACATCATCCTCAAAAAATTTGACCTCATTCTTCTTGTAATAAATTATTGAATAATGGATTGAAATATAGTCCATACTAAGGATTATATCAATGTAAACCATGGGTAAGAAAATAAAATAAGCAGATAAAGTACGGTTATATTCCATAATGGTGACATTATAACACAACTTGGTTGTAATGATACTTCCCTTATGAGTTTTGAATGACAACCCCCTTAATGTAACAAAATGGAAATATCTAATTTTCATGGAACAATTGGAAGATGTGAAAGAATGTGATCAACCAAATCAAATAAATCATTGGATAAGTTTGTGGAAACAATTAAAGTACCTTCCACCACATAATTTGGAAGTTCAATATCAGCAGTTGTGATCGCATAAGCTTGTCCCAACTCCCTTGGCCTTTTTTGTGGCATGTTTCCATGACGCTTTAGAAAATCATTATTATAGTGTCCCATCTCCCTAAAATTATATAATTGAACATTAATAGCTTCATTCTTCTCCTTGAAATCACCATCAATATGGCCTTTCTATCCACATTTGTAGCATAATCCTTTTCCTTTTATGCAGGCACCAGGGTGTTTCCTTCCAAAATTATCACAAGGTGGAAATTAAACTCTTCCCTTCTTCCCCATTTACTTATTTCCTTTTCTATATTTTTCCACAACCATATTCTTCTCTTTCATTCCTTTAAAGTCATAATAAATAGATGATTCTTTTCAATCTTGATAGCACATGAAAATATAACTTTATATGATGAGAAAAATTGGGAGAAAATAGCCCTTTAGAGGAATGGATTTAGGCCATCAATGAATCGATCAATATTTCTCTTTGGATTTCGTATGTAGTTAACATCATCCCTTTCTAACATTGTGAAGTTAGCTTTGTAGTTTTCCACATTATCATCTTCATATTACCTCAAATTCAAAAATCACCTTTCCATATCCACTTACTATTCATGAGGAATGTATTTCTCTAGGAATATTTCCTTAAAGTCCCCCTATTCCATCTCTTATATATCACTCCCCTCCTTTTTGTTTCGGACGAATGAGAACCACTGATCTGTATCTCCCAATTGATAATAAACTGCCAATATGAATTTCTCTCTTTCATTACATCCCAAGGTGAGAAATATATTCTTTAGGGAACTTATCTACTGCTCAACCACAAATGGGTTTTAGTCCAATAGAATTATGGAGGATGTTTTCGCATAAAGATATCCAACATAGCTTATCCACATGGTGGATCTAGATCCTTCATATCGATTAGGTTATTCTTCATCACATGAGTATGTTATTTTAGTGCAGTTATATGTTGCTCCGCAATAGTTGAATCTTCAGAGATGACATCATTATCTTGAATTGGAGGTTAATTCCTACATGGGATACATGTGTTCATGTAGTTTCCATTTTATTTAGTAAGCACCATTTCTTGATAATGACGTGCAGTAGATTAGGTTATGAATCATAATGTATAACCCTAACTTAGAAAAATACATATCATAAATTGAAATCCTATGCAGAGATAATCCAATAATCACAAACATGGTTTCTTTGAAGAAAAATATACATTTAAATCCATCCTAATTACTTGTAAAAATGTGAATTATCTTAATAATACCCCTCGGAAGAGTCAAACCTAGTGTGCAATAAGGCATGTTATCATTTACCAGGATACCTTAGGTTAAGACTGAAACTCCTTGTCAAGGTTTTCACACCTAGGTACCACTGTGCCAGAACCCCATCCACTTGAAGTATCCAGGCATGGATGTATTTTCTAGAAAATTACACATAATACATTCCTTAGTAAAATACTATGATGTTCTTGTATTATTATCATCAAATAATAAATTAATGGTTTCCCCTAATCTATGTTTTCCAACTCTAGTTTCCATGTTTTCTACTAAACATCCTTTGATACCAACTGTAAGGACCTGAACCTAGTTTTTCAAGTTAAGTTCCTTATTTTATTACATTTGAATATAAAAAAAGAATATGAATCCTGAAGGAACATGTATTTTAGTAGCTTTTTGAAACAAGATACATATATAAGTTTAACAATACATCTTGAAAGTAAATACAACAACAATTTATTCCACTAGAAACATCCATGCCTCTTAGATTATTCCTACAAGTCACTCATAACAAACCTCTTCATATCTTGGTAAAATCAAAAATATGATTGTTCTGATCTCAAATTCTCATTGAGAGTAAGAAATACGGTGGAAGATAACGTAAACATTAGGAATGGTGAATACTTGAAAGCACATGCCTTTAAAAAAATATGAACATAATATGGAAGTAATTAGAGATGAGTAAAAATTTATATAAAAAAAATCATGGTTATAAACTCATGAAAATTGAATTTATATCATCATAATAAGGGAAATTTATATTCCGAATATTCTGAAACATAATATCAAGGCCTCATCCAAGACGTCTAGAAATTATTAAGGCCTTGGGGAAAACCATAACTCAAAATTGGAAAGGCCTCATCCAACTCTGCATCTATTTGTCTCATGAGACCTACCGATGCATCAATTGGGTATATTGGGCCCCAACCATTACATAATAAGTCAAATTCATTCATCATATGAGTGGTGATAAACCTAAACACCATATACATTCATGTTGAAACTAACATATAAAATGCAAATAACATTCATGAACATTAATCTTAAACACTACCTATTCGAAAAAAATTGTTGAATGGTTTTAGGATAGAACTTCCACAATTAAACTAGTCAAATTCTATCCAATTAAATTTTGTAGATGATATCATAAATTATTGATCCCAATAATATATAAAAATCAACAAGAGTGTTAAAAGAGACGAAAATACTCTTTTATTTTGAAAAAAAAGTGTTCTTTTGGAAATGTCTTTGTATAATATCAGAAATGATGTAAGAATATATTTTAATAATAAAATGAGAGATTTTATAAAGGTTATGGTTTATAAAAATCGATTATAGAGTTCTCGTGAAAATATTTAAGAATTTGAGAAATTCCCTTGATCTAGGATTGTCTTTTTTGAAAGAATTTTTGAAAGATCCTTTAAAACATATAACTCTCCATAAATGAAGGGTTGATTCCATTTGGAACTTATTTATAGATATTTCAGATAGAATTTATTAGGATTAAATATAAATTAATAATAATTTAATTGAGGTAAGTAGAAAATGAATGTAACCTGAATGAAAATGGAGACTCGTTTGAAAAACCCATACGTTAAGTCTGAATATTCCTCTCTTGACCTTATGTTCTTGGAATATGAAATTAAAATCTTTAGTAACTAAATGAAAATTATATTAGACATTTATTTAGTTTACCTTAATTTTTTTCTTTCATTTATGTCCTTATTGATAAGTTATAATATTTATTTCAATCGTTCTTAAGTATTTGTTTTTCTTGATTTTCATAATCAGTTCACTTGTTTTTTAGTAATGGTGTTAATGAAAAATGGATGTAAATCTCCAGAACTGAATTTAAATATTATTTATGAACATAAATAGGTGTTAATGGTAATTTATATCATTTTATACATGTCACGAGGATAAATCATTAGGTGAAATATTAATTAAAATCAATTAGATTATTTGGCGTTATTCATATTATTATGGGCTAGTTTTGTCATAAAAATTTACACTTTGTACATATATTAGTTCATGAATATTAAGTAGGATATAATACATATATTATAGTATTTTTGACCATAAAAATGGTTTCATGACCATTAGTGAAGGAGAAAATGGAGAACAAAACTTCTTCATCTACGAAGGTTGTAAATTGGAACCTCGCGTATGACGATTCCATTAATAAAAGAGAGAGAGAGAGAGAGAGTAAGAAGATTGATAATGGTTATTACATTGTCATGGAATAATTACGGTATATATATGATACTAGAGTTATAATTATTGATTTTTAAGAGGATTTTATAATATAATTAGGAAGAAGATAAATTGAAATTAAACTAAATGAAAAAGAAATTCGCCTTACCTCTTGAAATAACCTCCTCGAGAACCTCCTTAAGGGAATGGATTGTGGTCTTTTGGAAATACCAAGAGCTCCTAAACATGAGGAGTTACTAATGAAGGGTATTTGGGAAGAAATTAGAAAATCCACAAGGCTTTATTGGATTTAATAAAATAGGGAATGAAGGGGGGGGGGTTATAGTGGATGAGAGGAGTGAATTATGAATTATGAATTTTTTATTTTTTTATTTACCTCAATGAAACCAATAATGTTGATTCATGTGACCCATAATAGTAATAAGTGAATGTGTGTTCATACCAAGTTGTCTTACATCACTTATGATGTATTAAATAGTGTATTGAACTGTTAATTTGTATATATGGTATTTTGTCATATTTTACTATTCATAAAAATTCCAGAATTTTAGAAAAATCCAAAAAAATCACTGTTACCGTTTTTCAACATGTAGAATTAAAAAATGAACTCCATTTTTGGAAAATAATTTTCAAGATATAATTCCTTTAACTTGTAAATAAAATAACACCTTATTAAAAAATTAATAATTTTAAAAAATATAACTCATTTTATATCCCCTTGAAAAATTAAACAAGATGTCATTATCTTATAGCCTTAAGAAAATAAAATAATAATATGATTTACTATTCATAAGGGCCATATTTCTATTCATATTAAAATTCATAAGGGTTTATAACTATTCACCAAAAAATAAAATGGTTCTATCAGACTCCAAACGACTTACTGGTCGCAACTCTAGATGACCGTTTTTTGAAATTCAATACATATTAAAGGCAAAGATGTTTTTAATGGATAAGTTATAAAATGTGTTGTTTTGTGCAGACTCAGTGTTTCCTATATTCAATATTTATTTTCAAAACCTTGGGGTGTTACATGAGGCACCATGAGATGAAATCTACCATGCTTCATCTCATGACAAACCAATGAGGATGCTTCAAAAGGTCTATAAACCTCTTACCCATAGTAGTATTTATGACCAGGTGAGACGCGTGGAACTCTCACATCACCTTATCCCTTATCATGACTTGTACAATAGTCTGCAACTAGAATACTATGACATGATTCCATCCTTTAGAATATTTCTTTGGTGCATCCCCAATGGATATTTGGTCATTAAAGACCTCATAGTTGATTTCTCCTTGCTTGGACTCTTTCATATTATTGGGAAGTATAGAAGTCAACACCATCGACTGAAGAAAAGATGCACCCTCCAACTCCACCACGATTAGCTGAATGTAATCCAACTATTCCAAATCATCATCCACCATTAAATCCTTTGAATCTAAATTATGTTATTATTATACAAAGTTTCCCTTCCCCGGAGTATAGAATATCAAAAAGTCATTTTCCTATAGGAACTCCAAATAGAATCATTATCTCAGGTTTAAGTTCTTTTCATGAATATGTACATGAAAATCTAATGGTCTGAGTAAATCATTAATAGCACTCCTCTAATTTAGTTACTCCACATACATAGAGAGAAGACCACCAACATAATCTCTAGGTTGTGATTCATGTAGTTTTACTCATGGGCTCTCAAATGACTCCACCCGTATGCGATCACTGCTTGACACTGCATAACCATTCTTCCAAGACTATCTCTTGAAGAATTGAAATACCCTATGTACCCCCCTACCTCTGTATGTAGTATCAATACAGTATTACACTTCACTTTATCCTCAACTCCATGAAGGCTCTCTAGAAATACTCAATCCAAGTAAAAGGCTTCACATTCCACATTAGGTAGTAAATGTGGTAGCAATCTGCGATAATTCTACCAAAAACCATTAGAAGTACCCCACCAAGACAAGAAAAAAAACACCTTTGACACTACATTGTGTGTTTCCCAAGAAAGGACTACATTGATATTCATTCGATACATGGAAAAATAATGCTCTAAGATAATATTCCTCAAAAATCAAACCTAATGAATCTAAAACTAAAAATTCAAGTGATTTCCATAAAGTGGGTTCTCTGAATTAAAAAATAGAACCATCCTAAAGTTCTATACATGATCATAATCTATCACAGAGTATATTCATATGTTATAAATGAATACCACTTAGAAGTGGTCTTTGTGTGGCTGTAAGATCCATTTCATGAAATATATAATCATGACAGGGGAAATTTTCACATTAAAGGGAATGATAAAGAACACATAGTGTCCATAAAATTATCACAATGAATGAATTAGAATATTAGCCTCAGGAACCCTCAAATAGTGGTAACCGTACCTGAGATTGATCTCTGATATCCACATCATGCCTCTCAAATAGTGAATTATGCCATCAATATATGAAAATGGGTAATTTTTCTGTATCGTGGTCTGGTTCAAGTGATGATAATCCATCCCAAGCCAGAAGTACCCATCCACCATATTTATGAGAAATACTGGAGCTGCCAAGTGGGACATAGTAGGTCTGGTAAATTCCATCTCTTAAAGGTTATCCAACTTCAAGAACATCTCCTAATTTTTTTAGAGGCTATTTAATATATGTTATAATATATTGGACCAATATATGGATTCAAGTAGATATAAAAATCCTTCTCTAGCCTCGCGGGTAGTCCCTCAAATTTTCTTAAAGAGGAAGTCCATATAATTATCCAAAACTGATGAAATACAATTGTATTAAGAGCTTGTTTCTCCAATGGATATAATTTCCAACTGACAGGGGATGGACTTCATCATACTACTTATAGAACCCAATCATCATATAATGATATCTATCTCAACTGTAAATTTAAATCTCATTCTATCAATATGAAATAATATGAATAATCTTATATGATATAAATATAGGCTCGATCCATATAAAAAATCATACCCATGATGATGATATATGGTTATATGGTGATGAATAAATGGTCCCATGTGAACCTCTCTCCACTGGGAAATATATAACATTTCCGGAAGAAAAAAGATACAGAAGAATCGTAACCTGTTGGAACCTAAAAAATAAGCGACTAGGATAGTTCCTATAATGGGAAATCTTTATCATAAACTATGAGAATAGTGATTAAGGAATGACTGAAAATTTTGTCTACCAAAAATAAAATAATACTATATAATACAAAAATCACACATCTGATCTCCTCAAGCACTACACAGTCATAAGCCTCAATAGCCAATAGCTGTCTTTGACCCTAAATGAAAGATCGCAAAGATTGATATGGGACACATTGTGGTGGGGATGGACGGACATCATAGTTTCATCCACCACCCATATATCATCATTATCCTCCAGCAACACTACATCCCTGGGGATTACCCTACCCTCTCTTATGAGATCAATGATTAGGATTTCGTCTCTATTGGGGAAATCTGTCTATTATATACCTATTATCCTCAATATTTCTGGTCAGGTAGTCACATGCTATATTACCTCATCCATCATAAACATAGTGATTACCCTCCTTGGTATTCCCTGGTCCTCTTCACTTTCCTTACCACATTCCCCAGTCTGATCACAGGGAGGTCTCCTACGATGAGATCTTATTGACTGACACTTCCACACTACTGCAAATGACTAATCCATATAACATGTTCTTATAGATTTGTCTAAATATAATCCCTATCATAGTAAGATCTCCATCATCATTCCTAATTCTAAGACCTTTATGTAGGTGAGGATGCATAAGGGAACCATGCTCGAATGCATCTCTCTATAGAGTCCCTGCTCAACCATCTGTGCTCGAAAGTTTCCATCTTCGATTATGTCCAGTGAGTACCACCAAAGGCCTATAAACATTGAAACAAACTCCTCTCCTATCATCACTCCCTTATGCATCTTCATAGTCTCTTGAATCTTCACAAAGTTCAAACATGAATAATAGTTCATCTCAAGGAATATCTGTTAGAATTCGGGCCATGAGTGTGTCGAATCATCTTTCATATGGGTATCAAGAATCCAATCGCACTTAAATTGCTTATAGAAATGTTTTGTTTCTAGAATAACCACCGAATCTGTTGGTGTCCAAATGATCCAGAAAACATGGACCCTTGAATCTAGCCAATCATCTAATTCTTAGGGATTTGGCTCGTCGAGGAACATCAATACCCTCTAGCACTAGAACTCACTAAGTGAGGTAAGACGAAACACATCCTAAGATTGATAAAATGGTAAGATCCACTTCTTGAATTGTGGGGGGTACTACTACCGGTCTAGATAGAGTATGAATCTCACATAATGGACCCCAAATTGAGGTCTCATTTCTTTTGAGATTGTCATCATTTTATGTAACATGTATCTTGGATAGAAATCATTGCAGAGGCTTCCTGAAGATATAATCAAGGCATAGCACAATCAAATGAGAAGATATATATATATATATATATATATATATATATATATATATATATATATATATGTATAATAGATAGAGAGTACTCAATGAAGATAGTTAAAGACTTCGTCCAATGTAATGAATGCAATATGTTTTCCCTACAACCAACGCCTTAGTATACTGATTCAAAAAGTAAGTAGTTAAAGTCTATGTGAATGGATACATCAGCCACTCATACCATCAATTAGATCCCTAGATTGAGTGCCTTAAAGTAGACACTTTGAATAATTTTCCTTATATTCCATGAAAATCCTCATAAGTGGACTACTCCACACACAATCCCATAGATCATACCATTTATAATACCAACATTTCATGACCTGACACTTACTGGGGATCGAGACGTAACAACCCCAAGACTACCTCCATAGGCTTGGAGGTTGTGAAAATCTCCCAAAGGGCTATCATTAATTGGGGGAATTTTATTAATGTACATAAAAAATCACACATGACCATCTTAATTCATAAGTATATCGAAATAATAATAAAAATATTCAATTACTAAAATATAAACCATGATTGAAAAACCTAAAGTGGATCCTAGAGTACTACAGTGAAAAATAAAAAGTAAATGAGAAAATAAGATAACTAACTAGATATATTTCGCAACATGAAAGAACTAGAATGTGAATTTCTGAGTGATCCCATCACCAGGTTTCCAAGCTATGACCACCATACATGGTCCAAAGCACCAAGTATCCCTAAGATCATATAAAGTCACTGCTAATCTATCTTCTATCCTTATAAGACATGAAACATGATGGAATAACCCATTTAGGGGTGAGAATAAACATACCTAGTAGAATGTCCTAAAATGTAAAAGGAGGAGAATTAAGAGGCATAACAGAATTGAAATATAGTATATAATAGACAATAAACAACTTAACCCGATCTAAGAGTGTTTTCTCATAAAAACACAGGGGGCTCAACACAGTTTGTATTTGCACTACAATTCATGTATAGGCCACCCATAATAGGTGAGTAACCTCATCCAATCATAAGGATATCAACTCGATGTGTATGTGCACTAACCCATATGTCTCTATAACCCATGGAATGAGGGTAACCAAATCTAACAACATAGACACACACACATTCTGTAGAGACCCTATGCTTGACTTACATGGACATTAAATTACTTTATCTAAATACTTAATAAATAACAGATACAGACACACAAGGACCGTAATAGTTTAGTGTCTTTGGAAACTTGGAACGTAATCTTCTAATCGTGGTGAAAGATCTTCAACATCTCCCATAAAGATCTTTCCCTTTTTTTCATACCTAAAACCTTTCTTTATATAATGGGGACAAGAAAACATAAAAAGGGTGAGCTCAAATGCTCAGTAAGGGTAAGCATGGATAAAATAAAACACACCATATACATTTTAACTTAAAAACATGAACATAATGTTTAAACATCAAAAGCTTGAGAAATGACATAAAACATGGAAGTACGTAAGGCATAGATAATAAAGAAACATTAAGAATGAAAAAATAGAATGGAATTAAAACATGTAATTGTGGAATCCATTAATCACATGTAATGATTTCCATAGTAGCCAAGGCATTGCTGCCAAGACTATCTTAGTGGACAAAGTCCCTTTCTAAATTGAGTTCACTCCTCGTTTCAGTCCTGTTTTACTAAACTGGTTTAACCTGCCATTCCAACCATGTCTATCTCATGAGATATAAATCTTTTTCCAATGCATTTGAGAGAGATATAGGTCCCACCCATCTCATAGTGAAATCATTCTTACTTGTGCCACAAAATAAACTTAAAACATTCATCATAACCCAAAGAATAAAATGGGTTTCATAAACATCATCCCATCATCACATAATCCATATAAAACAAATGGAAATTTCATCATAAGGAAATTGAAACCATGTGTATCATAGAGACATTATACTTGAAACATACACATATGAAATAATTTCATCTTAGATAGAAAATGGTTTTGATAAAACACTTGAAATTAATTCTTGAGGAAAATATCATTTCTTCTTCGAAATCAATTTTCATTTCACAAAACATCATGCAATTTTAAAAGAAAAGGATTTTGTTGAAAATAGTCATGAAATCTTTTGTAGGAAGATTCATGAAAATAAGGATTTATAAAACTGTAAAAATCCTTTCATGCCGTATAAGTTAAAAAACAACATTTTTCTCGTACTTTTGCCGGAAAAGTCAAAAAGTACCTCGTAAAAGAAAGATTTCATACTTACCATGTAGTAAAAGTCAAAAAAGGGTAAAAATTACATGAAATAATTTTTAGGAAACATGGACATGTATGAGAACAATAAACCCAGTAAATACTTACAAATAAACAATCTCAGATAAGAATGGGATTGGAATAATTATACCTTACCTTATGTCCGATATTCTTTTTACGTATCCGAACCTCCTGTATAATGATTTAAATAATGTTATTGACTAATTATAGAATAATATTAATTTTTATGATATCATATATGGTTCACTTATGACTTTATATTACACGTTCATTTGTAAATTCCATGTTAAAGAGTGTTTTGGGTGAAATCGTTTCATTTGTCGTTCGTGTTTTGACTTGTAATTATTCATATGATTACTTAGATCATGATTAAATAATTCCAGAATATGAAACATGATTTATATATAATATATATTCAGAATATACATATATATAATAGATCTATAAAAGGAAAGAAATACACCGTTCATGGAGACGGTAGGTCGTACGTACGCATGAACCCTGTTTTCATTTCCTTATTGAGTTGAATGGAATTAAGTAGATGACATACATATATAAATAAATCCAGTAGCTTTATAATGTCATATATTTCATTATTATTTTTTATATATACTTTATAATCATTCTCAAATGGTTAACATGGAGAATGAATCTCATCGCGTCGTGGAGACGGTAGTTCGTACGTACGCACGAGCGATGATATCGTTTCCATAATTATTGAATTGAATTGGAGTGGATGATAAAATATATCAGAATAAGTATGATGTTATAATAACTATGTATAGTTATTGTTTACACCATTATACCCATCCATGTAAGGTGTTGGTGGAAAAACAGATTAAACTACGTCGTGGAGACGGTATTCTGTACGTACGCACGCGCGGTGATTTTGTTTTCCGTAGGATGGATAGAAGGTGAAATGGGGTTGTTTCATATTTTTAATAACAAATCAGTATATTAGTGATACTGATGTTATTAATTTATAAAGAAACAACTAAAGAAGATGAAGTTGAAGAAGAAAGAAGCTTGAAAGAACCGGGAGAAGAAATTACCTCTTCTTCGATACGCCTCTTTGAAACCTCCTCTTAGGGCACTAAGATTGGTATTTAAAGTAGACCATAATCTCTAGGATGTTTCTAGGGAAGTGGAGAAGATAATTTTTCAGGGGTTGGATGAGCTTGAAGGCTCAAATTGGTGTGAGGAGGAGAGGGAGGAGGTGCCATTTTATAAGGGTGGAGAGGGGAACCTTTGGAATTCTTGAAAATATTAATTTATAATAAATCTAACCCCACATAAAAACCTCCAAATATGACAAATATTCGAATATTATATGATATGGGGTTGTAATCTCATCAACCAATAAAATTTTGACATGTTAGGAAATTATTGTAAACATTATCAACTTGATTTATCCTTACTAAATCATTTTAATTTTATTTGTGGTAATAACATTCTAAATTTTAATTTATAACACAAAATTACTTATTTGTTGTGAATTGACCATAATTGGATATATTATAACATTTTATACCATTTAAATGTAAATTTATAATTTTTAAATATTTTTGTGATTTTAAACAATTTTATAATATTTTATTTTTATAAAAAAACAATAGTGTCAATTTTGACACTATTCATTTGTTTGAATTTAAATAAAATATATACAGAAGATATGTTCAAAATAAAAGCTTTAATAGATTCATAAAAGGTAATATGTGTCTAGAAAATTAGTTTAGAACATTAAATAGTTCATATATTATTTATGTTATTATTTTTAAAACTATTTATTTGGTTTATCTCTTAATAAAATAATTACTAAAATATTTTAATATAATTATTTAATATACTTCTTTGTTGCCTAAAAATTAAAAATAAAATCCTATTATGAATATAATAATATTAACTTTCACAATAATACTTTTACTCGAATTTATAATCTTAAAAATAACAATAGTTAAATTGTTATTTTTATTAAATTATGAAGGTGACAACTTTGGCATCATTTAAAATAAAATAATATAAGTGTCATAATCATCGTAATAAGTATCTAAATGGTCCCAAATTCGGCCAGTGGATGATTAGAGTTTATATATACACTAATAATAAGTTTTTTTTAGATTTTTGGGCCTTTTGATATGTATTAATATTTTAATAAAAACTATATTATTGATTTTTCACTAAATAAATAATTTCTTGCATCATTAATGTATCACCATTAATGACAATTATTTAATCCCTAAAAATTATAAATAAATTATAATTATGTATATAATTTTATTAGCTTTCTGGAGACTATTCATGTTTGATGTTTTATGATGTTTATCACTAAATTAAAATTATTATGCTTATAATATTTAAGAGAGTGATATGTTGTCACTTTCATTGGTTTTAATAATAATTAAATTATTTTCATGGTTAAAAGACCATAAAATGAATCTAATCAGACCCTTAGGTTATATGGGTCTACTTCAAGCCATAAAATAGAATTTTGGAATGTGTTAGGGTAATTTTATAATATTATATTTATCCTCAATTACCTGATTTACCTATAACTACGGTAAATAAAATTTACCGTAGTTACTATTAATAATTCCCAAAAATAAAAAGTAGCCTATTAACATCATTTGGACCCACTGATTCCAAATATGTAATCAATTTTTTCAAATTCAATACAAATAAGTTGCAGAAATTAAATTAAAATTAATCCTGTTGTCGAATGAAAACGGGTTTTTGTTTAAAACATTGCAAAAGATTGAATTGATTTAACCTACGAATTCAATGTAAAATCAATGCTAATGACATAAATTATATTAAATGGTAAAAATATATTCTATTTATACTTTAAAACCATTCAATATTATAATTTAACCATATAAATTATTTTGATGAAAAAAGTTGTTTTTAACTAAAATATAGAGTGTTTTTACAATTCATATGAAAGTTACAAGAATAATATGAAAATTTTATCCAAAGTAAATTTTTATTTCATGATCCCAAAGAAGAATTTTATTTTGTCAAATTGAACTTATAAACATGTTAAAAACTATATTTAAAGTGGGTGCTCCATAAAAAGGCGGCAAAATAGCATTTTTTGAAAAATATTTATTTTATCCGAAAAATTTATTTTGTTCTTATACCATGTTCTATAAAATGTGTAAGATGAACAATAATGTTATAAAATTCAAGATTTAGTTAATAATATTCATAACGGATAGTTCATAATAATATTATAATAATATATCATTGTTTAGTAAAACCCGGTATTGCGTACAACACACACTATCAAGGAAGGTCGCGATTGCGTGTAATGCAAGCCAAGTCAGGGTTGCGTGTTGTGAAAGAATCCTTCGTTGTTTCGTATAACAGAATCCAACCACATTTCATTTATACATTGAATATATATATATATATATATATATACTCAATGTTGCGTAGAATTACTATTATCAAAATTGTGTGTAACACGATCGAAGAATAGTGTTGCGTATACTGCAAACTAATATGGTGTTGCGTATAGCGCAAGGTAATCTTGGTGCAGCATACAACACAAGAAATTTAATGAAATTAAAAGAATATTTTTCATAAACCCTCGGGGTGTTACATTCTACCCCCCTTTAAATGAATTTCTCCCTCAAAATTCGTCGAGGTTATAAATGGTTTACAACACGAAAGTTTGTTTATTAGAAACCCACATCGTAAAAAGAAATACCAAAACATGGCTTTAAAAACTAAAGTATGAAATGTAATGGTTACCCAAATTAACTCATCACTGGGTTTCCACGTAGGAGGACATAGGTGAAAATGTGGATATGGAAGAAAATTCTAACCATCAAGTTCTGATGGAGAGTGGTAGAGAACATGGCTATGAAAAATCCAACAATCACAAAGCTATTGATTTGTGATGATCTAAGGTAGCATCTGATTCATCAGATATAAGGGAACTATGACAACATTTTTGGTTTTCAAGATCATTTCCCTGAACTTGATGAATTAAAAGAAATACTTGAATGATTTTGGTACAATCTCACTGTTGTTTGTGAATTGAACAATTTCCACTTCATCCATTAATGAAATGATGTTGAATTTGTTATTCGTGATGTATTATCAGATCATGTGATAAAATGATGGGTCATTCCATCTCTTTCAAAAAAAAGGTTATCAAATGTTATAAGTCCATCTTATGGTTATATTAATAGTATATGGTTCCAAAAATAAACTTATACATCATATATCATACCGCTTAATAAAATAAAACTAGTTTCTACTAACTAGGGACTTCCTGCAGGACAGTGGTAGGCGATAAAGGCCAGTCGCACTTCGGTTGTGGGTTCGATTCCCACATCCTTGTCCGAAGTGATGGGCTGTCGCATGTCCTGCAGGTTTTCCTTTTTCTAAAACTACATTACTATATCATCCCATCAATAATATCGAAAAAAGGTTCTATCCTTAAACAATACTAACTTATGTCAACATAATCCATTCCAATCTTTAGGCTTATCCATAATATTGTAGTCCATTGTCATATTATAGTGAAAACGATTACCAGAGATTTCATATCAGAAGCATGTTAATACCATCGTTGATCCCCATATATCATAATATATTTCTTGTTGGTCACATTACAAACGTTCGAAGGCCTTAATCATGTATTCTCTTGAAAAATGAATACCCATTGAACCTTAGTGAAAACATGAATGCAGTTAAAAGTTAACACTTTCCACATATCAAAATCCTAAAAATTAGATATACTCAAACCATGATATCACTTAGTCCTTATATCAATCATAAGCTCATGAATACAATCAAACATCTCATTATCTTCTTATTCCTTCATTATGCGCATATCATCTACTTTAAAAAATATCTGAATAACATTCCATGGTTACTGGTACCATTCAATATATAATTTCAAATACTTTTAGAAAAAACAATAGTTTAACAATCCTTATATGATTCTTTATTCCATAGTACCATTAAATATACAACATAACTCTCGATAAACATACAATCATTCCACTACCTTCTAAAACAACCGACTGAGCTTCAACACTTCATTCAGCTCATATATCATTTTTAGTCTCCTCATCATCATCCACATAAATACTACCCATATGACCATGCTGATTCTCTTCAGGAGATTTTCCATTAGGGAATTGGTTTTCATAATGCCTGTACATTCCACATTTAAAACATCTAATCATTGTTGACGTCGTAGAAATACCATTATCCTTGTCCATGGTGTTAACTGAACCTTTTCATTTGCACTTACTGGCTTTGTAACCTTCTTTTCCACACCCAAAGAATCATCTAGTTCCTTTGAAACAATCTCCCTAATTCCTCTTCCCACATGATTTACATGAGGGAAATTGAACTTTCTTTCCTCTATGATCATCATGAAACTCCATCATTCTCTTATTATCTGAGTCAAGAAACTTACCAAAGTTGAGATTATTGATAATATTGTGAGATTGCTGATTAGGCATAATAACAATTTTTGGACTTCCAGATCCCGTTTCAATTGGTTTATCATGAAGAAAATCATTCCATTGTCCGTCATATCCTCCATTATCATGAATCTTCCTATTTCCAGCCATTTTCTAAAACCCAAAAAGAATAGTGTGAGAGGCAAAAATCCTGATAGGGAAAACAACATAGTAAAGGTGGAGCACCCTCAATATCAAACATCTTAGGTTAAATTCTAAGATTTTTACCATAGTTCTAGGACTATATCCTATACTTATTCTTATCCATAGGTACATCCCTAGACATACCTTAGAAATATCTCTAGGGATCTCACTAACGTTTTCGCATCCTAGTTTCCAAAGGATGACTAAACCTTTCCTCTGATACCAACTGTAGAGACCCTAAGCTTGACGTACATGGACATTACATTACATTAGTGGAATACTTAATACATAAAAAAAACAGACACACAAGGACCGTAATAGTTTAGTGTCTTTGGAAACTTGGAATGTAATCTTCTAATCGTGGTGAAAGATCTTCAACATCTCCCATAAAGATCTTTCCCTTTTTTTCTTACCTAAAACCTTTCTTTATATCCTGGGGAAAAGAAAACACAAAAAGGGTGAGCTGAAATTCTCAGTAAGGGTAAGCATTGATAAAATAAAACACACCATATACATTTTAACTTAAAAACATGAACATAATATTTAATCATCAAAAGCTTGAGAAATGACATAAAACATGAAAGTACGTAAGGCATAGATCATAAAGAAACATTAAGAATGAAAAAATAGCATGGGAATAAAACATGTAATTGTGGAATCCATTAATCACATGTAATGATTTCCATAGTAGCCAAGGCATTGCTGCCAAGACCATCTTAGTGGACAAAGTCCCTTTCTGAATCGAGTTCACTCCTCGTTTCAGTGCTGTTTTACTGAACCGATTTAACATTCCATTCCAGCCATGTCTATCTCATGAGATATAAATCTTTACCCAATGCATTAGAGGGAGATATTGGTCCCACCCATCTCATTGTGAAATCATTCTTACTTGTGCCACAAAATAAACTTAAAACATCCATCATAACCCAAAGAATAAAATGGGTTTCATAAACATCATCCCATCATCACATAATCCATATAAAACAAATGGATATTTCATCATAATAAAATTGAAACCATGTGTATTGTAGAGACATTATACTTGAAACATACACATATGAAATAATGTCATCTTAGATAGAAAATGGTTTTGAAAAAACACTTGAAATTAATTCTTGAGGAAAATATCCTTTCTTCTTCAAAATCAATTTTCTTTTCACAAAACATCATGCAATTTTAAAATAAAAGGATTTTGTTGAAAATAGTCATGAAATATTTTGTAGGAAGCTTCATGAAAAGAAGTCTTTATAAAACTATAAATATCCTTTCAGGCCGTATAAGTTAAAAAACAACATTCTTCTCGTACTTTTGCCAGAAAAGTCAAAAAGTACCTCGTAAAAGAAAGATTCCATACATAACATGTAGTAAAAGTCAAAAATGGGTAAAAATGACATGAAACCATTTTTAGGACACATGGACATGGATGAGAACAATAACCCCAGTAAATACTTATGAATAAACAATCTCGGATAAGAATTAGATTGGAATAATTATCCCTTACCTTATGTCCGATATGATTCGTACGTATCCGAACCTCTTGTATAATGATTTCAATAATTTTATTGACTTATTAAAGAATAATATTAATTGTTATGATATCATATATGGTTCACTTATGACTTTATATTACCCGTTCATTTGTAAATTCCATGTTAAAGAGCGTTTTGGGTAAAATTGTTTCATTTGTCGTCCGTGTTTTGACTTGTAATTATTCATATGATTACTTAGATCACGATTACATAATTCCAGAATATAAAACATGATTTATATATAATTTATATTCAGAATATACATATATATAATAGATCTATAAATGGAAGGAAATACACCGTTCATGGAGACGGTAGGTCGTACGTACGCATGAACGCTGTTTTCATTTCCTTATAGAGTTGAATGGAATTAAGTAGATGAAAAACATATATACATAAATACAGTAGCTTTATAATGTCATATATTTCATTATTATTACTTATATATACTTTATAATCATTCTTAAATGGTTAACATGGAGAATGAATCTCATCGCGTCCTGGAGACGGTAGTCCGTACGTACGCACGAGCGATGATATCTTTTCCATAATTATTGAATTGAATTGGAGTGGATGATAAAATATTTCAAAATCAGTATGATTTTATAATAACTATGTATAGTTATTCTTTACAAAATTATACCCATCCATGTAAGGTGTTGGTGGAAAAATAGATTACACCACGGCATGGAGACGGTATTTCGTACGTACGCACACGCGGTGATTTTGTTTTCCGTAGGATGGATAGAAGGTGAAATGGGGTTGTTTCAAATTTTTAATAACAAATCAGTATATTAGTGATACTGATGTTATTACTTTATAATGAAACAACAAAAGAGGAATAAGCTGAAGAAGAAAGAAGCTTGAAAGAATCGGGAGAAGAAATTACCTCTTCTTCGATACGCCTCGTTGAAACGTCCTCTTAGGGCATTGAGATTGGTCTTTAAAGTAGACCAGAATCTCTAGGATGTTTCTAGGGAAGTGGAGAAGATAATTTTCCAGGGGTAGGCCCACCTTTAATGCTCAAATTGGTGTGAGGAGGAGAGGGAGGAGGTGCCCTTTTATAAGGGTGGAGAGGGGCACCTTTGGAATTCTTAAAAATATTAATTTATAATAAATCTAACCCCACATGAAAACCTCCAAAAATGACTCATATTCGAAGATTAGATTATCTAGGGTTGTAATATCATCAACCAATACAATTTTGACATGTTAGGAAATTATTTTAAACCTTATCAACTTGATTTATCCTTACTAAATCAATTTAATTTTATTTGTGGTAATAACATTCTAAATTTTAATTTATCACACAAAATTACTTATTTGTTGTGAATTGTCCATAATTGGATACTTTATAATATTTTAAACCATATATATGAAACTTTATAATTTTTAAATATTTTTGTGACTTTTAAAAAATATTATAATATTTTATTTTTATAAAATAACAATAGTGTGAATTTTGACACTATTCATTTGTTTGAATTTAAATAAAATATATACAGAAGATATGTTCCAAATAAAAGCTTTAATAGATTTATAAAAGGTAATAAGTATCTAGAAAATTAGTGGATCACATTAAATAGGTCATATATTATTTATTTTATTATTTTTAAAACCATTTATATGGTTTATCTCTTAATAAAATAATTACTACAACATTTTAATATAATTATTTAATACACTTATTTGTTGCCTAAAAATTAAAAATAAAATACTATTATGAAGATAATAATATTAAATTTCACAATAATACTTTTACTTGAATTTATCATCTTAAAAATCACAATAGTTAAATTGTTATATTTATTAAATTATGAAGGTGACAACTTTGTCATCATTTAAAATAAAATTTTATAAGTGTCATAATAATCTTAATAAGTATCCAAATGGTCCCAAATTAGGAAAGTGGATGATTAGGGTTTATATATACACAAATAATATGTTTTGTTCAGATTTTTGGGCCTTTTGATATGTATTAATATTTCAATAAAAACTATATTATTGATTTTTCACTAAATAAATAATTTCTGCATCATTAATGTATCACCATTAATGAAAATTATTAAATCCCTAAAAATTATAAATAAATTATCATTATGTAGATAAGTTTATTAGAATTCTGGAAACTATTAATATTTGAAGTTTTATGATGTTTATCACTAAATTTAAATTATTATACTTATAAGATTTAAGAGAGTGATATGTTGTCACTTTCTTTGGTTTTAATAATAATTAAATTATTTTCATGGTCAAAAGTCCATAAAATGAATCTAATCCGACCCTTAGGTTATATGGTTATACTTTTAGCCATCCAATAGAATTTTGGAATGTTTTAGGGTAATTTTATAATATTATATTTATCCTTAATTACCCGATTTACCTTTAACTATGGTAAATAAAATTTACCGTAGTTACTATTCATAATTCCCAAAAATAAAAAGTAGCCTATTAACATAATTTATACCCACTGATTCCAAATATGGAATCAATGTTTTCACATTCAATACACAGAAGTTTCAGAAATTAAATTTAAATTAATCCCGTTGTCGAATGAAAACGGGTTTTTGTTTAAAACATTGCAAAAGATTGAATTGATTTAACCTACGAATTCAATGTAAAATCAATGATAATGACATAAATTTTATTAAATGGTAAAAATATGTTAGATTTATACTTTAAAGCCATTCAATATTATAATTTAACCATATAAATTATTGCGATGAAAAAATTTGTTTTTAACTAAAATATAGCATGTTTTTACAATTCATATGAAAGTTACCAGAATAATATGAAAATTTTATCCAAAGTAAATTTTTATTTCTTGATTCCAATGAAGAATTTTATTTTGTCAAATTGAACTTATAAACATGTCAAAAACTATATTTAAAGTGGGTGTGCCATCAAAACGCGGCAAAACTGCATTTTTTGAAAAATATTTATTTTACCCGAAAAATTTATTTTGTTCTTATACCATGTTCTATAAAATGTGTAAGATGAATAGTAATGTTATACAATTCATGATTTAGTTAATACTATTCATAATGGCTAGTTCATAATAATATTATAATAATATATCGTTGTTTAGTAAAACCCGGTATTGCGTACAACACACGCTATCGAGGAAGGTCGCGATTGTGTGTAATGCAAGCCAAGTCAGGGTTACGTGTTGTGAAAGAATCCTTCGTTGTTTCATATAACAGAATCCAACCATATTTTATTTATACATTGAATATATATATATATATATACACAATGTTTCATAGAATAACTATTATCAAAATTGTGTGTAACACGATCCAAGAATAGTGTTGTATATACTGCAAGCTAATACGGTGTTGCGTATAGCGCAAGGTAATCTTGGTGTAGCATACAAAACAAGACATTTAATGAAATTAAAAGAATATTTTTCATAAAATCTCGGGGTGTTACACATTCATATATATATATATATATAGTAAAATAAATACATAAGAGGGAGAATGAGGATCTCCATCTCACATCACATCTCATGAAAAGAGTCACCATCTATTCATGAAATCCATGAGTGATTCACAACATCTCATTTTTCCGCCTAGAAGTAACTATCTGGACACCCACACATTAACACTATACCACACGATTGATGGGGAACAATTTCCTAGTAAAGGAACCATGACATAGTGAGTCGTTGGGGTTCCGCTATATAGGTTAAAGAACCATGCTGTATTGAGATAGGGGGTTCCACTCTAGTGTCATGAGGACTGACACCCTACCAAATAAGGGGTTCCACTAAATAAATAGTGGAACCAATCCAAACATTATGTGAGGGGGTGGGGGGTGGGGGTTCCGATCTATAGGTTAGGGACCCATCATATTGTCTTTCCATTATATATTATTGTTTGGATACTTTCCTAGACATATGTGACATGCATCTTTTATATATGTGCTCTAGTTGTTATTTACTTTCAGGCTTCTGCTATTTACTTATTGTATGGTATTTTTCTTCTAATACTGTTTATTATTTGTTATTCCACTGTGCATGGTCAACTAATTAATGCATTGATTCCCAAAAATCACACCCAAGGCCCTCTCTACTAGTTAGTAGGCTCTTGAGTTTAAGGAAATGAGATCGGAGTCATGTGACCAACTGTGTACAGGGAACCTTTGGGCGACACCCGGAACCAGGACGTTACAAAGTGGTATTAGAGGAGGATATTTTCTACTTTGTATTACTATTTTGAGCCTATAGATAGGGATATGATGAAACAGTTAGTTGGTAATAAGTTGTTCCTGATAGGTGGTAACCTGTGTATAGGGAAAATCCAATTTACCTTGATTATTGTTATTTTTTTGGTTTTCCAATTGTTAGAGATGATTTGATTTCACCATTGGGTGATTCAAATGATTTGTACTATTATTTTTGCTATTATTATGGTTTTATTTCTATTGAAACCCAATGTGATGATGGTATTACATCTCATGCATCATATAGAAACATACTAGAGATCACATTTCATGCATTTTGTTATGCCTTTTAGGATTCATTATATATTTCATGATGTTGTGATAGATGTTGTGCTAGATATGCATGAAGCTTTGATAGATGTCATGATATAATGATTTCTCTTTTGATAGGGTATTGGAAAATTTAAAATTTTATTTTAATGGGCACCGATATTTGGTCCGTAAGGTGTTATGGGACCTCATGGATCAGAATTTGGTGGATCATATGATTGGTTTCACTATTATACCTTGTGATATACATGAATATGATGCCAGGATTTGAATCATGGATAGTATTGCCCCCCCTATAGATCATAATTTGGAACATAAATTCTTGTTTTAGTGTTTTTATGTAGTTACAGAGTAGTTTCAGAGGCTTACTATCTAGAAAACCATGTATACATGACTTGTGAAGGTGAATATAGGCTATGTATCCTTATTTTTGGGAAGAAAATGTTTTTCCTAAGTACATGTCATGTAATTTTTCTATATGACATGTAGATGATGACTATGTGACCAATCATGTGGGCAGAGAAATATTTTGGAAGAATATTTTCGTGAAAATTCCATGTACTAAGATTACACACCGTGTTTTGGTGATTCGTGTATCCAAACATGTGACCAATGACACAAGTTGTTAAAATCCTTCTAGTACACATCCTTTATGGAATATACACGACATGTAGTGTTGTTCTAAGTGAACCATGTAGTTATATACATGTATAAGTACTTGGGAAGAAGATAACATTCAAGTACATGTCGTGTCACAAGGAGAACACACCATGTGTACAAGGTGTTATATGACCATGGTTGGAAGATTTACACGCCCATGTAAAGGCTTGAGGGACACATTCCTTGTAGAGTGAATACATTCCATGTAACCCTATTTTTGAAAACATGAATGATCTTTTCTTCTCTGTTTCATTTTTCACTTCTACGTTTTTGTTTCCTTAATATTGTTCTAAGGTGTGCACTTGACCTTGCAGATTTGTTCCACCTAGGCATCCTCCGGTTGTACTTGTAGTTTTTGGTGATAATTAGAAAACAAAAATGGTTTACCAAGGACTACCAAAATATCCTCCCATAGTTTCATTCATGTCACCAACCATCATTCCGGATATACTTGGCAATTCATAGTTATGAGAAGGAATCATGAGGATGATGTTGACATTCTAGGGAGCACTGCATCCTGCCACATCTATAGCAGAATTGATGTGGGTTTTTTAGCACCAGAATCCTCTCACCTTCTTAGGGGAGGGCAGAACTCAGATTGGAGAGTCATGGTTGGAATCCATGTAGTCTATCTTTGAGCATCTCGAGATGCCTATATAGAAGAGGGTTAAGCTTCTACGTTCATTCTACGTGATTCCACCAAGAGATTCTGGGATTTAATATCACAGGTGGGATGACAGCGCATTATGGTTTGGAATGAGTTCCAGCATACCGTCTACGACTACTTCTACTCAAGGACCTTGAGGGCCAAACAAGCATGAGAGTTCATAATTTTGGAGAAGGTAACACTCTCAGTCATGTAGTATCCTTCTCTCTTCATAGAACTACAATTCTTCACACCCATTCTAGGGTGTGATGAGTTATTTTTGGAAAGGATTTTTGAGTATGGTCTTTGGAATGACATCTGATATCTGGTGAAAATCTTCCATTTGACTTATATATCTTCATTAGTCAACTAGGCTCTGATCACTAAGAGCAACCTGAGGGATTCTGGAGCTGTAGGCTAGGGCGGTTCAACATCCATAGTTGGTACCCTTCCGATTGATAGTAGGAAGCGCCATATGGAATCTACGTGTGGAGATCCAAGTAGGAGGTATTTTTCTTCCGGTATCTAGGTGGTGTGATACCTGCATAGGAAGGGAGGACATAAGATACCTTAGTGACTGAGAGACCCAATTGGGGACAATATTGCAGTAAAATTGGACATCTATAGAGTTTCTAAAATTCCCTCCTTCTAACATCTACTATGGGAGGATCTATTTATAATCCTTGTACTAGAGAAGGAACACCAGCTCCACATCAGACTGGGGGCTGTAGTTCTTCCGGACGTTCAGGATGAGGTGGAATTCATGGCCTTAGTGGTCAGACAAAGGGTATTTGATAGCCACAGGGTGGATCAGCTCATGGATCTCAGATAGCTTCACAGGGCCGCGTCACATTTCAGCCTTTTGCGCTGGAGAAAATCTAGTTGAAGTAGGATCCCAGCCCCTCTATGGTCAGGGGTATGATTTCAGTTTCCTCAATTTTAGATTCCATTCTTTTCAATAAAGGTGCATTCCATAGCTTTATATTTTGGCATGTTGTGGAGAGCCATGGGATATGTATCTTTACTTCTACTGATATCATGAATCCAGACACTCTGTTGGAGATTATAATGGCTGGTAAATGTCAGTTCAAGGAATACCCAATTGAGGATGGTGGATGTCACTTCTTATAAGAGAATTATGTCTTAGAGATGATGGGCTATGAAGTCATTCTCAGAATGGACTGGTTAGTTCCCTTCTATTCTATTGTCGAATGCTATCACCATAGGGTGAGTTTCACGTCACTATATGGCAGATTGTTTCTATATAAGGGAGAATGGGATGTCAAGGTGAGTAGAGCTGGACTTGAGAATCAAAGGTTGGGAGGTATTACAGCCCATATTTATAGTATCTAACTTGATGACTAGGGGATTACCCAAAAGGATTTACCTTTAGTGGTTGATCTTTTTATTGATGTTTTTTAGATGATTCTTCAGGATTCCCTCTGGATTGAGAGGTAGAATTTTCAATTTAGCTTGTTCCTGGGGTAGCACTGGTGTCCATTAATCCTTATAGAATGGCTACAAAAGAGCTGTAGAAGCTCAAGAAGTAGTTAGAGGAGCTGTAGGTGAAGAGTTTTATCTGAACCAATACTTCTCTTTAGGGTTTTCCTATCTTGTTTTCATAGAATGTGGACGTTACCCTCAGACTTTGCATGGATTATCGAAATGTAAACTAGTTGACGGTAAATAATGGATATCCCTTATCGAGAATTGATGTTCTCTCTGATCAACTTTGAGGAGCCTGAGTGTTCTCGAAGATTGACTTGAGATACCATTTTCATCAGTTTCACGTTAGTCCATGAAATATTCTTATTACAGTCTTTCAGAGTAGTTATGGTCTATGTGAGTATGTGGTTTTGTCGTTCGGTCTCACAAACACACTAGGAGTTATTATGTCACTGATGAACTGTGTGTTCCATTAATACGTGGACTCTTTTGTGGTGGTTTTATGGGTGATATATTGGTTTACTCTCACAGTCTACATGACCATGTAATCCATATTAAGATTGTTTTGATTACACTAAGAGAGAATCATTTATAAGTTAAGAATTCAAAATAACACTTTTGAATGGACCTGATTCACTTCATGGTTCATGTTAACTCAGAGATAGAAGTATTTGTAGATCCAAATAATGTGAGAGAAATAGATTCCTTGGAACAGATGAAGAACATCTTGGAAATATGGACCATTCTCAGGGCTAGATGGTTACTACATATGTTTTATACAAGGATTTTCACACTTAGTAGTTCCTATGACAAGATTGACTAAGAAGGGTGTGAAGTACTCATGGTAATCATTTTGGGAGTCATCCTTCTAGGAACATAACGGGAGGTTGAATTTAGCACCGATAGTGACTTTTCTAGTGCCAGGGAAGAGATATACTATTTACTCTGATGCATCGGGTATCTGGCTGGGATCAGTGCCTATGCATGGGGAAGGAGTCGTTGTATATGGGTATACGTATTAGAGTCCATATAAGAGAAATTACTAGATGCATGATCTTTACTTTGATACAGTTTACCACGATTTATGTTATTGGAGACATTATCTTTTGGGAGAGCATTTTATGGTGTTAACTGACAACAGAATTCTGAAGTTTATCTTTACCTAGAGTGACCTGAATTTGAGACAAGGAAGGTGGGTTGAGTACCTTAAGTCTTTTTACATTGTGAATTCCTATAACCCTTGGAAGGGAATTGCAATGGTTGATGCATGGAGAAGTAGGACTATGATATAGGCTGTTCATGAGGCCAACAGTGATTGACAGCTTATGGCTCTATTCGCTGAGAAGCATTTGGAGGTGCATAAGAAACAGGGGAATATGTTTCTTTCTTCTATTGTTGTTACCTCTAATCTACATGATTGAGTTAGAATATGGTAGTTATCAGATTCTAAAGGCCCCATCTTATGGGAGGGTGTTCTATGAGATGAAGCTACTCTAGTGTGGACTCTAGGCGAGGATGATATATTATGTTTTGATGGACACATATGTGTGTCAGTAGATATACATCAGGAGATGATGCAAAACATTTATTCTTATGCTTGGACAGTTCATCCTGGTGTGAGAAGGGTGTATCAAGATTTTCATTGTCAGTATTGGTGGCCAGGTATCAAGATGGATGTTGCTGGTTTTGTTATGTGATTTCCCACCTGACAGTAGGTGAAGGTGGAGCACCAATGACCAGTAGGGATTCTACACAAGCTTCCCATTCCTGAGTGGAAGTGGAATGATGTTGTGATGGATTCCATGACAGGTTTACCAAGGTCACCTCGATGGAATGATGCAGTTTGGGTTGTAATTGATAGACTCACAAAGGTTGGACACTTCTTACCGATCAAGGAGACCTCCACTATTGACGAGCTTGGAAGGCTGTACAGCCGGGAGACTGTAAGGTTGCCTGGGATTCTGTGATCTGTTGTTTTAGATAGAGATGCCAATTTTACTTCACGTTCCTAGAAAGGGATTCAGATTTCTTTGCATACATATGTACTTCTAAGTACAACCTTACATCCCCAGATAGATTTCCAATCGGAGCACACGATTCAGGTGCTGGAGGACATGGTTCGTTCATGCATCCAAGATTTTGGAGGTTCTTGGGAGAAACAAATACCTTTGGTGGACTTTTCCTACAATTAAAATTTTTAAGTGACAATTCAGATGGAACCATATAAGTCATTTTAGGGTAGTCCATTTTGATCAGCCCTATGTTGGCTTGAGGTAGGAGAGGCAGCTATGCTGGGACCTCATCTTTCCCTGGAGACCATAGAGAAGGTGGAGTTGATTTTGAAGATGATAGCTACTGCACAGTCACGACAGATGTCTTATGCTGATCTACAGAGATGGACTAGGGAGTTTGAGGTTGAATATCTATTTTTCATGCATGTCACACTGAGGGTGGGACATAAGATGATTAGGAAATAGGGAAATCTTTCACTGAGATACGTCAGGTCAATTGAGGGTTTGGAGAGAGTCAGGCCGGTTTCCTATCGGTTGTAGTTACCATAGAGGTAACAGGATATGCACAACGTCTTGAATGTTTCTCAGCTATGACTTTAATTCTCATACCCATAACAAGTTTTTCAACCCGAGGAGGTTGTATTGGAGGTGGCTGCATCATCCTAGGAGAATCCAATTAGAATAGTTGATCGATGTATGAAGGTTCTATGTGGCCGGTCTATTTCTCTACTACTGGTGTTGTGGAAGCATTACCAAGTGCAGGATGAGACTTGGGGGGGGGGGTAGACCGATGTGCGATCATAGTGGATGGAGTTGTTCGATGATTCTTAATCTCAACATTGTTAGGGAAATTTTGGGATGGCTTTCTTCATGGGGGGATGTTTCTAAGAACATGGATCTTTGTTTCAGGTATGAATCTTGATTTTGGGTGTTTTTGAGAAGAAGTGGAGAATTTGGAAATTTTTTAAGTACACGTTGTGTACTTCGAAGTACACAACGTGTACCCGCTTATCACATAAGACCGCGTTTTGGGTGGGTAATGACCAAGACATGGTCGTGTGGGGTGACGTGGTAGACCGCTAATGTTGGGGGGTGGTTGAGGCAAATAAAAGACTTGTTTGTTAACAACACACACCATTTACTTTTTCTTGTAATTGAGCAATCAAATGGTTGTCACATCTAATCCCCAGAAACGTCTTCTTTTGGACATACCTCGCGAGGGAGAATCCGAAATCAGTAATTATTATTTGTGCCACCAACATATCCTTCTTTATCCAAATCAAACCCCATCGGTTGTGTTGAAATCCCACCGGCTAGTTCTTCCTTCTTTTAGAGCCTCTCCTCTTAATCCCTTCTCTCTCTCTCTCTCTCTCTCTCTCTCTTTCTCTCGAGTTATTCATGGTTGAGAGTTTTTTTGACATTTCTATATATCTACATCATTATAGAAAAATTCAAGGGATGATATTCAATATTTTTCTTCGTAAAATGTCGAGGTAGGTGGTTTGTTTCCTTTAGTTGTTTTTTTTTTGAGTTTAATATGCCAAAGTACCGATTAGCCATGTTTCAGGTATTTTGATATTATAAAATTTAATATTTTTTTATCTTCTTTAGATTATGTGTTGGATTAAGGGTTTATTATGGCGGTATTCTATGAAAATTCATGTTTATGAAACACCCCATGGATGTGTTTCCCTTATATTAAGGTTTAGGGTCGTTTTTTCTAGGTTACCTATGAGGCAGACTTTGTTTCCTTGCCTTTCTTGATAGGATGGAACTAATTTCCTATTTCTTCTTGTTAAATGCATGTGATATGCATTGGAATTGATTATCCATGCAGTAGTTAATATTACTTTGGGCAGATTGATATCAGTTATTCATGATTGAATTGCACGTAACTGTGAGAACATGGTCTAGTTATACTACAGGGGAATTGACATTGAGGGATTCCTCAGAGTTTCTGTCATATTTCATGCTAAGAGACCACATGGGGGATTGACGGTGCGTGCTCCCTCAGAGTATCTATAGTTTAGATTATGAGGCCACATGAGGAATTGATATTGAGTGCATCCCCAGAGATTCAATAGTTATTTTGGAAGGACCAAAGGGGGAATTGATAGTGAGTGCTTCCTGAGAGTGTCTTTAAAAATTCATTACATTACATGGTCAGAGGGGTTAGACTATGTGAGCTACCCAGAGGGTTAACATAAATATTGAATGTTTGTGAAGGGTATACCAAGACAGATCCCTAGCATAAATTCGGTACTATTCAAAAGTATTATGAGATACTTGTTGTGATACTTACTTAATTAATTGATGAACGTTAAATGCTATTGAATATAAATGGAATCTATATGATTGTTTACTTTTGTGTACTCCATGTTTTTTACTGCATTTCCATTATTACTTGCTGTATAAACTCAAAGATAGTTAGGCACATATCTTATGGGAGTTTCCTACTAGTATTCGTCCCACACCCTCTTTGGGTCATGTTTTTTGACCCAAACAATTTATTTGGTTACAGGTGTAGATAAGGGTAAGCGCCTTTCTTCCTTAGGTACATGATTTTTTGCATGGAGCTAGAGAGCACATGACCAATCTTAGCCTTGCGATGCTGTAGGTGTTTCCCCAATTTTCTTTTTTACTTTGGTTCAGTTGTATTTCTAGCGTATTTTCTTGTTTGGATACCTTCATAGACATACGTGACATGCATTATTTATACATTTTCTCCAGTTGTTATTTACAAGCAGTCTTCTATTGTTTACTTATTGATTGGTATTTTTCTTCTAGTACTATTTATTATTTGTTATTCCGCTGTGCATGCTCTACCCATGAGGGAATATTTTCCCCACAATCACACCCAAGGCCCTCACTGCTAGTCGGTAGACTCTAGCATTTGGGGATATGTAATTGAGGTTATGTGACAAACTGGGTACATGGAAACATTTGGAGGCACCCAGAATAGGGATATTACAGATTGTAATATATATTTCTAATACCATGAGTAATGACATGGTATTAAAAGGGTAAAATATAGAATATAACATGGTTTGTAAATAAAATTAAATTAATTAGGCATAATTAATTCTAAAATTGGTTCAAATGATTGAATGAGAGGTATGAATCTGATTATATAAGAAACCTCTGATATGATTGAATTTTTTTACTTAAATATTATAATTTCTTTAGGTAAGTAATGTTTATTAAATTTTAATGGTGAAAGGTTTTTTTTCAATGGAATGATTTTCTAAGTTCACATATTCCTTCATATGCATTAATAGTTATCCAATTCTTACTAATGGATTTATTTTATAATGTGGATATTTTATATTTATATACACATTTTTTATTATGGAAAAGGTAAAAATCATTGTGTGTTCTTCTGTTGTCAAAAGATTAATACGAATGTATTATTTTTTATCGCTTAATGACTTTTTTTATCATCAAACATTTTCAAATGATTTTCATATTATCTAAGGATGATTATAATTTTTTCAAGGATGAAATTTATATTATATTAAAATCTCATAAAAGAATAGAAATTCTCTTTAATGAAGTAGGTGTGTAAAATTAAAGCACTTTTTTAATGAGAAAATGTATAATATGTGTAAGTTCCTATGTTTATATGTAATGTTTTTACCAAATTCGCTAAAAATATGAACATAAAATACCCTCTAAATGTAAGAATGTGAAACCATTGTTATAAATCATATAATTTTTGGTTGTTTATGTGATTAGTATTTATAGATGAATAATTATTATATAACCATAAATTCCATACCACTACCATTCAAAATATGAAAATGATAACTTTATAAAGTATATACCAACATATAATTCTCTCCATTACACTACCTCATAAAATAAAAATAATTACATATGATACAACCCTTTAAATATGACACTACCCAATAATTAAACCATAATCAAAATTTTGTTTTTCAATTACTGATACTACTATAGCCTAAGAATAAATATTGTATAGATAACTATTTTGGTTCAATGAGTACTCTAACACATACAACCATGACATGACACTAATACTGAATGATGACTTATTCATAATAAATTTATTTCCATGTTGATACTAATTTAATATAATAAGGTTATGGATGATATATGATCCTCAAATGATTTTTATTATGACTCCACATTCGAATAATTCTCTCAATAGGTATTTACTTTCCCTGAATGGCCCAAAGGCCTTTATTTATTTATTACTGATAATCCAGCTTTCAAGAGATGAGGGAGAATAGTTACAAGGCCCATAGGCCTATAAATTTTATGACCCGTAGGTCTTAGAATAAATTATCCTGACTATTACTACAAGGAACTACTCCTCCATATCTTCTATATCATGACATCATCTATCCACCTACACATAGTAATTTTACTAGGATTCCCATGCATTCATAGGCTAGTCCCGATTGTAATGTCATAACCTCTCATTCTTCCAAATCTATATTCTTCTTCTCTGATGAATGAACCTGATCTAAATCCTCCGATGGATTCTTCTCATTTTAGATTATTCCTGGTCCATTAAGGATATGTTCAGGTGTCCCAAAATCCTTGAGGTACCACAATGTCCTTGTGGTGGCCTAAAGGACTATAGGTGGCCCAATATACTTAATAGTCTGAAGGCGTTAGGTAGCCCTACGACTTATAAGGAACTTAGGACCAAACCTGTGGCCCAGAAGCCCAAACAAATGAATAGTTCTATCTACTAAAATACAGAACATTACCTTCTATAGTTCCTGCTAAAATACCTTCTTTAGTGCCCGCTATAGTAACAACTATAATAATATAGAAATTATGTCTCCTCCTGGATCAATAGGTATTTCATTCATGATTGAAAATACAATTATTTTCATTTTCCATTAATGGTATGAGTCATCACCGCGTACCAATTCAGTTAAAGAATAATTATAAATTATTATAATTTATAGTTAAATGTATATTTATCATGTTATGACTCCAAAAAAATATCATTTTATAAAAAATTAATCATTGGTAGAATAATCCCTCCACAAAAATCCAATATTAACATTCTTAGTAGCTTATCACAAAATAATAACCACAAAACCACCTCATTTAATTTTTTTATAATCCTCAATGATAGATTTGGATTTATAAATGAAAATTTTAGGTTCCTTGACATGTTGGTTATAGTTATAACCAATATGTCATTTATTATTTGAGATAAAATCATTTTTCTAAAATAGGAATCTAAATATAAATCCAAAATTCAATTTTGTAAGCAAGTGTAGAAACATAAAAATATCATATAATGTGATTATTTTCATGGTTGTTAATAAAATATGTGAATAATATATTTATTATTTTTCAAAATCCTCCCATGTTCTTGGTTTACTAAAATATTTCTCAAATAATCCACAAACAATGTTTTTTAATGTACAAATGTTTTACCATGAACATGCCATTCATGGAAAAAATCATGAGAAAACCATTAGAAAATTTATATAATAATTTATACTACTTTCATGGATTTTTTGTTTCCCTAAAAAACTTTCATCTTTCCATTCCCAATTCCACCATGTCTGCATGATATTGTATATGGAGTTCAATTTTTTCACCTTCATAAAATAATTTTAAATTTCTCAAAATTCAAAAATCATTTCAAAAAAAATATCCCAAAATTGGATAATCTACCAAAATTTCCCATCATAGTAATTTAAAACCCATACATAAATTTATACATGAAAATTAACACTCAACTCGTAGTATGTCATATAAAAAAAATCAAATATTTTAATTCAAACATAAATTATTAAAACCAATATATTAATTTTTTAGTATAATATAATATTTTAAACAAGTAATTGAATAAATGGAATAGATCCTTGTACATAATATTATCCTATTTTATAATTTTAGAGTCATCAATTAATTGGTAATTAATTAATCTTACCATCAATAAGATGAATTGGTAAATTTATTACACGAGTTTGGTTAAATATGATGAGATATCATCAAAATTTTCTACCTGTATTAGGGATTTTTCCTCTCTCACAGTGTAATTTCACTCATGTGTTTAAATGAAACAAATAAAATCTACTTAAACAACATATTCATTTCATTGTTTTTGATCAAATTTGGGTTATGGATTTATATCTCATTAATATTATTCACCATTTGTGGTAATACCAGAAATGCATTCACTCATCTCTAGTGATGGTGATATATGGGTTCTTTCATCTAATGATGATAGTGAGTTAAAACAACAAAAAATTTATACCAACTCCATGTGTGATTCTATTAATGGTAAATCCATATATAATCCTCAAAGATTTGATTAATTTGTTGATTTGAGAGATTTGACTATGAATATCCATTATTTTATTTCACAATCTTTCAAAATATTCAAAGATAAAAAATCATTTCAAATGATGTGAGGATTTTTCAAAGGAAAATATGAGTTATCCAACCATATTAATAAAATTTCATTGTTTTATATAAATTTAGTGAATGTTTCTATTCACTTTTAAATATGAATTTTATTATCACTAAATTTTATGATTTATTGAAGAAGCTATGTGGATTCAATACTATAAAACATCAATCATATTTAGATAGTCATATAATCCATTCATAAACATGATTCTTGATGGTTAATTTTTCAATTTGTTTCCAATATGTCTTGAAAAGGAGTTTCTTTCCCTTTAATATTAGAAAATATTTTGAAACCACTTGGTTATTTAGAAAATATCTATACACAATGATATGACTCTTTATAGAATTTTGAAGTGCATAAATTGATTAATATATAAATATTTATCTAAAATTATATAATAATAAATTATTATAATACATTTTGAGTATTTTTGGAACAATATCCGTCTTTGATGACCCCATGATAATTTTTGGATCTTCAATGTATTGGTTTAATCCCTATTTTTCTATAGGTTTTAAGTAATGTATATGTTTTCTTTAGTGTTTTTAGTTTGTTATTTGTTTTGTTTCTCCTTATTTATTTTTTTTATTTCATTTATCAATAGTTATATAATCCTATATCCTTATATAATAAATCCAAAAAACTCACCAAACCTCACTATAAAAACATATTAATGACTTGAACTAAGAATAACCCTATTTCATGATGAGATCCAGCTATGTATTCCTCATGAGTTTTTCCCAAATTCTAGTGGTTGATAATTATTATGTAGTGTTTATGATTATAAAATCACTGAAATTTTATAAAGATAAAAAATTATTAAAGACAACTTTTATATTTTTTTTGATATGCATCATCTATATATAGGATTTGGATAAAATATTTGTTAATTTCATACATACTCATGGATGAAAAATCATAGGAAATTGAATATACAATAATCTTCAAATTACTATACCCATAACAGGTGATAAAAAAATTAATAAAATTATCATGAAATAAAATATATAAAAATAAAATAATCCTTTAACTGAGAACACACTTTAAAGTGAAAAAAAATTAATCATCTATTCGATAACCCTAAAAGATGTTCCTCTACAACTCCTCATATCATTCCTCTATCACTCCTTCCACTGATTAGGTACCTGAAAAAACTTTTAGGTTTTATATTATTTTATAAATGAGATAATTTTTTTATCCTTTTATTATAAAATGACATAATAATTTAGAATAGAATATATCTCCTAGAATGATAAAATATGGAAAAATATAAAAATTTGTAATGCATAAGAATAATTCCAGACTTTATTTCATATAAGAATAATATAAAAAGGTATGATCATTGTTTACAAGATATAAATATCATGAAATGATATACATGAACTATCAATTGTATTAGGGGGTTGTAAAATTCTTACACTACTCATCATATTTTTAGTAGTTTATACATAAATGTTCCAAAAAAATAATTCGAAATAAGTGATTATATTTTAAAAATAAAGTACATAACAGTTAATCAGTGAGAGGAAATGTAAAAATCCAATTTAATATTGGAAAATATTATTGAAATGTTATTATATATATTATATATAAAAACATCGCATCATTAAATAATTTTTTTCAATTAATTTTTTTTTTATAAATTATTAAATAACAGAATATGTTCCCTGATCATAATAATGTAAAATAATCATTAAATTTATATTATTTTGAATTTATTAATGATACATAAAAACATAATGTGATGAATTTTATATAAGTAATATTATTCCATTTAAAAAATATATTTTTTATGATTTTAGTCATTTTAATAAAAATTTGACATTCTTTATGATGGAATGATAAGACTTAAAATCTCTCATAGTTGATGGAAATTAAAATGTGAGATATAGAAGGCATTGAAGAGTAAATTTGAAGCATGAATCCCTAAATAATGAAAAAATTTGTTTTATATTATAAAATAAATGAAATTGAAAAATATATAAATGAAATATAATTGTTCAAAATAATTACTAATTCACATAAGAAATACATTTTTATCATTAAGAAATATTTGGAATTTATTTTAGAATTAATTTTGTTCATATATGATTTTTATAGATAATTAAATGTATTAAACATATGATAATGTATTTTTTACACATTTTGTTAAATTAATTCATTAATTATAAATTGGTTATAAATGAAAATAAAATCACTTGAAGGTAAAAAGTGATGTTTCAATGTAAAATATATTTTATGCGTAGAATGTTTTTTTCTAAATAAAATATATTAATAATCTTTTTGGAATTATGTAAATTGAATTTTAGATAATATATTCAATAAAATATTTTATCATTATTTTAATGGATGTTACTAGTCGAGGAATGACAATAAATTATCTATTATTCTCAAAAATTCATTTCTCTAAAATGAGTTCGGTTGCATTTTAGATACTTATTTTGATTTTAGTTTATTAAAATTATAAATATTTTATTTTATAATATTATTTAAATATTTTTAATCATCATGAATAAGTTTTTTAAATAAGGTAATTTCATTTTTGGTTATGATGGATTGTAGAAATCAAAAACATTTTAACAATAATAAAAATTTAATGGGTTAAAGAGTGTGGATCTAAATAGATATATGTTATAATAAGAGTGGAACTTTTATAGATCCAATTGGTTTAATTTGTTTAAAAAATATATCATAATATATTATAATTTAATTAAATTTTAAGTCACTATCCCATGAGAGTTACTTTATTATATTTTAATTTTTTAAGTACTTACGGGTTTTCCACCCACCTCAATTATAAAAGGAGACCTCCAATATTCAGTTATTCACAAAATTTGAGCATTTTAGATCAAAAAATACCTTCCTACAAACATTTTTAAGCTACCTACCGACATTATATATCATATTTTATTCCCCAAATACCCAACCGATAAGACATAAGGTGTGATCCAAAGGAGGTTTCTCAAAGAAGAGGAAATTCTCTTTACCGATATAATTTAAGCTCCATTATTTTATAAAAATATTTAAATCTCATATAACCATATTAACATAATGAAATAAAATTTATTACTATAATATAATGTTTTTTAATTAATGTAAAATCTATTTTTACCATCTTTAATCCTTTGTGAAATTTTAACATTGTTCATGCATACGCATGGACTACCATATCCATATCCATGAACTAATGTGATTTGTTTTTAATGTACTCCATAAATTGATGGTATTATGGGTTTATTTAATTAATATATAACATATATAATTTATTATTACTATTATGTATATATATAGTATTTTTTACCTTTCTTTCAATAATTCATTAGAAAAAGAAAACATTACTCATGTATTTGTTTAGACTGATATCTCTATGAGTTTATATAATTAATTTTTCATAAACACCTTATAAGAATTTTTATATAATTTTATATATTGAAAGAATATAATAATTATAATACTATTAATATTTTAGATATGATTAAACCATGAATAGGGTTCAAGGACCAGAATAGTCAAACAAAAACATACATGGGGAATATAACAGTTAACATCAAAATATGGATTTTAAAGAATAATTGTCAATAAATGGGTAATAATAAATTATAATGAAATGATATACAGTGTAAAAATTATGAACATGGGTCTAGTATCAATTTATAATAAGTCTATATTTTTTATACATGATTATAATATCACAAACGTAGAAAAATAGGACATATGGTAAGTGTTTATGTTTCTATATCATTTATAATCAGTATGGTTTTATAAGGAATATACGTTTAGGGAATTATATAATATATAATATATATATATTAATACAAGTTTAATTTATTATACTCATGTTATTTAAGAGTTTTTTTATGTTTTTGGTTCATTATATCAAATTTGGTACTTAAAATGACTGAGAAAATATTTTTAAATACAATCTAACCTTACAGCTCCTTTGGTCTATTGAAATTTTCTTATATGTATTTTTTTAATAAAAATATAATATAGAATGATATTTTTTATGATAAAATTATTATTTTAAAGAATATTAAACTGTATTTTACATTCTTTTTACATTATTAAAAATTATTTTATAATGTTTTCTTCTAAAAAAGATATTTAGGGCTTAAAAAATGACAAAGGAATCATTAATTTAAAATTTATTGGACGGATGAATTTTTATAATAGAATGGTAATTCACTCAAATAAATATTACATTATTGGTTCCATGTTTTTTTACAAAGAAAATAATTTTTTCATCATTTGAGGAATTTTTAATTATAATTTTTGGAGATTAAAATAATATTTCTTCAATGCATTAAACGGAATTTCAAATTATTATTTTATTTTTATTTTTATTCTATGTCAACATGGTTATTGTTTAGTATGTTTGTAGTTGGATTTTATCAAATGATACATTTCATGTTCTTTATCAAGATTTATTGTGATTATTTTATTGTAAAATCTTAATGAAACCCATTTCCTTTTAATGGGATGAATGTTTTTATGATCTTGTGGAACACATATGTATTGTTTTCAATATATTATATGTGATGATAGAATTTTTAACCCAATAATTTATTATTTAATTATTTATATCTCATGAGATAATATGAAATAACATTTAGAGTTAACCCATTCTAGGGATGAAATTTTTGGGTTATGATCATGTTATCGTACAATAATTTTTAACTTATTGTTGCGTAATATACCCAATTAATATCTCTCATAGTTAGCCTAAATGTGAATCTAAAAACATCCTATCGTATTTTTATATTTTACCTTGGTTTTTATGAAAATTATTAAATAGGGTATATATAATAATAGTACTATGGGAGAAGAACCTGGTTTGATATACTAAATATATTTTAAGAAATAGGTTTATTATGTATATTGTACCCATTGACACTATACCTTCATGGATTTGGTATAAGGCCCCGACCTTAAGCCTTACTTAATATTGAATTAAATTAATAATTCACATTGAGGATCTTTTTAGGTATAGAGTTTTAGATAATTATGACATAACTATTACATCTCAAAAGATTACAAAGTAGATACTTCTACTAAGTTTCCTTAAAATAAAAACTCTTAAGAAGAAACATGTCCAGTTCCATGTTTTAGGTAGCATGACTTTCCCTTGATCCCATCCTTGACCCTATTCCACGTTAAGTCCTATGAAAAACATTTCAAACACTCAGGGTGATCATAAAAAGCTCAATAAGGGATACACAATGAATGAAAACTGTTAGTTTTTCAAAACAAAAAGTGAACCATGTATACTTTATCAATGTAATAATTTTCACCTTTATGAATTATTAAAAACTCTTCACTGAATAAAAGTTCATTACTTACCCTTTTGTAACCAAAATATTACCATAAAACCCATATAAATATCACATAACATATAAAGGTAACTTGGGACATAAACAAACTTAAATGGAATAACCATACGGTCGACATCCACACGTATCATTTAATGAAATACCCAATGCATTGGAGGTTATAATGTAACCACCCGTCTTGGTATTCGTGGCACCACCCGTCATATGGTTTATCACGCAACCAACCATCAAATGTCCAAGTACCATTATAAAATCATAAGACATAAAACAAATATAATGGAAAGAAAACATTTCCACACTTTGATCACAATATATCGCTTAAATATGTTGACCAAACAAATCCATTTTAAAAACCATTTTCAATAACAAAATACATAAAAGTGTATATGGTATTTATTTCATTTATAAAACCATTACGGATTATTTCGGAATCCAAAGACCAAATAATACTTGCGGTGGCGGAAAAGGTCGTTGTCACCGCGTACGTTAAAAGAAACATTCCTTTTTGTCATTTAGTAAAACGCTTCGTAGAAAAATATTACTTTTGTATAAAAGTAAAATTCAAAGGGGTTTATACACTTTATAAAAGTAAGTTGCGTATAAAACAAAATATGCCTCAATGAAAGGAGATTGAGACGAAAACCTTACCTCCAGTCCGACTTGACTCGATCATTCTTTAACATCCTGAATAATAAACTTGAAATAATTTCTACATTCTTAAGAACCTGTTAAAACTTCATTATTCCTTTTATATCACTCATTACCATGTTATAAACACTATGTAATTATTTATGTTAATAATGTTTGATTTGTCGATATTTGGTTTTTAAGTCGAAAGTGGACTTCTTACAATTACATGTTGTTCGTGTGGTCAAAGGATCATTATATACAGAATGATATTCATGATTTGGATATCATATATATCATATATATCAAGCATATACATGTATTTATATTATTTCATAATCATTTGGAGGTAAGAAATGAAATGCACTGTTCATGGAGACGGTAAGTCATACATACGCATGAACGCTACATTCATTTCAATGTCATATTAATTGAATTAAAACTAAATGAGAGGTATGTATATTTTAATTACATAACTATATTAATAATTTAGATGTAACATACATCATATATAATAACTTTAAATCCATCCTTTATACGTCCCACATATGGCATTAAGGAATCAAATCACTTTGAGGGGGCGGTAGTCCGCACTTCCTAAAACGAAGATATCGTGTATACCCATAATGGAAGCCATAATGGTGTGCGATAAATGAAAAATACAGAAGCTTAAGGAATACATAAACATATTATATATCATATATAGATATAGTGACATATTAATGGCCACCTTTCAAGGTGTTGGATGAATATTGAACAATCATCATTTCGTGAGGCAGAAATTCACCATCCACGGAAACATTATATTATTTAACCATTAGATGTAGGTGTGTGTAATTGTAGCTCGAATTATTCTTATAAAAACATCCTAGTAATTTGAAGATACTGGAGTTGTTTCAAAAGAAATTAATAAAAAGAGTTTAGGGGGTTGGAGAAGCAAAATAAAACAAAAGAACACAAGTGAAGACATTACCTTAATATCGGGTAAGTGTCTTAGATTTGAGCTCAAAGGCTTCCATGGGAATACTTCTGCCCAATGTGAGGCTTCTAGGAGTATGAAAGGGATGTGGAGAGACAAAATGGGAAGAGCTTGGACAATCAAAAGGCTTGAGATGTGTGGGTAAGGTGGTAGAGGTTGGGGCCTTTTATAAGAGGAGAGGAGGGGCACTCTTGGAACGTTATAAGAGTTTACATTATTATAAAATTATTTTCGGATTTTAAAGGTCCCGCATAGATATAATTCTAGGATAAGGTGATAAGGGTTAGAAATATACTTATCCAATAGGTCTTCGACAAGTGTATGTCTTAGATTTAACATTATCTTTTCATTTTATTTAAATCGTTCATTAAAGAGGTAATCGCTGCATCATCATGATGTCATAACTAATTGAATTTATTTAATGTCTAAAAATTATAAAAAAAATATCATGATGTAGGAAATATTTTTAGAATTATAATAAATATTTATTTTTAAAAATATGACTTGTATAACCCCATGTAAAAATTGTTTTAGTAAAACAACACATGTTTGTGACATTTTAATTTTAACTTTAAATAAAAAGGTATTAATGTCATTTTCCTACAAAAGTGGCTCCATGGGGTCCCCAAGTTGACCCATGGATTGTCTTGGTCGTCCATGACACATCCAATAAGTGTAGTACATGTGTCTAGGTCATTTCATATTATGAAAACATTATTTTTACCTTAAACTACACTAATTACCTCTAATCACGATTAAAAACATAAAAGTTACTATTCACCAAAAAATTATTTTAATCCCATTGAACCACATTTCAATTCATAATGACAACCATGTATGTTGGATTTTTTAAATTCAAAACACAGAGGTGGTAAAATTTCATTTAAACGAAAAATCAGTTTTTTAAGTACCACTTAGTGGTTTCACTATTCATCAAAAATTGAATTTTTTCAGATAAATACCAAAATTCACCCTAAGATATATTTGATATTCCGAATTCAAAAATGATGTCTATTTTACAACATTAAAATCATATAAGTTTAATTAATTAATTTAATAATTAATTCCCGCTGTCAAAACAGATAGCATGTTTTTATGAAACAATATATATCAAAAGATTGGCACTAGTTTAAGACCAATTTCAAAGTGAAATCAATTTCAACGACCACTATTGGATTAAATGGTAAAAATATATTCTAATTTCACTTTAAAACCATTTCAAAATATAATCTAGTCATATAAACAAATTAGATTAAAAAGAGGTTTTGAATTAAAATAAAACATTTTTCACTATTCATTAAAAAATGAACTTTATTGGAAAAATACCAAAAAATTTACACAAAGTAAATTTTGATGTCCTGATTCTAAAGAAGAGTTTTATTTGGTCCAATATAATGTATAAGAGTGACCAAAACTATATTTAATGACGGTTTTCCATCAAAAGGTAATAAGTGAACCTTTAGTGAAAATTAGGGTATATATGCCTAAAATTGATTTTTTTCGTATTTTAAGCCATTATATTTTATTGTATATATGTAAAAACATTTAAGAAAACATATATAATCATATTTTAGTAATTTATATTCATTCCCTTCCAATACAACGGCTATGTGTTAACTACCATTTAAAATATTATTATTATATTACTAGTGTGCAACGTAAGTTTTCAAAGAAACTCATTGTTGCGTATCGAGTACGCTATCGAACATAGAAACCCCTTTAAAGTAAAATTAATATTTAATTAATAAATATTAATAAAAATGAAAATGATTTATTCTTAATTTACCTAGGATGTTACATCCTTCCCCCCTTTTGGGAATTGCGTCCTCACAATTTTATTCACTTATCAAAATAAGTGGGGGTATTTATCCCTCATAGCATTTGCAGATTCCCATGTTGCCTCTTCAACCATATGGGTTTTCTACAAAACCTTTACCTGGTGAATTATCTTATTTCACAACACCTTCTCTCTTCGGTCAGGAATCTGGACTAGTTTTTCTTCATAAGAGATATTCTCTTCCAACTGAACTACCTCTCGGCTCAAAAAATGAGATGAATCTGAAATATACTTTCTCAACATCGAAACGTGGAAAACATTGTGTACCTGAGATAAAATCATAGGTAAAGACACTCGGTAAGCAACTGATCCAACTTTCTACAGAATTTCATATGGTCCAATGAACCTTGGACTCAACTTTCCTTTCATACCAAATCGCATCACACTTTTCCATGGTGAAACTTTGAGAAAAACATGATCACCTACCTCGAAAGATAGATCCTTCCTCCAGTTATCCCCATAACTTTTCTGTCTGCTCTAATCTGTTCTCATGTGTTTCTGAATCAACTGAACTTTTTCTGCCATCTCTTCTACCAATTCTGGTCCCATCAGCTTCCTTTCACCTACTTCATCCCAAAAAGATAGAGTTCGACACCGCTTCCCATATAATTCCTCAAACAGTGCCATCTGTATACTAGAATGAAAAGTGTTATTATATGAAAACTCAACCAAAGAAATATGTTGGTCCCAACTTCCATGATAATCCATAGAACAAGATCGTAGAATATCCTCCAGGGTCTGAATTGTTTGTTCTGACTGCCCATCTGATTACGGATGAAAAGCTGTACTAAAATTTAATTCAGTACCCAACGACTTCTGAAGGCTTTTCCAAAAGTTAGAAGAAATCCTGGGATCACGATCTGACACAATGGAGATATAAACTCCATGTAACCTGACTATCTCTTTATTATACAATCAAGAAATTTGATCTAGAGAGAATGTATCTCGAATATGAATGAAATGAGAAGATTTAGTCAAGGTATGAATAATAACCCAGATTGCCTTATTACCTCAAGTTGTCTTCGGTAATCCCACAACAAATTCCATGGATATGTTTTGCCATTTCCACTCTGGCACTGGTAAAGGCTGAAGAATCCCTTTCGGTAACTGCCACTCTGCTTTAACCTACTGACAAGTCAAACACTTCAGAGTAAAATCATCAATATCTCTTTTCATTCCATCCCACCAGTAATACTCCCGCAAATCTCTGTACATCTTAGTACTGCCAGGATGAACTGAAAACGGGGAACTATGATCCTCACATAACAACTCATTCTTCAACTGTGAATCACCCGGCACACATAATCTCTTCCCAAACCTCAAAATAAAATCATTATCAATGTTGAATTTAGGAAACTTACCCTTCTGAACCAGCACTACCTTTTTCTGCAACTCGTTGTCTTGCTTCTGTGCTTTCTTAATTCTGTCTGATAGAGAAGATTTCACTGAAACTTGGAACAAAATAGAATAACTTCCTGCACCAACAACTTCTATTCCAAAGTTTATCAAATCAAAAACCAAAGGATCCCATTCCAAATGTAGCATGGTTAATGAAGCATTAATTTTTTTGACTCAAAGCATCATCCACTTTATTTTCTTTTCCCGGATGGTAATGAATTGTACAATCATAATCCTTGATTAATTCCAGCCATCTCCCCTGTCTCATGTTAAATTCTTTCTGAGTAAATATATACTTTAAACTTTTTTGATCAGTATATATTTCACACTTTACTCCATACAAATGATGCCTCCAAATTTTTAGAGCAAAAACCACATCAGCTAATTCCAAGTCATGTGTAGGGTAATTTACCACATGAGTTTTCAACTGACATGAAGCATATGCAATTACCTGATCATTCTGCATTAGGTCGCAACCAAATCTATTCAATGAAGCATCACTGTAGATAACAAACTCACCATTCCTGGAAGAAAGTGCCAAAACTGGAGCATTCACCAATCTTCTTTTCAATTCCGGAAAACAATCATCACATTCTTTTTTCCAGATAAACTTAACACCCTTCCGAGTAAGCTTAGTCATTGGACTAGATAACCATGAAATATTTTCAACAAACCTTCAGTAGTAACCGGCCAAACCAAGAAAACTAAAGATCTCGGTTACATTTGTGGGTATTGGCCATTCTTCAACAACTTTTGTTTTAGCAGGATCAACAGTTATGCCATCTTTTGAAACAATGTGACCAAGGAAAGAAATTTTTTGTAACCAAAACTCACATTTGCTAAATTTTCCATACAGTTTCTTTTCTTTTAAGGTTTTAAAGATAACCCTTAAATGAAATTCATGTTCCTCTTTACTTTTAGAAAAGACCAAAATATCATCGATGAAAACAACCACAAACTTATCCAAGAACTCATGGTAAATTCTATTCATATGGTCCATGAATATAGCAGGTGCATTGGTTAACCGAAAAGGCATAACTACAAATTCATAATGGCCATATCTAGTATGGAACACAGTCTTCGGAACGTCTGTTTATTTTACTTTCAACTGATTGTACCCCGACCTCAAGTCAATCTTAAAAAATTACTGATCTCCCTGGAGCTGATCAAACAAATCATCTATATGAGGCCAATGATACTTGTTCTTAACAATAATATTATTCAAGGCTCTATAATCAATGCAAAGTCTCATTGAGCCATCTTTCTTTTTAACAAACAAGACAGGAGCACCCCATGGTGACGTTCTAGGTCGAATGAAACCTTTATCTAATAACCCTTGCAATTGCTTCTTTAACTCTAAAAGTTAAACTTGAGCCATTCGATAAGGGGGTTTTGAAATTGGCTTAGAATCAGGAACTAAGTCAACAATAAATTCAACTTCCCGATCATGAATAATACCAGGAAACTCATCAGGAAAAACATCAAGATACTCATTTACCACTGGCACATCATTAATCTGAACAGTTCATTTAATTTCAACAATATGTCCAAGGTAACATTCATTTCCATCTTTTTCTAGTTTCTCAACATCCTGATATGTTATCAAAATCAAGGGTTCATTCTTGTAAACAAACATAAAATCTTTTTGAAAAGAAACCATTTTAGCTCTGCAGTCAATCTTAGCATGATAAACAAAAATCCAATCCATGCCCAAAATAAAATCAAACTCTACTAGAGGCAAAACAACAAGGTTTTCTGGTAGATTCTTTCCACACACAAGGATAGTAAGGTTCTTATAATTCATTTTTGTCTCAACGTTCCTTCCAGGTGTTTTTAAAATATGTTCAGGATTCATATATTGAGATGGAATTTCCAATTTACTAGAAAACTTCTCAGAAATGAAAGAATGTGTAGACCCTAAATCAAACAACACATTGGAATAATCTGAAAAACAAACAGTGTACCTAACGCTACTTCATTCGATGGCCCAACATCTGCTGATGTAGTTGCAAGGAATTTCACCACCCCTTTCTTCTTGTAGTCTGGCTGCTTTCCCCTAGTTGAGTTCTTTGTTAGACACTCATTTTTATAATGACCCATTTCATTACACTTAAAACATCTTACTGCTGGCTTTTCATTTCCTACTTGATCATCATCCTTACAGTTACGAGCAATATGACCAGACTTACCACACTGAAAGCACTTTCCAAAATTGGATAAACATTCTCCAGGATGCATTTTACCACACTTCTCACAGGATGGATATTTGGGTTTCTTACCTCCTTGCTTATTTGATGAATTCTTCCCCTTTTCCTGCAAACTGGACCACTTATTATGTTGTTTGTCAAAGAAAACCTTATCATCGGCAAACTCCATTTCCACCTTCTCCGCACAACGAACAAGTTTTTCATAAATTTTGAACTCACGATAAGCCAAAGCCCTTCGATACTTTGGCTTTAACCCTGAGTAAAAATAGTTTATTTTACTATCAAGATCTCGTATAAAGTTTAGAGCATACCTTGCCAATCGAGTGAACTTTTCTTCATAAGCAGCCACTGAGTCATCCTCCTGCCTCAATTCTAGGAACTATTTTTCCATCCTAAGACAAATCACCTTAGGAAAATATTTCTCAAGAAACATACCTTTTAATTCTTCCCAGTGAAGATCATCAATCTCATCACTATCCCTGATATTTTTCACCATAGACCACCACTGATCAGCTTCACCTTCAAAACAGTAAACAAAAAGACTAACCTTTTGATGTTCTGAACACCCCATGACATCAAAAATCTTCTCCAGTTCTTTAATCCACCCTTCAGCTTGCACGGGGTCAGATGATCCTATGAATGATGGGGGATGTTGCCTCATGAAATGTTCCACCACTGACATGTTCCTCTGCGGTTGATCTGGCTGATCTCGTGCATGGATACCACCACCATTTATAGCCTGAGTCAATTGTTCCATCACTGCAACAAACTATTCAGTTCCGATTCCGACCATCTCAGGTTTCTGATTTGGAACGTTGTCTTCCTCCTGATGTCGTCCCAACATAGCTTCTTTGTTTCCTCTATGGAAAATTATTCTAAACACAGTAATATCTTAGGTGAAGCAACATGTTAATCTTTTAAATGCTATATCATTTCAGTCACACCATAAATTAACTTATAATTTAATAATTTTCTAACTCCTAAAGTTGTCTAAACCGACCTCTGATACCAACTATAAGGACCCAACCTTAAACCTTACTTAATATTGAATTAAATTAATAATTCACATTGAGGATCTTTTCAGGTTTAGAGTTTTAGAGAATTAGGACATAACTATTACGTCCCAAAATATTACAATGTAGAAACATCTTCTAAGTTTCCATAAAATAAAAATCGTAAAAAGAAACATGTCGAGTTCCATGTTTTAGGTAGCATGAATTTTCCTTGATCCCATCCTTGACCCTATTCCACATTATGTCCTGTGAAAAACATTTCAAAAACCTGGGGTGAGCATAAAAATCTCAGTAAGGGATACACAATGAATGAAAACTATTAGTTTTTCAAAACAACAAGTAAACCATGTATACATTATCAAAGTAATAATTTTCACCTTTATGAATTAGTAAAAACTCTTCACTGAATAAAAGTTCTTTACATACCCTTTTGTAACCAAAAGATTACCATAAAACCCATATAAAGATCACATAACATATAAAGGTAACTTGGGACATAAACATACTTAGATATAATAACCATACGGTCAACTTACACACATATCACTTAATGGAATATCCATACGGACGACTTCCATACCCAATGCATTGGAGGTTATAACGTAACCACCCATCCTGGTATTCACGGAACCACCCGTCATATGTTTTATCACGTAACCGACCATAAAATGTCCAACTACCATTATAAAATCATAATACATAAAACAAATATAATGGAAAGAAAACATTTCCAGACTTTGATCACAATATATTGCTTAAATATATTGACATAACAAATTCATTATAAAAACCATTTTCAATACCAAAATACATAAAAAAGTATATAGTATTTATTTCATTTAAAAAAACATTACTGCTTATTGAGGAAGCCAAAGACCCAATAATACTCGCAGTGACAGAAAAGGTCGTTGTCACCGTGTATGTTAAAAGAAACATTCCTTTTTCTCGTTCAGTAAAACGTTTCGTCAAAAAATATTCCTTTTGTATAAAATTAAAAGTCAAAGGGGTGTATACACTGTATGAAAGAATGTTGTGTATAAAACGAAATATGCCTCAATGAAAGGAGATTGAGACAATGTCCCTTACCCCGGGTCTGACTTGACTCGGTCGTTCTTTAACATCCTGAATAATAAACTTTAGTTAATTTCTACTTGCTTTAGAACCTTTTTAAAAATCATTATTCCATTTATATCACTTATTACCATGTTATAAACACTATGTAATTATTTATGTTAAAAATGATTGTTTTGTCGATATTTGGTTCTTAAGTCGAAAGTGGACTTCTTACAATTACATGTTGTTCGTGTGGTCAAAGGTTCATTATATCTAGAATGATATTCATGATTTGGATATCATATATATCATATATATCCAGAATATACATGAATTTATAGTATTTCATAATCATTTAGAGGTATGAAATGAAAAGCACTGTTCATGGAGAAGGTAAGCCGTACGTACACATGAACGCTACTTTCATTTCTATGTCATATTAATGGAATTACAAGTAAATGAGAGGTATGTATATTTTAATTCCATAATTATATTCATCATTTAGATGTAACATAAATCATATATAATAACTTTAAATCCATCCTTTATATGTCCCACATATGTCATTAACAAATCAAATCACTTTGAGGGGGCGGTAGTCCGCACTTCCTAAAATAAAGATATCACGTATACCAATAATGGAATCCATAAAGGTGTGCCATAAATGAAAAATACAGAATCTTAAGGAAGACATAAAAATATTATATATCATATATAAATATAGTGACATCTTAATGGCCACCTTTGAATGTGTTGGAAGAATATTGAACAATCATCGTTTCGTGAGGCAGAAATTCTCCATCAACGGAAATAATATATTCTTTAACCATTATATGTAGGTGTGTGTAAGTGTATCTCGAATTCTTCTTATAAAAACATCCTAGTATATTTATGATACTGGAGTTGTTACAAAATAAATGAATAAAAAGAGTTTAGGGGATTGGAAAAGCAAAATAAAACAAAAGGACACAAGTGAAGACATTACCTTAAAATCGGGTAACTCTCTTAGAATTGAGCTCAAAGGCTTTTTTGGGAAGACTTATGCCCAAAGTGATCCTTCTAGGAGTAAGAGAGGGATGTGGAGAGACAAAATGGGCAGAGCTTTTCCGAACCAAAGTCTTGAGAGGTGTGGGTATGGTGGTAGTGGTGGGGGCCATTTATAAGAGGAGAGGAGGGGCACTCTTGGAAAGTTATAAGAGTTCACTTTATTATAAAATGATTTTTGGACTTTAAAGGTCCCACATTGATATAATTCGAGGATAAGGTGATAAGGGTTAGAAATATACTTATCCAATAGGTCTTTGACAAGTGTAACTCTTAGATGTTACATTATGTTTTCATTTTATTTAAATCGTTCATTAATGAGGTAATCACTACATCATCATGATGTGATAAATAATTTATTTTATTTAATTTATAAAAATTATATAAAAACTATCATGATGTAGGAAATAGTTTTATATTTCTAATTAATATTTATATTCAAAAATCTGACTTGTATTACCCCATGTAAAAATTGTTTTAGTAAAACAACACATGTTTGTGACATTTTAATTTTAACATTAAATAAAAAGGCATTAATGTCATTTTCCTACCAAAGTGGCTCCATGGGGTCCCTAAGTTTACCAATGGATTGTCTTGGTCGGCCATGACACATCCAATAATGTTAGGACATGTTTCTAGGTCGTTTCATGTTATTAAAACATTATTTTTACCTTAAACTACACTAATTACCTCTAATTGTGATTAAAAACGTAAAAGTTACAATTCAAAAAAAATTCTTTTAATCCCATTGAACCACATTTTACTTCTTAATTAAAACCATTTATGTACTATTTTTTAAATTCAAAACACAGAGGTGGTAAAATTTCATTTCAATGAAAAATCAATTTTTATGTACCACTTAGTTGTTTCACTATTCATCAAAAATTGAAGTTTTTCAGAAAAATACCAAAACTTCACCCTAAGATATATTTGATATTCCGAATTCAAAAATTATGTCTATTTTAAAAAATTCCAAACATATAAGTTGCATTAATTAATTTAATAATTAATTCCTGCTATCAAAACAAATAGTGTTTTTATGAAACAATATGTATCAAAAGATTGGCCCTAGTTTAGGTCCAATTTCAAAGTGAAATCAATTCCAAAGACAACTATTGGATTAAATGGTAAAAATATATTCTAACTTCACTTTAAAACTAATTAAAAATATAATCTAATCATATAAACAAATTATATTTAAAAGAGGTTTTGAATTAAAATACAACATTTTTCACCGTTCATTAAAAAATGAACTTTATCGGAAAAATACCAAATATTTACACAAAGTAAATTTTGATTTCTAGATTCTAAAGAAGAGTTTTATTTGGTCCAATAGAATGTATAAGAGTGACCCAAACTATATTTAATGACGGTTCACCATCAAAACGCGATAAGTGTACCTTTAGTGAAAATTAGTGTACATATGCATAAAATAGAATTATTTTCGTATTTTAAGACTTTATCTTTTATTTGTATAAATGTAATAACATTTAAAAAAACATATATAATAATATTTTAGTTATTTATATTCATTCCCTCCAATACAACGGCTACGTGTTAACAACCATTTAAAATAATATTATTTTATTACTAGTGTGTAACGTATGTTTTCAAAGTAACTCATTGTTGCGTATCGAGTAATCTATCAAAAATAGAAACCCCTTTAAAGTAAAATTAATATTTAATTCATAAATATTAATAAAAATGAAAATGATTTATTCTTTATTTAACTGGGATGTTACATTTGGGGTGAGAGTTAATGTGAAAATTTTTTTTATTATGAAAAATGATAAAATATAAATGTATGTTTTCTTGATTCACCATAGTTGGTATCATATAAGGGTATAATTACATTTGAATATTTGGTTTTAAAGAATTTGAAGATTAAAATAAATAAAACCATTGTTTAATTTAATGTGATATAGGGAGTACTTAAAAGTGTCAAAGGTTGATATGGTGTCATAAATTATTACATCTTAGGAATAATATTAAGGATTTTATAATTTATCACTATAATTATTATAGTTTCATTCTTACACTATGTCTTTTGGTTTTATTAAATTCTTGGAAAAGAGATAAATCATGTAAAAAGAGTGTGGAAGACAATTCAATGTCTTAACTATTCATTAATTGAATTAAATGAAATATATAATGAAAATAATTGTTTTTATACTTATGCAAATATTTTTAGAAATGAATTGTACTGATTATCGTAATATGATATTGATGGACTAATCCACTATTGATCCATTTATAAAAAAACATCCACCTTCTTTCATTGGGTCTTGGATCAAATAGTTATGAAGAAATGTATTTGTAGAACTAAAAAAATATATATTTAATTATCCAAAAATCATATAATGGAATATTTTTCATAGTTGTGTATAATTTGGAATTAAAATAATTATAATTGATGAATACTATTAAAAATATGGGGCCACATGATTTAATTTAATCCATATAATTAGATAACAAAAATGGATATTTCTCTCTAATTATTTAAACTGAACTCTTCCCATGAAAATTTAAAAATGGATTCCATATTACTAGGATGAATTTGGATTCTTGTATTCAAATATATAATGAATTGTTTTCAATATTTTCTAATAATTCATCATGTTTTATCATCATCCATGAAATAAAAATTTATCAATTATTCAGATATTAAAAAAATATCAGAAACAAATTTTCTATATGTGTTATAATATTTATATATAAGTTGATCAGTGTGATCTCAAGGTATAAATAGAGAGTAAAATTATTTTCATTCTGATGGTTCTGATAATAATATAAATATTGAGTTTAGAGAAAAATTGAACAATAAAACCCATCAATTAATGGAAATGAATACTCATTTATACTAGATGTCTGGAAAGAATAATGAAAAAATTGACATAAAGGATGTAAATATTATTTTATGTGTGTAAAATAATTACACTAATAAATATAATGGTTTTGTAATGTAAAGAAGAATTCCAATGAAATGAATCTGGAAAGAGATCAACCAAATAGATGACCCACACTCTTATTCTATAGAAATTAGGGGTATGTGGATTATTTTAGCCACTGCATGAATTCAATTGTTAATGATTAAAATAAATGTCAATGACATATTAAGATTATAGATAAATGGATATCTCATGCGATCAAAATCAACAAATTAGTTCATGAGAAAAAAGTAAAATATTGTGAATTTATCATTTACTCTAGAAATCAAATGTATTATTTTATTATGGATCTACCCAATCTTTTATATTTGATGATTTTTAATGGTATTACATCAACAACTCTGTAATGATATGTGGAATTATTGGTGATAAATTCCTATGGTATGATGATTGTATCTCAATTATATAGTTGTACCGAATAAAGGTTTTTGGTAATGTTATTCATTCAAATATTGTGAGTCTCTCTCTTTTTGAATTTGATGTGATTTTAGGAATGGATTTGATTTTTTATATAGATAGAATATCAGTTATTGAGGTTGGTAAGAAACATTTCATATTATGAATGAACCATTGAGTTTCTATCAGTGTGAGGATTTATACGAACTTCTATTAGAAACTACCTCCGTTATATGAGTCTTTATACCTTTTCAAGAGTGTTTTTTATACAAATTGGTTAATGGGAAACAAAAAATATAATATATTAAATTTTTTTTCAAATAATTGGATGTATTTCTTAATAATTCCTTAGGATTTTCCTAGACCTCACTCAAATTGGTAAGGAGATTTTTCTTTAATACAAAGAACTATTTGCAGCACAAATTTTGAAGAATCCTTATAAAATATACCTGATTTAGTTATTGGAATGGAATATGTATATACATTATAATATTGATAAGGTATTCCTTCAATTGAGTCGTTCACTATGGGGTTTACATACTTTTTTGTTATTAATGAAAAATGGGTCCACGCATCTTTTCATTAATTATTGAGTTATTAACAAGATCATAGTCAAGAATAATTGTATATACCCTTAATTGATGTTATTTTTTTGATAAAAAATGATATAATTAATTTTAAAGGATTGGCCTTTGATCTAGAAATCATTATTTGAGGATAAAACGGGAGGAAATATCCAATATTTTTTTTTACAATATATGATCATTTTTAATTTATAGTGATTCAGTTTAGAATTACCAACTCCCCTAATATCTTCTTGGATTTAATTAATATAGTGTTTAGATATTACCTTGATTAATTTTCCATATCAATTATACATTATATTAATATATATTCAATGATTAAGAAAGATAATGAATATTAGTTGAGGATTGTGTTGATGAACATGATAAAGGATTATAAAATTGAGAAATTTAGCAAGTGTGAATTCTTTATATTGAAAGTATAATTCTTAGGTCTCATAATTATAAGAGAGAATATATTGATAGATCCATAAATGATAGAAGTTATTGAACACCAGACAAAAAAACGATAGTAACGAAATCTATAGTTTTCTTAGGGTGGTTGGATACTACCAGTGATTTTTGAGAAATATTTCATTGGTATCAAATTAACTAACCATGTTAATGTATAAGGGAGTTATGTTTTTTTTGGTTTAATGAAGATGATGAGAATTTCAAGGAACTAAATAGAAGGATTATCAGTGCAGCTATTCTGAAAATTTCCTGTAGTTGAGAAGGGGTTGTGATATATAACGAAAAATTAATGAAGGGACTGAGATGTGTTTGTATGAAAAATGTAATTATAGTATCTTATTCCTTTTTTCCAATTGAATGTTCATTAGAAAAATTTACAAACTCATTATTTGGTACTAATAGTGATAATTGTTTATTTAAATATATGGATGCGTTATATTTATGGTGAACGGTGTGACATATATAAAAACTCTAAAATATTTATGTATATATTCACATATAATTAGTTGAATATGAATCATAGAATATGGTGGGAATTGATTAATGATTGGTGCTTCAAAACATGTTACCAACCAAATACATTGAACAAGGTGGATGATGCTATGAGTTGGAATAACCAAGACTCTTTGGAAATGATAATGATTTAGAGTGATTTGATATTTTTGGATTTATAGAAGATAGACCATTAAATCATGGGGAACAGATAAGTATCATATGTTTCATAGATTAATGTTCATCTAGTTATTCTTGTTAAGATTAATGAGGTGTGTAAGGATTAAATAAATATATAAAATAATGTATCCATTATTCATTAAATCATTCATGATATTTATGGAATGATAAGGCTAAAGAATTGAGTATGATTTTTGTCAGTACAATAATTTATGGAAGATCTACTGGATGATGCTCATAGTTCATCCTTATTTATTCATCCCAAAATTATGATAATGTATTATAAAAATATATACCGGGTGAACCTAACACATCCCCAAAGATGGATCGACATAAGGAAAATCACAGTCTTGATCACCATCGGAAAAAAATAAGCACCTAGGTATCATTTAATAAAACCATGATAATTATTTTACCACAAATTATATCAAAACACATCATATGTAAAGAATGATAAGAAATTGGAATCAAATGAAAAAAAAGTACCCAACAATGAGAAATACAAGGATGAGACAAAAAGGATGAACCTAAAAGAAAAGCAAAAAAATAACGATTCCAATTCATCATATGATTGTTACCACCATCCCCATCAACTATGATGATGATATGAACAAAAAGGATCCATCATTCCATATGATTCTGTACCCTCACATAAACCCTACAATACCAAATCTATAAACTCTTAAAGGTCAAAGAAGATTTTGGGAAATAAAGCTAAATATAATATCACAAAAAATATATAAAAACTCTTTCACCTTGATACTATTAGTTATATAATTTTAAAAAACATGTTTATAAATAAATTTCCATATAAAGTAAATTTTTAATACATCATTTGGTTTATTTTAAAATAATCGATATTTAAAGCTATAAGAATTTGGAGATAAGTATGAATGAAGGAAAAACTATCCAATAGTCAACAAACTATATCTCAGAGGAGAACCATATATGAATATAAGACATTATATATATATATATGAAACCAAGTTGATATATTCCAATATGATAATTCTATGTACATGACGAAAAAATAAGATAAACATGTGAGAAGACTAACATGGAACAATACCTTCATGTACCATACCATGCCAAAGTAATGTTATATCCAATGGGAATATATTCTTGGAAACATGGTGGAACACTATAATAACATTATGTCAATACTACTCATATCGTGTCTTATCATTTTCTATCAATATCACCGATGTAATATCTTAGTTATTCTACACACACTATGGTATCATATGTTTATAACCCAATGAACCCAAGGTTCTTAATGTACTATAATTTCCAAAATTAATAAATAAACTCTGATAGCAATTTATAAACCATTTTATCATTGAAACATCACAATTTCCATACATGAAAATCCATTTTGAGTAAAATATATCATTAGGTGTTTTGTCAATTAGATAAGGTACGTAAACTACTTCTGATAAAAAACCCACTAAATTTTTTTTTATTCCAAATAGTATTTAATTTCATCAAATAAACCTATTTCAAAAACTAAAAAAAATAAATTTACTAGGAAATTATGTAATTCAAGGATAACCACCACATTATAGAAACACCATCCTCAATAAGGAATTATACCTCATCCCCAACAAAAACCATGATTTAAAATGAAAAGATCATATTCTAAATAACATAAATATGATAAAACACAATCCTTTGAAATTAAATTTATGATCTAGAAAATTGTTTCTCATAATGAATCGTCCATGTGAGTAAATAGATGAAAACCCAAATTAGAAATAATCATCTTAGTAGAATATGAATAATTTTGAACAAAACATTCAATTGGCACCATGATTTGCCAATGTAAAGTTGGAGAGAGTATAATTCAGAACCAAGGAATTTATATTTTATATAAATACATTTTAGGGTTTAAGGAAAGGATTAGTGAGGTTAAATGGATGTTTAATGTAGAAAAGTTAATATAATCACTTACTAAACTGTATATCTAGTTTAGACAATATAAATTCACTATACAACACTAGAAATATCTTGGCTACATATAGAAGGATTATAGAAATACAAATCCATTATCTGGATAGTGGAATATCATCGTTTATCCTATTAAACCTATTGAATTTCATGAATTCATCAATGACACATCAGCTACCCAATGCACCTCATTAATATGTCAGTGCCCACTTCATGCCACCAACATTTAAAAACATTTTTTCTTACATTATAGTGACTTATTGAATTAAATGATCAAAAAAAGAGGCCTCTAAATACACCTAAAAAATTGTGTGTGTTAATTCTCCCAATTAATAATTATTACTTTCCCTAGAGAGGATCATGTTTTCCTACCTAGCATAGAGATATATATACTGCTATATAAACAAGGAATCTCAATCCAACACATCTCTACTACCATAATATATAGACCAAAGATAATTTTTACAATGAATCATGTTATCCTAGTGATACATAAATAGGAAATTATAATAAAATATATAGGTTTTAGGATCATGATCAATATATTCCTATTAAATCACATGGGATGTTCCCAACATTTTATACATCCTCATTTGGGATAAATAAATTTTTTTTATCCATGTCCAATAAGAAGATCATGCTAACCAATATTACACCTTTACAAGTCATTCAATGAACTAATAAGGTCCCACAAATCTCATTTCTATATACCCTATACTCAATTGATCATATAAAAAATGAAAGGAGATCCTAGGATTGATAAATAATGACTCACCTTAGCCTATAATGTAAAATAATTATTGTTTTCATTACTTCTCAGATGACTTAGAACTACTCCCATCATTTTTATAGAAAAACATGTCACCCATGCCTCCCCTAAACATGACATGGTCCTACTAGAAACCATTGAAATACACTATAAGGCCCTGGCCTTAAACATTACTTAATATTGAATTAAATGAATAATTCATATTGAGAATATTTTTAGGTTTATAGTTTTAGAGAATTAGAACATAACTATTACATCTCAAAAGCTTACAAAGTAGACACTTCTACTAAGATTCCATAGAATAAAAAAACTCTTAAAAAGAAACATTTCTAGTTCCATGTTTCATATAGCATGACATTACCTTGATCCCATCCTTGACCCTATTCCACATTAAGTCCTGTGAAAAACATTTCAAAAAAAACTTGGGGTGAGCATAAAAAGCTCAGTAAGGGATACACAAATAATGAAAACAGATAGATTATCAAAACAACAAGTAAACCATGTATACTTTAGCAAAGTAATACTTTTCACCTTTATGAAGTAGTAAAAACTCTTCACTGAATAAAAGATCATTACTTACCCTTTTGTAACCAAAATATTACCATAAAACCCATAAAAAGATCACATAACATATAAAGGAAACATGGGACATAAACATACTTAAGTGGAATAACTATACGGTCGACTTCCACACATATCTCTTAATGGAATAGCCATACGGCCAACATCCATACATACTTAATGGAATAGCCATACGGCTAACTTCCACACCCAATGCATTAGAGGTTATAACGTAACCACCCGTCCTGGTATTCACGGTACCACCCGTCATATTGTTCATCACGTAACCACCCTTCAAATGTCCAAGTACCATTATAAAATCATAAGACATAAAGCAAACATAAAGGAAAGAAAACATTTCCACACATTGATCACAATATATCACTCAAATATATTGACATAAAAAATCCATCATAAAAACCATTTTCAATACCAAAATACATAAAAGAGTAGATGGTATTTATTTCATTTTAAAAATATTACGGCTTGTTGAGGAAGCCAAAGACCAAATAATACTTGCGGCGGCGGAGAAGGTCGTTGTCACCGCGTGCATTAAAAGAAACATTCCTTTTTTTATTTTAGTAAAATTCTTCGTAGAAAAAGATTCCTTTTGTATAAAATTAAAATTCAAAAGGGTTTATACACCAGACAAAATATATTTGTGTATAAAACGAAATATGCCTCAATGAAAGGAGATTGAGACGAAGTCCCTTACCTCAGGTCCGACTTGACTCGATCGTTCTTTAATGTCCTGAATAATAAACTTGAGTTAATTTCTACTTGCTTAAGAACCTTATTCAAGTTAATTATTACTTTTATATCACTTATTATCATGTTATAAACATTTTTTAATCATTTAACTTAATAATGTTTGTTTTGTCGATATTTGGATCTTAAGTCGAAAGTGGACTTCTTACAATTACATGTTGTTCGTGTGGCCAAAGGTTATTTATATCCAGAATTCAATTCCTAATTTGGATATCATATATATCCAGAATATACATGTATTTATAATATTACATAATCATTTAGAGGTAATAAAAGAAATGCACCGTTCATGGAGACGGTAAGCCATACGTACGCATGAACGCTACTTTAATTTCTTTGTCATATTAATGGAATTAAAACTACATGAGAGGTATGTATATATTAATTCCAGATTTATATTTATCATTTATATGTAACATAAATTATATATATCCATTATAAATATGTACTTATAATAGTACATTACATTTGGGGATAAGTAATGAAATGCACCGTTCATGGAGACGGTAAGCCGTACGTACGCATGAACGCTACTTTCATTTCTATCTCATACATTAATGGAAATAAATAATAATGATATAGAGGTATATGATAATTCCAGTATAAAATAATATATAATAACATTATATCCATCCTTTATATGTCCCACATATGGTATTAATGAATAAAATAACTTTGAGGGGGCGGTAGTCCGCACTTCCTTAAATGAAGATATCGTGTTTACCCATAATGAAAACCATAAAGGTATGCCCAAAATGAAAAATACAGAAGCATAAGGAAAACATAAACATATTATATATCATATATAAATATAGTTTAATCTTAATGTCCACCTTTGAAGGTGTTAAAAGAATGTTGAACAATCATCGTTTCGGGAGGCAGAAATTCTCCATCCACGGAAACAGTATGTTATTTAACCATTAGATGTAGGTGTGTGTAGGGGTAGGTCGAATACTCCTTATAAAAACATCCTAGTATGTTTAAGATACTTGATTTTTTACAAAATAAATGAATAAAAAGAGTTTAGGGGGTTGGAGAAGAAAAATAAAACAAAAGGACTCAAAAGAAGACATTACCTTAAAATCGGGTAACTCCCTTTGGTTTGAGCTCAAAGGCTTTCTTGGGAAGACTTCTGCTCAAAGTGAGGATTCAATGAGTTAGAGAGGGACGTTTAGAGACAAAATGATCAGTGTTTTGTCGAGCCAAAGGCTTGGAAGTGTGGGTAATGAGGTAGAGGTGGGGGCCGTTTATAAGAGGAGAGGAGGGGCACTCTTGGAAGGTAAAAAAAGGTCACTTTATTTTGAAATGTTATTCGGATTTAAGAGGTCCCACATTGATATAATTCGAGTATAAGGTGATAAGGGTTCGAAAAACACTCATCCCATAGGTTTTGGACATGTGTAGGTATTAGATATTACATTATCATTCCATTTTATTTAAATCGTTAAATAATGAGGTCATCGCTGCATCACCATGATGTCATAAATAATTAAATTTATTTAATGTATAAAAATTATAAAAAAAATACTATGATGTAGTAAATATTTTTATATTTCCAATGACTATTTATAGTCAAAAATATGACTTGTATAACCCCATGTAAAAATTGTTTTAGTAAAACATCTCATGTTTGTGTTATTTTTACTTTTAACATTAAATAAAAGGTATTTATGTCATTTTCCAACCAAAGTGGATCCATGGGGTCCCCAAGTTGACCTATTAATTGTCTGGGTCTACCATGACACATCCAATGAGGTTAGAACATGTTCCAAGTTCATTTCATTTTATTAAAACATTATTCTTACCTTAAACTACACTAATTATCTATAATCGCGATTAAGAACTTAAGAGTTACTATTCACCAAAAAATTATTTTAATCTCATTGAACCACATTTTGCTTCTTAATGACAACCATGTATGTCGGATTTTTGAAATTTAAAACACAGAAGTGGTAAAATTTCATTTAAACGAAAAATCAGTTTTTATAAGTACCACTTAGTGGTTTCACTATTCATCAAAAATTGAAGTTTTTCAAAAAAATAAAAAAAATCACCCTAAGCTATATTTGATATTCCGAATTCAAAAATGAAGTATATTTTAAAAAATTCAAAACATATAAGTCACATTAATTAATTTAATAATTAATTCCCGCTTTCATGACAAATAGCGTGTTTTTATGAAACAATAAGTATCATAAGATTGACACTAGTTTGAGTCCGATTTCAATGTGAAATTAATTCGAACGACCACTATTGGATTTAATGGTAAAAATATTATCTAATTTCACTTTAAAACCAATTCAAATGATTATCTAATCATATAAATTAATTATATTAAAAAGTGGTTTTGAATTAAAATACAACATTTTACACTATTCATTAAAAAATGAACTTTATCGGAAAGATACCAAAAATTTACACAAAGTAAATTTTGATGTCCCGATTCTAAATAAGAGTTTTATTTGGTCCAATAGAATGTATAAGAGTGACCAAAACTATATTTAATGACGGTTCACCATCAAAAGGCGATAAGTGAACCTTTAGTGAAAATTGGGGCATATACGCCTAAAATTGAATTCTTTCCGTATTTTAAGCCTTTATCATTTATTAGATAAAAGTAAAAACATTTAAAAAACATATATAATAATATTTTAGTTATTTCTATCCATTACTGCCAATACAACTAATACATGTTAACTACCATTTAAAATAATATTATTATATTACTAGTGTGCAACGTAAGTTTTCAAAGGAACTCATCGTTGCGTATCGGGTAGGCTATCGAACATAGAAACCCCTTTAAAGTAAAATTAATATTAAATTCGTAAATATTAATAAATAAGAAAATGTTATATTCGTTATTTACCTGGGATGTTACATCCTTCCCCCCTTTTGGGAATTGCATCCTCGCAATTTTATTCACTTATCAAAATAAGTCGGGATATTTATCCCTCATAGCATTTTTAGATTCCCACGTTGCCTCTTCAACCATATGGTTTTTCCACAAAACCTTTACCTGGTGGATTACCTTATTCCGTAACACATGCTCTCTTCGATCAAGAATCTGGACTAGTTGTTCTTTATAAGATAGGTTCTCCTCCAGCTGAACTACCTCTGGACTAAAAACGTGAGATGGATCTGGAATATACTTTCTCAACATCGAAATATGAAAAACATTGTGTACCTGAGATAAACTCGGAGGTAAATCCACTCTATATGCAACTGATCCAACTCTCTCCAAAATTTCATATGGCCCAATGAACCTTGGACCCATCTTTCCTTCTTTACCAAATCGCATCACACTTTTCCATGGAGAAACCTTGAGAAAAACATGATCACCTACCTCGAAAGATAGATCCTTCCTCTGATTATCCGCATAACTCTTCTGGCTGCTTTGAGCTGTTCTCATGTGTTTCTGAATCAACTGAACTTTTTCTTCCTTCTCTTCTACCAATTCTGGTCCCATCAGCTTCCTTTCACCCACCTCATCCCAAAATGCTGGAGTTCGACACCACTTCCCATATAATGCCTCAAATGGTGCCATCTGTATACTGGAATGAAAACTGTTATTATAAGAAAACTCAACCAAAGAAAGATGTTGGTCCCAACTTCCCTGATAATCCATTGAACAAGATCGTAGCATATCCTCCAAGGTCTGAATTGTTCGTTCTGACTGCCCATCTGATTGAGGATGAAAAGATGTACTAAAATTTAATTCAGTACCCAACGACTTTTGAAGGCCTTTCCAAAAGTTAGAAGTAAACATGGGATCACGATCGGACACAATGGAGAGAGGAACTCCTTGTAACCTGACTATCTCCTTAAGATACAAATGGGAAAGTTTATCTATGTAAAAAGTATCTCGTATAGCAAGGAAATGAGCATATTTAGTCAAGCGATCAACAATAACCCAGATTGAGTTATTACATCTAGATGTCTTCGGTAATACCACAACAAAATCCATGGATATATTTTCCCATTTCCACTCTGGCACTGGTAAAGGCTGAAGCATCCCTTTCGGTAACTGCCGCTCTGCTTTAACCTGTTGACAAGTCAAACACTTCACAGTAAAATCAACAATATCCCTTTTCATTCCATCCCACCAGTAATACTCCCGCAGATCTCTGTACATCTTAGTAATGCCAGGATGAACCGAAAACGGGGAACTATGAGCCTCACATAACAACTCATTCTTCAAATGTGAATCACAAGGCACAAACAATCTCTTCCCAAATCTCAAAACACAATCACTATTAATGTTGAATTCATGCAACTTACCTTTCTGAACCAGCTATACCTTTTTCTGCAACTCACTGTCTTGCTTCTGTGCTTTCTTGATTCTGTCTGATAGAGAAGATCTCACTGATATCTAAAACAAAACAGAAGGGAATCCTGCACCAACAACTTTTATGCCAAATTTCATCAAATCCTTAACCAAAGGATCAAGTTCCAAACGCAACATCGTTAATGAAGCATTACTTTTTTGACTCAAAGCATCAGCAACTTTATTGGCTTTTCCCGGATGGTAATGAATTGTACAATCATAATCCTTGATTAATTCCAGCCATCTCCTCTGTCTCATGTTCAATTCTTTCTGAGTGAATATATACTTTAAACTTTTGTGATCAGTATATATTTCAAACTTTACTCCATACAAATGATGCCTCCAAATTTTTAAAGCAAAAACAACAACAGCTTATTCCAAATCATGTGTAGGGTAATTTACCTCATGAGTTTTCAAATGACGTTAAGCATAAGCAATTACCTGATCATTCTGCATAAGGACACAGCCAAGTCCCTACAACGAAGCATCACTTTATATAAAAAACTCACCATTCCTGGAAGGAAGTGCCAAAACTGGAGCATTCACCAATCTTCTTTTCAACTCCTGAAAAGAATCATCACATTCTTTTGTCCAAATGAACTTAACACCCTTACGAGTTAGCTTAGTCATTGGACTAGATAACCATGAAAAAGTTTCAACACACCATCGGTAGTAACCTACCAAATCAAGAAAATTATGGATCTCAGTTACATTTGTGGGTCGTGGCCATTCTTCAACAACATTTGTTTTAGCACGATCAATAGTTATGCCATCTTTTGAAACAATGTGACCCAGGGAAGAAATTTTTTGTAACCAAAACTTACACTTTATGAATTTCCCATATAGTTTCTTTTCTTTTAAGGTTTTCAAGATAAACCTTAAATGACTTTCATGCTCCTCTTTACTTTTAGAAAACACCAAAATATCATCAATAACACAACCGCCATTTATCACCTGATTCAACTCAGCCATCACTGTAGTAAACTGCTCAATTATGATTCTAACAATCTCAGTATGCTGATTTGGAAGATCATTTCCCTCAGTATGCCTTCCCAAAAAAGTTTCTTTGTTTCCTCTATGAAAAACCATTATTAAAACTGAAATACCTTAGGTGAATCAACATGGTAATCTGTAAATGCTATATCATTTCAATCATACCATAAATTAACTTATAATTTAACACTTCTCTAACTCCTAAAGTTGTCTAAACCGACCTCTGATACCAACTATAAGGCCCTGGCTATAAAAATTACTTAATATTGAATTAAATAAATAATTCACATAGAGGATCTTTTCAGGTTTACAGTTTTAGAGAATTAGAACATAACTATTACATCTCAAAAGATTACAAAGTAGACACTTCTACAAAGTTTCCGTAGAATAAAAAAACTCTTAAAAAGAAACATGTCTAGTTCCATGTTTTATATAGCATGACATTCCCTTGATCCCATCCTGGACCCTATTCCACATTAAGTCCACTGAAAAACATTTCAAAAAAATCATGGGGTGAGCATAAAAAGATCAGTAAGGTATACACAAAGAATGAAAACAGTTAGTTTATCAAAATAACAAGTAAACCATGTATACTTTAACAAAGTAATACTTTTCCCCTTTATGAAGTAGTAAAATCACTTCACTGAATAAAAGATCATTACTTACCCTTTTGTAACCAAAAGATTACCATAAAACCCATAAAAATATCACATAACCTATAAAGGTAACTTGGGACATAAACATACTTAAGTGGAATAACCATATGGTCGACTTCCACACATATCACTTAATGGAATAGCCATACGACCAACTTCCATACATACTTAATGGAATAGCCATACGGCTGACTTACATACCCAATGCATTGGAGGTTATAATGTAACCACCCATCCTGGTATTCACGGCACCACTCGTCATATGGTTCATTACGTAACCACCCGTCAAATGTCCAAGTACCATTATAAAATTATAATACATAAAGAAAACATAAAGTAAAGAAAACATTTCCACACTTTAATCACAATATATCACTCAAATATATTGACATAAAAAATACATCATAAAAACCATTTTCAATAACAAAATACATAAAAGAGTATATGGTATTTATTTCATTTTAAAAACATTACGGCTTGTTGAGGAAGCCAAAGACCAAATAATACTCACGGCAGCGAAAAAGGTCGTTGTCACCGCGTACGTTAAAAGAAACATTCCTTTTTGTCATTTAGTAAAATGCTTCGTAGAAAAAGATTCATTTTGTATAAAAGTTAAAGTCAAAGGGGTTTATACACTGTATAAAAGATATTTGTGTATAAAACAAAATATGCCTCAATGAAAGGAGATTGAGATGAAGTCCCTTACCTCAGGTCCGACTTGACTCGATCGTTCTTTAATGTCCTGAATAATAAACTTGAGTTAATTTATACTTGCTTAAGAACATTATTCAAGTTCAATATTACTTTTATATCACTTATTATCATGTTATAAACATTATTTAATCATTTATGTTAATAATGCTTGTTTTGTCGATATTTGGTTCTTAAGTTGAAAGTGGACTTCTTACAATTACATGTTGTTCGTGTGGTCAAAGGTTCTTTATATACAGAATGAAATTCCTGATTTGGATATCATATATATCATATATATCCAGAATATACATGTATTTATAATATTACATAATCATTTAGAGGTAAGAAATTAAATGCACCGTTCATGGAGACGGTAAGCCGTACATACGCATGAACGCTACTTTCATTTCTTTGTCATATTAGTGGAATTAAAACTACACGAGAGGTATGTATAAATTAATTCCAGAATTATATTTATCATTTATATGTAACATACATTATATATATCCATTATAAATATGTACTTATAATTGTACATTACATTTGGGGATATGTAATGAAATACATCGTTCATGGAGACGGTAAGCCGTACATACGCATGAACGCTACTTTCATATCTATCTCATACATTAATGGAAAGAAATAATAATTATATAGAGGTATATTATAATTCCAGTATAACATCATATATTATTAAATTATATCCATCCTTTATATGCCCCACATATGGTATTAACGAATCAAATCACTTTGAGGGGGCGGTAGTCCGCACTTCCTTAAATGAAGATATCGTGTTTACCCATAATGGAAACAATAAAGGTATGCCCAAAATGAAAAATACATAAGCTTAAGGAAAACATAAACATATTATATATCATATATAAATATAGTGTCATCCTAATGGCCACCTTTTAAGGTGTTAAAATAATGTTGAAAAATCATCGTTTCGGGAGGCAAAAATTCGCCATCCACTGAAACAGTATGTTCTTTAACCATTAGATGTAGGTGTGTGTAGGGGTAGCTCGATTTCTTCTTATAACAACATCCTAGTATATTGAAGATACTGTAGTTGTTACAAAATAAATGAATAAAAAGAGTTTAGGGGGTTGGAGAAGCAAAATAAAACAAAAGGACTCAAAAGAAGACATTACCTTAAAATCGGGTAACTCCCTTTGGTTTGAGCTCAAAGGCTTCCCTCGGAAGACTTCTGCCCAAAGTGAGGATTCAAGGAGTTATAGAGGGATGTGTAGAGACAAAATGATAAGGGTTTGGGCGAGCCAAAGGCTTTGGAAGTGTGGGAAATGAGGTAGAGGTGGGGGACTTTTATAAGAGGAGAGGAGGGGCACTCTTGGAAGGTAATGAAAAGTAACTTTATTTTAAAATGGTATTCAGATTTAAGAGGTCCCACATTAATATAATTCGAGGATAAGGTAATAAGGGTTCGAAATAAACTCATCCAATAGGTTTTGGACATGTGTAGGTCTTAGATATTACATTATCTTTCCATTTTATTTAAATCGTTAAATAATGAGGTCATCGCTGCATCATCATGATGTCATAAATAAATTAATTTATTTAATGTCTAAAAATTATAAAAAAAATACTATGATGTAGTAAATAGTTTTTTATTTCCAATGACTATTTATAGTCAAAACTATTACTTGTATAAACCCATGTAAAAATTGTTTTAGTAAAATATCTCATGTTTGTGTTATTTTTACTTTTAACATTAAATAAAAGGTATTTATGTCATTTTCCAACCAAAGTGGCTCCATGGGGTCCCCAAGATGACCCATGGATTGTCTTGGTCTTCCATGACACATCCAATGAGGTTAGTACATGTTTCAAGTTCATTTCATTTTATTAAAACATTATTCTTACCTTTAACTACACTAATTACCTCTAATCGCAATTAAGAACTTAAGAGTTACTATTCACCAAAAAATTATTTTAATCTCATTGAACCACATTTTACTTCTTAATGAAAACCATGTATGTCGGATTTTTGATATTCGAAACACAGAAGTGGTAAAATTTCATTTAAACCAAAAATCAGTTTTTATAAGTACCACTTTGTGGTTTCACTATTCATCAAAAATTGAATTTTTTCAGAAAAATACCAAAAATTAACCCTAAGCTATATTTGATATTCCAAATTCAAAAATGAGTTCAATTTTACAAAATTCAAAACATATAAGTCACATTAATTAATTTAATAATTAATTCCCGCTGTCATGACAAATAGCGTGTTTTTAAGAAACAATAAGTATCAAAAGATTGACACTAGTTTATGTCTGATTTCAAAGTGAAATTAATTCCAAAGACCACTATTGGATTTTATGTTAAAAATATTTTCTAATTTAACTTTAAAACCAATTCAAATGATAATCTAATCATATAAATAAATTATATTAAAAAGAGGTTTTGAATTAAAATACAACATTTTACACTATTCATTAAAAAATGAACTTTATCGGAAAGATACCAAAAATTTACACAAAGTAAATGTTGATGTCCCGATTATAAAGAAGAGTCTTATTTGGTCCAATAGAATGTATAAGAGTGACCAAAACTATATTTAATGACGGTTCACCATCAAAAGGCGATAAGTGAACCTTTAGTGAAAACTGGGGCATATACGCCTAAAATTGAATTCTTTCCGTATTTTAAGCCTTTATCTTTTATTAGATAAAAGTAAAAACATTTAAAAAACATATATAATCATATTTTAGTTATTTCTATCCATTCCCGCCAATACAACGGCTACATGTTAACTACCATTTAAAATAATATTATTATATTACTAGTGTACAACGTAAGTTTTCAAAGGAACTCATCGTTGTGTATCGGGTAGGCTATCGAACATAGAAACCCCATTAAAGTAAAATTAATATTTAATTCATAAATATTAATAAATAAGAAAATGTTTTATTCATTATTTACCTGGGATGTTACAAACACATTCCCAATATCATGTAGATAAAAGAGTTTCCTGTATGATAATTCATGTTATACCTATTTAATCATAGATAAGGGACAGATTTAAACCCACAAGACACTGAAATTTATGAAAAAACCTCAAAAAATACTCTAGAATTGGTTGATTTATCTAGTCAATCCATCTATTCAATGATATAACAACACCCTTGACTCGAATGAGAAACTATCACATTATATGATCTCTTATAGTGATGGTCATGAATTAACACTATAGATTAAGGTAACCTCATCTACAATAATTAAATTGATTTTATGGTTCCAAATTAAACAACAAAATTCTCTATGTATAAAGGAGACCTAATAAGGGTAACCCAACTATTTAGACTATAAATCACAAATGGTGAAACAACAAGAAACAAAATTGATACCAATGATCACAAAAAATATCTATTGTTTCATGTCCCATTAAAGGGACCCTAGGGTCCCTATAGTTCGCCAAGGGAAACCATTATTCACTCTTAAGATGAAGAAAAACTAGATAAAACTATATAATTCTTATAAAACAGAATCATACCAATAAATTTTCACGATATCATTGAGTCCAAAAACAATAAAGATAATTATAAATCAATAAGAAATATCACCAGATCCACAACATATCACATAACAAAGAGATAAATAAAAAACAACATTAAATAATAATAAATAAAATGGAGCTAGCCTTGGTTCATAAGACAAAATTATGGGTAAATCAGGTTTTGAGGATTAAATCTAGGGGTCCCCATAGTCAAACTGATAATAACTTATTTAAGATGGATCTCATAACCAACTTGTCAAAATACTAAAAATTATTTTCCATTAACAAACCCAAGGCCCAATTTAACCATATAACTAAGGGTTAAATTTACACAAAACATTATCATAAAATATATCATAAAAATAATTGTTTACAAAGTGAATGTAAACAATGAGGCATGGGGAAACTCATAGTTTTCATTTGCCCTAATGAAGCAACCCAAAATAGATATCAAAGATTATTACTAGACAAGGATATCCCAAAATCATTAATAATCCCAAAATATAGAGTGAAAACTCTAAAAGAACCATACATAGATCATAAGATAGACTGAAGATTCCAATATTCATATAGAATTAATGTAAAACTTGGAAAAATAGTTCTTAATAATAAATCTACCCAACCAAACATACAACACTCTCTATTTGTGTCAAAAATTGAAATCATCTTCATTATCCCCGTGACATTCAATTAATAGAATATCAATAAGGAATATAACAGTCATCAAACAATTTATGATTTTGAATGACTATAAGGAAGAAGAGAAGATACAACTATCATGGAAAATATCACATTCTAACTCTTTAACATCAAAAATACTCCAAAAAAACAAAATGGGATAAATCCATCATGTCATATCCTTTAGAGAAATTCAATAAACCCTTATACATAATAATAGGGCAGCCCAAATATTCATGCCAAAAAAGATAAAAAAACTAGAGAGCATTCAAAACATTCCCTATTAAATAGTAAAAGCCTCCCTAAAAACCATTTTTTAATACCTCCATATCCATCGGAAAAAGTGATACATAAAAAAAATTCGAATGAAAAAAATATTTTATTACATAAAAAATTAACACAAAATCGAACCATTTCCAAATTCCAAAATTAAAATTTAAAACATATTACCTTCTATAACAATGCATGACATAAAATTTAATTTTCATATTGAATTTCAATATCCATTTCTATGTTATTTTAAGAGGAACCATATTTCATGTTATAAAACTAGTTTCCCAAAAATGACTAAATCATCTTTTAATTTATCATTCAACATTAAAAACCACTTAATACACTAAATTAAATGATGAAAATATTCAGGAATTATTCATTAAAACCCAAAACTATCCCTCTACTAATTCATGGAAAAAAACAATTTCTTTTGAAAAACATATATATTATTAAAAACATTCATTATGTGTGTGAAGTTATTTTATTAATAACATTATCCTTTTTAAAAACTAATTTTTTTTCAGTTTTACCTAATTAAACATCAATTTTTTAAATAATAATCTATAAACCAAGAATATATTTATAGGAATAAAATAAAACATCACTTTCCAATACAAAATCATTGTTCATGAAATCTACTTCCATACAATAAACTAGTGATATTATCCCATCACAAAAAAGGAATTTCATAATTGTTATTCAAACGCATTCTTAAACTCATAAAATCCTGAGAACTACCATTATTCTATTCCCATCAGTGATATTCACTTCGTGAATCTAGTAATAATGGGTTCTAAATAACAAAATCAAAGACATGAAAGGTTATTATTTACATAGCCACGTATTTTATGACCATGTGAGAAGAATTCCACAACCCCTTTATTGTATTCAAATAACAGTGTCTAGTCACTAAATGACTTATCAAATGATCCAAATCAACTTCAGTAGAGTTTTATTCTTTTCCATTTACATCACATTTCTATCAAAACACAAATGGTATCCAACACATTCTATGGTCGACCAAAAGACATCACATAAGACCATTACTAATGTAAAATATTAAAATAAAATAAATCTCAAATTTCCATGTTTTGTTATATGAAATAAAGAAATGTGGTGAAAAAAACTACTCAAAAGGTACCCTATGAACCTCAATAAGTAATAGATATACAATTCCATAAAAAAAACATAGGAGGTTTTATCACAATTCTTTCTTGGTATAACATTGATAGGACCCAGTAATTAACCAACCAAGGTTATCTTAACATGTCTCCCAAACTGGCATGATAGAGGGCCTAATGCACTTTCCTAATAACCTTAGGACGTCGACAAGCACCAATGTATCGATGTAAAAAATTTTGGGAAATATGTTTCCCTAAATTATATAATGACATGTCTCATGTTTACCAAAAATATGATGATCATTCAAAGTAAAAAAAATAAAGTAACTCATACAAGAGATCTAAATGCAATATCCAAAATGGATGAACCTAAAAGAAAACCCAAATAATAACCTTACTATGTCTCCCTTTGAATATCCATAAAAACTAATTGTATCCACTATGATGGTGATATGAAACAAGATTATCCACAATTCTTCATGACACCCTTCTAATTACCTAATCCCTGAAAAACCATGGTTACAAATACCCAATGGAAAAAAGTAGGGTGTGATATCTAAATATTATTGTGATAACACTAAATAATATAGAAAATAACAATCAATATAAATAATTAAGTTATATTATTAAAACCAACATCATTTATTAGAAAACATAAATATAGAAAACTATTTAGTAGTAAATACTTTTTTTATTTAAAAGAATCCTTATTCAAATCCAAAATAATACAGAGATAATCATGAATGATAAAAAAATAAAAATTATATAACAATACAATAGATTAATGGAGATATATGTGAGAATATGATACATGCTTAATATATGATATAAAGGGGACATAATTCAACATGAGAATTTTGTATCCATTACCACAGAATAAGATAAAAATGTGAGAAAAGAAATATAAAACAATATCGCCAAGTAGAAAACCAAGTAGATGCTGGGATATAGACTATGGGAATATGTAAAAAGACATAAAAAAGGAACAAAAATCCAATATAACGTGATTCATATTGATATCTAGTTTTACCATATTTTTTTACATCACTGAAGTAATCCCTTAGTGGTTCCACACATACAAGGGTTTCATATTTCCATATCCAAGCACACCCAATTTCCCCAATATGATATATTTTCCCAAAGTATTAATTTTACCTTGATTAAATTTTCAAGAACATATTATTGGTGAAAAATCACTGATTCTATGCTTAAATATTTATTTTAGAGTCAAATCCATCATTGAGGCATTTCATCAACCACATAAGTTTTATAAACTATTTCAAATTAAGATAACCATTAGGAAGTATCTTTTTATTCCATCCAAGATTTAATTTCATAAAATAATTTTTTTTCACAAACCACACCAAAGGATTTTACAAGAAAATTATGAAATTCATAGACTGGAACCATTTTATAGAGATACTTACCTCAAGAATGATGACAAATACATCACATTCAATGGAGGTGATTGGAAACAAAGAGATTGAATTCTAAAGAACCTAAATCCAATATATACATATAATATCCTCTATTATAAGATATATCTAATTATCTAGTCTTTTATGGAATTTAATTCATAAATAAGTATTTGGGAAAATATATTATAATGACTCCTCTTATCATATTATAATGTAAGATGAAAAAAGAATTATTTAGGAACATATATTATCCAATGAAATGAGGGAGAGTGTCCAATTCATTACTATGGAGAATTTGATATAAATAACTTCATATTAGGGGGTAATAAGAAGATTAGTGGGGTTAAATGGGGGTTTTAGATAGAAAAAAATCATAAAGTAACTAATATACCATATATCAATTGATTCGACTAGCTAGTCCTGAGAAACCACTATCTAGATGATAGCCACATGAAGAGGCCATGTTACTGAATAAATCCATGGGATGGTTAGTGAAAGCCTACCGAGAATCTAGTGGAACCTATAGATTTACAAGTATTATTCTAATATGTATTGGAAAGATGGTTCTCCTCACTAGATAGCTTTTGGCCACCTATATCCCCCAACAACCAATAATAATCTTTAATATCTTCTAAAAACTCCATGTATGAGAAATTGAATGTAAAAATTTGGCCTATTATATGATACAAAAAATACGTTTTGACACATAAAAATATGTTAAAGAGAATTTATGGTGGGACAACATAAAGAGAGATAATTTATTGTATATATCTTAGTGCTTGGTATGCCAACACATTAATTTTGAGAGAGATAAATCTATAGGAATGTTAAAATAATTACTTATACTTCAGGGGAAATTAGAAAACATCACCATGGATTTTATCATGGGACTCCTTAATACATTTGATGGGATTAATTATATTTGGGTTTCTGTTAATCACCTTATCAAATCAGTACATTTAATTACTTAAAGGTATAATTATCTTTTGATCAGTACTCTAGGTTATACCTTAACTATGCGGTATGGTTTAATGGAGTTCCACTATTAATCATATCAGATTGAGATCTAAGGTTTACATCAATGTCACAGATAATCCTTTAAAAATCTTTTAATATAAATCTTATATTCATCCCTCTATAAAATCCTCAAACAAATGGACAGTCTCAAAGGACTATTCAGACCCCGAAAGATATAATGAGATATTTCCCAATGAATTTCAAAAGAGTTTAATATAAAAAACATCATCCAATATCATTTTTATTAAAAAAATATTCATCATTTAATCACTCAAAGGGAAACTTGTTAAGAACTCCCTGGAAGTAATGCATGACTAAAACAGCATGGGATGAAGTTGGGGAATAAAAGCTGTTGGGACTTGAGCCCATTAAGGATATTGTAGGGAAGTTTAGAGCTATTAAACAAAAAATCTAGGAATCCCAGTATTGATTGAAAAATTATATTGAAAAAAATTATATATATATATTTGGAGTTAAAAGTTAGTTATTATGTTTTCCTTTTCATATCTCTTTATAATAAGGTGATGATGTTTATAAATAATGGAAAGTTAACCACGATATTTATGAGTCCCCTCAAGAATATTTATCATATCATGATTAAAACTTATTACATTATTCTTCATCTGAACCTCACCCAATTATAAAATATGTTCCATATATCTATTTCGATACAATACATACATGAATTTTTAGATTCACTAAACTCAGAGATCTTTCCACCAGAGGGTGAAGATTTAATGACGAAAAATTAATAGAAAAATTAGATCACAAGGATATAGTTTTGTGGAATTTGACTACTCTCATGGATAAGGTTCTCTTAATTAATCAGAGACTTGAATAAAGAACATGTGAAATAGAGAATATGATTGTGTACATGTATCCCAATTTATATGAATTAGTGTAACAAAACTTTGGAGAGAGAAATTCTTTCATGGGTAATAGAATAAGAAACCTTGATATTTTAGAATATATTAATTTTGAATCATTAAATGTTTTAGAAATTTTATGATGGAAAAAACCCTAAACATATGTATGTTATTATACATTATAAAATTATGCATATTATACGGTAGTAAAATAAAATAAACTTTCAACAAAATTATTTATAATTTACATAGAAAATACAATTTACACTAATGAATTGGTTTGAAATACTTTTCTTATGATAATTGTTTTTGTCAGATATTTATTTCATTTAAAAATTACTTTAGAGTATTAAACATATGGAAAATTATTTTTTTACACCATTATAAAATTAATTAATCAGTAATTGGTTTGTATGAAATTAAAGAAAAATAATTTAATGAAAAAGTAGTGTCTTCCTGAAAAAATATTTTTATGTGTTTTTATCATAATAAATTAAATTAATTATTATTAATGAATTTTTTTGATGAATTTTTATATAATATATTAGTTGAAATAATTTATGATTCTCTTCATGGTTGTTACACTGTTAGGAATGAGAATGAATTCAGTGTCATGCATAAAAAATAATTTTTCTAAAAATGATTTCCATTATGTTTTTTACACTTACATTAAATTGAATTTATTAAACTTATAAGAACTGTATATGGTAAAATTGACCTCATATCTTTAATCATCATTAATAATGTTTATAACTTTGTAAATTTAATTTTTTTCATTACGAATAATAACCATGGTAAATGTTTGTCACTGCGGTTATGATTAAAAGGTATATTAAGGGGTTACACTGAATAGATAGGGGGATAAAATGACCTAAAACTAAATAAATATTATTTTTTTGAATTTATTTTGACTCTATATCATTATTTATACTATAATTATCCAATTTTTATTAAATTCCCCATGATAGTGACTTAATATATTTTAATATTTTAGGTAATCACATGTTTTCCACCCACCTAACTTATAAAAGGGGGAGTTTTATTTTTCACCTTTTCACAACCTTATAGAACTATAGTTAATTATATAAATACTGAAATAGATTCCTATGGTTCTTATCAATATTTTAAATGTTATTTTCTTCCCCTAAGGCCCAACCATGAAGGCATAACGTGTAAGATAAAGATGGTTTCTCAAAGAAGAGGTAATTATCATTACCCAACTATTTTTTTAGTTTCATAAATCCTTAAGAAAATATATATATTATATAAAAATATTAACAGAATTAAATAAATATAATTACCACACATAATTATTTTAATGTTAATTTCACACTCATTTTTTTCCTTCAGTCCGATGAGAAATGACAACCTCATGCATATGTACTTGTGGAAAACCACCTCCAAGAGCATTATGATTTGTTTTTCATATTTTTCATACATGGATAGAAATATGGATGGATTTAAGGAAATATATTTGATATATATGACTCTATTATAATCATATTTTTTTATTATATAATTTTCTTGCCTTCCATTTATTGGAAAATGAAAACATTACTCGTGTGTATGTATGAACTACAGTTTCCATGAAGTGATGCAATTCATTTTTCATCATCACATACTATAAATAGTTTTAAAAGTGAATATAATGAATCCACATGTTAATTATAAAAGCATTAACATTTTATACATTTTTAATCCTTGAAAACATCTCAAGGACCGAAACCGTTAAACAAAAACCAGAATAAGAAATAGAACCATTAACACCTAAATGTTAATTTTAAAGAATAAATGTTAGTAAATTGTAAATAAAGTGTTAAAATGGGATGATATATGGTAATATAAGTAAAGATATGGAAATATTAAATATTTATAAGAATTATAAATTTATTATATAAGAGGCTAAAAGAGCATATGAAGAATGTCAGGATCTGAGACAAGTGTTTATGTAACAATCTAATTTTTAATTAGTATTGTTTGTTCTAGAATATAATTTCTGGTATTTATAATCTATTTATCTCTTAAAACCTATATAGTTCTCTATCAACATGTTAATAACATATTTATCATGTTTTCCTTTCATTCTCCCCTCTTTGGTACTTAAAATGATTTCGAAAATGTTTTTAAATTTCCAACCATCATTCAAATTTGTTCGATGAAACATTTATTCCGTATACATGTTATTAAAAAATAATTTCAAGAATATTAATTTCCATGATATAATGATTATTCCAATTCATTTTTTTTCCAAAATATAATTTCTTTTCAAATTATTAAAAAGTAAATTTCATAATATTTTACATATAAATTTTTATGAAATTTTAATTAAAACTGTTGAAGAAATATTGGTTTTAATGTTCATCACAAAAATAAAATTTCCCACCGACATGACCATTAATTGAATTAAATAGTAAATTATAATTTATTTTTATAAAAAGAAATATTATTTACACAATATTCTATGAATTGTTATTTAATATGTTATTATCAGGAAATAATTTTTTATCATGTTTTCCAAGAAAGGTTCAAATGTTATTTTAATGATATTTTTCATTTATATAAACATCCTTTGATGTTTTTATGCTCCATTTGTGGTATGATATAATACTAAAATAAATGTTATCTCTCAATATTTCATGTTATTTTGTTATTTTATAATATTTGTGTAACCTATTTCTTCTCCATTGGTTATGCTATAATGGGATGATATAAGATTCTATAATCTTCTAGAACACATATGTATGATATAAACTATTTTATAGGTGGAACCAGAATTATATATCCCTATAATATATTATGTAATTATTTATATTCCATGAGATAATGTAAAATAGGATAGAGAGTGGACCAATTATTCGGATAATAAGAGGCTGGGGAGTGAACCCAATTCGTCATGATACTTTTTCCACTATGTGATGAGGGACTTGAAAGTGATCCTTGACTAATGAAATAATTTTCTATGCTAATGATTGATCCAATATTAATATGAAATAATAATGTTTTTATAAAATTCTAGCATGGATCATGATTTATTAGTAATGATTCCTCACTCTTTTGAGTCATTTCATTTGGAAGGCTAAAGATCTATTCCCAGACTCATGATTTATGATCTATAAATTATTGGGTATGAACTTATTAAGTTATGATCATCTTATATTAACCTTATGATTATATTATTCTTATATATTATCATAGATTTATATATCCCCTGTTTATACTTAAGGATAATCTATGCTCACCCTTTCTTATGTTTAAAATGATCTATAAGTTATAAAGAATGGTTTTTTGTAGGATATGTCTATAAATGGTACTTTGAGAGAAATTTTTTTATGATGTTGATGATATTTCATGAAATAATTTGATTATGTATCTAGTCACCAATTAATATAAGACACTATGTTTTTAGGGTGTGAATTGTTGTGAAATTATATATTTTTTTATCTATAATGGTAAAATATGTTTGTATTTTTTTAATGGGTATCCTCAATCCTAAAAAAGATGGTGTAATTATGAATAAATACATCTAATACTGAAACATATTTAAATAAACCACACATAAAATAATTATAATAATATTAAATAAAAATATAAGATGCATTTAAAGTATTTTTTCATGAATGTTAATATGTATGAGTCCGATGTACCTTTTTTGTAGGTAAATATGATCTATAAAATAATATCTAAACTCTATAAAGAACGAAGTATTAAATATAAGATATTATAGTTGATAATGTCCTAAAATGTATATTATAGATATATCTAATGTATAGAAAAGATAAATATGAAGATGTATAATGATATATTTAGTCAATATAGATATGATAATTATAATTTTATGTCCATGTGGGTGAATAAATATTGGATTGTTTCATTAAACTAATAAACATGGGGAAAATTACTTAGAAAACATTATGAGATATTAAAATAATTAATGAAGTGATAACATTTATAATGTAAAAAGTACTGAAAAATATTTTAAGGACACAAATAATTTATAATGATTCAGGATCAATTTTATATCTAATAATTGATTATTTTAAATAGTCTAAGTTCCATGATTTTAATAGTTTAATTTTTGCAGCCTTATCCCAAGGTTGATATTTCAATCCATGAAAACCAGAAATGTTATAATCAAAATATAGACTCTTGGATGCTATAAAAATAAAAATGACAAATCAAAACCATAAATTACTAATGGTTCTTCATTTTAAATCTCTACAACTCCTCATATCGATTATTCTCCAAAATCTCCCTCATAGACAGTAAGAAAAATAAGAATTAACACGCCCACATCTTTGGTTTCCTAAATATTGTAATAAAACAACACATTTTAGAATGATTATAAGTGTATTATCACTATTATTGTAGGTAATCAAAAATTTATTTTTCATTCATAAAATAAAAAATATATAGCTACAAATAACCGTCTGGGGCGGGGGGTGGATAGAAATATATATTTAAAACACATAGAAAACAATTTTTATTGTTTCCACATTCAATAATTATAAACCGACTATTCCCAATGAGATCATAAATGAAGGTGTTATAATTTTAACATTAAAAGGTAAGTATGCGTGATATTATTCATGTAAATTCACTTAAATGTGAGTTGCAAGGACGATTGATGTATTTAATGCCATAAAGGTTTTCACATGAATGAAAATGTTCCCATTTGAGTGTTCTATGGTTGATTATAGTTTAGTTACATTTTAAATCCCCCATTTTGGTATCATTTGGAAAACATTATGGAGCCTGCCTGATTTCAGAATTCCTTATATGATAGACCAAAATAAATAGTACACCTTTTCAACATATAGTACATTACACTAAATACATATTGCGCGTGAGTATAAAAACTATATAGAATACCTCTAATATTTTGAATCAATAATATTAAGGTGGTAATGTATTTAAACATTGATAAAAAATAGTAAATAAATTAAAAAATACTAATGACCAATGAACACATTCAAATTATTTTACTCAAACTAATGGATTAAAAATATGGAAAAAATTAATCAATGAGATCAATAGAAAATTATCCATCCTTCACACATTAATAGAAAAAGGATTTCATCACATTTATTGAAATAGGAAAAATCAAATACAATGACCATGGTCTATCACAACCTCTTAAGGTGTTCCAATTATGATAATATCTATACCTTTATAGTACAAAGAAATTCCCCATCCAAATACGAACAATGGAAACTAGTACTAGTTAACTATACATTTTTACAAATCATAAATAAATAACAATGTAATAATCCCATGGTCTAAAAAATAATCAACGAAGCATAATTAAGTTAGTCATTGATGTTCCTATCATGGGGTTAAGACAATAGTATTTTTGTAATACCTAAGAGTGCATCTAGGGAGCTGACCTCCATGTCACCACTCAAGGATCCATTTTTAGACATGTATCATTATTATATTATCACTAATTGTTTTTAATATTTCTGATATAATAAATAAATTAAATATGAATTATTTTCATAGATTTATTTGTTTCATAGTATAAAGTGAAAATAAATAAACTAATTAGTTGATATCATGAATATGGAATGAAATTAGGTCCAGATATGAATTATCTGGCATTATATATTTATAATTAATAAATATAACCAATATAATTAATTGAATCTATTATTCTATTCAGATTATAATGATTCAATGTCCTTTAAAAATCATCAATGATCATGAAAAACCAAATCCTCTATGGATAATGGGCCACACTCACCCTTGATTAAGCCTAAACATGAATCAATATCCAAATTCAATTATATGAAATTAAAACCTTGACTATCCAAACTCTAATGTATAATGAGTTTTTTGCATGAAGGGATAATAATGTTTTTAATGGAAGTGATAATCTAATAATATTCTGAAAAGGTGGATATCACCTACCTAATATCAAACAAAAATTAAATCAATATGAAAATAATATAAAAAATAAGAAATGAATAGTATAAATTTGATCTCATCCACAGTCTCCCCTATTATTTAATCAATGTGTTTGTTTCTTATAATCCTGGATATTTAAGAGAAACATATATAATCAAAAATAAAGATAATGTTATGAACTATTGTAATAAAAAATGTATTATAAATTTAAAAATAAATACAGAATACAAGAATGAAAACCTAGGGGTCGAGAGACTATGTTGAAACAGTTTTAATTATATTGGTCTGTGAGTTTAAATAGACATTGGAGATGATTTCAGAATTTATGAATTCTTAATACGTTGTATCAATTTATATTAGAAAAACATCTCAGAAACACTATTATATGGTCTACTTCGACATCATATTTCATCAATTGGAGTTAGAATTAATGATTTGTGGGTAACCAACCCCAAACACCACTAGTAGTGTAGAGGAGGTAATATGGGTTATGGATTTATTATAAAAGGTAGAGGCTTCCCATATTATTCTTATCAACTTTAATCATTTATTACCTATTGATTTACATTTTTGTGGTACTTTTTAGAGATTTTTCCAAAATATTCATGAGAGATAAATAATGATGATATTAAAATTTTAATAGTGGGGAACTGTGTACCCACTTTTTCCATAGTGAGATCTTTCTATTTACATGTCATTTCCCCCTCTTATTTTCAATGGATTTCCATGTTATATATGGTGTCTATTTTATTATCATAATTTTGTAACATTATTTATATCTCATAATTATCAGTATTTTAGTTGTTCAATCATTTTTTATCCCAACATGTTTTATCGAAGAAAGGTTTTATCCTATTGGGGTTCACTTTTATTGGGTAATAAAAATTCCCATAAATATTATTATGTTTTATGATTTCAAATGTGGTTGATAATTCACAACATAAAAAGATTAATGAAATTATAAAATATATTACTTCGAAAAATAGGAGTTTCCATACTGGTGTAATTTTTAGATGGTGGAAACATTCAAGATAGGAAAAATAAATGAGAGTAATTTTATTGTATAGAAAATGATGATGTAAGATCTACTATATAAGGATAATTGTTTTTTGGTGATTATAGAATGACTGGACAATGCAAGAGATTCAAAATGGAATTTAATAGATGTGAATTATATTTCTAACATCTAATGAGAATTATAATACATATTCATTTCATTAATTGTATATAAAAAGACAATAAAAGAAGTTTGGGATACTCGAACAAAGATGTAGGGTGGTAATTTACTGCATAAAAACATTTTAAAGATAAAATTATACCCTATACAAATAATGGATTCATCATCAATGGAAAAACACATAAATAACTTGATTACTATGATAGATAGTCTTACAATTCTATGATATCAACTTTTGGTAACATGATATAAAGAGATTCTACTCCAATGTGTTCATATTTCTATGATAATCTAATCACCAATCTCACAAAATATATCCTTACAGATGCATTTTTCTTCAATGGTTCTAAAGATACAATCATTGAAGAAGACTGTATATTCAAGATTATTGTTGAAATTAAAAATCTCAAAAAGTAAAATATATTTCAATGGAAAAGGGAAAGGTAATGGAGCATCATTCTATTGGGATACAGAATAATGGAAAGTCCAATTGAAGGATCCTAAAGAATGTGACTAATTATAATTGTTTAAATAAAATCCATCAATTGAAAGAAATTTGGAACCATAAGAGCTGTGGAAATGAATCAGAATGAAATGTTAAATTACTTATGGAAATAAATAATTACAGGTTAGTGATATACTATAGACTGCTTGATGTTGAAAACATTTCAACAATTCATAGATAATTTAGTTAGGGGAAACATATCCCATGATGTCCTAATGGGAATGTTTTGACCAATATGAACTTCTTTCAAAAGGACTGTATACATGGGGACTGACCACACATTGAAGATATTTGGATTTAATAATAAAAAACATAAGATGTATGCAGATATTATTTTAACAATCCAAGGATTACAATATGTGAAAGTACTAACATATAAAATATTATGTCTGGGACATTTTTCGATATCATATGCAAGACTAAAACTATGAATAAAGTGATGAATATTTTTAATGGCATTCCTTCAGTTATGATGGTGGATAAGATCGTAATTAACTTATACATGATTATGGGAGAAACATACAAGGAGAAAGATATTGTTATAATATCAACCACCAAGATGGAAGCGAAAGCAATTTTATGGTATTGAATAGTTGGGATTAAATATATATGAGGCATGATTATTCGTAATGATCATTAGTTTTTGCAAGGGATTATTTGTAAATACTTACAATTTTTGTGATCATAGTGTTTTGATAGAAGAAATGTAAGTAAAATATTTTGAACAAAAAAAAAGAGAGAATCAAGTAAATCATGTAGTTTATCCAACCCAATATTTCGGATTCACTAGATATATCAAAAAGAGTAGCACGGTAAATTGTATAAATCATTGATGATTATTCTAATAGATGTTGGCTGTATCGAATCAGGAAAAAAAATTGTTTTATGTTTTGAAGTGATTCATAGTGAAGAAGTATCTTGATTATAGAAAAAAAATTGTTTGAGGATAGAAAATGGCTAAAAATACTAAAGACCATACGTTGGTACATTTTTCTCTCGAAAGGGTTGAATGATGAGATAATTTATGATATAATAAACTATTTATTAGAATATAGTGGGAATGTGGATGAACAAAACCCTATTGGATAAAAAAGGTAAATGTTGAAGACTTCCTGACTTTCCAAGGCATTATTGGAATAGGTAGTTCATACCTCATGATATTTCGTCAATCAATCTCCTTTAGTGGTGATTGATTTAAAGACATTGATGCAGATGTCGACTAGTTATCCTATTGAAAATTCTCAGTTATAGAATTTTTTAATTCTTGTATATGTATTTTTTAATGATTAGGAATGATTAAATTGGGATTACAAATATATAGAAAATATATCTCCTTTTCACATACTGATGGTGTGTAGGGGTATCATTTTTAGGACCCCACTTTCAAAAATATTGTCATTACATGATAGGTCATTTTTATGAAAATAAGGTGTAAATGATGATTCATGGAGGCATAAATAAATTTTATATAGAAACTATACTAGTGAAGGTGGAGGATGAATCCAATAAAGATCCATTTTTCTCTAAGGAATTAAAAATGTATGATGATAATGTACTGGTTGGATCTGGACCATGATGGTCAACACGAGAGACAATAAATGCCATATATCACTATTATATTTCCCTAATAAAAATATTATTTAATTCTAATTGATGGGGGATGGTGATCTATATTATTATGTAGAGTTTATTTAGAGTCCTGAGCTATCCTCATGAATTATTGTGATGTAGTTGGAACCTAATTCCCTACAAAGGAAAAATTCTAGGGATTATCTTCCATTATTCTAGGGAAGGAAGGATATTGAAAAAAAATGAGTCATTATGACTAAGAATGATGGAAGGGACCCAATGGAATGATATAATGAACGAATGGTGTTGAAAGAACGTTAACAGATGATGTTTTTTATCATTAGAATCTAGATGTGAAGAAATTATTTCCCCATGATGATCTTGATGAAGATGTCCATATGATATAACCAAAATGTCTTATGAAATAAAGAAAATATAACAAGGCTTATAGGTTTAAAAAATTTCAATACGATCTCAAGTAGAATGCAATGTGTTGGTACATGTGATTTGATTCTTATATCATGAACTTTTGATATAAAAAACATCATATATATAATTTTGTATATTTTAAATAGTCCAATGGTAATGATTTCATCATTATTTTGTTGTTGTGGTCCAAATGTGGGTTGAAAGCGCCAAAAATGTTCATATACAAAAGATGAAGGAACATATAGACATGGAGTAGGATATAAAGGATTTGAGACTATAAAATAAGAATGTTGGGATATATATTATTTTATATTAAAATAATTGGAATATTTATCTATCATAAAATAATTACTTAACAAAATTCATGAAAAGTTTCAATACGAATGACTGTAATATAGTATCTAATACTACTGCAATTAATTTCATGTTTTCATATATGGAGAGTTAAAACTATGATGTATTAAGGATGGTTATGTCTTGAGTACCATATTCATAAACCATGTGGAGTCTTTTATTCAACAAGTATTTTACTAGAATAGTCATTTCTCTTGCAGTTGGAGCAGTTAGTCGATACATGGGGAATCTTGGACAAGAGTAATCAAACACAGTTATGGGAACCCTAGGATACATCAAGGAGAACACAGATGTTGTATTTTTTTGAGGATCATTGTTTACCATCACATGTTATGTTTATTTATAATTTATAAGAGATTTAGACCAAAATAAATCAATTACTTGTTATGTATCTAGTTATTAGACATATTTCTGAAATAGATTAGGAATTTAATGCCATCTTGGGCATTATCCAGGAATATAGTAGATTAAACAGTATCTACATCAGCTAATAAAGAAAAAATTTGTATGAGAACGTTATTAAAGGAAATTAATAATATAAAGAAGTAGATTCCATTATTTTGGGATAGCCATAATGCAACGTCCTGAATCCAGGTGCCACTCAACGGGTGCCCTGAACTCGGTTGTTCACATGACCTAAAATGCATTTCACCAAATTCCCAAAGCTTCTGACTAGCAGCAAGGGCCCAGGTCTGATAGTGGGGAAACTATGCCCTCATTTGTCAAAGTTTAGCACAATGGAAAAGATAAATAACATACAAAAGCGGAAGAAGTAAACAATATACAATTAAAATGGAAAACTAAAGTAAGAGAACCAGCAGTCATATGTATATAAAGATGTATCATGTCACTATTTCTATGAAAGAAGCTAGAACAGGATATACTATAATACAATAAAATACATCTCAAAGTACAAGGTACAACCAAACAAAACAAATCACAATAAACAAAACGTAGCAGAATCGCAAGCCAGAGATCGGTCCCATGCTCTCCAACTCCTCTACTACCATCATGTAACTATATAGGGAACCTTTCCCCTGTCGACACTTGCTACAACATGGTCTGCTTGGGCCGAAGACATGACCCAAACAGGGTGTGAGAAATAAATCTTAGTAGGCACCCACCAATGGCCCGTGCCCAACTGTCAGCGAAAAATATGCAACAGCAGTGTACAAAAGTAAATGCAGTAAACTAGTAAGTACTAAAAAGTAACTATCACTACCAGTTTCATTCCCATATTAATATTCTTTTAACAATTCAACCTAAGTTAATTCTGAGCTAAGCAAAACCCATTCCCTCAGGCTAATCAGAACCTTTCCCTCAGGATAAATGTAACCATGCCCTCAGGCTAATATAGTCATCCCCTCAGGATAATATAGTCATACCCTCAGGCTAATTATAACCATGCCCTCAGGGAAATATAGTCATGCCCTCAGGAAAGTATAGTCATACACTCGGGCTAGTATAGTAATGTCCTCAGGCTAATCAGAACCATAACCTCAGGCTAAAGTAAAACACTACCCTCAGGCGCAAGTAATCGGGCCGATCCCCAAGAATAAACCAGAAATTTATATACAATTCATCACAAGGAAACTCAATCCATATTATACTCAGGGCATACCCTTGGGTATCCAGGCCAAATGGAAAAATAGAGGAAATCACCCCCTGGGGTGGTCCTGGATTCAATCAGTGAACCCAAACAACAGTTTACTGTTACATTCAATTACCTATAGATTTTTAGGTATTCAAAACATCCAAGGCCTCAGCCACATGACACCCCAAACATGGGTTCATAGAAAAATGGTACAAACTTTCAACACCACAGTTGGAAATAAACATCAGACCACCTACCTCAATAGTCTCAGATCGGTATACGTGAACGACGCCTCCCGAATCGTCCAAGAATGACGTAGATCTCGGATAAACATAATCTCTTTCAAACTCAAATAACTTCCCTTAGAGGAATAATTGGGAAGAACAGTGCAAGGAGACGGAAGAGCATACCCGTGCGGTTCCAAGGAGACCGACAATGTAGGAATCAATTTTTTAGTGTGTGGTCGGGATATCCTCCATGCTCTGACTGTCTCTCCTGCTCTCCTCTGGAGTTCTAATCTTCCTCTATGAATAGAGGAGGCTACTACCTGTTTTAAGCGAAAAAAACTACATGGCATGTACTCTAAAGTAAACGGCGTGTACTTTTCAATTTTTAAACTATTCATCTGGCAGCATCCTTCCACAACGGCACTGTTCACCCGTCGACTTGAGTACACGGCGTGTATTCCTAATTACATGGCATGTACTATCGCACCACTGGAGGCTTCCTCCACCACCTTACTATTCACCTACCGACTAAATACACGGTGTGAAAATACCCTATACACAGCGTGTAGTCAGTTTTTACACCCTCCATCAATGACAGACCTACACGCCCTGTGTACCCATCCCACACGGCCAAAGTACACGGTGTGTGGAGAAGTACACTGAGTGTAGTCACAGAATTTGGGATTTTCCACCATTTTTCTTATTTTCTAAAAAAACGTAAGTAAAAAGGACAAGAAGAAACATGTACCACAAGAATAAGAACCGTGTTCTTACAAACTTCCCCACGTAAATCAATTCTTCCCTGAATTTCTCTTCCAAGGGTGGTGAAGATACAGCTATGAACAACTCAAGCCATTGGGCACGTACGTCGGTCTCCCGTTCCCAAGTATTGTCATGCACTCGGTCATGATGCCATAACACCCATATGAGAGGAATTGATCGGCCTTGGAGGACCTTCATGATCCTATCAACAATACAGATCAGATGCCCAAAAAAAGATGCATCGTCCTAATGCTCACCTCATTGGGCTGAAAGACATGAGACATGTCTGAATTATAACTATGCAACTGAGATACATGGAAGACATCATGAATGGACTGATACCTCTATGGTAACTACAACCGATAGGCACCCGACCCGACTCTCTCCAGAATCTCAAAAGGCCCCACATACCTCGGTGAAAGTTTACCCTGTCTCCTGATCCGTCTGTATCCCAACCTCTGCAAAACATGCAAGAAAACATGATCCCCGACCATGAACTCCATGGGTTGTCTGCGGCGATCAACACATGATTTCTGACGAGACTGCGCAGAAGCCATTCTCTTCTAAATCAACTGGACCTTCTCTGAAGTCTCCTGCATGAGACGTGGTCCCAGTAAAGCTGCCTCACCTACCTCCATGCAGCACAATGGTGATCAGAACGACCTACCATATAAAGCCTCCCAAGGTTTTATCTTAATAGTTTCCTGAAAACTATTATTATAGGCAAACTAAACAAGGGGTATATGCTTCTCCCAAGAGCCCGCAAATTCTAGGACGCATGTGCGCAGCATGTCCTCAAGCACTTGTATCGTACGCTCTGACTAGCCATCGGTCTAAGGGTTGTAAGCTATGCTCAGAAGCAAATGTGTACCTTGTTCCATCTGAAAACTCTACCATAAATGAGATGTAAAGCATGTGTCCCTATATGAAATGATAGACGAGGGAACCAATAAAGACACACTATATCTTGGATATACAACTTCCTGATCTCGTCAACACCGAAGGTAACCTTGATCAGAAAAAAGTTATCTACGTTCGTGAGTCTGTCCACAACAACCCACATGGCATCATTGCCTTGAGGTGACCTCGGAAACCCAGTCACGAAGTCCATTGTGACATCATCCCATTTCAATTATAGAATGGGTAACTACTGTAATAGTCCCGTTGGCCTCTGATGCTCCGCTTCACCTGCTGACAGGTGGAACATCTCGTAACAAAACCAGCTACCTCTCTCTCCATACCCGGCCACCAATACTAACATCTCAAGTCATGGTAACTTTTGGTAACTCCAGGATGCACTACCCAAGCTGAAGCATGAAACTCTCGCATTTGATCCTTACGTATATCCCCCGGAACCCATACTCGTCCATGCAAATGCAGTACCTCATCATCACCTATCATCCAACTAGAAAGTAGGGTCCTCACTTGCCAAAAACTCGTGTAGAACTGGGCCTTCTGAATCAGATAGCTATCTCATCCTTACTCTATCCAGGAGGGTAGAAGTCACAGCTAAGGAAGAAATATCGGTTTTCCCCTGACTATCATTCACCTCTAAATGCATCTTAGAGAACAAAGCCATAAGCTGCCACTCACCACTGGCTTCATGAACTGCCTATGTCTGAGTCCTCCTACTGAGTGTAGCAGCAACTGCATTACCCTTAACAGGTGTATAGGCAATCTTGAAGTCAAAGTACTGTAGGTATTCAACCCACCTCTGTTGTATCAAGTTCATGTCATGCTGTGTAAAGATATATTTGAGACTATTGTGGTCTGTAAACACCACAAAATGTTCTCGCAAGAGATAATGTCTCCAACAGCGTAACACATGAACATCTGGAGACAACTCGAGATCATGCGTCGGGTAATTCCTCTCATGTGGCCTCAAATGACGAGACCCGTATGCAACAAATCAATCACCCTGCATCAACACTACTCCCAGCCCAACCCCAGATGCATCATAGTAAGCTGTATAGCTCTCCCCTTGCTCTGGAAGTATCAATATTGGGGTTGATGTAAACCTTCCCTTCAGCTACTAAAAGGCTATCTCGCCAGCTTCTGACCAAACGAACTTCACACCCTTATTAGTCAAACCCGTCAATGGCACTTCTAAGCGGGAAAAGTACTATATAAAGAACCTATAGAAACCTTCCATCCCCAAGAAACTCTATATCTCTAAAACATTCTTAGGTCGCTTCTAGGAAACTACTTCTTTCACTTTCTATGGGTCCACCGCAACTCCAGCCTCTGAGATGATATGACCCAATAAGTGTATCCCGTCCATCCAAAAGTAGCACTTTGAGAGCTTATCATATAGCCGATTCTCTCTCAGTGTACTCAATACGATCTCAAGATGGGTAGAATGGTCGTATCGAGTGTGAGAGTACACCAAGAATTCATCCACGAAGACTGCAACAGAAGAGTCCAGATAAGGGTGGAACACACGATTCATCAGAGCCATGAAAACTGCTGGCATGTTCATGAGTCCGAACGACATCACCAAGTACTAATATGGACCATACCTGATCCTAAAAGCTGTGAGAGGTATATCAGATGGTTTAATGTGCAACTGATGATATCCAAATCTCATGTAAATATTCGAGAACACTCGTGCTCCCAGAAGTTGATCAAAAAGATCATCGATCCATGGTAAGGGATATCGGTTCTTGACCGTCAGCTGGTTCAACTTCTTATAATCCATACAATGTCTGACAGTACTGTCCACCTTCTTAGCAAATAGGACAGATGAAACCCATTGAGAAGTACTGGGTCAGATGAATCCCTTTTCTTGTAACTCCTCTAACCGCCTTTTGAGCTCCTTCAACTCTGGTGTAGCCATCCGATAAGGAGGAGTAGACACCGGTGTTGCTCTTAGCACAAGATCAATAGAAAAATCAACCATTCTCTCTAGAGGTTTCCCTGAAATGTCGTCCGAGAATACATCCCTGAAATGATCAACTACTGGAGGGAAATCCTTCTATCAAGTCCCCTGATCATCTAGATATACGTTCTCAATCTGGGCTGTCACTCCACCTCTCCCACGATGCTGTAGTCCAGCTCAACTCGCCTGGACTTCCCATTCCCCCATGGACAGAAACTCTTTTCCCTCTAGTGATGTGAAACTCACCCTGCGACGATAGAAATCCACAGAGGCTTGGAAGGGAACAAACCAGTCCATCCCAAGAATAAAATCATAGATCATCATCTCTAAGACATAGAGGTCCCATAGAAAGTGACATCCACCATCCTCTAGGGGGCACTCACTACACTGATGCACACCACCCTTTCTAGTTTCTAACAGATAGTCTAGAATCATAACATTAGAAGAAGAAGAAACACAGAGCCCAATGCTCTCCACAACGGGCACATATATAAATCTATGTGTAGCCCCTGTATCGAAAAGTACATAAGACAAAAAAGAAGAAACTAAAATTGTACCTCTAACAGTAGACGGTTAGAGATAATTCTTCTGTTGGGTCTGTTGCACTGAATAAGCATGCCCAGTGCTGCAGCCCTACGACATAGCTTGGCTACCCTGAGCTGACCCATCCTACTGCCTCGGAGATCATTTTGTATGGCTACCATGACCACAACCACCATCTATGCCTAACGCCCTTCCATATTCCAGTTCCCTGACTGGTGAAAAGCTGGTGGTCTTAGTCCCACATGCAGATTCTGTACAGAACCCCCCTCACTAGCCACTGGTATAAATTCCCTGAAAAAAGTGATGCAGATGACCCACCTTGCCGCAAACTCAGCACTCCACTGTGTCACGTGGACACTGAGGTCACTTGTGCCCCTCTCTACCACAGTAGTAGAAAATAATCGGGCCACCTTTAGAATTCATCTGACTAGTATGGCCACTGTGAGAGAAATTCATCTATCTTTTCCTCTTACCGGTAGAAATAGTAATAGAAACTGGTGTTGAACCTCCCTGGCCCACACCACTAGCTTCCCACAGGTTCCTCTCATAAATCAGTTCCTGGTTAACAATAACATGTATTGTAGGCAACCTGAAAATGTTTACCAGCGATCAGATGTCATATTGAAGACCATCCTCAAAGCGCCTAGCCCTCAACGTCTCATAACCTACCAGAAAAGGTGAAAACAGCTGAAGCTTGGTGAAGTGAGAAGACTTATACATAACTGACATGGAGCCCTTCTGTAGATTCATGAACTCTCGAGCTCGATCTTCCCTCAGCACCTCCGAGAAGAAGAATTCATAGAAGGATGACTGAAAATATTCCCACGCCATGTCTCAGTGATGCTTAGACTGGGTGGTAACATCCCCCCACCTTTTGGCAGAATCACATAGCATGTATGTAGCGAGCTTGACCCTCCTCCCTGGAGGCGTTTCAAGTTGCTTGAATATCGTTTGCATCAAATCCAGCCATGAATCCGTAGCTTGTTGTCCACCATCCCCTGAAAACATAGGCGTATGCTGCTACTAGAATATACATGTTAGATCTGCATTAGATGTGGTAGCCTGAGGTGATCCTTGAAAGGTCTGTATGAACTGCATGAAGCCTTCATGGAACTGCACATCAACGCCTGTGTCTGGTATAACGGCTGGCACCACATCTAGATCTACTGGAGGTTCCATTTGTATCCCATGCCCCCCCCATCTACGGGGTATAATTGTTGTTTCTATCCTAGAGAACAATAGGTGGCCGTCTTTGTGGAATGACTTTACATGGTCAAAGAACACCTTAGATCAATATTATCAAAGACTAAAAACTTGGAGACCAATAAAAGAACAGAAGGACAAAATCATTCAAGATTTACAAAACATGACTACACAACGTGTATAAATACTACGTGGCGTGTTCTCGCAAGCCATTCACATTGGCGTGTACTCCACATAAAACTGGTCATGTAACTCCCCAAACAAACGGTATGTCTCTTAACTACATGGCATGTACTTGAATCCCCCTTCAACGCCGGATTCCTTCTACACAGCTAAGCCACACGACCCTCCTAAAACATAACTACACGGTATGTCCCATAGGTACATGGCGTGTACTTTACAGTCTTTCATCGGTCCATGTTGTTCGAGAAATGACCTATATACCTAGGTCACACTACACGGCGTGTTCCAAAAAGACATGGCATGTTCAAAGATGCCCCAGAATGACCCGTGTTGCTCACTACAAGGCCGGATGCATAGCTGACACTACACGGCGTGTTCCCGGAAGACACAGTGTGTACTAGGAATGATAACACCAACCCGTGTTGTTCGTGACACAGCTGGGTACCTGGTTTAGACTACACGACATGTAGAAAGTAGACACGACATGTATATCTTATGGTTTCCTCTGTCCATATTGTTAGTTACACGGGTGGACCCCTGGTCAACACTACATGGAGTGTAAAACTGGTACAAGGCATGTTTTCCCAAGCTATTCCCTACCCCGTGTCCCCACCCACACAGTCTATGACACAGTATGATACTACACGGAATGTACGGAGGGTACACAGAGTGTTCTTAAAAAGTTTTCATTTCTTCCAGAACAGAAGAATACACAGAGTGTGTCCATAGAACTACACGGCATGTATACTGGGTTTTCTAGACAGTATGGCTCAAAAACTACTCTGGAACCCAGAAAAACACTGAAACGAACATCTAAGTTCCAAACACCGATCCATGAGGGCCCATACTCCCCGCTAATCAATGCATGGCATCTTACACATGTTATTACAAAATAAAATTGTCCATGATCCACAAAATTCTGGTTATTGAGGGTCCATACTCCCCAAAAACAAATGTTTGGTGTTTATTCTATCAAGGCCTCAACAAAAAATACCCTATAAAGTTGCAGGTATTTATCAAAGCTGCTATCACAACAACATGATTTTCTAGCATGAAAACTGTCACAACAACATGAAATTTCTAATGCACCTACATGGAAAGGAAAAAATGCATGACATGTGATTTCTAGCATGTACCTTAATGATTTATTCGACGAAATATACTAATCTCATATGGTAGCAACTAAATAGTACCCAAGTATAAATTATAAACCACACACCACAAGTGTGTCACACAGCAGTGAAAATCAAATCAACTATAAAATTCCAAAATTAGAATCATTTCAACATGAGGTAAATTGGTTTTTCCCTATACACCGGTTAGCTAATCCCGACAACTGCTTATTACCGACTACCATGTCCATCCTATCCCAAACTAAGGCTCCAAACAGTATGTCAAAGAATAGAACTCTTTTGATACCACTTTGTAACGTCCCGGATCCAGGTGCCCCGAACCCGGTTGGTCACATGACCTCTAGCGCATAACCACAAATGCCAGAGGCTACCGACTAAAAGCGAGGGCCCATGTCTAATAGTGGGAAAACAATGACCTCATTTGTCAAAGTGTATTGCATTGGAAAGGATGAATAACATACAATAGAAGAAGCAGTGAACAATATAAATCTAAAATTGAAAACTAAAGCAAGAGAACCTGTAGTCATATATATATAAAGATACAATATGTCACTAATTCAATGAAAGAATCCAGAACATGATACACTAAAATAAAATATAATACAACTCAAAGAAGAAGGTACAACCAAACAAAACAAATCAGAGTAAACAAAATGCAGCAGCATCGCTAGCCAGAGCTCGGTCCCATGCTCTCATATTCCTCTACTACAATCATGTACCTGTATAGGGACCCTTTCCCCTATCGTCACCTGAAGCAACATGGTCTTTTTGGGTCAAAGACATGACCCAAACAGGGTGTGAGAATTAAATCCCAATAGGCACCCACCAAAGGCCCGTGCCCAACTGTCAGTGAAAAATTTGCAACAATAGTGTGAAAAAGTAAATGCAGTAAACTAGTAAGTACTCCAAAGTAACTATCACTACCAGTTTCATTTCCATTTTGATATTCTCTTTAAAATTCATCATAATTTAATTCTGAGATATTCAGAACCCATTCCCTCAAGGTAATAATAATCTTTCCCTTTGGATAAATGTAACCATGCCCTCATGCTAATATAGTCATGCCCTCAGGCTAATATAGTCATGCCCTCAGGCTAATCGGAACTATACCCTCAGGATAATATAGTCAGGACCTCAAGCTAATTAGATCCATGCCCTCTGGATAATATAATCATGCCCTTAGGCTAGTATAGTCATTCCCTCATGCTAATCAGAACCATGCCCTCAGGATAACGTAAAACACTGCCCTCAGGTGCAAGTAACTAGGCCATGCCCCAAGAATAAACCATCAATTTATATACAATTCCTCTCAAGGAAATTCAATACACATTATAATCATGGCATACCCTTGGGTATCCTATAAAAATGGCTAAATAGAGGAACTTACCCCCCGTGGTGGTCCTGGATCCAAGCAGCGATCCCAAGCAGTAGTTTATAGTTACATTCAATTACCTATAGAGTTCTAGGCTTTTAAAACTTCCAAGTTCTCAGACACACGACACCCCAAACTTGGGTACGTAGAACAATAGTACACACTTTCAACACCACAGTTTGAAATAAACATCAGACCACATACCTCGATCATCTCAGATCGGAATACGTGAATGATTCCTCCCGAATCATCCAAGAATGAGGTAGATCTTAGATAAACATAATCTCATTCAAACTCAAATAACATCCCTTAGTGGAAGAATTGGTAAGAACAACGCAAGGAGAAGGAAGATCACACCCGTTTAGTTCCAAGGGGATTGACGACGTAGGAATCGGGTTCCCGGTGTGCGGACGGGAGATACTCCAATCTCCGGCCATCTCTACCACTCTCCTCTGGACTTCTAAGCTTCCTCTCTGAATAGCGGAGGCTACATCCCATTTTAATCGAAAAAAAACTACACAGTGTGTACTCCAAAGTATATGGTACGTATTTTTCATTTTTTAAACTGTTCATCATACGGCTTCTTTCCACCACGGCACTGTTCACCCATCGACACGAGTACACGGTGTGTATTCTTGATTACATGTTGTGTACTATCGCACCATTGGCAGCAGCCTCCACCGCCTTAATACTCACCTAATGACTGAATACACAGCATGTAAATACCATACACATGGGGTGTAGACAGTTTTTACACCCTTCATCACCGATAGGCCTACACGCCCTATCTGCCCATCCCACACGGCCAAAGTACACGGCCTGTGGAAAAGTAAACGGCATGTAGTCAAAAAATTTGGGATTTTTCCCCATTTACCTTTTTTTTAACAAACACTAATGGAAAAAAGGAAACAAAGATACCCATACCTCAAGAATAAGAACCGGGTTCTTACACATAACACCTTTCACATTACAAGGAATCCATCATTCCATTCTATGATAAATAAAATTGGGGTATAATATCACTTTTTTGAGATTTGGAATAGGAAAGAAGTGTCGATATCCCGAAAATTTATAATAAATAGATTATTATAGAATTATAGATGAAGACAATTAAATTAGTTAGTTTTAGCTGGTGAAGATAATCATTCAGCCATTTAGAGATATTAGAAGTATGTTTGGAAGATAAAAAGGATTTTTATAAATGTGATTGGTTCTTGATCAAATATCGAAGCGAGATATTTTTTGGAAAACTTTTTCTCTAGTGATAATCAAACCCCACTCTTATATCGAGGAGTGAGATCATGAAATATAGGTCGGTATTTAACCCAACTATCCATTAGCGAAAGAGAGGATGAATCTGAGGGTGATATATTCCTATAAAAGGTAGAGGCTTCTTCTAGTGCTCTCCTTAGATTTAATTATTCAACAACTGTTGATATACATTGATTTGGTATTTTTGGAGGATGTTTCCCCACAAATTAAAGGCAGATCAATTATGAGTATATTATCCTTATCCTATTGAGAGAGTGTATACCCTCTTCTAAAATAGGATGATTCTTATTATTTTCTTGTCGATGTTTACCCCCCTTGAGTTTAGGGTGATTTTCGCATTACATTTTATGTCCATTTTTTATATCAATTTGTTTCACATTTTTTATCTCACAATAATCATTACAATAGTGGATTAATCATTTTACGTCTCTAAAATTGAAGGATCGATAAATTTATGTTAATTCTGGATTATTTTTCTAGGGTTTGTTATTCCCATTTCATTCTTTATCCATGCTTTTTAATTAATGACCACTATGATTAGATTATATTTAGGTACTTCCTGACGTTGTGAGGAACATGATATATTGATTGATTTATAATGCCTGGTTTTCATTTGGGAATGTTATATTATTAATCATGTTTATGGTGGTTTGTATTCATGTGAGTTTTTTAAAATATTGAGACTGTGTTATAAATGAATAAAAATTATGTGAATGGTTGATAATAAATCATGACATAATATTGATTTCATTTGAACTCAAGGGGATTTTTTCTTGGTTATGGGTGAAACATTGGGGATCAAGAATCTATTATATGGATAAATATAGTTATGATAATGTAATAATAGTAAATTTCCAATTTTGTTAACAACCTTGATTGATGATACTACAATTTGGGCCAATTGATCTTCAAATGGGTGTTTCCTATATTTGATGAATAGGGGATCATAAAGCCTATTTCTTCAAATTGTGATTATAGTCTACATTGAATTTCCCAAATTATATTGGTGAAATAAATCCTATGTAAATATGTAATATTATATCATGAATAATTGAGAGTCATTAATGGATATAGACTATGAAAATACAGATTTGGGATCTATTGGATCATGAGGTACCATGGGAGGAGTTCATAATATCAACTTATAAGAATGATTTTATATTAGAAAAAGGTCATGACTGCCTAAGATATGCCTGATAGATAATTTCATGCATGCTGAGGCCTGTTTCTTATTTTATAAGACATGTTTATGATAAATAGTACAAGACAATGTATTTCACAATAAAAATTTCTTCACAATGTTTTCTAGAGTATCACAAATTAGAATCCAGCATTTGAGGCCACATAATTTATAACATGATGTATGTCAACCTCAATCGAAATGTTTTTTCATCTGTTTAATGAACAAAACTTTTTTAATGATAATTGTTTCTTGATATGTGTCTTATATTATATTATACATACCAAATCCATATCTCTCTAATAACAAAGTCAATATAAAGGAAAATGTGGCCATCTGAATTTAATAGTTATTTGAATATTGGTCAATGATGACCATGGGTTAATATGGACATTGGAAAATATTCTCTTTATAATAATTTTAAGAATATAAGGAGTGTTTATTTGTAAAATTTGACAGAGGATAATTGATAAGGAAAGAAGAGTCCATGGCCTCAATGAGTAGAGTCATTACATTTGAAGCCCATATATCATGTCATTGGAGGGATATATCATTATTGGGGTAATACATTTACCAATCCAAATATGATATTAAATAATTGAATCTTGAACCAAATAGCCTAACAGATAATTTGATTTATGTGAAAACTACCACTTTGTCGTTGTTAGTAGAGGCACCCCATGAAACTACCACTATCACAGACCATACTCGTAGGGCGTGCACATATGTAACAAGGGGTTACATGTCTAGGACATAGTTATATAATGTTTAATTCTTTTATATTAATAAAATATATATTCTATCAATTCTGTTTTCAGAACAATTTTTTATGAAATTTGGTTTAATTAAGATGGAAAATGATAAATTGATTATTCAGACAGAAATTATTCTTTTTAGAAAAGATATAAATTTTTATAATAAACTAAGGTATTATGAATAATAATTTTTTATAAGAAATTACTATTATAAAACACTATTATTTGAATATAATAGGTAAACTAATTTTATTATGTCCTTAAAGATTATTAAGTGTCTGAAATATTACTATGTATTTTTAACCTCCTATTTTTTTAAGAAATATAATTTTTTTTAGTAAAAAGTTGATTTTATAAAATTTCAATAATATTTAAAATTAAATAAAAACATTTTTTTAATAATAACATTAATATTATATTAGGTTATAGTTATGAATGTTTTATAAAAGACATTATTTTTTAGTGAATAGTAAAAATATAGTTTGAGGTTTTTGGTATGGTTAATGACATCATAAGCATGTCAAAATAATTTTATAATTATTTAACCCCAATAAATGAATAAAAATATGATATTTTAATAATATAATGTATTCTAATATATTTTTGTCAATTTCTATACCTATAGGTTATTTGTATAGTCTAAAATGAAAACATTATCTTTGAAAACATTATTTTGTCAAAAAACAAATTATACCTGCCAAATGAAGTTATATAATTTTATTTAATTTTAATTTGGGTAAAAATGTCATAAAATATTTACCAAATGTCAAAAAATATTGGAAACAACCATTGAAAGGCCCTTGATTTTTCTTTTCCACAACCTAGATTTCGACGAGAATTTTTTGGATATTAATAAACAAATCCCCCAATTTTTATTTAAATAACCACACATTCCTCCTTTTCCGTTCACTAAAAATCCATCATCCATGAATATATAGTACATAGAACTCCAAATGACTCAAAAAAATGTTCCCTAAATACATAATTGTCCCAATCCTAATGTTTTATGGGTTAGTTTTCACGGTAAGGGAAATCTCTACTTCACTTTTCCATTCTAGTTACCTTTTTATGTGGTATGTATCAAAATTTTAATTTTTTTTATATTTTAAACTTTAATTTATCCCATTAATATCACATGAATATCTTATAATTGATATTTTCATTTCACCTCTATTTTTAAACTTTTCTAAAAATCATTTTATACCTCTTATATTGCTGCATTTACATCACAAAATTTTCCTCTTCTCCTCAATAAATTATCAAATATTTTCTTCTTGTGAATACTATATTTAATTAGAAATAGTATTTAAAAAATTAATAATTATTTACTTGATTTTATTATTTACATATATGAAACTGAAATTCCGTTTTTGGGTTGAAAATGGCATAATGATCATATTGTATGAATTTTTAAAACACTATTATTTTGATATGAAACCCATTTTTTATCTTCCATAGGATATTTATGAAATATTTAATTCTGATTTTTATTACTCACATTTAGTAAATTAATAAGAATGGTAAACCCTTATAATTCTATAAATCATTATTTGAAGGATTTAATCTCTATATTTTACATGTTTTATGAAACCTTATTCAATAACCTTTGGAATTTTCATTTACAACACCATGGTGATTAACCTTAGTGATATTATTATGACAGTTTAAGTTTAATGTTTTAGAAAAATTTCAATGTTATAAATCATATTATTTATATTTTTATAATAAAAATGTAGCATTTCTCATTCCATAATGATATTCCTCATGTTTATATTGATATTCTTCAATATCACTTTATAACTTTTTCCCTTTCTTATTCCCTTACTGGTATTTATGGTCACCCTTTCCTTTAATGTATATCCCTATGTTATAAAATTAATTAAATATAGTTAGGATGAACCAATGAATAATCATTTCAAGTAGATTATAATAATTAATTATGTTTTCTTAGATCATGTACCATATTTCTATGAAATTGAACAAATATGAGATCCTCTACTTATACAATGTAATGAAATGTTATGTAATAAAAATGAGAGATTCCATAATTTGTGTAGTCTGTATTTTTTGTAGGTTCTACCAGATGGATCCACTATATGTGTGGAATTCATTCCCATTATATTCTTTCTAACCATTGGGATCCTCATTTGTTTAAGCCCCCCTTAACTCACATGGGTTTTCCTTAGGATGTGTTGGTTTTCCCCTCATGGGGGTCTTTATGGTCAGGGTTGAGTTATAATTGATAATACCGATTAATTTTATATATGATTAAACTTTTTCATAGAAAAAACTACAGAAAAATATAATTTTATATTTGTATAATTACTATAGATTAATTATTATAGAAAATTAAAATTGTATCACAAATAAATCCATTTTAGATAGTTATTATATTATTTAAAAAAAATCATAAAACAAACAAATATTTATTTAACACATTTAATATAATACAAGGTTTATTAATAAATAATATACATATGAAATATATACAAAAATATAGAAGAATCACTCCCACACACTTGATCAATTCTTTATCCTTATTGAATATCTCCCACTATGAGTAATCAGTTATAATCCATTTCATCCCTTATTAAAGGATTTTTCTATAAATGTTTATTTGATAAATAAATTAAGAAAATATAAGTATTAACATGGAAAAACTCTTCAATTCCCACCAATACAAATATCCTAAAAGTATCTCTAATTTTAGAAAAAAACAATTCATTTATATGATATTGATAAGATAAAGCTATTTTCCTCATGTTTATCCAACTTCAGTATTCCACTTGTCTTCAATCTCCCAAAATAACTGATCACTTATTCTCACAATTTTATGTAATCCATTGATTTCAAGAGAAATTATTCAATAAGTGATCACAAAAACAATGAAAAAGTTAATTCAAAATAGTATGCACCATCGAGGTTACTTTTTATTACTGAGGCATGGAAGTAATTTTTGAACTATAGACTATTTGATTCTTATTTACTCTTATTTTGGAATTTATTTTTATCTCACATAATCACATTATTATTTGGAATTTTTTTGAGAGTTTAGTTTACATTCCAACTAATGAAAGTACTATAATTCAAATGACTCTATCAAATTGACTGTTGTGTGGTGAATAATATTATTGTAATTTTTTTCCCCAAATTTTACTCAAACTCATGTTCCTTTGTTCCAAGGTATTCATAATAAATTATGTACAATAGAATATGTTATTTAATTATATTTTCTTTCCAAATTTCCAATTCAATGTGTCCATATATTAGAAAATGATTTATGTATCCTAGATGTTGAAAATATGATTTATTTCATTCAATGAAACTCAAAACACCATTTTAAAAAAATGAAAATAGTGAATGAAAATTTATTCACACTAAAAATCTAGAACATGATTAAATCCCCCATGGCGAATTATACTACCCCATTTTAATCTAAAAATATCGTGATAATGTAAAATGTTATAAACGTTGGATATAGGAATACAAGCTAGTTATTTATGTTTAGTGGAATGAGATATAATCCTTTCTTAGTAATTCCCTTAATACTATAAAATTAAAACAAAAACAAACATGATAATTTTTTCAATGAATAGTATAATGAGAAAGGGAGATAGAAACGAATATAGGATCATCCCTTAAGTGGTGTTTTTTATAATACATACAACTTGGAAATTCTAATGGCCACTCCCAACCTACGGGTGGATGGATATGTTGTGATGTGAAATGAAACATGTTATATTTACCATTGTATATAAGTAGAAAATTATATTGAATATAAACAATATTGAGTAATTTTTTCCATTCATTTATATTAAAATAGAATAAAAATTTATGAGGGATCGAAGGGAAGACATGGGTTATCCATGTTAATTATTTTGGATTCCTCCTCTATATGATATGCATGTTATTGTTGAGGAGTTATTTGATTCAACATAAAATACATAAAGATCATTAAATGTAAATCCATATTTGTCATGAGAGTGGTTTTTTATTTTTTATCATTATATTGGGATATAAATTTTCCATATTCTATAAAAATAAAACATAGGTAGTGATTTGGATTCTCTATTAATTTAAAATAAAAAAATAAATGATTATGTGGCCGCACCTACACCCTTAATTTTTTATATGGAAAAATTGGTTCTTTGATAAAGTCCACTTAGAGGAAAAATGAGAGTTATAGGAGGTGATGAGTGTTTAATGTATCTTACACCTATAAATTTTACCGTCAAAAGAGTGAGGGAATATAGGTGGCTCTTCATATTAATTTCTATATATTGATATAATTAAGGGATGTAGTGTGATAACTCAATTATCACTCTATATAATCCTTCTAAACATAGTTGTTCAAGGTCTTTATTGAGATACTCAATGATCTTTATAAACACCAGTTTTATTAAATCTTCTTAACCCATATTGAAAATAGTGAAACTGTTTCATCTAATGGAGAAGGTGATCTGATCATTAAATCCATTTTTTTATTTTTTTAATTGATAACATGAAATATATACATGGTGAGAAAAACATTATAGGAATCAACTAGGATACCCATAAAAAATACCAATTTCTATTATTCATATCATGGGGTGTAAATAATAGTATTATAATAACTTTTTATGTCCTCATAGGGATATAACATTATGGTAATATCATAATAAACATTCACCAATTAACTATCACTATTAGGATTAATTTTTAATATTTTTGTTTTTTATTATAAATATAATTATACTATAAGGTTGTTTGTTAATGTCTGTGTGACTATGAATTCATTAAAATTATCAAAAATGGAGTTTTTTGTGGGAAGAGGGAATAATCCCATTGTAAGGTATAAAATATTATTTATTTTTTATAATTATTTTGAAAATTCAATCCATTAACTAAATAAATATCTTTCATAAGTATTCTCCCACTATTTATATTGTGAATATTTAATGTCATTCTAAGATATTAAAAAATAATCAAAACCCACAAATCCCTGATCAAGATTAAACAAGTATTTCTATCCCAACTCAATTATATATCATTCATCACCAAAACAACCTAAATACATAATATTAAGAGTTGTCCATGTGGAGGGAGGAGAATGATTTTAAAATTGGATGATATGGTCTAATAATTTATAGGAAACATGGAAATTTCATACCCAATAACAAAAAAACACTAAAATCATCATGAAAATAATTAAACAATAAATAAATTATATGTAGAAACTCAATATCATTCACTAAGTTATCTTCCCATAATAATAGAAATGAAGAGGATAATATGGGAGAACTATAATGAAAATTGGATGAAGAAGAAAATATTTAAAACAGGAATATAAATACAATGTAATATATTACAAAAGTATAAGATAAATATATTAAATGGGAAAAAACCACTAATATAGTTAAATGAAGTGACTGATAGGCCGATTAATGATCATTTTTCAATGTATGGGTTGATGAGTTTAAATAGTTGGTATAAGATATTTATAAAATGTATGAATTTTTCATTTATTCTACCCATATATTACAATTAACAATGATGTATATCCAATAATTTTTTTTCATGATTATTATTATTTCCACCTAAAACAATTTTATAATTATTTTAAGTGGATAACCCTCATGTATGGAATCCATTTAATATTTACTAGTTTTATCTGGAACAATTTATATATAATGATTCATCTTTTAGGGAGTCCATGTGGGAATGCGATATAATCAATGACATCAGTGGTATTTTGGATTCACCTGAGTTCAATAAGATCTACATAATATGTTGGAAGAGAATGATGAATATGATGAATATCTATAGAATCACATAATCAAATATGGATTTAGTTTGGAACATAAGATTGAACATGATTTGTGATCAACACTACATCAATAATTAAGAATCCATTATATAGATAATAGATTTTATTCTTTCTATATTATAATACATTACTACTACCTGTCAATATATTGATGTATTATAGTATGTATGGGTACTTATGAAACTTGAATAATATTGTCTCAAAACACATGTAATGTTAGAGTAAGTTTTTATTTTTTGTTGAATTCTTCAAATTATGTTCTTAAAAGAAATCATTTTTTAATTTATGAGATTACATCACAGATAACTGATAGTCCTTTAAAGTCTATGACAATGACGGAAGGTTATGAATATCTTTTTTGTTGGGTGGGAACATTGGATAGATCTTATAATTTTCCTCAAATTGATGAGATTAAATTTTATAAATGTTGGGGTTGTTTTGTATATTCATTAGAAAGTGTGTTTCATGTATGGAAGGGGTATGACTCACGTTGTATAGGTAAATGAGATGGGGAATAGTGAGTGTATGATATGTATCCCACATATGATTTTTTTGGTATGGTTCATCATTTATATTTACAAGGATGAAAAAATTAGTCTTTATGTATGTATTTTTATATGTTGTTGATTCATTGGTAATATTTTCAATCCCATCATTAGACCCCCATTATAGCTCTTCCATAGAGTCAGGTATGTTATTTAAAACATTTTTATATCATTATCAACATTAATTATATTTACTTTGAGGTTAATTCCATTTATGATTCACATAGTAAACATATTAATTTATAGAATACTTTATAGTTAAACATCCCATAAACTGAATTATCAAATCATTTTTTTTCCACAAATACCATATTAGTGGAAAAATTTTTTCTACATGTTATGAACCCAATAATTATTTAAGAATGACTATATCATGTAATAAAATTATTTCATATTCTCACATATAATCTAGAAATACATAATATATAAGAACAATTAAAATTATTTAATCTTTATGAATAATAAAAAAATTAATATGACTATAAAAATTACAATCATTAAGAGGATATAAAAATAATGGTATTTTTAATGTGACCAAAATTGTATTAATTTTACAACTAAAATATGATGTTTAGTGTAAGAAAACAATTTCTAAACTGATTAATAAATCTAGGAAAACATCCTCATAAAGAACCATTTTCCTATGAGAATAAACCACCAAGTGATGAATTGTGTGTCAATCATTCATGCACAATGTTATTGGGAGAAATATTCATGGTCATATAAAAGTATAAAATAGAGGTTATGAATACATGGAAGGGGATAATAAATGAAATGAGGAAAATGAATTAAATTGAAGAATGAAAATAAAATTTAAATGAAAATAATTGTCTCAAAATCCATTTCTCATTCTTAGATTTTACATCACAATTTTATTTTAATTAATTATAGAAATAATTTATTAAATAACCATCACTGAATTTTTCTCGAATGAAATATGAAATTAAAAATTAATGAAAATATAATAAAATCATAGAAGTTATTAAATAAATACATAACTAATAATACCACTTAATTTTCATTTAGGATATATTTAATTTTTCATTGGTAATTTCAATTTTAAATAATCTCTTATTTGGTTATTTTATTCAATAAAAAAGATATGATGAAACATTAATTTTGAAATAATTTAGTGTTTAATGTTGCATATTTATTTTATGACCCTAAATTCCATTTATCACACTTTAAAACTACAATATCAATAACGCATGAATTTATTTACACACTAGGGGTTCTCTTCATTATAGTAACTTGTAATAAACTACCCAGTACTTATAATATCCCCTTAAAATATAACTAATCCCAATTAGGATAACACTATAATTTTAGTCATAACAAATATATAATAATATTTGAAACTCAATTTTTGCGATTCTAACTATTTATTTTTCCCATACAATATTTTCCATGCTACCAAAACATTACCTTAATACCCAATGCCTATCCATTCAAAATAAATTTATTATTTATTTGAAACCCTTTTTTAATAAAATTGAATTTTTGATTAATGATCCTTAAATAATTTATAATACGATTCCCCTCTATAAGAATTTATATATTGTATATTTCAACCATGATCAACAACCCCATTATTTTCACTTCTCCATAAGGGTATGCATTATAATATATCACCTTACAAGTAAAATTTTAATATAATATTCCATCATTACCGATAATATTAAAATATTGATTTATCTGGATCTTATCAAGGGACATGAACAAATCTTACTAAATATATTTCATTATTAATGAAAATCCTCTGAACAAATCAAAAATTAGCGTATCTCATATCCTACCACGACAAAAACAACACCAAATAAAACAAAAATATATAATATATTATAAATATTAGACAATTTTAGAGTTTTTAAATAGTATTTTTATTGTCCTAATGTTAGATATTACATGTTAGACAAACCCATATTGATTCATAAAATCTGAACTAGAGTTCCACACGGCCTCATCCAGACCACTCCATACACAAGAGGTTTCTAACTAGCGGTGAGGGTTTGAACACAATTAGTGGAGAGAATATACTCTCTATATTAGTAATGGCATAAATAAACAAGAACTCTATAGAATAAGTAAACAATGATATTAAATATGGGATGGAAAGTATCTGAATTATCATGAAAAAATAACCAAGGACCCTAAAAGTGTCTAGTCGACAAGTGTATGAGAAATAAAGATATATAAATATACACTACCACATCACTATTGAGTTTTCCACATACCACTAATGACTACAATGTTATTCTTCTATCTACCAATCCTTGGGTCCTTCGACTTACCCATATCATTGATTATGACATCTTCATGCACATCATTATTCTCATGTAGAGAGTGTGTATATGCCTAGTAGGACACCACCAAATGTGTCCTCAACATGAGTACACATGTAAAATTGGTGAATTACATGATATATAGTCAATAATAAAGTAAAAAGACATCCAAAAATGTGTTGATTCAGCATTTTCTAACTAAGACACCATTAACATAAGCCCAACCTATTTAAGAATGACACTAGTATGGATGTAATTGTTCGTCATAACATATCTCAAGAAATTCCATATATCCCATCATCGGTAAATCATCTATTCCTATATATATTAAATACAATCTATATCTTTATGGAATATTTCAGAGCCACCGAGATGGTCGTCTTCAACTAGAACTCTATATTCCCAACCCTGATGGTGGTAATAATATTTAGAATATTGTAATCCCCACCTAAGATTTTTTTTTGTATTTGGATGTGTACATTAACCCTGAAGAACCTATGTGGTGTTTTTTTAAAATATTTTGTATTTGTTAATAACTAATAATTTTGTTGCAGGGTATTTTCTAGTTATAGAGTGTTAATGTTGCTGGTTACTGAAGATTTTTTTAAAGAGGATGATGTTGAAAAATAAGAAGTAAAATGTTAAGAAAGTGTCTCAAACTTTTTATACAAAATCAGACGATGCTTTGATGATCTTAAAGTTCACAAATATCCTGAAAAGTTTCATGATAAATGATGTTGATGAAATGGGGAGGAGGATTGAAGATTTTCACTAAGTAAAATTCTGAGAAAATTTTGAACCTGTTTCCAGAACCAGGAATTTGGAACATGTTTCTAGAACCTGAAATCCAGAACCTGTTTCCTAAACCAGAAATTAGAAACCTGTTTCTTGAACTAGAAATTCAGAACTTGTTTCTTGAACCTAAAATCCAGAACCTATTTCTTGAACTAGTAATTCAGATCCTGTTTCTTGAACCATAAATTCAGAACCTGTTTCTAGAACCTGAAATTTGGAACATGTTTCCTGAACCGGAAATTTGGACTCTGTTTCTTGAACCATATATCCAGAACCTGGTTCATGAACCAGAAATTCGGAACCTGTTTCTTGAACCAGAAATTCAGAACATGTTTCATGAACCTGAAATATAGAACCACTTTCCTGAACCAAAAACTCAGAACCTATTTCCTAAAACATAAATTTGGAACCTGTTTCCATAACCTAAAATCAAGAACATGTTTCCTAAACAAGAAATTCAGAACCTGTTCTCGGAACCATAAATTCGCTGATGAGAAACTTTAATACACACTTAAAATGTGTCGCACTGGAGAATTCGATGTGAAAAGTTTCTACCATATTGAAAAAGTTTTCTTGAGTGTTTGAGAAGAAGTGAATCCAAATCATATTACCATTCTAAGAATATCATAACTATATTGAATAAGTTTTCCTTGAGTTTTTTAGAAGAAGGGAATCAGAATCATCATTACCTTGCTGAGAAGATTTCTTTCAGAAAATCGAATTCAAGAAAACCTAACTAAATATTTAGAGTGATCATTTGTGGAGGAGCTTCAAAAAAGTTTCTATTATTGTTTTTAGATCATTTGTTCTTTAAAGAAACATTTTAAACTAATGGGAGACAATATAATCATTCGTATTGTGAGATATAATGTGTCTAATTGGAGTTGGAACAAGTTTTATTCACTTGTTTATTATAGTGGTTTTCCATAGACCCATATAAGTGGTTATGGAAAGGACGTTGGTTCTCTTATTGATCCAGAACCTTGAAAATCTTGTGTTTCTTTCTTGCTTTACCTTTATTGGATGCTTGAGTTTCATGCAAGACGATGATAAAGAAATAAATCTTAAAAGGTTTAAAGGGTTATGTTTCTTAATTTTTTGAAACTTATAAAATGTTTAACAACTTATTCAACCCCCCCCCCCTCTTAGTTGTTATTCGATCCTTGGAACTTCATGTGGTATTCGAGGGAGGTTACCTTGTTTTATCCTTATCAAGGAGAATATCAATAATGTCATTAGTAGGGGAATTCCTACATTCTGTGGCATGAATTATTATGGATGAAAAAATAGGATGATTCCTTATCTCATATCTATTGGACTTGAAGTTGTTGGCGCTGCTACTATTGGATTTCCACCCATTGAGAAAAATTACCCTATGAAATTTGATGATAAGAGAAACATAGAAGATGATGGAAAGGCTAGAAATGCTATTCTAATGTCCTTATCAGAAACTTTTTATCAAAAGGTTGTGGGTCTCACAACATCAAAATGTATGTGGGACAACCTAGAAAGTGTTTTTGAAGGAAATAAAGAAGTCATGGAGGCCAAGCTACAATTCCATCTTAGTATGTTTCATGACACCAGGATGAGAGATGATGAAAAAATTGATGAATAATTCACTAGAGTTAATGAAATTTTATGAAACATCAGGGGATTCAGAGAAGACTTGTAAAAGTATACAATTGTGAAGAAACTTATGAGAAACATTCTTAAGAGTTTTGATTCTAAAATTTCAACTTTAGAAGATAAGGTTGACTTATCTATTGGTGAACTGAATAAATTTATTATTTCTTATGAAATGAGGAAAGCTCTAATAATTACGAATAATATGAAAGATGAAATGGATTTTGAAGCTATGAGAAAGCTGAAAATCGAAGATAATAATGAAGATGATCATTGTGAGTCAGTTGATAAGGAAGATGAAGAGTTGAATGAAAAAATCATGTCTCTCATATCCAAAAACTATAGAAGAGAAAGAGGAATGTATGGAGGGACACTTCCTCTCAAATGTTTTGAGTGTGGTGGAATCATACACTTTTCTATGAATTGCCCAAAGAATAAAGTTGGAGAATATCAAGATGTTTCTAATGAGAATCCTCGATGGAAGAAGTATAACGGGAATGAAAAAGAATATAAGAATTATAAAGAATTCAAGAAGAAGTTTTCTAGAAAGAAAAGAAGTATTCTAAGTAAGATGGTTGAATCAAAATCATTTGACAATGATTCCTCAGAAGATGAAAGTAATGAAATATTCTGAACCTTCATTAAAAAAGTTGAGAAAACAAATATTTCCTCAGAGAGTGAAGAAGGTGGTGAAGAATCTAACAGAGAATATCAGCTAAGATATGAACTTCTTTCATGTCTTCAGTAAAACAAATCTCTCAAGAAAATTTTTTTTGTGATGAATAAGAATAATGAAGAAATTCATGATGGAAGAAAAGATGTTTCAAAGAAGGAATATGAATAAATTTAAGATATTATATGATACAAATGTAGAATTTCTGAACTAGGAATGATGATTAAAGATCATAGAAAGAAGCTGGAAACTAAAGAAGAAGAGGTCAACAAGTTGCAATCTGAAGTTATTGAATCGGAAAATATCATAAGGAATATGAATGAAAACTTCCCCAAAGACACTAAAGTAAAATATGGGACTTCCAATATTGCTTAGATGGCGTACCATGAGAATCAGGTTAAATATTCTCCTATCAAAAATAATGTTTTACCTGATTCTTCTAACATTTCAGTTTATGAAAAAAGTACTAATAATGCTTGGGTGGAGAAAGGATGTGGGAAACCTATCAATCCTACAAAAGTAGAAAACTCACTAAAATGAAGAGGTGACCTACATCTTGAGTTTTCTAGAGCTGAAAGAAGTTATCAACCTCAACAAAGTTTTTGTAGAGAATGATCATTCTTGAATAGAAAACCACGATTTTAGGGCTATTGCTGGTGCTGTGGAATATATGGGAATTAAGCTTATAATTGTTGGCACAATTTATCTCTACCCGAAAATAGGTTTGAAAAAAGTGGAATAAATAGTGAAATAAGAATGAGCAACTTTTTGTACTCACATATAGTTGAAAAGGTGAATTCTCAAGATGTCAAAAACATTGCAACAAAGAATCAATTAGAATGTTTGAAAGAAGGTTGTGGAAGATGTGATCAGTCTAGACATCATGCCGAATGATGTATGACTCTCCTTCCAGAACAAATCTCTTATGATAATAAATAAAAGAAAGTTGAAAATGAGAAGGTTGATGAGAGAGATTTTGTTATTGTGACTGTTTTGAAATCAATTAAGAGGAAAAAACCATGGATCCTTTATAGTGGATGTTCATCACACATGGCAGGTGATATAAAAATCTTTGAACATGCTGAAAGTCGTGATGGAGGAGAATTTACATTCGGTAATGATAGTACCTTGAAAATTAAGGGAATCAAAACAACATAGATTGAAGTAGAGAAACTGAAATCTAAGGATGTCTTTCTTATTGATGAGTTAAAACATAACATACCTAGTTTAAGTCAACTTTGTGATGATGGAAATGAAGTTATCTTTAGAAATGATTCTTGTTTTATAAAAAGTGTGAAAAATGGAAAAGTGATTACAAAAAGAGAAATAACCAGTGGTTATCTGTTTCAAATTGGAGAATCCAATAACTCATGTTATTTGAGTGCTAAAGATGAAAACAAGTTGTGGCACTGAAGACTTGGCCACCTCGTGAAGAAGAACATGAGTAAACATTGTAAGTTAATATTGTTCGAAATTATCCATAATTGAAAAGAAGAGATGAATATTTTTTTATTACTTTACAGAAAAGAAAAAATGACTAACAAAATTCATAAAAGAGTTAAGATTCAATCTAACAACCCATTTGAGCTTATTCATTATGATATGTGTGGGTCGATGATACATCAATAAAAAAATTAGATTTATACTTTATCAATTTTATTAATAATTTCACTAGGATGAAAAACATCATGTTCATAAAGGATAAGTCAGATGATATTGGAATGATTAAATTATTCAGAAGAGATGTTGAGAAAGAATTGGGAGCATCCATAAAAGAAGATGAGAACAGAAAATTGTACCGAATTCACATGCAATGCTTTTGAAACGTATCTAAGGAAGCATGGTATCAAACATCATTATAGTTCTCCATATACTCTACAATAAAATGGGGTATTTTAAAAGAAAAATAGAAGCTTTGTGGAAATGGGAAGAACATTTTTATAAGAATACAAACATTTAAAATTATTTTGGAGAGAAGCTGTTTGCACTATTGTGCATGTTAAAAATAGATTCTTGTTGAGACACGAAATCAACATGACTCTTTACAAGATGTGGTATAAAAAAACCTTCTTTTAAATACATAAAAGTTTTTGGAAGTCCATGCTTGCTCAAAATTCAAAATATGGACTTAGGAAAGTTTGATGTGAAAAATGAAGAAGGAATATTTATGGGTTATTCACCGAATGAAAGAAGTTAAAAATTCTGGAACAAACGTTTACAGAAGTTGGTGGACTCATATGAGGTAAAGGTAATTGAAAATCCATGTTCCTTTACAAAATATGTTAAGAATCCCGAGGAAGATAAATAAGAGAATCCCCACCAGAGTGAATGTGAATCAGATGAGTCACATGGGGAAAAAAGTGATGTTAGGAAATGAAATCTGTGTTTTCATACCTTAAAAAAACATGTTTAATCTGAAAATATTATTGGGCATCAGAAGGCCCCAGTTCAGACAAGAAGGAAGATAAGATTAGAAAATCAGACTTCCCTTATCTCAAAAGTTGAACCAGAATCAGTTTCAGAAGCTATTTAACATAAAGAATGGATAGATTCTATGAATGAAGAACTGGATCAAATTGAGAAGAATGAAACATGGTAACTTGTTCCAATGCTAGAAAATAATATTGTTATTGGAACCAAGTGGGTTTACATAAATAAATTTTATGATCATGGATAAGTTACAGGAAAAAATTCAAGGCTTGTGTGTAAAGGATATGCACAAGTGGAAGGTGTGGATTTTGATGAAACCTGTGCCCCATTTGTTGGGTTGGAAACTATTCGAATGTTTCTTGTAGTGACTGCTCATCTGAATTACAAGGTTTATCAGATGGATGCAAAGTCACCTTTCTTAAATGGCGAGATTGATGAATAAGTTTCCATTGAATAACCTTGTGGGTTTTTACTTGATGAGGATGAAAACAATGTTTTCAAATCGAAGAAATACTTGAATGGGATGAAACAAATTCCATGAGCAAGGTATTCAAAGCTTGACAATTATATGAGAAAGATGAACTTTTCCAAAGGAATGGTTGATAGAAACTTGTAGGTTAATGATGTTAACTCTAGAACTTTAAATGTAATCATTTATGTGGATGATATAATTTTTGCTGGAGATGAAGAAAAGATCTGTGAATAGTTTACTGAAGATATGATGAATTTTTTTGAAATGTCAATGTTGTGAGAATTAACTCTCTTCCTTGGATTACATGTTCAACAACAAGAAAAATACATTTTCTTATCCCAAGAAAAGTATGCCAAGGAATTGTTAAAGTGGTTTGGGATGGAAGAATCAAAGGAAGTTTCAAATCCAATATCAGTGGGAACAAACTTGAGTAAAGATGAATCAGGGAACAACGTGAATCAGAAAGTCATTTGAAAGTTGATAGGAACTCTTCTTTATCTTACAGCTTCAAGGCCTGATATTGATTATACCATAACTATATTTTCTCGATATCAATGTAATCCAGAAGAATCACACATGATGGAAATTAATAGGATTCTAAGATATGTTAAAGTATAAATTCACATGGGTTGTTATACAATAGAAACAATGAGATGAAGTTTCATTGTTATACCGATGCTGATTGGGATGGTGATTGTAATGATATAAAATCAACAATAGGAGGAACATTTTTCTCATGGGGAATGCTGTGTGAGATGGCACAGTAAGAAACAATGTTCAGTAACTTAATTCATAGATGAGTCCGAATATGTTGCAGCTACTCATTCTTATACTGAAATGATGTGGATGAATGTTTAGCTGGATGATTTGGAAGTGAAATTTTCTAAAACTTTGAAGATACTATGTGATAATCAAAGTGCCATTGATGTTTCAAAGAATCCTGTTCAACATTCAATATAAAAACACATTGATTTAAAGTATCACTTTTTGAAATAGAGAGCAGATACTGGAGAAGACTTGATGCAATATATTTCAATAAAGTATCAGATTGCTGATATTTTTACAAAAGTAATGTCAAAGGAAAGGTTTGTTGAACTAAGGCTACAACTCCATGTTCAGCCTCCTCCCATGACTTCCTAAAAATGTTTAAGGAAGTCTCCCCCACTGTTCTTTGGATTATTTTGACAATGTGGGAGAGTATGTAACAATGTTTACATGGCTTTAATTTGTTAATATAAAGATATAGTTATCATATAATGGGGAGAGAGAAAGAAAAATGAGAGAGGAAAAGAAAAGTGAGAAAGGGAAAGATAAAAGTTGAGGGATATTTTGAGTAAGGTGAATGTTTATCCTTACATGGAAGCAAAATTTTCTTGTCACCAAGTGATGTAAATCCTTCAATAACATTACATTATCCAGTAGTGTGGTGTCCTGATACTCTCTTTATGGGAAACGATATATTTTGTAATGCTCTATAACCTGAGATGTGAAATTATTTTTGAGGACAAAATTTGTAAACAAGGTTTTCCATAAAATCCAAAGGGGGGAATTAAAGAACCTATGTGGTGATTCGTTTTAAAAAAGTTTTGTATTTGTTGGCAAATAATATTTTTGTTGATGAATTTTTTTTAGTTACAAAAATTTTAAGTTTATTGTTGCTAAATATTTTCCTAAAGAGGATGTTGTTGAAAAATAAGAAGTCAGACGTAATGAAAGTGTCTCAAACATTCTAAACAAAATCAGTCGATGCTTTGATAATCTTAAAGTTATGACATATCATGAAAAGTTTTATGATAAAAGATGTTGCAGAAATGGTGAGGATGTAACACCCCGATATTTTATGAAAAATATTCTTTTAATTTCATTAATGTCTTGTTTTTTATGCTACTCCATGATTACCTTGCGCTATACGCAACACCGTATTAGCTTGCAGTATATGAAACACTATTCTTGGATCGTGTTACACACAATTTTGATAATAGTTATTCTACGCAACATTGAGTATACATATATATATATATTCAATATATAATTAAAATATGGTTGGATTTTGTTATACGAAACAAAGAAGGATTCTTTCACAACACGCAACCGTGACTTGTCTTGCATTACACGCAATCGCGACCTTCCTCGATAGCGTGTGTTGTACGCAATACCGAGTTCTACTAAACAACGATATATTATTATAATTTTATTATAAACTAGCCATTACGAATTGTATTAACTAAATTTATAATTTTATAACATTATTATTCATCTTACACATTTTCTAGAACATGTTATAAAAACAAAATAAATTTTTTGGGTAAAATAAATATTTTTCAAAAAATACAGTTTTGTCGCCTTTTGATGGCACACCCACTTTAAATATAGTTTTTGAAATGTTTATAAGTTCCATTTCACAAAATAAAATTATTCTTTGGAATCACGAAATAAAAATTTACTTTGGAAAAATTTTTCATTTTATTCTGATGACTTTCATATTTTAATGAATAGTTAAAACACGCTATATTTTAATTAAAAACAATTTTTTTCATCATAATATCTTATGTGTTTAAATTATAATATTGAATGGTTTAAAAGTATAAATAGAATATATTTTTATCGTTTAATATAATTTATGTCATTAGCATTGATTTTACCTTGAATTTGTAGGTTAAATCAATTCAATCTTTTGCAATGTTTTAAAGAAAAACGGGTTTTCTTTCGACAACGGGATTAATTTTAATTTAATTTCTGCAACTTTTGTGTGTTGAATTTGGAAAAATGGATTCCATATTTGGAATCAATGGGTCCAAATTATGTTAACAAGCTACTTTTTTTGGCATTGTGAATAGTAACTACGGTAAATTTTATTTACTATAGTTAAAGGTAAATCGGGTAATTAAGGGTAAATATAAGATTAAAAAATTTCCCTAACACTTGGAAAAATCCTATTGGATGACTAAAAGTCTACCCATATCACCTAAGGGTCAGATTATATTCATTTAATGGAGTTTTTCCCATGAAAATAATTTAATTATTATTAAAACCAAAGAAAGTGACAACATGTCACTCTCTTAAATACTATAAGTATAATAATTTTAAGTTAGTCATAATCTTCATGAATCTTTGAAAATTAATAGTCTACAGAAATCTAACAAAATTATCTACATCATGAGAATTTATTTAGAATTTTTTGGGATTATATAATTATCATTAATTGTGACACAATAGTGATGCAGAAATTATTTGTCTAGTGAAAAATCAAAAATATAGTTTTTATTAAACTAATAGTGACCATAAAAGGCGCCAAAACCTGGACAAAACATATTTTTCCTGTAAATGTAAACTATAATCATCCAATGGTCGAATATTTGACCATTTTGAGTCTTAAACAAGCAATTATGACATTTATATTATTTTATTTTAAATGATGCCAAAGTTGTCACCTTCATAATTTAATAAATATAACAATTTAACTATTGTGATTTTAAGATGATAAATTTGAGTAAAAGTATTACTGTGAAAGCTAATAGATTTATATTCATCATAGTATTTTATTTTTAATTTTTATGCAACATATAAGTATATTAAATAATTATACAAAAATATTTTAGTAATTATTTTATTAAGAGATAAACCAAATGAATGGTTTTAAAAATAATAAAAAAATATTATATGAACTAATTAATATGATCAACTAATTTAATAGATACATATGACCTTTTATGAATATATTAAATCTTTTAGTTCGAACATATCTTCTGTATATATTTTATTTAAATTCAAATAAATGAATAGTGTCAAAATTGACACTATTGTTATTTTATAAAAATAACATATTATAAAATTGTTTAAAAATCACAAATATATATAAAAAATTAAAAATTTAAATTTATATGGTATAAAATGATATAAAGTATCCAATTATGGACAATTCACAAGAAATTATTAATTATTTTTTATAATTTAAATTTTATAATGTTATTACCACAAATAAAATTAAATTGATTAAATTAGGATAAATCAAGTTGATAATGTTTAAAATACATTCATCACATTTCTAAATTTGATTGGTTGATGATATTACAACCCTATCTCATCTAAGCTTCGGATATGAGTCATTTTTGGCGGTTTTTAAGTGGGGTTAGATTTATTATAAATTAATATTTTGAAGAATTCCAAAGGTGCCCCTCTCCTCCCTTATAAAAGGGCATCTCCTCCCTCTCCTCCTCACACCAATTTGAGCTTTCAAGCTCAGCCAAACCCTACCAAATTATCTTCTCCACTTCCCTAGAAACATCCTAGAGGTTCTGGTCGACTTTAAAGACCAATCTTAGTGCCCTAAGAGGAGGTTTCAATGAGGCGTATCGAAGAAGAGGTAATTTCATCTCCCGATTCTTTCAAGATTATTTCTTCTTCAACTTCTTCTTCTTTAGTTGTTTCATTATAAAGTAATAACATCAGTATAAATAATATACATATTTGTTATTATAAATATGAAACAACCCCATTTCACCTTCTATCCATCCTATGGAAAACAAAATCACCGTGCAGGTGTACGTACGGAATACCGTCTCCACGCCGTGGTGTAATCTGTTTTTCCACCAACACCTTGCATGGATGAGTATAATGGTGTAACGAATAACTATACATAGTTATTATAACAACATACTGATTCTGATATATTGTATCATCCACTCCAATTCAATTTAATAATTAAGGAAACGATATCACCGCTCGTGCGTACGTACGGACTACCGTCTCCACGACGCGATGAGATTCATTCTCCATGTTAACCATTTAAGAATGATTATAAAGTATATATAAGAAATAATAATGAAATATATGACATTATAAAGCTACTGGATTTATGTATATATGTATTTCATCTACTTAATTCCATTCAACTCAATAAGGAAACAAAAACAGCGTTCATGCGTACGTACGGCCTACCATCTCCATGAACGGTGTATTTCTTTCCATTTATCAATCTATTATATATATGTACATTATGAATATATATTATATATAAATCATGTTTTATATTCTGGAATTATGTAATCGTGATCTAAGTAATCATATGAATAATTACAAGTCAAAACACGGACGACAAATGATACGATTTTACCCAAAATGTTCTTTAAAATGGAATTTACAAAAGAACGGGTAATATAAAGTCATAAGTGAACCATATATGATATCATAACAATTAATATTATTCTGTAATAAGTCAATAACATTATTTAAATCATTATACAGGAGGTTCCAATATGTATGAAGCATATCGGACCAAAGGTAAGGGATAATTTTGAAATCTCATTTTTATCCGAGATTGCATATTTGTAAGTATTTACTGGGGATATTTCTATCATCCATGTCCATGTTTTATAAAAATGTTTTCATGTATGTTTAAAGTCCTTTTTACCCATTTTTGACTTTTACTACATGGTATGTAAGGAATCTTTCTTTTTTTATGTTACGAGGTACTTTTTGACTTTTCCGGCAAAAGTACAAAAAGAATATTTTTTTAACTTATACGGCACGAACGAATTTTTACGGTTCTATAAAGCCTTATTTTCATTAAGCTTCCTCCAAAAGATTTAATGAATATTTTCAACAAAATCTCTTTCTTTTAAAATTGCATGACGTTTTGTGAAAAGAAATTTATTTTAAAGAAGAAAGGATATTTTTCTCAAGAATTCATTTCAAGTGTTTTATCAAAACCATTTTCCATATAAGATGAAATTATTTCATATGTGTATGTTTCAAGTATAATGTCTCTATGGTTTACATGGTTTCAAATTTCTTATGATGAAATATCCATTTGTTTTATATGGATTATGTGATGATGGGATGATGTTTATGAAACCCATTTTTTTCCTTTGAGTTATGATGAATGTTTTAAGATTATTTTGTGGCACAAGGAAGAATGATTTCACTATGAGATGGGTGGGACCTATATCTCCCTCCAATGCATTGGGTAAATATTTATATATCATGAGATAGACATGGCAGGAACGTCAAGTTAAACTGGTTCAGTAATAGAGGACTGGAACGAGGAGTGAACTCGATTCAGAAAGGGACTTTGTCCACTAAGATGGTCTTGGCAGCAATGCCTTGGCTAATATGGAAATCATAGCATGTGCTTAATGGTTCCCACAATTACATGTTTTACTCCCATTCTATTTTATCATTCTTAATGTTTCTTTATGATCTATTCCATACGCACTTCCATGTTTTTTGTCATTACTCAATCTTTTGATGTTTAAACATTATGTTCATGTTTTTAAGTTCAAATGTATATGGCATGTTTTATTTTATCCATGCTTACCCTTACTGAGCATTTGAGCTCACCGTTTTTATTTTTTCTTTTCCCTAGGATATAAAGAAAGGTTTTAGGTAAGAAAAACAAAGGGAAAAATCTTTATGGGATATGTTGAATATCTTTCACCACGATTATAAGATTACGTTCCAAGTTTCCAAAGACACTAAACTATTACGGTCGTTATGTGTCTGTTTTTTATGTATTAAGTATTCCGCAAAAGTAATGTAATGTCCATGTACGTCAAGCTTCAGGTCTCTACAGTTCGTATCAGAGGAAAGGTTTAGTCAACCTTTGGAAACTAGGATGCAAAGACGTTAGTGAGATCCCTAGAGATATTTCTAAGGTATGTCTAGGGATGTCCCTAAGGATAAGTATACTTATATGATATAATCCTAGAACTAAGGTAACGATATCAGAATTTAACCTAAGATGTTAGATATTGAGGGTACTCCCCCTTTACTATGTTGTTTTCCCTAGCATGATTTTTGCGTCTCACACTATTCTCTTTAGGTTTTATAAAATGGCTGGAAAAAGGAAGATTCATGATAATGGAGGATATGACGGACAATGTAATGATTTTCTTCATGAGAAACCAAAGGAAACAGGATCTGGAAGTCCAAACATCGTTATTATGCCTAATCAGCAATATCATAATATGATCAATAATCTCAACTTCGGTAAGTTTCCCAACTCAGATAATAAGAGAAAGATGGAGTTTCATGATGATCATAGAGGAAAGAAAGTTCAATTTCCCTCATGTAAATCATGTGGGAATAGGCATCAGGGAGATTGTTTCAAATGAACTGGAACATGCTTTGGGTGAGGAAAAGGACACAAAGCCAGTAAATCGGGTAATGAAGGGTAAATATAAGATTATAAAATTACCCTAACACTTGGAAAAATCCTATTGGATGACTAAAAGTCGATCCATATCACCTAAGGGTCGTATTAGATTCATTTAATGGACTTTTTTCCATGAACATAATTTAATTATTATTAAAACCAAAGAAAGTGACAACATGTCACTCTCTTAAATACTATAAGTATAATAATTTTAAGTTAATGATAAACATTATAAAACTTCGAACGTTAATAGACTACAGAAATATAAAAACATTATCTACATCATGGTAATTTATTTAGAATTTTTTGGGATTAAATAATTATCATTAATTGTGACACAATAGTGATGCAGAAATTATTTATCTAATGAAAAATCAAGAATATAGTTTTTATTAAACTAATAGTGACCATAAAAGGCACAAAACCCTGACCAAAACATATTGGCCATGTAAATTTAATCTATAATCATCCAATGGTGGAATATTTGACCATTTGGAGTCTTATAAAAGCAATTATGACACTTATATTATTTTATTTTAAATGATGCCAAAGTTGCCACCTTCATAATTTAATAAATACAAAAATTTAACTATTGTTATTTTAAGATGATAAATTAGAGTAAAAGTATTATTGTGAAATATAATATATTTATCTTCATCATAGGATTTTATTTTTAATTTTTATGCAACATATAAGTATATTAAATAATTATAGAAAATGTTGTAGTAATTATTTTATTAAGAGATAAACCAAATAAATGGTTTTAAAAATAATAAAATAAATATTATATGAACTATTTAATGTGATCCAATAATTTTATAGATACATATGACCTTTTATGATTCTATTAAATCTTTTAGTTCGATCATATCTTCTGTATATATTTTATTTAAATTCAAATAAATGAATAGTGTCAAAATTGACACTATTGTTATTTTATAAAAATAACATATTATAAAATTGTTTAAAAATCACAAATATATTTAAAAAATTATAAATTTAAATTTATATGGTAGAAAATGTTGTAAAGTATCCAATTATGTAAAATTCACAACAAATAATTATTTATTTGTTATAATTTAGATTTTAGAATGTTATTACCACAAATAAAATTAAATTGTTTAAATTAGGATAAATCAAGTTGATAATGTTTAACAAAATTCCTAACATGTCTAAATTTGATTGGTTGATGATATTACAACCCTATCGCATTTAATATTTGGATATGAGTCATTTTTGGAGGTTTTTAAGTGGGCTTAGATTTATTATAAATTAATATTTTTAAGAATTCTAAAGGTACCCCTCTCCTCCCTTATAAAAGGGCACCTCCTCCCTCTCCTCCTCACACCAATTTGAGCCTTCCAGCTCGGCCAACCCCTGAAAATTTATCTTCTACACTTCCCTAGAAAAATCCTAGAGGTTCTTTACTACTTTAAAGACCAATCTTATTGCCCTAAGAGGAGGTTTCAAAGAGGCGTATCGAAGAAGAGGTAATATCTTCTCCTGATTCTTTCAAAATTATTTCTTCTTCAACTTCTTCTTATTTAGTTGTTTCATTATAGAGTAATAACATCAGTATCAATAATATACATATTTGTTATTATAAATATGAAACAACCTCATTTCACCTTCTATCCATCCTACGGAAAACAAAATCACCGCGCATACGTACGTACGGAATACCGTCTCCACGCCGTGGTGTAATCTGTTTTGCCACCAACACCTTACATGGATGGGTATAATGGTGTAAAGAATAACTATACATAGTTATTATTACATCATACTTATTCTGATATATTGTATCATCCACTCCAATTCAATTCAGTAATTACGGAAACGATATCATCGCTCGTGCGTACGTACGGACTACCGTCTCCACGAGGCGATGAGATTCATTCTCCATGTTAAACATTTAAGAATGATTATAAAGTATATATAAGAAATAATAATGAAATATATGACATTATAAAGCTACTATATTTATGTATATATGTATGTCATCTACATAATTCCATTCAACACAATAAGGAAACGAAAACATCGTTAATGCGTACGTACGGCCTACCGTCTCCATGAACGGTGTATTTCATTCCATTTATCGATCTATTATATATATGTATATTATGAAAATATATTATATATAAATCATGTTTTATATTCTGGAATTATGTAATCATGATCTAAGTAATCATATGAATAATTACAAGTCAAAACACGGACGAAAAATGAAACGATTTTACCCAAAACGCTCTTTAACATGGAATTTACAAAAGAACGGGTAATATAATGTCATAAGTGAACCATATATGATATCATAAAAATTAATATGATTCTTTAATAAGTCAATAACATTATTTAAATCATTATACAGGATTTTCGGATACGTACGAAGCATATCGGACCTAAGGTAATGGATAATTTTGCAAATCTCATTTTTATCCGAGATTCCATATTTGTATGTATTTACTGGGGATATTTCTATCATCCATGTCCATGTTTTATAAAAGTGTTTTAATGTATGTTTAAAGTCCTTTTTACCCATTTTTGACTTTTACTACATGGTATGTATCAAATATTTCTTTTGTTTACGTTACGAGGTACTTTTTGACTTTTCCGGCAAAAGTATGAAAAGAATGTTTTTTTAACTTATACGGCACGAATGAATTTTTATGGTTTTATAAAGCCTTATTTTCATGAAGCTCCCGCCAAAATATTTAATGACTATTTTCAACAAAATCTATTTCTTTTAAAATTGCATGACGTTTTGTGAAAAGAAATTGATTTTGAAGAAGAAAGGATATTTTCCTCAAGAATTCATTTCAAGTGTTTTATTAAAACCATTTTCTATCTAAGTTGAAATTATTTCATATGTGTATGTTTCACGTATAATGACTCTATGATTTACATGGATTCAATTTTCTTATGATGAAATATCCATTTGTTTTATATGGATTATGTGATGATGGGATGATATTTATGAAACCCATTTCATTCTTTGGGTTATGATGAATGTTTTATGTTTATTTTATGGCACAAGTAAGAATGATTTCACTATGAGATGGGTGGGACCTATAAATCCCTCCAATGCATTGGGTAAAGATTTATATCTAAAGAGATAGACATGGCTGGAACAACAAGTTAAATCGTTTGAGTAATACAAGACTGGAACAAGGAGTGAACTCGATTTAGAAAGGGACTTTGTCCACTAAGATGGTCTTGGCAGCAATGACTTGGCTAATATGGAAATCATATCATGTGATTAATGGTTTCCACAATTACATGTTTTATTTCCATGCAATTTTATCATTCTTAATGTTTCTTTACGATCTATTCCATACATACTTCCATGTTTTATGTCATTACTCAAGCTTTTGATGTTTGAACATTATGTTCATGTTTCTAAGTTCAAATGTATATGGTATGTTTTATTTTATCCATGCTTAACCTTACTGAGCATTTGAGCTCACCCTTTTTATGTTTTCTTTTCCCCAAGATATAAAGAAGGGTTTTAGGTAAGAAAAAAAGGGAAAGATCTTTATGGGAGATGTTGAAGATCTTTCACCACGATTAGAAGATTACGTTCCATGTTTCCAAATACACTAAACTATTACGGTCCTTATGTGTCTATTTTTGTTATGTATTAAGTATTCCACAAAAGTAATGTAATGTCCATGTACGTCAGGATTCTGGTATCTACAGAGGAGGATTGTCGATTTTCACTATGAAAAATGCTGAGAAAATTAGGAACCTGTTTCCTGATGTAGAAATTCGGAACCTGTTTCTTGAACCTGAATTCCAAAACCCATTTCCTGAACCAGAAATTTGGAACCTATTTCCTAAACCTGAAATTCAGAACCTGTTTCTTGAACCTGAAATCCAGAACCTATTTCCTGAACTAGAAATTCCGAACCTATTTCCTGAACCAGAAATTGGGAAACTATTTCTTGAACTAGAAATTTAGAACCCGTTTCTTGAACAAAAAATTCAGATCCTCTTTTTTGAACCAGAAATCCAGAAGCTATTTCCTGAACCAGAAATTCAGAACCTGTTTCCTAAACAAGAAATTCGGAACCTGTTTCTTGAACCAAAAATCCAGAACTTGTTTTCTGAACTAGAAATTCAAAATCTGTTTCCGGAATAAGAAATTCGTAACCTGTTTCCTAAACCTAAAATCCAGAACCTATTCCCTGAACCAGAAATTCAGAACCTATTTTCTAAACGAGAAATTCAGAACCTGTTTCCTGAACCTGAAATCCAGAACCTATTTTCTGAACCAGAAATTCAGAACCTGTTTCCTGAACTAGAAATTCTAAACCTGTTTCCTAAACATGAAATCCAGAACCTATTTCGTGAACCAGAAATTCATAGCCTGTTTCCTGAACCGGAAATTCGGAACATGTTTCTTGAACCTGAAATCCAGAACCTCTTTCCTAATCCAGAAATTCAGAACGTGTTTCTTGAACCAGAAATTCAGAACCTGTTACCTGAACCAGAAATCCAGAACCTGTTTCCTGAACAAGAAAACCAGAACCTATTTCCTGAACCTGATTTTAGAACCTGAATTTTGAGAAACCTTATAAGGAAACCTGGATCCTACTTATAAACATGTTATCCAGATCCAACTTCTAAGCATTTTGCGGGGATACTCGGATCCTGCAACCTGAAGATGTTGTTGAGATCAAGGAAATGTTTCTTACAACAAAATTCCTCAGATAAAGAAATGTTCCTTATATAAAGAAAAATATCTCACAGAAATGGTTTGTCACGAAGATTGAAGCGTTGAAGAAGTCAAAGGAAGATCAAGAAATGTTCAGAACCTGAATTTGGAACCTTATGAAAATTCTGAGTAGTATGTTGAGAATTCTAGAATTACAATTCTGCACAACATGTTCAAAAAACGGGAATGACCATTCTGAGCAACATGCTTAGCAAGTTTCTGGGAAAATCAGAACCAAGATCCAGCTTTATCATTCTGAGAAATATATGAAGAGTACATGAAAACCATAATTTCAACTTTTCATAAATCTCAATGAAAATTACAGAAATTGGAAGAAGTGAAATATTGAAGATTAAATGAGAGAGATTTGAAAAGTTCTTTAAATTTGAGGAAGCGGTAAAGTTTTTCATGTTTCCCTCTTTTTTATTCTGAGTTTCCTATAAATATATGATCAGATCATTCATTCATGAGAAAAATTAACACATGCAGAAAAGGCATAGAACTGGAAAATTCGGATTGAAATGTTTCTACCATCTTCAAAAAGTTTTCTTGAGTGTTTGAGAAGAATAGAATCAGAATCATCTTACCATTCTAAAAAGATCACAATTATATTTAAGTTGTTTTTCTTGATCTTTTTAGTATAAGAAAATCAGAATCCTCATTACCTTGCTAAGAAGACTGCTTTCAGAAAATTATATTCAAGAAAACCGAACTCAAGATTTGGAGTGAGAATTTGTGGAGTAGCTTCAACAAAGTTCTTTTTCTAGTGTTTTTCTCATTTGTTCAGTAAGGAAACATTGTAAACTGACTATAGTCTACATAATCTTTTTTATTGGGAGATAGAAGTTGTTTAACGGGAGTTGGCACAAGTTTTATTCACTTCTTTATTATAGTGGATTTCAATAGACCCATGGGAGTGGCTATGGAAAGGACGTAGGTTCTCTTATTGAGGCCGAAACTTGTAAATCATTTGTGCCTTTATTGCTTTACATTTATTGCATTCTTGATTTTCTTTCTAAAGGAAGATAAGGAAATAAATCGTAAAAGGTTTCAAGGGTTATGTTTCTTAATGTTTTGAAACTTATAAAATGTTTAACAACTAATTCAAACCCCCCCCCCCTTATCAGTTGTTATTCGATCCATGGAACTTCAAACCCTTCGTTGAAATATCCCATATAGTATTATAGTATATTGATATTGAACCCCCTATATATTCTACTCCTACATCATATTACTTGTCCATGATCTGGATCATATGTTCAAATGAACCATAGTCTGTAGTGGTGGTACATCATCATGGTTTCCCCTCCAAAGGTCTGTCTAACCAATACCAAAAAACATGTCCATCCCCATAATTGATGAAAGGTTTCATAATTTATGATGTATGATAATAAAAAAATAAAAAAATAATCAATATAGAATATCATTAACAATACTTATGTCGATACATGTACACAAACACGTGAAAAACTAAACAATAATGGGTTATAAAATCAATAAAAATATCATATGATCACTTATCATGGATGGGTCTCAAGGGACACTAAAGCAGCTGCAGGAAACATGCATCAAGAATGGGTAAATATCATATGCAATCAAATAAGGAAACATAATAAAAAAGGACCTATATATTAAAGAACATCTTACCTCAAGATCGTTGAATATAATATCAAGGTTCACAAAAAATGCATCCACACAAATCAATATCACACCCATGTATTCTAAGAAGCACATACAATGTCACATGAGGGTTCAGAAATAAATATTCTAATAGAGGACACCAGGGATATAATTAATGAGAATCACTAATGTAGTTTCACCAGAGGATCACCATGAGATTCACCATTGAGATGTCATAGAATGTCGACAATACTCAATAAGTGATGATGTCACACCAAGGATTAAAATCATGTCACTATATTATACAAGGAACCATAGTCTATGAACAATAGACTCATTCCCTTATCATTCAAAATGTTAAAACACTCTTCCAAAATAAGGAACACTCACTTTAAAGAGTCCATTGAAATTCTATAAACATGAAAAACCATAATGAATGGAAGAAAGCAGCCCATAGATCAACCAAATTAAAGGCAAGATAAATTGAAAAAATATATTAGGTCCTTAATGAATGTCACAATACCAATTAAACCTCTTCCATTAATTCCAAAATACACCAATCTCCACTATTAGAGGATAATTGTGTTAGTTAAATAGAGTAGAAAGAGTTTGTAATACATTAATCATCCGATCATTATGTATGAACACGTTTTGAAAACCAAAAATATACCATTGATGGATATCCAAAAAGAGAGAGTGTGTTTCAGCCATTTCAAAAGTAGATTAGTAATCTTCACAACCTACACCATGACATGACCATGGTTGTGGTTCCATTGAACACTACAGTAATAAATATAATTATATATTGAATATTAACAAATACCTGAATTTTTTCCCTCACCAAATCATCTAAAATGAAGGTAGTGTGATTTTCTAATCCATGGCCCACTCATAGCCTTGTGAGCATTATTATTTCTCATAGGGTTACCAAATTTAGAATTCAAAAAATTTGAATAAAACCACTAAACTAAAGGGTATTATATAATTTTTGGGTTCACAGTCGAACCCATAGATATAGGTGTGGTGTGAACATTAATTTAATTATAAAGACATAAACTAATTTTCATTTATAGAAGTTGAATATAAATACTAAGAATATGATAGGAGAATAACACGAGAGAAGAAAATATAAAAAATGTTTTAGTAAGGAATGAATCATTGTTTATGGGATAATAAGGTATGAAATAATTAATTAACAATAATTTAGTCATCAAAATCCGGTCCTAGTTAGTATAATGTCCATGGAAACACTCTCTATCCAAAAATATCCTTTTATTATGGTCATGTACATTATAATTAAAATAAGGGGTAACTAGAAACATTATTTATAAATAAGGTAAGAATGAGACCAATGGCCATGGGAGAAGTATAAACTCAAGACATCACATTAAAAAATTTCATTCCATCAACTAAGGGAATGGTCATTCTTTGGGAGATTGGGACATTAAATCCTCTTCTTAACACTACATAAAACGGCCCAGCAAAAAGAATCCGGGAAGACATAGAAATGAAGAAAAAATATGAAATCCCATCACGAATTGATATAAAATATAAATGTAATTATGAAATAAATCACCATTAATAATTCCCATCAAAAAATAAATAAACCAGCCCCTCATTCCAATCAGGATAGGGTTAGAAAAAAGCATAAAAAACTATATAGAGAAATCATTGTACGTATCTACATTCATGTCTTATTTAAGTGTTGTCAGTCCTCACATCTCCCAATCTCTATAATATGTTATTGATGGTTTATATAAATAGGGTCTTGAATCAAATAAATCATTATGTCATCAAAATAAGGTAAAATTTTTTCTATTTGTTCACGACGTGTAAGGTTGACACAATGTGAATGTTGTGTCATCGACAACATATAAAAATTTTCTTCAATATTGATTCCAAAACATCATGTATTGATATCACAACGCTAAAATTATTCCTCTAGGTTCATTAGCTTGATCTACCTTTTCATATGGTTGGAGTAAGGCTTAAACAAATCTAGTGTCACAGTACAAGAGAAGATCACAGCTATAAGTTTCTTTTTTCTATTAGAAATTTTTTATTTTCATTTATTTTCCAAAAATAAAATATAACATTCAATAAAACACAAAACATCTAAAAAACACATGAATTGGAAAGTTTAATCATTTATTAATTGAAATCCATTTACTAAAAACCCATAAAATTTATCCCCAAATACCCATATCAAATTCCCCCACACTTTAATTCATACTTTTCCCACTAGGATGGAATCTAAATATACCATAAAGTAAAATGACTCAACCATGACTTAAATAAAATGATAATAAAATAATTTATCCAATAGAATATAAAATATTCAATAATAACATATCTATGTTCATCAACAAATCAATTTTTAATGTTAAAAAATCCACCATGTATTTTACATTACTTCTTTAAAACAATCGGGCCTTTTTAATCAACCATTTTATTTTATTTTCACTATTAACATGAACTAAATTTTTTATTTAGCATTAATTTTTTCTCTCATCATCAGTGTAAAAATGTTAAAATATTTTGACACATAAATCAAGAAAATGTCACCTTACATAAGATTACATGTCATCTAAGATCTCCACCTTTTAATGGAAATGATCACAAATAATCATTGGGGCTTCATAGATTATTGTAAAATGACTCTGAGTCTTCTTGTATGTTTGGTAAATAATATAAAAAAAATCTGAAAAAGGATGTAGGAATCTAAAATATATTTAATGATATTAAAAGATAAGCTCAATGAATGTCTCACTATATAAATGACATCTCTCTAATCCCCCAAATATCACTAAGTGTTCTAATGATAGATGTAAGAACAATGATAGAACCAACCTCTATTGATGTTATATATATATATATTTTAAATTTAATCCATAGAAAAATATCACATCCATTACTAAACTAGATATGATCAGAAGATTATCTATATGAAAATTTTTTCTTTTGATCTTCATTAGATACAAACCATTTGTTATTTTTTTATTTTTTAATTAATTTATTTAGAAATATAGGCAAATAATGATAATGTATAGTGAATGATTGGTCAGACCTTCCCTACATCATAATGAAAACATAAAAAAATCCTTAATGGATTACATCCATGTAAACCCTATAAAATCACTCCACAGTTATCCTTTGAAATATCGTGCAACATTTTTAGTGGAAGGTAGAAATGGGTAATGTAGGACTTTAATACTATAAATTTACTAAAAAGGTTGTTCATTGATTCTTTTGGATTTAGAAAGATTAATATAAAATAGTTCAAAGGATAAAGGGTTAAAAAAATCGTGCATCAATAATTTTTAAAGTTACAATGATCAATTATTTCTTTTATAAGATGAAAAGAATGTTCCATAGGAATGAATGCCCAAGATTCCCAAGAAATATTAAATATAAATAATTGGAAACATTGGTCTTAAAGGATGTCTCGTGAATGAGGAAAATGGTGGAGGTAACTACTAATGAATATGAAAATGAATAATTAAATCAAATAATGGAAGTATCAAAAAATTCAAATCATGAACAAAACTAAATAAAATTCATTTACCAAAATAAACCTACACCCCTAAATCATGACATGTAAATTATATAACCATATTCTTATCTCAAAAAATTAATTTCCCCATTTTCTTAATCAAATTTAAAATTCATGGCTTGGAAACTAGCCTATATAGTATATCTCTCTATGTTTTATTCTGTAATGAAATAACATAATATAATGTATGAAATTTTCAATTAATGATCCAAATAAATTTAATTTTTTTGAATACAATTGAAAAATTTATAATTGAAAAAAATTCTCCTATTTTAGTTGAGACATCAATCATTTTGGTGTAGGTTCTTATTTCTAATTATTCATGATATCTATGGAATTAAAGACGTGTATTCTTAGGATTTCACCTCATGAATGGTCATAAATATTTTAATTGGTCCTACATATTCTCTCCTTCATGCCTTCTGATGTATTTTACAACACTTATTTCTTTTACCAGAAAAATAAAAAACACATAAAAGTTTCGGCACGTCTAATAATTCTAAAAAATAAACAATGGATTGAAATTAAATTCTAATATAAACATAAATTCGAAAAAATAAATAAATCCAAATTAATATTATGTGATAAAAGTTTGGTTTCCTCCCAGAATATGCCATTTTTAATTATCATTTAACATGAACATACCTGGGTTAGCTGATTGGAGTGTGGTATAGAGTTAACCATCTTTTTTTCACCCAATTCAAACTTTGAAATCAACCCATATCATATTTCATTCTCCTTGATGAAATTGAGGTTGAACCATGATGTGGTGACTAGAGTCATGAAAATAGAAACATAACAAACCATATCTCATTATCAGTTATGAATCTGTAAAAATAATCTATTTTAATTGTTGGATATGTTTATAGAATTTATTCATGTTCTTCTTCCAACCTCTCAAATTATTACTTTATTTCTGAATCCTTTTTTCCAATACATAGTCATCATAGGAAGTAGCTAGTTTTTCTTCTTCTTCATGTGGAACTCCAATATCTTCTAAATTTTTTTATAAATGTGGACGCAATTTACTCATCCTCCTTTTATTATTAAATAGTTTATGGTATTAATTTTGTGAGGATTCTTTGTAACATCTCAATAGTTGAGGATACTTATTCTTGATTGTTTTCTAATTATTCTTCATCTTGATGTTAATTTCTGAATTTTTCTTTATCCCAATAATGTTTTACAACAAGTTTACCATCTTCATCAAATTCTAAACTTTCAAAATCAAGAGCATCATTATTATAATAAAAATCAATTTCATAAGTGGAATATACCTTTTATTTGTTATACATGATTATTTTCTCATGATTATATTTGTTGAATTATAGATTTAGGCTACAGTATTTTGTGTATTCAATTCATGGGTATGGTTGTGGGTTCTAATTGGATTGATTATTCATCATTATAATTTCCTCATGTTGTCATGTCATATCCATTAGTAGGAAGGAGAACTTATCCTTAGTAGTCATCATTCCCCATTTCCCTTACATCAAAACCAAAAAAAATCAGTGTTGTAAAAAATAATAAAATAATGAAAAAAATACAATGATAAAATCAGAATAATAGAAATAATGAGAAATAAAAATTTTCTAAATTATTAAACCAAAATATTCTCCTCTCCCATCCTTGAAAACGGTGCCTAAAATTTGACAGGCCCACATGCTTCATTATTTTCCACATGGTTACTGAATTTATAAATTTAAAAAAATGAAACAAACAAACCCATAAACTATAGGGAGGAATACAAATTGAAATTATAAGGTAAAAATCACCGATGTTTTTTGGATAAAATATTAATTTAGTTATAAAAACAGAAATTATTTTTTATTTTTAGAAATTTATTCTAAGCTACTAAGCTTATAATTGGTGAAGAACATGGGAGAAGAAAATATAAAAAGCATGTTAGGAATAAATAAATAAAATAATTTGGGATAACAAGGTATGAAATAATTAATTAATAATAATTAAATAAATAGAATTAGGTCATAGTGATTAAAATGGTCATGGAAAACACTCTCCATCCAAAACACTCATTTTCTCTTTGTCAGGTACATAAAATTGAAAAGAATGGGTAACTAGAAAAAAAATTAAACATAAGTTATTAACTATCCCAATTTTTATTGATGAAGTCTAAAACATAGATATCAAATAAAAAATGGCATTAAATCAAATCAATCATTGGAAATGGTCAAAGAAATATAGATAGAGGTTAAATCCATTTCCAAACCCTACTAACAACGGTAATAAAAAAAGAATCAGTGAATAGATTTTAATGAAGAACAAATAAAAAATCCCGACACGAATTGTAATCAAATATAAAATACATTTTATGATAAATATCAATTCATCATGAATACCACAACAAATATAATTCAACCCTCATGATATCTATGTGATGGTGATAGAAAAGAATAAATAAAACCATATAGAGTAGTACCAGAAAGGTTCCACAATCAATACCTGGTCTGGTTACATTGATCCTCAAGTCTCATGTTCTCTCTAATGTGTGGTTGATGGTCCATATAAGAATAATTTTTCATAAAAAATCATACCAACATAACATTAAATTTTTAGATTTCTGGCTGTTTTATGACATGTAAGGTTTACATGATATGAAAGTCGCAACATTGATGACTTCTTCTAGTTTTCCTCTATCTCGATATTTACATGTCATGTACTATGTACACAATATTTAAATGTCTTCCTCCATGTTTTTTAACATACTATTTATATATGTAATGTTTACATTTGGATTAAAAAATATGATATCACGCCATGAAAAAACATCACTACCCGATGTGTATTATGATAAAAAAATCATATCTTTTTGTTAATAAGCTAAAAAACCAATGTATCCTGCTATAAAACAAAAAATAAGTAAAATAATCCTTGAATTGGAAAGATTAATCAATCATTAATTGAAATAAGTTTTCTAAACAACAGAAATTTTATTCACAAAATACACTTATCAACTAAAGGATCCCTACTAGAGCATTATGAAAAGACCACACTCAATTCCCCTCTTCCCATTTGAAAAAATTGGAAGAAATGCAACATTATATGTTTTATGACATTTTGAACCAAAATCCAAAAACCCCAGATTTCATCTTCCAAACAACTCATAAATCTAAAGCCATGTTTAAACAATCAAAAGTCTCAAAACATCATTTAATTCACGTCATAACATACTTTAATATAACCACATAAATTAAGGATTTTATAATTGTCTCACTTTTAGGACTTCTCATCATCGAGAAGTGGCTCTAGTGGTCATACTTGAACAAATAAGGCCATTATGTTTGAACATTATACTATTTATCCCATTATTCCAATAAAACCCTCCCCCCAATAAAATTTTAACACATGGAATCATCTTCCCCTTTAAAAAATTACTTCCTCAGTTGACTATACGGAATAATCATTCTTCATATGATGTATCTAGAACCAACTGATTGTCTTCATAATCTATAACATCCATAGGGTCAGGCATGTACATAAATGCTAAGATATGTGCAAGACATAATCCATACAATGATAATTCTAAATATGTCCCAAATAGTAATCTATTATCCTTATATGCTTGATGATCTGGGAAGATCCAACAAATCATTATGCATTCATTCCCATTTTTATAGGACATTGATGGACCAACTGAGGGGTTACCCACAATAAATGTTATTCAACCACAAGGAACTCTAAAGGTGTCTTGTTATGGTTATCATATGATCTATATCTACTCTAATCGGTAACCCACCACTTATAGATCAATTACACTCTATTTGATGTCTTTAATAGTTGGACTAGTCCCACAAAACCTATCTCACATACCTCATTCCAATATAATATTCAGTGATATGTTCTATTATATGAATCATCATAGGGTTCCATCTAGATAAAATCGAAGTCAATATTATTATAAAAAAACTCTACCAATGAGATATTCTCATCCCAAGATCCTATGAGGAATATGTTGAAATCTCAAAAAAAAAAATCTACAAGAATTCGGGCCATCCTCATACATTTTTAATCTATTCATGGGCGATATGACATTCTCGATATTAGATGAGTGGCTAAATACTTCTACAATCCCTACCATAATCACTACCTAAAATATTTTTCAATATATGATACAATAATCAAGGGAATTTTCTGTCGATATAAAATCTCATCAACATATATCTTTCCAAAAACATCTAATAAAAAAGTCTCTGGGATTTGAAACTAATAGTGAACCACAGTCAGCAGATCCACTAAAAGTCTTACATCATCATGATTCTTTAGTGACCATAGTAACACTATCCCAAAATCCATTGTGATACTATCCCATTTCTACATGGGTACTCAAAGTGGCTTCAATAAACCCCCCAAATAATTTTCACTAACCTTTAATATATGGATGGTCATATACTGTGAAACAAATCTAGTGGTATTAATCTCATAACTGGCCATAAAAAATTCTATATGATGTCATGGTACATATTCATCAACATGGGACGCACTGTGCACTATGAGTCATGGGAGCCTCTCATAAAATATCCCTAGATATAATAAATAACTACATCCCATTAATTAAAATAATATACACCATCATTACGGTCTTAGGAACAACCTAGTACTGGATCATCCACTTCCAACCATTTTTGCATCACCTCATAGTCAATATATAACTTATGATTTGAATTTAACCTGTCTACTAAATATAACATGATGTAAAAAGCTTAACATTTCACTATTTCTCACTAAACTATTACATTCATCCTCCAATAATCCAAGAAACCTATAAAATTCCAATCATCCTTCCTAATCCAATCCTTTATGCTAATGGGAATCCAATTTATTTTTACTGAAGGTATCTATAATGAAGATACCTTTACCTAGTGCATATTCCATATTAAATTAAAATGTCTACAAATAATACACCCAGTACGTCATCCTTAAATTCATATTAGGATGTGAGAATGTCAATTGTGGACTTTTGTAATCAATTTAGATATAAAATATCTATGCAATTGATATTATCGACCAAAATTTATATTATAAACCACAGTTGCAAACACAAGGTCCTAGGAAGGTTAATTCTACTCATGGAGTTGTAAATAACATTACTTATAGAATATTACCCAATATTCTTATATTAGTGAAGAACCTAATCCAACTCGATTGAATGAAAAAACCACATAAATCATACATAGTTCTAAACAAATTCGGCCATGGAGTTGTCTTAAACATCCTATTCAACTCAATAAAGGCCTCCTCACATTAATCGAGCCACAATAACTCATCCCCTTTCTTGGTCAATGAAATAATGGGGGATGGAAAAATCAAACACCATAGATTAATTTCCCACAGTATCCTACTGATCTAGGAAAAATATAAATCATGGATACTTTCTATTGGATATCATAAGAAAATACCACCTCCACCTTCTCTAGGTCTACATAAATTATAGCACCTCACACCAAATTTGATATAAAATGAACCTATAAAATTCATATGTCAAACAACATGAAATAAACACTATGTTTTTAAATTATACTTTGATTTCGTTGAATAGATGATGATTTCTTCAATGAAGATCTAGGTAAATGAGTTACGATATGGGTTAGTGATCTTGTTCAGGAGTTCCATGAACGCCATTGGATCTCTTTTTAAACAAAAATACATCACCATATACTTTAATATCACATAAATTCTCCAAAAATTTCTCTTTAGTATGAATTACTCCCTTACATGAAGATGATGTTTTTATTGTCTCATATTTTTTCATACATAAATAACATATCATATTAGATGAATACTCATTACAAAACATTATGATCAACACTATAAATGTATAGGTATAATATCTTTGTAATCATGGATTCATAATTAACATATTCATAATATATCTACATAGTCTCCCATACTGTTCTTCATGACAAGAAACCTTCTTTTAAATATAATATATGAAACCTTTTTTCATAACATGGGGAATGTAAAAAAAATAAAGGGTTAGATCATATACTGAGTAAGGGTTAAAATTTAATATATAATTGTAAATTTAAATATAAAATGATCATAATGAATATGACTACATGATCTTAATAATTATGAATCATTCAAATCAATTCTTAAATTATAAACATGTGTCCTGGAATAAATCTTGGATATTCAAAATACATGAATTATAAATGGGTCAAAGAGCATGATCGATGAAATTATAATATTCTCATAAGATCATTTCCAAAAATAGAGGAATAATCCAAATAATAGATATATTATTTCAACTATACCCCCAATAAGTTCATGACTTATATGTAATTGGATATCCACTTATGAACCTTCCTTAGGCTTGGGATAACCCCTCATATAAACTCTTTTTTGGTCATGGGATAAACTACCATATACCTTGTTATTTTAGTCTCAGGATAACATATAATGAACCCTTTGATATCATATAACATTAACACTTACCCATTTAATTAGTATTATACATAATTTTATAACCACCCAATGCATAATCATAAATACATTAATATTTATGCCTCATGTTCATAAAAACATTCTCCATAACAAAACCCCTGGAAAAGAGAATGGTCCATATCAAAATATAATCATCAAAACCATTTAAAATCTATATAATGAATAAATATACTATCATTGTATCATAACCATAATGAAATATAAGTAATACTAAAGCATGTTATCAAAGATGAAATTTTCCTTTAAAATACCACAATATTTGTTCTTGGTGAAAATACCCTATTCATTTTCAAATAAAATATTTAAATATAATAGTTTTTAAATATATTGGGAAAAAGAATCCCAAAAAAGAACCTTGGAAAGTGGTAAAGTAACATTAAACACATTTATTTGTAATTTTGGTAGGAAATTATTTTTATTCTTTAAATGATAAAATGAAACACCCCTTTAACAGTTTGGTAAAAAAATCATAAATTACATTATTCCGAAAATGATAAGAAAGTTCCTTTTAATCCATTTTGTAAAAATTTAAAGAAATTTAAAAATTAAGTTATAATTTCCATGGATTGTTTTAAAAAATATTATTTAAATTTTTAGAAAACATAGAATCGATGGAAATGGTTTTTTCTACCGAGGAGAGAAATAAAGTCTATTTTCTGAGAAACTATTTTTGTTGTAGCTTGAGTTCAAAATGTAAGAAAATTGGATGTAAAACAAGTTATCTAATGAGATATTTATAATATAATAAAATTAATGTTTTTATTGATAGTTAAATCATAAAATCTAGCCACCTAACACACAATCATAAGCAATCTTGATAATCATTGAGATTATAGCTTAAAACAATCACTTTGATTTTGAATTTCATTGAAAAATATTTAAAATCTTATATAACAAATTTAAATTTACTATAATTATATTTAATATTTAATTACATACTTATAATATCATATATAAAACACTACTAAAATTTCAATACACATTAAATTATAATTCTTTATTAAAATCATCATTTTTTGGTGTAAACTATTTCGTTTCTCATTAGTGTATCTGTTTGGTAATTTTTTTCCTCGTAATTTGACATTTTTTAAATCTTATTTAGAATATTAATAGTAATTAAAATATCATATATATACATTATATAAATATTTATATTTATAAAAAATATAGAGAAATGAATTATACTGTTCAAGGAGACGGTAGGTCATGCATACACATGAACGCTATTTTAACCTTTCAATAGATGGATAGAAATAACGGTATGTTATATTTCACTCGTATAGAATAATTATTATACCATATATACAATATATATTAATTAATTCTTCCTTATTTACAACCAACTAAATTATTAATAAAAATCACATTGCTTCATGATGGTTGTAGTCCACACATATTCATGAGTGACATTATCATTTACTAATAGATTAAAAGAAATGATGGTATATATGACATTAAATTTCTAGATAAATAATTTTATAACAAATATAATATATAAATATTAAACATATTAGAATTCAAGTCTATTAAATATGGTGATGGAAAATAAATTTCACCATGATGTGGTGACTATAATACATAGGTATGCGTGAGTGATGTTTCTATTTTATAAAAGATATAAAAGAGATAGAAAATGGGTTTTCCATAGTCATAATAATATCTACGTATATTGCTGATAAATGATTTATTATTTTAGTATGAGTACATATAAGAAAAACTAAAAACCACTATATATATGATCCATTATTTCTACAATTTGTTCTTCATTATATAGATATTGTTCTATTATAATTCCCTTTGAGTTAATTAGATGTCTTGGATCATGAATGTACTTTCTCTAGAGTGGAACTAGAATACATCATAAACCTTAGAGAGGTTTAGAATAAGAACAAAACAATAACCTAGAATCCCTACTTGATTACGAAACTTTAATGGAAAAATATACCTAGGGTTCATCATCCATTTCATTCCAAATATCATAACAGCACTCATTTGATAAATTAACTTAAACACCATTTCACCAACATTTAATTCCAAATTTGAACAGAATATTGTATTCATATCTTTTCAATTAGCTCTTAAACTCCGTGGTATGAGACTGAAGGGCTATAATTTTTATTTCTTTTCTTTATCTAAAAGAGGCACCTATAGTTTTCTTTATTAAACATGACCCCAAAACATTTTTATTTCTATAATTTTTTTTATATGGTTTCATAAGGATCCATCTAAATTATATAGTGAAGATATAATTACAAGTAAAGTCAAGTAGAATAAGTTATTGATCACAACCACCTTTTAAATACCTTTAATTATACTGAAACATATAATTTATGGTTTTAATAATTCTAATATACTAATCATCTATTTATGGATGATAAGATATAATGGATCATAATTATATCTACAAATCCTATTGAAGATATCACTAGAATGTCCTGGAAATCATTGGAACCCAATAAAATACAATATAATGTGGTAATAAATTCAACCTTACCAATTATTTAATATATATTATTTTATGATGATTTGTAGGTAAATATTTTATGATAGCTATGAAATGTGATTATTTTGTATGTAGATCATCTACAACAAAAATATCATTTTCCATTTATTTATTTTGGAGAGTCTGATGATAAAATCCATGGTGTTATTTTCCAAATTCTATTCAGGTATATATAATGGTTGTAAAAAAACATTAGAGTTTTCTCTCTAATACATTAATTATAGACATACTATGTATCATGATACATAATCTCTAATATATCTCTTCATTTTTTCCTACCGAACACCAAATTTTAGATATTTATATATCATATAATTCCTTAATAAATAGATATATTTAAACTATGAGCCTCATAAAATTGATTATTATTAATATATAGTATGTATAAACATATATATTGTTCCCAAACATTATCATTACATCACAATCAATGTTGAAATCATGATGGGTTATGACCTTATTCCATAGTTCTACCTCTAACTTTAGATACTATTTAATTCTCATATAGAATGATGGCTGAGAAATAATTTTATAAATATGATATTTCTAACCATCTTTTAATATTTTAATTTCAGTCATTTTAAAATCAATAAATATTAGTTCTTTTGTGATGAAATTTGTTTTATGCAACAAAGATTATTTGGCTCATGTAATCAGCCACCATGTTAACTTTCTCGAGTTAATATTGTATTGACTGGTAATAATCCTTAATCTAGTCTAGCCATCATATTTGGAGTGCATTAATATCTTTTCCAGTGAATGTATAAATTTTAAAATCATTATATACATATCACACCATTTTCAATAATGATAATTCCTCACCATATTTAATTTGAAAAATACCATGACTGACTCAAGATGTTGAGTTGGGTAACATTTCTCAAGAACCATCAATTTTAATGAGGATAAATTTATCACTATATTAATATAAAATATAATTTATCCATATCCATCATTTAAATGCATGTCTATCAATAAAAAATCTTCTCTACTGAGGGTTACTGTATGAATAAGTGCACTACATATGTTTCATTCAGTTCCATGAAATTTTATTAACATTCATCTATCTTATGGAACTTGTCTCCATTCAAATTTTACATGGTTATTAGATTTGATATCTATGAGAAATTATCCTCAAAGCATAGATAATATGAATTAAAATATGGATATTGGTCATAATAGTAATTCTAGTCCAGTGTTTGATAACTTCCATCTATGATGGATCCACTAATATACCCTCACATGAGATTGAATGACCCAAAATATGAATATTTTTGTATTAAAAATTTTCATGTTGTAAAATTTTCATATAAATATTCCTTCATTTTTTTAATAATTAAAATATTAGTGTAATATTCATACATTTAGTTCACATTAAACATATATGAATATAATTTATAAATACTATAAAAAACTGATCAGGGTAATCTCTAAAGAAACTATTCATTAAATCCATCAAGATATTGTAGTATTTTGTAATCCAATATTAAATTACTATAAACTAATTATGAATGTACCTTTTATTGAATGTTATCATTAGTATATCCTTCTTCTGGACCCTCAATTGATGATATATAGACTAAATTATAATCAAGGTAAATTATAGAGATCCATATAATTGAACAATCTAATCATCAATACATGGTAGATGATACTTTTGGTTGATTATTATATTCTTATTTTCTCAATAATTAATATAGATTCATATTGATCAATATTTATTTACAACAAAAGTAATAGATGAACCCCATGGCGATGCACAAGTAAGAATAAATCCCCTTCCATGATTCTTCAAGAGAATCTTCTTTAATTTCTTATAACTCAATAATGGCCATTATATATAACATCCTTGAAATAGGTGTAACACTAGGTATTAGTTATATTGATAACTAATCTTCATGATTCAATTGTATAAATGGAATCTATTCCAAAATGAAATCTTAAAACTCCAACATAATAGAAATGTATTGGAAATTGATTTTATCTATATTCATCTAAGATAAACACCCCTTTAAAAGGGAATAAATAAACACATAATGGATGAAACATCCATTAGAAGCTCACATTTATCATCACACTGATAGATGATCATATGTTAATTTGGAATATCAAATTTCTTTTACCTCCCAAAACAATTTATTTAATATTTATTTTAAGAAATACAATCTATGCCTAATAAAACATTAAATTAAACTATATAGGGGATAATAATATTTTTAGAAAGAAAATTCCCAAAATAAATAACTGGATAAGAATCACAGACATTAGATGTGATCATCAATCCTTTTTGCAGTTTCTATAAATATTAAATATCGAGTTGGTGAGAGGGCCTTGTGATACCCATATAATTTAATCAGTATATAAAAGTATTAGTACATTTAGGATCAAATAATTTATTATGAGCTCCATAGTGGATGGTAAGTGTACCTTTAACCACATCATTATTGTAACCCTCATTAGTAATGGTAAAAACAATAGATTTATAATTTTAATTGAGATTATTATTTTTCTAACATCAATTATCATAATTATACTTTAGGGTTGAGCACTAATTATGAAAATGCATATAATTAATGTATTTGAAACAATGGAGTGTGGGTGGTGAATTCTATAGTGCCTTTCCTCTATTGTTAGCAGAATTATTATCATCTCATAGAAATTATATTTATCTATAATTAGAATATCTATTTCCACTATGGTAACACATGAGATTATTTTTTCATACTACTAATGTTCCTCACGGAAAAATTCATTGGAATAATTAGATTTTATCTTATTAATAATTAATGAAACTTACTTTTTTTCATCAATGATAATACCTGGAGTGTATGACAGATTTATAAAAACATTTACCTGATATTTATAATGGGATTTAACATCATTATACCTTAGCTCACTGAATTCCTTCACCATTTTAATATAAATAATACAAGGAAAGTACTTTGTGATAAAACACTTCCAATGTATTCCTACTCTATAGAGTCAATTTTATCATTTGGCGTCATATTTTTAAAAAAAATACAACATTTATCTTCTACAACTTCCAAATGATAGAAAAAATGGATTTTCATGTTATGAACACCAGATAATAGATAATATATTTAATTCGGTACTGATAAATTTATCAGAAACTATAGATTGTAGATCCACTAAAATAAAGCTGATGATTCCTCATTAAGGCCTACACATAGTGTTGTTCACTTATTTTTTCCTTGGTAATATTGACATGAATCATGTGTGAATAATTTTATCTAATCATAGAAACAAGATTTTTCATTCTATATGCTGTGACATTTTTTCTCATGAGGAGATTCATTTCATTTTCCATCATAATCTATATCAACATAGTTCCTTTGGTCTCCCACCATTGGATAAAACCATAGAGTATAGTGTAAGAAGTAATAATCAGGATAGGAAACTACATAATAATAGAAAATAATTTTATTAATGTCTAAATAATGTGAATTTATTTTCAATTATTTACAACTTAGGTTTAACCCAATTAATTAACGATCACCATCTATTTAAGTCCTTCAAAATGGATTGAAATGAAATCATTAATTAAGACAAGTTTATCCTTTTGGAGTGTCAAACCAGGTTCGTAGTAGTGGAACACTCCACATGCTCAATAATCATGGATGAGATACAATCGACCAAATATTTTTGAGGTTATGACCCATAAATGTGTCTTCTCTGAAACCATGTCCACTTATAATATCCATACAAGTATATATTAATCAGAAAACCATAATTCTTTATTTATGATAACATTGGATATTCTAATATATATATATTTATCCTAATGTGTCTCTCTAAATGATTCTAATACATTTTCCAAGGGTGACTACAAATTTACTTGATACCTACTATAGTGACTCATATATTTCATAAATAAATATTACATATTATATGATTAATATCCATTACACAACATTTCTATCCATGCTAGAATCGTATTTCTGTAGTGTATTTGGAAAATTTGACACTTAAGTGACTTGTTCATAAAAAATATTCATCATATCCCACATAATTCTTTATAACTATAAGCCTTTATAGAAATATCATAAGTAAAACCTTTCTTCATAACCCAAGGAAATAAAACATTAAAAAAGTGGAGCTCAAAAAAAAATTAAGGATAAAAAGGGAGATAGGAATTGAAATTTAAACATAAAATGATAATAATGTTTATGCGAACCAGATATTAACCTTTTAAAATGATACCCATGCATTATTTGATCATAAACATGAGTCATGGTATAAATATTTGATGTTCATAAGAGTTTAATTATAAAGGAATTGAATATAATGGGCCCTAAAATATAACAATAGAATATGACCATGTCATAGAATAATGTAATAAGAGATTCATAATCATAATAACATAAATATTATGTCAAGGATTCCCAATAATAAATTCATATAATGTTATTTTTTGGCTAACCGCTCAGGTACCTACTTCATACTTGGGATAACCTCCTATGTACCCTCTTATTTTGGGTCTGTGATGACCTCTTGTTTACCATCTTATTTCGATAATGAGATAACCTCTAATACACTATCCTATTTTGGGTTTGGGATAACCTCCTATGTATCCTTTGATCCCATATATCATTAATCATTACCCAATTCATTTATTTGTGATATAATTGTGGGCCTACCCATCACATAATCATATATCCATTCATATGCATGCAAAAATATCAAAGAAAGATTTATCATAACGTAAACCATGGAAAGAAAAATATGTTTCATTTCTATTTTATAATCATAACATTACACCATATAGAGAAATAATAAATATGGTATCATTTTATAATATACCCTGTGAAACATATGTAACCTCAAAGCATGTTATCTTATATGAAATTATCATTTTTGATATTACAAGAATATTTATTGAGGAAAATATCCATACCATTTCTAAATCACATATTAAAATATGTAAATTTCACAAATATTAAGGAAGAAATTTTAATTGAAGGAATCATGGAATCATTTAATGGAATTTTAAATGAATTGTGTGGTCATGATTCTGGTATATTTTATTCATGTCACACTAGTTGAAATATTATATTTATTTCTTACTGCTGTAAAAAATCAATATGCACCCCCTTTAGAGAAAATGATGTGAATATTTCTTTTTTTTAAAAAACTTAAATCATCAAAAAATGTACTATAAAAAATAATAGGAGAATATTAAAACCCCTCCTGAAAATATATTTAGAAAAAATGGATGTAGAATAATATTTTTCTACAGAAGAGATAAATAAAGATGGTTTTCCATGAACACATTCTTCAAGTCTCTTGATTTATTAATGTGATGAAAATGAAAAGAAACCATGTAATATAAATAAATATCCATAGTATAAAAATATTAATGCATCTAATCATAGGTATATCATGGAATTTTCTCCACAAAAGAATATTTTTAATAAATCTTCATAATCATTAAGAATGTAACCATAAAACCATTCATCAAGTAAATTTTTATTTGAATGAAATTTAACTATACATATAATAAATTTAAATATATTATATTTCTATAAAAAAATATTGTATGTAATTTTAATATCATTTATTTTACACTTAGAAAATATCAATACCCATTTTTTTATAAATCATTATAAAAATTGTTATTACTGGGTGTTAACTCTTTCATTTCTCATCAGTATACCGGTTCAATAATTCTGGTCCTTGTACTTTTATCATTGTTCCATTATCTCTTTAATTGTAATCATGATATAATTAGTATATATATATATATATATACTTATATGGATATTGGTAGTTGTCTATAATATTTGGAGATTGAAAAATGAATGACACTATTCATGGTGATGCTAGTCTATACGTATGCATGATTTATATTAAAACATTTATATGAATGGAATGAGTGAAAGAAAAATAATAATCCAACCTTATGAAATAATTATTATATCACATATATTCATTAAATACGTCCTTATCACCATAAAATTAAAATAGAAAATAAAAAACAACATCACTTTATAGAGGTGGTAGTCAACACATACATGCAAACGAGATTATCATTTTCAAATAGAATTGATAGTAAGAAGGTAGGTATGATATTATATTTCACATATAATAATTATATAATTAATATACTATAAAAATTAAACCCATTGTAATAACCATCCATCAATGATGGTGACGGAAAATTAATTACCCCACTAAATTTATATGATTATCCATATTTATTTACAAGTGATGTTTTATGTTTTACATAAGATGCAAAATAGGTATAAATGGTTGTACTATAACCACAATAAAATACAATTATAATTTTAATATTTTATTTATTAATTTAGGTTGTGTGTATTATATTTAGTGGACGTAGAAGAAGAATGAATTTTAATAGAGTATGTAAATATGATTACCTCTTTTTCGATAGCCACACTCTATATCTCAACATATTGGGCCTATTTTTGGTGATTTGGGAAAATATTAACCTCTATTTCATGGAAAATATTCTTATATTAGAAATGGGTAGGGTTTGGTCAAGCTAAATAGCTCAATTTGGGGTAAGGAAAAGAGAGAAGGGGTATCCATTGATATGGGAGGGAAATGACACAAATTGAAATACTAAAAATACTAAAATGAAATTGTTTCACTATCAAGACAAATTCATCATAATGGATTGAGATTTAATGAAAAAGAGTTCAATGTACAAATATAATCAAACAATTAAATTTTACTTATAAGGTATCAAATATCTCCAAAATGATTTAGGGATGACAATTTATACAATTTTGCAGCCCAATTTTCCACTTATAATATTATTATACCATGAAGGCTTAGGGATGAGCCCTTACTTATTAAAAGGAAAATAAGAAACCCTTTTGAACTGGGAAATGGAAACCCATTAAATGCCCCAAGGATAGAGGAGAATAGCCTTAGATCAAAGTGATAAAAGATGAATGGACATTCCACCCAAAACCCCTAAAAACATGTCAAAATGGCCGTAATAGGCCCAAACAGAACCCTAGTCACCATCTCTGGAAAAATCCTCCACAGGCCACCACGTTCCGCCATCCCCGCTAGAGAACCGCAACCGCCGCTTGCCGTGGCCCTAAATGCACATCTGCACCAAAATATATCCACATCTCATCGCTACCATCGATTCCATACGGAGTCCACTACGATCCTTCCAAAGCACGCACAATCGACACAGATCACCATAGCGCAAAACCCTCACTGCCTGCGGAGGACTGGAATCAAGACCACGCCGCCATGGAGGCCACCTGACAAACACTCCACCGAAGACCCGTCGTAGTGTTGACGACCCTGTGCTGACTCTACCATGATCCCCCGCCAGAGATCCGTAAATAGAGCAGTAGTAGAATCGCCCCTAAACCACTACTAAGCCTCCGTCGAAGGATCCAGCGCATAGGAAGCTCGATCCATCGTCGGGTGAAAGCCTCTGCGAACTAGCCACACCAAGCCACCACCACTGTGAGAGCCATACACCACGATCTTGCCGATAGAGCACCACCGAGGAATGAGCCGCTGCCATCCCACACGATGAATGAAGGAAGGCGGCGAAAAAGAAATCCTAATCTGGATGTGGCGCCCCTTATGGGCTCATTCCATTTCCTATAAAATTCATGGAACATAATTATTCACCAAAAATGAATTACATTAAGTATTATTAAAAAAATTAATTTTATTTTTCTACTAATAAAATAAATATCGTGTCAGTGTTGTGTGAGTATTTATGTTAATTATTCAATTAATAAAAATTAGTAAAAAAATTCTTTGATACAAAATTAGAATATATTTCAATATATATTTTAAAATATAACTTCTCCTATTTTTATGTATATATAAATATTCTGTAGATAATAAATTCAAGAGAGTGGCATTTTGACTTAATTCATTTCTTAAATAGTAATTAATGTAATATTCAATTAAAATGTTAAAAAATTGCTTTGCATATGAGAAATATATGTTAATAGTGGATCTTCACTCATATAATAGGGCATATAAAATTGGTATAGATATTTTAAAACTCGATATAAATGTTTTATTCTTTTTAACAGATTTTACCCTTACAAAGTTGATAAATATTTACTATATTTACCATTATTAATGAATAAAAATAAAAGTGACCTATTTTTCTTATTTTATCCTTCAGAATATAAATATGAAATTGAGATTTCTTGATTAAATTTCTATTATTTTAATAAATAAAATTTAAAATAAGTGTGAAAAATGAGTTGAATATTAGTTTTTAGAGAAATGCATTTTATTTATAAAAAATAATATATATTCCTATAACATGCATACAAAAAATGTTAGATGAATTTAAAAAAAATATAGAATATAAAATATATATATTTCATTAAATTTATTCATTAATATAGATCTTTTTAATCAATTATTATAAAAGAACATATCTCACATAAAACTTTTTTTTCGAAAACATCCCTACTACATTTAAAATATATTACTATTGTCCTTTTTAATTAATTGAAAACTAATAAATTAATTTGACACATGTGTAAACCATATATTTCTCATAATATACTAATTTATATTTATATACACTAATCAAATAGCTAGGTAATAACTATCAAATTAAAAAATAATAATTTAATTGTTTTTTCTAGTGATTTAAACTATGTATTCTGGATAAATAATGTTGTGAATGAAATAAAATTTATTTATAGGTAACTATATAATTAAATACTACATTTTTATAGTTTATACTATATTCTGGTTTTTATTTTAAAACCAATAAGGTCCTTGAAAATGATCGAATAGATCATCGATTGTAGGAAAAGGGTACATGTTCTTCACTATTACTTGGTTCAATATTCCATATTTTATATATAGTCCAAGATTACAGTCCTCTATTTTGGTGAAAAAATTAGATAACCCAAGGGATGTGTGATTTGACTAAAAAATTACTTTTTCTCCAAGTCATCTCCAAAACCTTGAGTTCTCGTAACTAATTTGGTATAATATGTTTTGGGGGATCAATATAGGTTACACAATAGAAAATGGTCTATTTCAAATGCAATACCTCTATCCGCAAGTCGGCCTGGAAAATATCCTAGAGACACATGTTGAAAATTGACTATAATTGGAGGGAATGATTAGAGGGATAAAAATCTAATCCAATGAGTTAATCCAGAAACATGTTCAATAATATCTCTAATATGACTCAAATCTATGAAAACTCTACCAACATCCAACTCCCTCAGACCAATCATTATAAAATTATATCTCTTAGGAATGAGGAAGGGTAACTATCTCTAATAGAATTAAAACTATTAAAGATATCTTGTAATATGGTCTATCCAAAAGATCACATTGAAGTTAGTGATCTTGAGGTTAATTAAAAAACACAAATTCTCATAGTAAACTATCCCCAAAAGACATTTAGACAACTTTGATGATGATATATGTTAGTCCCTAAAGGTGTATTATGAGATATAATCTTAGAATATGTTCTATCCAATATGTCTAGAATAGATATAACTTGTGAGAAAATAATGTAATGGGATAAACCAGTATAAAAAACTATTGGTAAAATTTAGGTGTTGAAGACTATAAGTCAAATGGTATTTGGTCCTTCAAATTCAACAATAAATACCTATTCCACAATAAAAACATGGTCTACCCCAAATTCAGTCCCTTTAACCAGATTCAATGATATTTTGGGAGCTTACATTCTATACTAAGGCCCTCTAGTACCAATTTTCCATGATCTCCTAAAACAATTTCTTGAATACCTGGATAAAAAATGATGAAGATGACTATATCTGCCTCACCAGTGGCACTCCATAGGCAGCATGCTATAAGAATAGAAATAATTCCCTCTTTAGATGAAATTAAATCTCTGGGTAGAATCACTTCCACATAAGATACAAATTATGCCCTACACTAACCCATATTCTTATGACCTTGTTCTTCTTGGCCAATTTTCTTCTTCATACTATTAGATGAGGCTCCCATAATAGTGAGAGGATGCTTAGTCACCCGTCTACTATTTATAAGAAGTAATGTTACTACCCTATCCTTCTCTAGGTATTTCTCAATTAGTAGGTACATGTAAAAAACCTCCAGGTATAATGTCATCAGAAAGATCCTAACATGATATATGAGACTAATAAAGATATTATCTTAAACTTCATGAATTTTTAGGTGAAATTTCTAGCTAGAATAATGGAAAAGCATAGAAACTATATGAAATAAGAAGAATACATCGAGAAAAACCTATATCCTAGTAAAAACTCCCGGAAATACTAGGAATGGTTCAAGTTCATCATATTGGAAAATATTACTAAACAAAAATATCCTTAAAGGTAAACTATGTAAGATACTCTTTTCTTATTGCATGATTCATTTTGGTCCCCATATTATGGTAGGTCCTTAAAAAATGAAGGGCACTAGCATCATTTTCCAATCCACAAAATTTTAAACCCGAAAAAATTTCTCTCGATTATGGGTAACAAGTCATATAAATCCTTCATGCTTCTATACCTTTAATTGATGTTGAATAATGGAGATAGAAATCCCCTACATGATTGGTCACGGTCTTTTGAAATCCCTTGCATTGAACATACTCAATCTTAAAGACTCATGGATTAATTGGTTCTATATCACTAATCTTCTAATCAAATATAATACCATTCTAGTTCGCGTCTTCATAAAACCCTAGTGCGGGTATAGGCATGACCTCTTTAATTAGAGTATATTTGGACACAATTTATAGTGGTCCCATAAAATGTCTCTATTGTAAAATTTCTGAAATGAGAAAAGAAAATTGAAACCATAGAAAGATGTTATTATAGATGTTTATCCTTCTATAAAATTACAAAAACATTATCCCATGAGGTTAACCATAACTATGGTATATCCATCAAATACTACACAAGTCTCTTCATACCCGCATGTTAGTCACCATGATGTATATAAATACACACACAATTACAAAATTCTAAATGTGAAATAGCTATTGTAAAAAGATATACCCCTCAATAGAAAATAGAGGTATATCCCAAAAAGATTTTAAATTCATGTTATTAAATTAAATAACTAATATGAAGCACCCAAAAAGTAAATATATGGTGTGTGATCATATGTGCTTAATCATGATGAATGAATTCATCCAAATTCCATGAAATCATAAAAAAATAAAAAAAATCATAGAACCTACATCAAACTATAATTATGAAATAGATTACAATAATCCCTTTAGTAGTAACTTGGGGGTACACAATAAATGTTCAATTAGGGCACACATATAACTCCCCTATCCATGTCCAATACATTCTAGTACCCTTTTAACCATACCCCCAAATATACCAAGTCCATTATTAATATTAGGAATATAACATTCATATAACACTAAATCCAAGATAGTGTTCAACATGGTATCATGAATCCATCCCCAAAAGCAAGATGGTTTTATGTAGCGTCAAGGTTCTGAAGAAATATAGTTGAGGGACTACAACCTCGGTGTCAATAAAGTCAAGAAAAAAAAAACTAACATTATGTAATATGTAAACAATACTAAAATATATCACATGGAATGTATCTTAATTCATATAAAAAATAGACCTTGTACCCCAAATGTTGATGGTCAACAAGGGTTGGAGAAAGATAGTTAAGTAAATAAACATTTTAAAATCACATTTGAGTCTGTCCCTATACCACGTCCCACAACAATTATACATATCATTTCTACCTATCCACAAGGCCTTACCCTTCATTGTATCCTTGATCATGAAATCTACACATGTATCATGATGGTTGTGTAGTGTGTGACTGTAAACATAGAGAGACATCACAAAAGAATCCTTAACCCAAGTGAACATGTATAATAGTATAATTCCATGATATATAATAAATGAATTGATAAAAACATATCCACACAAGTGAAGATTCATTAGGCACTAACTAAGTTGACATGAACCCCAACACGACCTTGTTTGGGATGATTCTGATAAGGATTTCTATTTCCATCACTACACATCACAATACATTCCATTAGTCCTAGAATTAGTTAATACCCTACACATTCCTATCATTTCTCTATGTTTATCCTTTAAGGAATGCTAGATGCCCCACATTAATGGTGGTTTACAATAGGAAAACCATACACCACATCATAACAATCACTAGTGAAGAAAACATTTTATAGGGTGGATATTTTTTATTTTTTACATTGGATTATGGACGAAGTTATTACATGATATATTATAAATATTGTTTTTATGGCCGTTATTTTAAAACCGATGTAAAAACCAATATTTAGAAGGGGTTTTCATGTCGGTTCATCAAAAACTGAAGTGGAAAATGATTCAGAGTCATGATTTAATATGGTGGTATTTAAATAACCTATGTGGTATCTACTTTTTCATGTCTGTTATAGAATAACAAACATAATAAACAGTGCCTCTGAAGAGTTTATCACTACATTTATGATCATAACTGACGTGATAAAAAAGTCTGCCCAGAGTTTTTTACACCGGTTAAATGATAACCGAAGTGAAAAAATATATACTACATCAGTTATTAAATAACCGACATCAAAAACCTATTTCATTCCATTTTTATGTCGGTTATCGTATAACAAATGTAAAAACTTATTTTTTTTCTTCATTTTATTACGTCGGTTATGAACTAACCGACGTAAAAAACCATTGCAATATATTTTTTACTTCGGTTTTCAAATAATCGATATTAAAACCCATAAACATGCAGTTTTTATGTGGGTTATAAAATAAGCGATGTAAAAATAAATTTTTTGTTAAAAAAACCATTCAACCACAATTATTCCCTACATAAGAAAACATGAAAGAGACAAAAAACATTCCAATAACAGAACAAAACCAGACAAAAACTAGCCCACCCCACTGGACCCCCCCCCCCCACACCCTTGGATGGCCCCCACCCTCCTGGATATCCCCTATTCCACTGGGAAACCCTCCCACACCCCTGGATGCCCAAATCCACTGGACACCAACCACACCCCCAGATACCCCATGGACAGCCACCACCCCTCTTGGATAGCCCCCAGTACTCTGAAAATCCCTATACCCTCATCGACACCCTCCCATCCCCATGCACATCATAGACACCCACCCCACTGGAAAGCCCTCCCACACCCCTGGAACCCCCCACCCCACTGGAAGCCCCGCCACACCCCTGGACACCCCCGGGACAACCCCCACCCTCCTGGAGAGCCCCCACCCTATTGGACACCCTCCCACCCCCATGGACACCCTAGACACCCCACCCCACTGAATAACCCTCCCACACCCCTAGAAATCCCTACCACAGTGGACACCCCTAGACCCCTAGATACCCCCTGGATAGCCCCGCACCCCTCCTAGACACCCCCCACTACCTTAGATAGCCCTCCCACCCTCTTGGACACCCTCCCACCCCCATGGACACCGTGGACACCCCCACCCCACTAGAAATCCCTCTCGCAGCCCTGGAAACCCCCCACCTCATTGGACACTCCCCACACCCCAAGACACCCTCACCCCCCAAGACCAGAATCCATACAAGAAAAACCATTATAACTAGACCAAAACAAGAATTAGAAAAAATTAAACATTTAAAACTTACAATATCAACTAAAAAACATAAATACCACATAAACGACAACCAAATACACAATTATAATGACAAAAATCAAAATTTAATTTTACACTACAAACAAACTAAAATCCAATCAAACCTCTAAAATTATTTGACCATTCCACTTATAAGTGTTTGAAATCATGAGCAATATAGGGTTGTGGTCCATAAAATAGCTACAAAGTAAAAGTATAGTAGTTAACATGTATAATGAATAAATCAAATGAAATATTATGGAAATGATTAAAAGGAAATATTACTAGGTTAATGTGCACAACTGTTCCAATTTTAATTATTTGATACATAAATCTTAACATATAATATCCTCATTCAAAGACACCTCATCTTTCTTAAAAATTATATTTAAATGAGTGTAAATTAAAAATATTACTTCTATGTTAAACATCAAAAAGTACAAATTATGAACAGATATTTACATTTAATTTTACATAATTGATCTTGGAACTCCTTTTCTTTGTGTTTTTTCTAAATTAGACCCATCACCTATTAGAAAATAAAACTAATGGGAGAAATTTAAAATGCATTATAATATTTAAAAATATTAAGAAATTGAAAATTAAATTTCTAATATATTCTTAAAACATTCCCACACATCACCATGGATAGAGCATATCTAATTAAGTGTTTTCTCCTTTGTGAAAAACTCCTAACATCCAACGATCACTGATAAAAGTAAATTTTACTATTATTGGGTTTCTATGATAAATTATAATGAACTCTTTGCTAGAGATATGTTTCATTACTCTCACAAAGAGGAATCATCCAATACTTTGTGATTATATTCTGTTCAAATCTTTCAGCAATATAATGCATTATTTGTTCCTCATCAAATGCATCTGCTTCAGGGGAAATCAAATGCAGGTCCATGAATCCATATACATATGTCTGCTCATTCTTCTCACACATGTTATAAATATATATAACACAAAACAGACATAAGTATACATTTGTAATAAATATTATGTAGTGAAAAAGTGTTTAGACTTACGTGGAAAGAATTCACTCCACGTCGATGCCCAACTTATCTCTATTAACAAGCTCGATGATATAATTTTTCAAAATCCCCACATTTATTGAATGTCCACAAACATAAGATTCCATTGGAAACTCATAATGATCGACCAAAAAATTTGAATATCTTGACAATCTGTAAAGACTACTAGAATCTGTATCTGATGAAAGATCCATTTTTCATTTTTGTTACCTATATAGTATTTAATTAGCTTTAAATTATTCATATAAGAATAAATTAAAAAATATATTTGTTTTTAAATGTTAAATCAACCATAATAAAATAAAATAAAATAAAATATATAACATACATACCTCTATGGAAATGAGTCGCAAAAGACTGGATGGACAAATTAAAAAATGGTTGATACTATGTCCAATTTTCGTCACCTCATATGTATGTAATGGTACTCGACTTTATATATCTATAATATCCTATACAATGACCCTATGATTCTCTACCTATATCTGTTTATAATGAACAATATCTCTTATTCAATATACCATCCCATATGCAACAATATGTTGTTGAGGATCATCAACATAAAACTCACAATAAGTAGGAATCTGTGGTGAAAGAGTAGGATAAAAAATGGGGTCTACAAGATGAGGTGGGTGAGTTGGAGTTACTGGCGGAGGTGGAGGAAAAATAATGGGGTCTGTAGGGGGAGGTGGAGGAGTGGGAGCTGTAGTTTGAAATTGTCTTTGCATGTCTGAAAATATAGACTATACTAATTCTATAATCTTTTCCTCCATAATCGCATTAATATTATGAACTTCAGCATCCAAGGATTCTAATTTTTTTTCATAAACACCCTCAACGTTAGAAGTTTAAAATTGTGGAAATACTTTTCTTACCAATACACCCGTCAGATATCCTCATACACGACTAGGATGTTCGGGCTATCCCAATACTACAGATAAAATTTCTTGCCTCCTAGTAGCTGTAAATGCCCCATGTGAATTCTACTCATCAAGAGAATCCTGTAATAATTAATTGATCATTTCTATAATGATTCAAATTATAAAAATAATATAGGTAACTTAAATAAATAAAATAAATATCTTTTAATCCTCTCAAATACGATTCCAAAACATTCAAAAGATATTTTCCCTTTTTTCCCATCTGAGCTCTCTTCCATTTTTCATGTCTAGATGGAGGGGATGGAGTGGAAACCTTTCCAGAGCTTGAACACTCACCTCTTAGTTTTTTTTAAATTTTCCACCGTTATTTGTTCTTCCAATAATGTATACCATCCCTGAGATAAACTATAAGTGTATTCATTTTTGGATTGGATCTCATGATGAGATGTCCATTTTTGTTGTAAATTAAGAATAAAAATCATTAACCAAACATTTATAAGATCAATTATATAAGAAATATTATAAAAGTTTACATTGACCATAAAAAATGAATCTTTTCTTCTACTTTCAACACACAATGTCCATGTATCTTCATCTATGAAAGGATATATATTACATATAATGTCGTGACTCCTATGACCAAAAATGAAATCTGAAATGAGGGTTGATTTTAAATACCTTCATCTCCTAGTAGCCATCAATAAGCATTTCTTCCTAACTCCTATAGTGTTAGGAATATCAAATTTCATATGATAAATAATAGGTGAAACATATTATACTTGAAAAATTTAAAGAATAGGAAAACAAAATGAAAGGGTCTTACCAAAATCTTCTCCCACAATTGAGATATTACCGCTTTGTCTACACATCTCCAATCATTATAAAAAATTCTTATTTTTCTCCATCCAAGAGTTGATACAAAACTCTTAAAATCTTTTGTATTCAGACCTCTAAGAATATCATTCTCATAAAACTTAATGAGTATATTCTGGTCCTATGTATGAGAAACTAATAATTTTAGTAAACGTCTTCACCCACGTTTACCACCTCTTGAACTCTTATTTTTCATTATGGGTGCACATGAGGAAGATTGGGTAACATCAAGAGGAGCATGTGAATGTTCTTCCCCATAGGTATGATCATTTTCCTCATCTCCATAATCATGTGGATAATAAATTGATTGATCTGTCATTATCCCAAAAATAATAAAAAACATTAGTTCACAAATATAAAAATTAAAATACTACAATACTAATGTAAAATGAAAATGGAAAATTGAATTAAGTTACATAATAGTAAACATGGTTATTATTTTAAGCATGTTAAATAATGGTAAACAAGGTAAACTATGGTAAACGTGGTAGTGTAATTGTCATTAAACAAAATGAATAAATATATAAGTTACCTAAAGGTAACCAATTGTAAACTATGGTAAACATGGTAGACATGGTAGACATGGTAGACAAGGTATACATGGTAGATATGGTAGAAATGGTAAACATTGTAAACATGGTAAAAATGATAAACATGGTAATGTAATTTTCCTCCAATGAAAATACTAGATATATAATTAACATAATGGTAAACACATTAATCTAAACAAATCAAAAATAAAATGAACAAAAACTTCTACTTATTTGTTTTAATACGTGTTTTAATAAAGAAAAATAATTACAATATCTAACATTTTATGATAAAAATAAATGTAAACATAAAATAAACATTGGTTTCCTATAATATTAGGAATTTAAAAATGGATTGGTTCCCCAAATTCCTTTATAATTATCATTCCTTATGGCACAAAACATGTCTTTAACATGCTAATTATTATGTTCTGCTAACCATTCCATGGAAGTAAGGATCTCATATAAATCAGAATCTTTATAAAGTTGATCCCACCATCATATTTTGTTCCCTTGTAAAACAAGAGACCATTGAATATCTAAATGATCAACTACATAGAAAATCTGTTTTTCATGTGTTGCAATTATAAAATAATCTATTGTGTCTTCCAATCTATTCAGATTAACAACTTTCATTCCAAATTCATCTTTTATGACACTGTTGTTAGCGATACACCATTTTTAGTTAAAAAAATGAGCATTAATTGTAATATAATCAACCTCCTATATTTCTTCAATGAATCCATAATATGTAGTTAATGCATAAATTGGGTTTTTGTCTTTAGAACTCAAATAATGCAAGGATTCTGTAAACACCAATACACCACTATTCTGAACTGCACTTCTGTTGTCCCGAGCTTTCGTATAAAATGTATCACAATTAATGTCATAACTAGACCATGTTATCACCATTGAACATGGACCACCCACTAACCATATTAATGTCTCTAATACTTCAGACCTAACAAGAAAGGTCTGTTTAAACCATGAAAAAATATTTTTTTTGTGTTCATACAAAATCCACTTTTCTTTCTTCTTTGGATGACTTTGTTTCAACTCATTAATATGCAATATGATATACAGATGATCATTAGCTATGATATTCATGATGTATAATTCTAACTTCTACATCTGTTCAGCTAAAAACTATTTTAATTTCAAGCCACAAATCCCCTTTCCCTCATTATTCACTAATTCATGGTGATATAGAGGCAAACCTATGTGATCCTCCAAAGCCAAGTAGCTCGTACAAAACTATGAAACCTCATCAAAAATATACATTTCAATAATGGAGGCTTCAGGTCGATATGGATTCATAACATACCCCTTTAATATTTTCATATACCATTCAAAAGGATACACCCAACAAATATATACAGGTCCACAAAGCATTATTTCTCAAACTAGATGTATTATTAAATGCACCATTATATCAAAACAAGATGGAGGAAAATACATTTCCAATTGAAAAAATTTAGAAATTGCATCCATTTCCAAAATTTAGAAAGTATTCACAATAATCAGCTTATTCGAAATTGAATGGAAAAAGTCACGCAACATCATTATAGTCTTTCTAACACGGATGGGAAATATTCCACATAATGCAACTGGTAGAAGTTATTGCATCATGACGTGACAATAATGAGATTTCATACCTATCAAATTAAAAACCTTCAAAGAGAAAAAAGTTTTTACATTTTAAGAATATTCTTGAGGCACTTTGATATCATGAAGACCCTGAAAAAAACTAATTATCTCCCTCTTGGATAATATACGACAATTCGTGGGAAGAAATGGTCATCTTCCATTAGGTGTGGGAGCTAACTCCAAATGTATTCCAATTGATAGTAAGTCTAATCTTACATTCACCCCATATTTTTTCATTGGATTAATATCATGAAATTTTCTAATCAAAATATCACATATATTCTTCTCCATGTGCATGACATCAACATTATGTTTTACTTCATTATATCCCCAATATGGTAGCTCAAAAAATATTGACCTTTTCTTCCAAATATTTCTATCATTTCCAGAGTTCTGTGTCTTTCCCAATGTCACATCAAGGTTTTCCACCCTCTAAAAATACTCATCATGGGATAAAGGTTATTTTTGGGAAAAAATCCCTCAAGGAATCATTGAAGTATTTTTGAGGTGATTGTGTTTGTTGACAAAGTGAACATATGTGCTGTGATTGTTGACAATGCAAACCATGACATACAAATTTGTTGACAAAGAGTATTTTATGATGGAATTTAGAGTTCAAGAGATGAGTTCAATGATCCATGTTTGATTCACAAATTTCGACAAAAGAGATGGATGATCTGGAGGTGGTACAAAAAGAACAGATACAAGGTGGCGTCGTTTTCCAGTGTTTGCCAAATTTTTGGGCCTGGAAATCGACAAATGAAGAAAAGTGTTTTTGGAAAAGGTAATTGTGCATCGAGGAATTGGAGTATAAAAAAATTGCATGCCATATGTTATTCAAGATCAACAGATCAAAATATGGAAATGGAAATAGGTTCACGCAAGTTTGGGAGTTGGTCGCGCAAGTGTCTAGGAGGACAGAAGACTTGCGCTCCGAGACTGGGTCGCGCAGGTGACTTGCGCGCCATCACGCAGGGTGGTCAATTTTCCTATAAATACTGGACCACCCCTCTTAATTTACCACCAGAGTTCAACACTTTGAGAAATCAGAGCTCCCGTCGTGCAGGTGTGGTTGTCGCGCAGGTGGCGTGTGTGGTCGCGCAGGTGGAGTTGCGCGCTAGTGTGAGGAGTTGCGCGCCAGTGCTAGAAGTTGCGTGCTGGTTGGAAGTTGCGCACCAATATTGGTTTGGGTGTAAAAGGAAGAGAGTCGCGCAAGTTTTGAGTCGGGGAAGATTGTACCTCCCAAGTGTCTGAGGTGGACTTGCGCTCCAGTTGTGACTTGTGTGCCGATACTTGGTCACCTGGTTAGACTTGCGTGCCAAGTAAGGTTTTGTTCCGGAAGTGATTTTCGGGCTGCGTGGAAGCTGGAAGATTTCCTGATACCTTTGATGCAATGTGAAATTCATCTATGGGTGAATGCTGGGCTTCAATAGAGCATCTACATATAGAGGAAGATGGATTTCTTCATGCAAGTGAAGAGACCTACAGGTCTATAAACTGTGAGTGGATCCTTTCCAGAGCAGTGATCATAGGAAGAGGAAGAAGGTGATCCTCTACACCAACTGTGACCCAGAGAGAGAGAAACAGGGAGTGACCCTTTGGAATGCAGTGAGCTGACCCTAAACTTTGTAAAGACAGTGAGCCTGGGCATAGAAGTGATCTAGCCCGAACTTTGTATCCACATCTAGTGAAGAATAGTGGAATATGGTACGACCGGAAACTTGTCAGCGTATTCTCCTTAGACATATCCTAGTAAGGGTGAACCAAGTAAATATCTTTGTGTCTTCTTGTTAACTTCCCGACATTTAATTCAAAGCATCATCATTATATAAATAAGTGAAGAAGTGATCATAGTTTACACACAAGAACAAACAATGTGACCCCTATAATAAAGAGGTCACGATCCAGTGGGGCAGGAAGAATTATTAAGAAAATAATATCCAAACCCTGATTCACCCCCACTCTCAGGGTATATAGACCCCTATTGGTCCTACCAATTTTGGAGCAATATAAAATTCTTGTGATCCATTGAATGCCTTTTCTATTCTTCTATAAGAGTGATCCATAGGAAAAAAACATGCAATGACCCATGTACACTATTTTCCTCTCATGAGTCAATTGACAATATAATGTCTATTTTTCGCAAATTGGACATGCTTTATTCCCCTTAACAATATATCCAGACAAATTTATATTTGATGGGAAGTCATTTATAGTGAATATAATCACTACATGCAGTTGAAAATATTCAAATTTATAAAAATCACACACTCTAATACCATCTTCCAATAAATGTTTCAAATCATCAATCAATGGTTACGAGAAAACATCAATATCATTTCTGGGTTGCTTCAGACCAGAGATCAATATACTCATCATGACATATTTTTGCATCATACAGACCTCAGGGGAGTGGTTGTAAATTACTAATAAAACAATTCATGAACTATGTGTGCTTCTGAGGGTTCGGTATAGATTCATTCCATCTCTGCACAACCCTAGTATGAGATTTCTAATTTCATTTCCTAATGAAGGATACTACTCATCAATTTTCTTCAATTGTGGACAATCAGCTGGATGACATATTTTTCCATCACATATCTACTGATAAACATGCCATCTTATCCTTTTTTTCATCATGTGAATTAGTAAATAAATTTTTCAAATGATGAATTATAAGAAGATACCAAAATACGTTGGAAGGGATATTTGTAATCTCTACATTAGCCGGTGATTTTTATTTCAACTTATACTATGATGTCCCACATATAAGACATTTTAACAAAAATTCATATTCCTTCCTCTATATCATACTGTCATTTCAACTAGAATGTAATGTCTTGCATCCCAATCCCATTGCCCATAATATTTTATTGGCCATATAATGTGAATCTGGAAGATTGTTGTTATTTGGAAGAATGTCTTTCAACAATTGTAGCAGCTCTATAAAACTTTTTCCACTCTATCCATGTTTCGCTATCAAGTAAATCAATATTAACAGTGCCAACAAAACTGTAAAATCCGTATAACCAAGATACAATGGGTTTTCAGCAACATAATATAGATGTGAAACTATCGGTTCTCTCTCAATTTGTTATGCAGCAGTATCATAGAACATTTCTTCAATTCCATTGGAGTTACCATCTTACAAATCATCATCATCAGTAGATCTTACATTCTGTCCATCTTCACCATGCCAAATCCCTGGGTTGTAACTCGGATTAAAACGATGACAAATCAGATGATCTTTGATATCTCTTCTTTTCAACATCTTCATATTCAAACATTTCAGGCATGGATAGAAAAAAATGTCACTGCTTGGAACATTGTGTTTAGAAAATTCCAAAAAGGCATCAACACCTTTATCATATTCATTACTCATTCGATGTGTAGTAACCCAACTTTGACTCATTATTACGTATAAAATATATCAAAATTATACATATTTGTTATGATAAGACAAATATATATTTATATGAAAAATATCACAGTTTGGATGTAAAACAATTTTGAAATATAAAACAAATCTACGTGTATTTGAAAAAAAAATATGCATGAAAATGATTTTAAAAAGAAAATATAGTTAGATATTAAAATTTTAAATTCATCTTGGATCCTATATTCTTAAGGTACACCAATAATACATCCTGATGCAATTTGATAAAAAAATCACCCTTCCGTAAAAATCAAATATGAAGTGTAAATATTAAAATTTGTATACATTCACTACTGAAAACTACACATATACCTACGATTTGAAACCATTGGGAATGACCTGGAAACTGTTGGGACAGAATACCCCAATGGCTTCACACACTGTTGGATTGATGGTCATTGAAATATCCCTATACCAATGATTCTATATGAACTGTTGGTATAGACTATGTGATGTTAAAATATTCCAATGGTTTCAATGAAACTGTTGGGATATATATATACCAAGGGTGTTTCCAAGGGTGTAGGGGGCTGTCTAGGGGGTGGGGGGGATGCCCAAGGGGGTAAGGACTGTCCATGGGGGTAGGGGTTGTCCAGGGTGTCCTAGGGGGTTGGGGTGTCCAGGGGGTAGGGGCTCTCCCAATGCGTTTCATTTAAATAAAAGATACATTTGCTGCAAGTTTGAAATACAAGAAAATAAACATTGTTTTTCTAAAAATAATCCTAATGAAAACATTTAAAACAAATAATTCAATTTTTCCAAAGAGACACACAACAATTTGTGAGCATAATCAATAATGACATAACATGGGCAATGGGTAACCAGTATTCAAGTAACCATACTAGATGAGGAACCTATATTATCCTCCATGAATAAACAAGTGTGAGAGAACATGGTAATAACTAGGAGATTAGGGGAAAATCTAGAACATATTATAACTTATTCCATCCTTTTGGCATGCCTGATGTAATTAAACATCCCTAATGAACAAGGGGAACCATCCCCAAAGTAGAGCGTCTTTATACTAAGAGTCAATTAGCCAGAGCATACTCTTAAACTAGTGCCGCAAGCATTATCAAATAATCCGCTTACAATTATAGGTTACCATGTTATTTCTAAAATGGGGGTGATCTGTGGAGTATCAAACAATCAATAGGGGAAATGGTAAAAAATAATTTCTTTAAAGAACTCGGTGACTGCACACGGTTTGGTAACACCCCATGAACACCCCACCCCCTAAATAGCACCCTTACCCCCTCAGGACACACCAAACTCCCCCAAACACACCCACCCCTAGATATCCCTACCCCCTTGGAAAACCCACTCAACCACCTAGACTCCACCCCCACCCCCTGGACACCCCCACTTCCCCTATAACCCCCCCACCCACCGCCTACCAACTTGGACACCCCCCTGGACAGCCCCCTCAACCCCTTGACACCACCCCCACCCCCATGACACCCCTACCCCATTGGAAAGCCCCCTCACCCCCTATATCCCAACTCCACCCCTACCCCATTGGACACCCCCTGGACACCCCAACCGCCTTGACAACCCCATCACCCCCTAGACACCACCCCCATCACTTGGACACCCCCAACCCCCTTGGAAAGCACCCTCACCCCCAGGACACCATCCCACCCCTTGGACACCCAATGGTCACCAACACCCCCTTAGACAGCCCCCACCCCTTGGACAACCCCCAACCCCTCTGGACAAACCCCACCCCTAGATGCCCCCACCCCCTGGACACCCCATACCCACTCTAGATTGCCCACTAACCGCCATGGACACTACCAGCACCCCCATGGACACCCCCACCCCATTGAAACCCCCACTCCATGGACACCCCCTGGACACCCAAACCCCAGGAAAACCCCCTCTCCCCCCTCGACACCACCCCCACCCTTGGATCCCCCACCCAATTAGAAATCCCCCTCACCCCCTATTCACCACCCCCACACCATCGGACACCCCCTAGAAAGCACCACCACCTTGGACACCACCCCCCACACACCCCCTAGACAGCCCCCAACCCTCTCGACACCCCCACCCCCTGGACAACCCCACATCCCTCTGGATACCCCCCCCCATGGACACCCCACCCCTGGACACCCCTACCCCCTTGGACATCCCACTCTTGTCACGAACCGTCCCTTGGGGCCCGTATCATGACTACCCCAAGCCCACCTTCCATAGATCAGGGGCTGGAGGCTGGCACCAAAGGCGTAAATCCCTAAACTGGGAAGGCACTGCCTTGATAACTGTAAACAAACACATCAGAGTACAAAACTGAAATCAAACACTAAGTATAACTCTATAAAAAATAGTGTTGAAAAGTAAATGGGGCTGAAAATACAAGCCCAACAAGAAATTATAGGTACAACTGAAATGAAATTACAACTGAAAAAAATTAAAGCAGCTACTGGGTCATCCTATGGGGTTCCTCCCTGAAGGGTAGGTATAGATAGACTCCTCAGCACTCTAGATTCGTCTGTCCGCTCCGTGTACAGTCACGGTGAGTGGTCCACTTCTGGGTACCATCCAGTCTTGCTACTCTCTACCACAGCCAGTGTTGTCCATCGTGTGAATCCAACACAATGAGTGCGGGCATAGCCCATGCAGGGGTGAGTATAACGATACTCAGTAGGGACCCCAAGACCCTCAAGGTCTCACAAAATCCAACAAAGATAAACCAAAAACTATAAAATCAACAGACAACCATCACATAGGTATATGCCCATACATATACCTAAGTTATCTAGTAACCCATCTAAATGATGAGTAAAACACAAAAGTCAGAGACTCAGCTCATATTAGGATTTTATTCTAGGGGTAGTATAATGTAACAACCCCAGTCACACTATCGGAACCTCGAAGGAGGGTGTAATCCTCTTCTATCAAAAATAGTGGGTCAGCCACTTCACACAGAGGTGATTCCCACTATCCATGGACTTATGAGGTACTCCTCCAGTCAAGTACCATGTGTCTTTTGGGTCACACAAAGGCAATCCCCACCGTGGTTCTGCCGCACCCACATAGAGGAGCTCCCCCTCATAGCCTGATGAGGTACTCCTCCTATCGAGTATAGTGAGTCTGTCATGCTCACAGAGAGGTGCTCCCCACTGTGGATATTCCACTTCACATAGAGGTTCTCCCCACAGGGCCAATCGAGTCACTACGAGTTGAATTGGTAAAGCAGTCGTCAAGCCTCAGCCAACTACTAGGTCTCCGTACTCTGTCCTCTCGCCTTTGGAATGATCAGCTCAATGAGCTACTGTTCAGTTCTCCAACTGTCACGAAGTCCTACGTAGAAGTAACTTAATGTTATGCCTCACCATAGGGGTCTCAATGCAATAGATGACACGTCAATCGGACGCCCGGTCTGTGAGTTATTGGCATTTCTGTCACGGGGGCCAGGTTGGATTTTAGGATCAAACTAACACAACCATACCCCAACTATGTCCAAACCTCAAATTGGGTATTCCAAAAGAACCGTATTTCTCTATGCTTTCCATCACCACATCCGGTTCATCGATGGTACTCCCGTAGCCCATTTTATGGGCGAAAAGGTGTATTCGGTTCAAACAGGTTTGGACTGGGGTCTGACCAGGTCTGCGGGTCCAACCTAGCCCATGGGTCTGACCAAGCCCAGCCCGAGGGCGGCCTAGCCTAAGAGGGAGGCCGGGCCCATGCTGGGTCTGGCCCGCGCTGTGTCCGGCCTAACGGCCCGTGTGGCCTGGCTAGTAGCTGGCCGCGCCCTAGCTGTGTGTGTGTGGGGGGGGGGAGGGGGTGGTGGTGCTTTGTCCCCTTTCACTTGAACGAAACCTGAACTAGGAGCTGGTTTGGTAACCTACGGGACCTGAGAGTGTCTCGCCTTGTCCGGCTGGCCGAGCGGCCAGCCGGTTTGCTCTGCCAGCGGCCGACCCCTATTTCTCCACCACCGCAGCCAAAAGGGTCACAGCTTCTTCCTCCGCGCGGTGTGACAGCGGCCCGCCCCTCCAGTGGCCCGGCGACCCTGCGCTGCCGGTTTCCTTTGTGGCCGGCCCGACGCTGGCCACCATTTCTCTGCCTCTTCTCTGGCGGCACCATTCCGCCGCTTCCGTCGTCAATAAGAAAGGGAAAATGGAGGGTTGTGGGGCAGTTTTCATGCGGCCCTCACCATACACCTTATGGTGATAACAATTGGAAAAACACAAACCATGTTTTGTACGTTGAAGGACATAAACAATTTCAAACGTAAAATCCCTTAACTCGTATCATTTTTTTTGACTAAGTCATGGAATGGTGGACGTCGTTCCGTTGAAGACGGAATGAAGATGAATAAGTCAAGGACGACGTCATCAGTGTTCTTCAAAGATGGTGCTTCCCTTTCTTTCCCCGGTTTATGATCATTCTTTGTTGGCGGAAGAGGCGTTCTTCATTGGGAGAATTAGTTCCTCCAAGCTCTTCTAAACCCTCCCCCAATTCTCCACCCAATGAATATGCCAACCAAAAATAATGGGTTAAGCTAACCCATTATTTAATTGATGGATAAAATATTCAAAAAATTTCAATTTTTGTTTATTAATGTTCCATAAATTAATTTCAGTGGATTGACACATTTATTAGGGAAGTTCAAGGGTCCCCCACACTTATGGAGTGTTAAAGGGGGTTTAAAGCCCGTGTGGTCCCCACCTATTTAATTGATAAGAGGTGGTTAGACCTAGGGTGGGCCCCACCACCATAATCTCTCATGGGAGGTTATGGGGTGGTGGCCACCACCTATAACCTCCTCTTGGAGGATTTAACCACAAAATAAATAAAAATAAGTTGACACATTATTTTTATTTAATTTTATTAAAAACCCAAAATAAAAACTTCATTCTCGACCAACTGTGGTCGAGGTGAAAGTATTCATAAGTGAATACCAGCATTGCGAGTTCAATGGTGCCCTCATATTTCAATTCTGAGCACCAGTTTGAATGTTATAAAATCCAGCTCGCACTTTTCCTGAACGTACATGAACAAAACATTAGAAATTGATTCGAGGCACACCGGGCCTCAGAATCAAGTGCCGTAAATTTTCTGGGACTTGTAAAACTTCCATGTATTTAAAAAAATTCCCATATAATTTTCAGTTCTTCATGTTATCCCCACCTTAGGTCTTTACATCCTCATAAACTACTACTCGAACTAAGGGCGCAAATGGGGGTACTGAGCACGCATCTGAGCCTCCCGCTCCCATATGCTCTCCTGGAGGTTCCCATACTGCCAACACACGTGCACCAGAGGTATCAACCATCCATGTAGGACCCGCTCCTGTCAATCCTCAATCTCCACTGGAACCTCCGTGAAATTCTCCCCGTCATTAATGTTCGGCTCTCCAAGGTAGATGATGTGGGAAAGGTCATGCACGTATCTCCTAAACTGAGATATGTGTAAGACGTCGTACACCCGATGCAACTAAGGTGGAAGAGCTAAGAGGTAATACACCTCAACTACTCTACTGAGGTCCTGGAGAGGTCCAATGAATCGTTTTGATAACTTGCCACCTCGGCCAAATCTCCATACACCTCGTCGAGGTGAGACCCGTGGGAAGATGTGGTCGCCATCCTCGAACTCCAGAGGTATCTGTCTCCAATGAGCTTACGACTTCTGCCTGCTCTGTGCAGTCTTCATCTACTCCATGATGATCTGAACCTTCTCTATAGTGGCCCGTACCATCTCTAGTCCCACTAGTGTGGACTCCCCTGGGTCTTTCCAGCACAATGGTGATCTACAAGGTCGACCATACAAGGCCTCAAAAGGCGCCATACCGATGGTGGAGTGATAACTATTGTTGTAGGAAAACTCTACCAACAGTAAGTGATCCTCCCAGCTATGACCAAAGTCGAGGACACAAGCACACATCATATCCTCAAGGGTCTGAATGGTCCGCTCAGTCTTTCCATCCCTCTGAGGGTGGAAGGTGGTGCTCAAGCGAATCTGTGTCCCAAAAGCCTCATCCAACCCCCTCCATAGGTGGGAAGTAAACATTGTTTCATGATCAGGGACAATAGAAGATAGTAATACATGAAAATGCACAATCTTCTGCACACAGAGGCATCCCAATATCTCTACTGAACCCTGCTCTCTGGTCAGTAGGAAGTGGGATGACTTGTTGAGTCAGTCAACGATCACCCATATCGAATCATTAATCTTGGATATACGTGTAATACCTATCATTAATTCCATGGATATCCCATCCCACATCTACTTTGGGACCTCTAAAGGCTGAACAAAGCCTGCTGGTACCAGTGCTCTGCCTTCACTTGTTGACAAGTGAGGCACTATGAGACAAACTCCACTACTGCCTTCTTCATACCTGGCCACCAGTGTTGTCATCGAAGGTCCTGGTACAAATTTGCCACTCCTGGATGTACCGCTAGAGGGGAAGTGTGAAAAACCCTCAAATCATCCACCTGAAGTGACACAGGCACCATAGTATGTCCTATGTATAGGAAGATGTGCTCCCATCCTTCAAAAAATCCATCAGATGCCTGCCCTATGGATATCCGAACACATCACGTCTCGTAGTCAGTGTCCCCATGCCGCGCCTCCCTGACTCGCTGAAGAAGTGGATGAGTGACTGTAAGAGACTGTAGAAAGTCTTCTCCATCCCTATCCACAAAGTATATCTATAGCTACTCTGTCACCTCTCTAAGCAGCAGTATACCAGATCTCATGCTCAGTGCATCTGCAACAACATTCCCCTTCACAGGAGTGTAGAATATCTCGAAGTCATAGTCCTGGAGGAACTCTGGCCAACATCGCTATCTGAATTTCAGGTCCTTCTAGGAGAAGATATACCTGAGACTATTGTGATCAATGCAGTCTATGAAATGATCACCCATCAGATAGTGCCTACACATCTTTACGGAGAATACCACTACTACTAACTCTAGGTCATGGTTTGAATAGTTTTTCTCATGCTGTCTCAGCTGCCGATAACCATACGTGATCACAGATCGCTACTGCATCAGGAGACACTCGTGTCTGGTCCCTGATGCGTCGCAGTAGACTACGTACCCTACGCCTTCCTCAGGAAGCCTCAAACTTGGGGAACTAGTCAGCCTCTTCCTGGGCTCCTGAAAGCTCTGCTGCCATCTCTCCAACCACATGAAGGATTTCCCCATATTCATCAAGGATGATAGTGGTGATGCAACTCTGGAGAAGTCTGGAATGAATCTCCTATAGTATCCAGCCATTCCCAAGAAACTTCGTACCCCCATCACACTCCTGGGTAAATCCCAAGTAAGTAACAGCTCAATCTTCACTAGATCCACTACAAATCCATCCTCCAAGATGACATGTCCCATGAAGTGATCCTCTCAAATCCAAAACTAGGACTTCAAGAGCTTACCATAAAGTTGCTTCTCTCAGAGTGTGTCCAGTAGTACCTGTAAATGGTAGGCATGCTCCTCCTCATTAGTCGAGTAAATCAGAATGTCGTTGATGAAGACCACAACAAAGAGATCAAAGTAAGGATGGAAGATCTTGTTCATCAGACACATGAACACTTCTATAGAATTGGATATGCCAAAGGGCATAATCAGGAACTCGTAGTGGCCATACCGACACATGAAGGCTGTCTTCTGCACATCCTCATCTCAAAATCTGAGCTGGTGATATCCTGATATGAGGTCTATCTTCTTGAACCACCATGGTCCCTTGAGATTATCAAAGTGGTTGTCAATCCTTGGGAGTAGGTAATTGTTCTTCACAGTCACCTGGTTCAGGAGATGGTAGTCAATACAGAGCCTCAAAATCCCATCTGCCTTTTTGGAAAACAGAATAGGGGCTGCCAAGGGAGAAACACTGGGCCGGATGAATCCCCTCCCCTACATGTCCTCTAGCTGTACCTGCAGATCACAATGCTCAGCGGGAGCTATATGATATACTAGAGTAGATATCAGTGTCGTCCTGGGTTACAAGTAAATGTTTAATTCCACCTCTTTACGAGGAGGTTGTCCTAGGAAATCTTCATGGATAAAATCTGTGTACTGGTCCAACACTACAGGATAAGTCAGACTTTCCACATCAACTACTCTGAGGGTAATACAATCCAACTGGTTAGTGATTGGTTGCACCCTCCTCCGAGTAAGTCTGTCCTACACTTCAAAGGTTCCCTTGTCACCAGTGATGGTGAACCTGGTCCCATATGTGAAAAAACACCACACATTAATCCTAATACAATCAATATGAGCATGGACTGTAGATAACCATTACATACACATGATGACATTGTAAGGCCTCTACACTGCTATGAGGAGATCCCAGGCAAAGATATCGCCTCCTAGAGTAAGCTCACACAGCCGAAAAAGTGCGTAATAATTGAATTTTCTCCCGTATGAGTCCTTAGCCGTAAGGATTTAGCCAACAGCTCCATCGAAATCTTCGAGCTCTGAACGAGGGCAGTGGCAATGAAATAATGACTAACACCTGTGTCTATAAGAACTGTAGCTAAGGTGGAGCAGACACAGATCATACCTCGAATCATCTATAGAGTGCCATGGTCGTTTTCCACAGTTTCATGAAGTTGAGCTCTCCCATATCCACATACTCCCCATAGTCGGGGTGGTCCTCCTAGTGGTGGTGGTGGTAGCACATCGTAACGCCATCCACCGCCTGCGGCTCAACTAGATCCTCTGCGATGTCCAACTATGCCCTATGGACTGCCTCAATCGAACCTCTACCTCTGCCTGGGAGTTCCCTCAACTGTCTACTGATGATCTGAATGGCGATTCAGACGGTCATGAGCCATGTGACCCTGCCCGCCGCATGAGTAACACTGCCTCCTCCTAGAAGGTAAGTCATTGCCCCAGGTACCCCACACAACAGATCCTGAGTCCTTCAGCCACCCACCCCTGGGTCTGGTCCTCTTGGACCTCTGCATCATTTGTCTACTGCCATCTGCAGAAGAATCCTCTGCATGTCGACTTTTAGTGGGTCTCACAGCTGGTGACTACTCAGCAAGGAAACTGTCCACTAGGAGGGCTCTCTCTAACACCCCCACCTACGTCGGGATGCTGAGGGAGATCATTGATGCCCTAATCTCTCTCTTGATCCCCTGCTCGAAGGTCCAAGACCTGAATAATGGGACCCGCACCATATCTGTGGAGTGACGTGAGTGATCGGTGAACTTCACTGAGTACTGAGCTACAGTAATGCTACCCTGTTGTAGATGCTGTAGCTCCTTTATCCGTACTGCTCATAGGGTAACTGGAACAAACTCTTCCTGGAACAGGCCCTCAAAGTCTTCCCAGAGAAGTGTCGCCTCGTCGTGGACCTGGAGCATCAGGCTCCACCATCTGCCTTCTGCTGCCTGAATATGACTCGTGACAAAGATCACCATGTAGGTTGCTGGTGTCCCTACTAGCCTGAAGACTCTCAATGCAGCCTCCAGCCAGTCCTCAGCTGCATGTGGGTCTGTCTCTCCCCGGAACTTGGGTGGCCTTTGGCGGAAGAACTCATGAAACACAGTCAAGAGGCATGCATCGTCTGCTACTATGGCTAGTGGCATCGGAGGCCCAATGGAAAGTAGTACCATTGGTGCCTCCGATGGAAAAGGGCCCTACATTGAGGCCTCATCACTAGGTGGGATGTTAAGGAGTACGACTCTCGAGGCTCTATGGGGAGGAATCCTGAAAGAATTAGATGCAAAATGGTCAAAATATAATACCTAGTGAGTTGACTAGGTTGAGCTGGCATAAAAATCTTTTAATGACACTCATGATATTAGTGCTTTCATCAACTATGTCAGAAAATTGAAGTTAGGGTCCTAGTGTATGGATACGTCGGCCTCCCGAACCAACACTGGACTCCCTGAACTTAAAACCACACTTAGTACCCTTAACACTATTTCTCCACAGAAAAGAATGATCAGAGTCCTAAGTTATGTGGTAGAACCAACTCCATTGATACCAATTTGTCACGACCCATCCCCCATGGATCATATCGTGACTACCCCAAGCCCTCCTTCCATAGGCTAGGGGTTGGAAACTATCAAAAAAGGCATGAATCCCTAAACTGGGGAGGCATTGCCTTTATAACTGTATACAAACATATCATATTACTCCACGGGAATCAGACAATAAGTAAAACTGTATACAAAAGAGTGCTGAAAATTAAAGGAGGCCTGAAATACAAGCCCAATAGGAAAGTACAAGTACAACTGAAATGAAAGTACAACTTAAGAAAAGTAAAATAGCTACTGGGTCATCCTATGGGGTTCCTACCTGAAGGGTAGCTACAGATGGCCTCTTCAGCATTTCACATCCGTTTGTCCACTCCATGTACCATCACGTTGAGTGGCCCTCCACAGGGTACCATATAGACCTGCTACTCTCTGCCCTAGTCAACGTTGTCCGTCATCTACAACCAACACAATGAGGTGAGGGAATATCCCGTGTAGGGGGGAGTAGAACGATACTCAGTAGCGACCCCAAGACCCTCTATGTCTCACAAAATCCAACAAGGATAAACCACAATGTATGAAATAAATGGATAAAAATTACTTAGGTATATTCCCATACATATATCTATGTTATCTAGTAACTCATCTCAATCATGAGGAAAACAGAAAAGTCATAGACTCAGCTAAAACCGAGATTTTATTATAGGGGGTAGTATCAAGTAACTACCTCAGTCACACTGTTAGAACCTCGACTGATGGTGTAATCCTCCTTTATAAAGTACAGTGGCCCCGCCACGTCACATTGAGTCGCTTCCCACTATCCTTGAACTGCTGATGTACTCCTCCTACCATGGGTCTGTTGCGTCACACAGATGCGCTCCCCACCACGGGTCTACTGCGTTCACACAGAGGCGCTCCCCCTCATAGCCTGCTGAGGTACTCCTCCTATCGAGTAACGTGGGTTTGTCACGCTCACATAGTGGTACTCCACACCTTGGGTCTGCCGCGTCACACAGAGGCACTCCCCACTGGGCCAGTTGAGTCACTCCGAGTTGAATCGGTCAAGCAGTCGTCTGGTCTCATCCAGCTACAAGGTCTCTGTACTCTGTCTACTCAAATTTGGAAGGATCCTCTCCATGAGCTATTGGTCGATACTACAACTATCACGATGTCCCATGTAAAAGTATCTTAAAGGTCCTCCTCATCATAGGTGTCTCAACCCAATAGACAGCGTGTCAGTCGGACACCCAGTCTGTGAGTTATTAGCATTTCCGTCATAGGGGCCCAATTGGATTTTAGTTTCAAACCAACCCGACCATACCCCAACTGTGTCCAAACCTCAAGTGTGTTATTCCAAAAAAACCATCTCTCTCTATGCTTTCCATCGTCATAGACTGTTCGTCGATCGGACACATGTAACCCAAGTTATGGGCCAAAAGATGTATTCGGGTCAAACGGGTTCAGACTGGGGTCCGACCTGGTCCGTGGGTCCGACCCATCCTGCAGGGGCGTCCCGACCCGAGGGTGGCCCGGCCTGAGGGCAGCCCAGTCTGAGGGGGCGGCCCATACGATGCTTGGTCCGGCCCGACAGCCCGCATGGCCTGGCTGGCCAGCAGCTGGCGGCGCCCTATGGGGCCCGCCCTAGCCGCGTGGGGGGGGGGGGGGGGTGCGCCCCCTGTCACCTGAACAGAACTGGTGCTAGGTGCTGTTTCAGTAACGCACGGGACCCGAGAGGGTCCCGCCTTTTCCTGCTGGACGAGCGGCCAGCCAGTTTTCTCGGCAGGCGGCCCGCCCAGCCGGCCTTTGGGGATCCATTGCCACGGTCGAGGGCAGCGAGTTCCTCCTCCATGTGGCATGACGGTGCCTCACCCCTCCGGTGGCAAGGTGGCCCTGCGCCGCCGATTTCTTTCACGGTCGGCCCGACGACGGCATCCGTTGCACCGCCTCTCCTCCAGCGGCTTCGTTCCGCCACCAACATCATAAAAAATTAAGGAAAACGGAGGGGGGTCGGGCCATGTTCGTGTGGTCCGCACCCTCCGCCTTATGGAGATAACAATTGGAAAAACAGAAACAATGTTTTGTACGTTGAAGTTAAAAAAAAATTCAAACATAAAATCCCCTACCTCATATCATTTTGTACAATGTCCCGGAAAGGAAGATGTCGTTCCGTTGACGTTCGAAAGAAGATGAAGAAATAAAGGACGGAGACATCTGCATTCATCAAGGATGGATCTTCCCTTTATTTCCCTAGTTGAATATCGTTCTTCGTTGCCCGAAGAGGCGTTCTTCATTGGGAGAATTAGTTCCTCCAATCTCTTCCAACCCCTCTCCCAATGATCCACCAAATGAATATGCCAACCAAAAATAATGGGTTAAGCAAACCCATTATTTAATTATTGGCCAAAATATTCAAAAGATTTCGAAAAAAATTAATTACTATTCAATTAATTAATTTGAGTGGATTGGCACATTTATGAGGGATGTTCAAGGGTCCCCCACCTACTTATAGAGAGTTCAACTGGGTTTAAACCCCGTATGGTCCCCACGTCTTTAATTGATAAGAGGGGTTTAGACCTCAGGTGGGCCCCACCACCATAACCTCTCATGGGAGGTTATGGTGTGGTGGCCCCACCTATAATCTACTCTTGGATGTTTTAACCACCAAATAAATATAAATAAGATAACACTTTATTTTTATTTAATTTTATTAAAAAATTAAAATTTAACTTCCATTCTCGACCAACTGCCTTCGAGGTGAAAGTCTTCTTAAGTTCATACTGGTGCTGCGAGTTCAACGGTGCCCTCAGATTTCAATTCTGAGCACCGATTCAAAATTTATAAAAATCCCACTCACCCGTTTACAGAACATACCCAAAAAAACTTCAAAAATTGATTCGGGGAACACCGGGCCTCGAAATCAAGCACCGTAAATTTTCAGAGACTCGTAAAATTCCTATACATTTAAGAGAAAAATTCACAGAATTTCTGGGTCTTTACCACTCACCCCCTGGACACCCACCCCACAACCCTACACCCTTAGGAAGCCCTCTCACCCCACTGGACACCACCTCAACCCCCTTGGACACCCCCTGGATTCTCCCACCCCCTTGGATAGCCCCACCACCCCTCTGGATAGCCCCCACCCCATGGATAGAAACCGAACCCTCTGGACAGCCCCCACCTCTTGGACATCCCCCATCCCTTTGGAATCCCTCCCCCATGGAAACCCCCCAGACAACCCTACCCCCTTTGACAGCCGAATCACCACCTGGACACCACCCGCACACCCTTGGACACCCCTACCCCTTGGATAGCCCCTCACCCCCTCACCCCCTAGATCCCACCCTCACCCCCTTTGACACCCCTAACCCCCTTGGACAGCCCCTGCACCCCCCTTGGACACCATCCCCACCCTATTTGACACCCACTAGACACCCCCACCCAACTAGACATCCCCCCAACCGCCCTGGACACCCCTACCCACTTGCACATCCCCCACCCCCTTGAAAACCCCCTGTACATGCACACATATAGTAGAACCCAAAAAAATCATGAACATGCATGATATCACTTCCATATGTTTATTGTACTAGAAAAGAATTTATCATGGTATTAATGAACACTATAAAACATACCATGATAGCATGAACAAAATAAAATAACAACTCAAAAAATTATTTTAGGGAATCGTGGAAAATAAAAACTAAAAATGAGCCATGTGAGGCTTACTTGAGTGTTGTGAGTTGACCTGATAGATATGATGATAATAAATATGAAGAATGATGCTGGAAAAATGAGACTGGAGGGCATGACTTCGATGAATCATTTCTAGATTTTCTGTGTGAGAGAGACGAGTCGTAGGTTGCCTGATTGAAGAAAACAGAACGACTGAATACATGGTGAAATAAATCATTTTAAAGCTTTATGATGTTAGTTATTTAATAACTGATGTGGTAAACTAATTTTATAATGTTTATAAAGTTTGTTATTTAATAAATGCTTTATAAAGAAATTTCTCACGTCAGTTATAAAATAACTGACGTGGTAAATATCGCTTTATCACGTCAGTTCTTGTGATTAATGATGTGATAAATTGAAAATATTACCATTATAATGTCTGTTATTTTATTACATACATGATAAACCGCTGAGATTCAATATATAACGACATATATAAAATAACAGACATAATAAAGATAATCTCAGTTTTTATTACATTAGTTATAAAATAACCGTTGTAAAAAATTTATTCCCATAAATTTATCACACTGGTTATAAAATAATAGACATGATAAATATATGTTTACCACTTTGCACGTCGGTTATATAGAACAAATGAGAAAAATACTGATGTGTTAAACCTTTTTTTCCCAAGTGAATGGTCAAAATCCAGAGATAATGGTAAGTCCCACATTAAAGTTTTGATGTATTTGGATGTGTATATTTCCCCTAGAAAAAAATATCCTATATCTATCTATAGCCAATGGATAATCAATCCCCAATATGGTCTACTCCTATATTATCTAACATGTGTATAATATGACTCATGCCATAAAATGATCCATAGTTGGCAACATTGTTACAAAATCAAACATCCACCACCAACGAGCCTTCGAACCAATACTAAGATAGCTACTCTTCCTAAAACTTGAAGCAATGTCTATAGGATATGAAATAAAATAAGAGATACATATCCTAGAATTGAACAATAGCGTATATCAAGGATAGTTCACAATTGGCTTAAAATACACCTCATGCATTCAAAACCTGGCATTGATTACATAGCATATTCAAAAATTAGATGATCATATAAAAAAGAAGTGGGTCATGGTCTACTTACACTCTTTCGTGTAGAATATATTTAGAAATTGTTTTAATCATAATGATAAAATAATGGAATCATCATATACAAGGCTCTATATAGTATGGTGCTTCCTACCTTAAGATTGTAGAAATCAACATCAATGTTCCCCAAAAACGTAGCCACCCGAATCAAGATCTCACTCTAAGCCTTATGAACCACCTGAAACATTAAATGTATATTAAAGAGAAAATAGTCAAAAAGTGTAACATCAAGGCTAAAATACATGTGACTCTCCAAATAAGAGTTTGGAATATAATTACAAAGAGATTCTGCACTAATACATCATTGAATTTCGAGGAACCTCAATAAGATATTTTTTTACACCAAGGAATCAAATCACCTCACTATACTATAAAAGAAACAATTCAATATGTAAAATATCCTCATCCCATGACCATTCTAATGAATAAAAGAACTTTTATAGAAGAAGGAATACTCATAGATTGGTCACCACTAAAACAACCCAATCTAGAAGAACCAACAATAGTGGATGAAAGGATATCTTAGATCATCTAAAGGAAAGTAATGATTGGTATAGAAAATAATATATTAGGGCTCAGATAAATATCATAGTACTAGTATTCCATCTTCGAAGAGTGATAAAGAACACCAGTATAAATTAGGGGAGGAGAATTGAGTAATGTAAACATGGTCAAATGAGTCATGAATGAAATAATCACCATATCATATTGTTCTAACATGTTATAATTACCACCATGGCTCATTTATTGAGATACAAGTTATAAGGCAATTGTTTTAGATGTTTTAAAGTAGATTTTCCATTTCCATTCCCTAAAAAATGACCATACAAGAATTATTACATTTTTAAACACTATATCCCAAACTGAATGGCCCTATATTTTTTTCCAAAATAAAATTCCATTTTACCTCATTGTGGACTCCAAAAATGGTAGGGTGAGGACACACAAGTCATTGACCACACATTCCATTCCTAAGCACAACACTAAGGCAACACCCATTTCCCCTCTTACCATTTTATGGAAAAGTAAAACAGTGAAAAAATGGATTTAAACAGGTCATAGTGTTGGATATTTAGAACTAAAAACAAATAAAACCCACTTTTAAGGTTCCAAACAACCCAAAAAACATAATCCCATGTTTCAACCATCAAAATGCTATGAAAACAAAACATTAGACTTATTAGAACATACACTAATATAAAAACTATAAATGGGAAAAGTTATAAACAAAATTCATATATATCATAGAGTGTTTTAAATTTAATATGTTATATAGTTCTATAAGAGTCCAAAATTTAACATAATCCAAATCTAAAGTGATTTTTAGAATTTCATCATATGGAAAGTACATGGAATGATTTTCCAATTTATGCTCAAACTGTGAAATCCTCTTTTCCCTCATACTTTCCAAGGTTATAATTTCCCAAACCATGAAAACAACTTGAATCATCTCCTATAAATTTCTTCATACAAGAATTTATACTATAAAAAACTATTTTACATTTTACCCTAGTTCCCACACTTTCATTATTTTTATTCCAACTTCATAATCCATATAGAAAATGTGCCCCTTCCTTTTTCATATTTCATCCCCTTTATATGAATATTATACACAATTTCAAAACAATAAATCTTTTTAAAATCCTACATAATTAATGAGAGGTATTTTTCATGGATCCCAACCTTCTAAATTTCTATTACCTATGAAAACAATAAAGTGTGAACTATAGGATCAATCTCTTGAGAAGGCCACTCACACACACTGTTTTTCTATTATTACAATTTAAAAACTAACTAATAGAATAATAATGGTATAAATATATAGTTTGGGGGTTTTTAAATTCAATATATATATATATACGAATCACAAATACACACACATAAGAAAAATTAACAGAATTAAGCTATGGAAGAAGGGTTAATGTTCTTAGGTGATTGTAGTGATTCTATAATTGATCATTTAATTATTAATTATCAATATTATTATAAATGTTTTGATAAAACCTATAAATAAAGACTCTCCCATTGATTTTTTATTATCCCACACAAAGACACCACATGTAGGACAATATTATCTCACATCATCACAATAATGCTCCTTTAACCCATATACAACATTATGATGATAAATAAGTGTAATAAAAATGAACCTGATGAAAAATATAATATTATGTAATGTTGGATATCCCTTAAAACAAAATTAGTTTCATCGATACTGGAATTCTCAGAATGAAATAATGGGAAAAAATATAGTTTACGAACTCAATAATCATATCTATCCCATTGAATATGCAGTGAATCCGATTTCTATTTTTTAAATATTTGAGAAGTGAATAGTGGAATAAAAAATAGAATATTAAATATAATAGATAAAGATGAAATAAAATATATTAAACATGAAAACCACTATTACGTCATCAAAAACCGTAATTCTGCTCAAAATGGATAAAAACATATAATTCATTGAAATAGATATGGATAAAAAATTTTATAGGAAGAAGAATGGAATATTTTTTATCAAAATATATCTTTAGAAGGTATTAAATATATGTGAAGAGCAAATAGTTTAATTTGAAATTATAATAATGTAAATAGTATTCCATTTAAGTCTTTTATATGATCCATATAAATTTAATCATATTTGGAAATGTTTAGATGATGTTATTGCGTGATTATTAATAAAAATAGTTCATGATTGGAAGCCCATTTGTATTCCAATTATTTGACCATACAAATATATATGTAATTGATAGAGACTAAATATATAGTGATAATAGTCATATATAATGTTATATCTAACCTTATTATTATCCATTATATATTTAATCTCCTTTATTATACCCATTTGTTATATATGTGCATATCTCTAAAATCAGTTCAACATGGTCACAAATTCAAATTCCAGACTTGTATTCCCCTTTTGGGATTCATATGTTGGATCAAAATTTTGGCCTAGTTAAATTAAATTAAACCCATAATGTTTAAAGGAATTAAAAATGAAGATTAAATTATATATTAATTTAGAAGATGTTATGGATAAAATACCATAAAATTATAAAATATTTAAAATACCCAATTAGAAAATTTCCAAAATTAAGCTGAAATAATTAATTAAAACTTAAATAATGAAAATAACCCTAAAAATATAAAATATTTTTTATTAAAGAAATTATTTATATAATATTATATGTGAAATATTGTGTTTCATCATTGACTCACACTTTAACATTCCACTCTTGTGAAAATAGTAAATATGAGAATCAAAATCAACAATAAATGAAGAATTAAGAAAAACTACAAGGAATGTTTTTAAAAGGAATTTTATTTTAACTCATATTTGATAAAAAGTCCGTTAATTTTAATATCTAAAATTTAAATTTATTCGAAACCTAAAATCTATCTACGACCAAAATACACCAACAACCCATTGAAATTCATGTAATTCTTTCATCAAATGAAATTAAATATGGTCATATAATCATACTTTGAAATTGTTTTTTTGATCAAAGGAATGTAAAAATTATAATCTCTCGACACCATAAGATATAAGAATATTTTCATTCATGTGTAAATTTTGAATGTTAAATCTATTTATATGAGTATGTGGGTAAAGTATATAAAAATATAAGCCTATAAAGTGGGGTCTGATCTCTTAAAAAATGTTTGAAGATTATAGTGTAATTAAAAGAAATATTTCACAATATATTTCCCTAAAAATGTACAACACAAACCCAACTACATGGTTAATGAGCCAATATATTAATATAATGAATTATTACATCCCAATTCTCCCATTTTCATTTTTTTAGTTTTAAATCTTGTTAATGGAGGATGAGACAATAATAAAATACAATGAAAAAATGAAAATCATTAAAAAAAATTATTATTAAAAAAGTTATAAATGTCTTCATATTGATAATTAAATATCAGAAAAACTTTTTCCTTGTTATATTTCCCATTTATTTAATTTTATAAATTTTTTTGGGATAACAAAATGATAGAAATGATGAAAAATGAATGAAATTGAATCATTAACATTTTTAAATTCCTACCGCAATGACACATAACAAGCAAAAAATGAGCAACATCATAAATAATAGAAAATATATTACATTACACCCAATTTAGACCATAAATATTCCTGATAAATTATTAAAATGCGAATATAGAAAAATAGGACTTGAATGTGGTGTAAAACTATAATGAAGTTAACCGATTCAAGGGTTGAACCATAGTAAAGAAAAAGGTGGGAATCTAGTTAAAATATTCCCATCCAAATAAATTCCTCAATTTCATTAAAATATTTTATTAACTCTATTTTAAAGAGAATAATGATAAAAATTACATAGAAAATCCATTTTTCTATCAGTAATGTTTGGGTATTAGGATGAATACATCAAAATGAATCAGAATACATTAAGAGTTGGGAAAAAATAATTTGATTGAGTGTTTCATGGGTATAGATTTAAAAATGTATCCAGAATCATAATTTTTTTATAATTATAATCCAATAATGAGTTTCAATATGAATAATAATCTAAAATAAATTTTATGAAAAATCGTGAAAAACAACTCAAAATAAATTCCAATGTGGAAAATAAAAATTGATATTAATTGAATGTAATAGTCAATAAAAATAAAAAATAAAAAAATAGATATAATCCTTGGTAGTTTTAAACTCTCCGACACATAAATTTCACTACCCTAAATTTAATCGTCATAAAATAAAATGATAAGGGAAGAAAAACCGAAGAGAATGTAAGATCCAACAAGAATTTATTTTTTAGTGGTAGTGATTAGTTAATATCCTTGAATATAAGACTTATTAAAACAATTAATGTATAATAAATCTTATTAAAAATAATAAAAAATAATTAGAATGGGGAAAAAAGAGGGATGGGACATGGGTTGACCCCCCCAAGCGGGTGCTGGTTTTTTACTACATCCAGTTCGCAGTTCCAATAATCACCCAAAGTATGATGGAAGATATGGGTTTCAGGATTTCGTAAACTTCATTTTGTTCCCATCCAAAATAATCCCCCTCAAACATTTTATAATGGAATACATTTATATATTAAAATAATTTCACCCCTTAATAATTTAGTACACCATTGAAGGTGGGGATATGAGGAATAATGGGCCCTCTTTGTTTGCTGGCTCTAATTACGTGTTACGTCTAACATCAAAATCTGGGGATTTTTTAGGTTATGATGTTTTATAAAATCCATCATAATGGATGTTTTAAAAAAATTCAACATTAATGTGATTAAAAAAAGAATAATAAACAAATAAAACTTATCTTTTTTGTAAATTAGATTGGAAGATGGTTTAATTCTGTAGGGCCACTAAAAACATAATCTATGATGGTGTATCATATTATTGATAAAAATCCTCTAATGAAATACACGAATTATCTTAATCTGAAAAATTAAATTAGTTATAGGTAATAATGAATAAATTCTCAATAAAATCAAAATAAATTTCTTTTAATAAATTATCATCTCCCATGGTTAGATGGATTTTTAGTACTCCTTTTCCCAATGCCTCTTCGAGTATGTTTGTTAGATATGGAGGTTGGAAGTCAATCTAATACAATTATTATTAATAAAAATAATCATTATTTTAGATATACAATGATTTTATATTTTCAAATATTAGATAAGAAAATACCTATTCTTCTTTAATAAATTCTGGCCACTAAGCTTACCAATCATATAATTCTCCAACATGATCATTAACAAGCATGTAATATTTAAAATCATACTCTAGATATCATTTAGAAAGGAAAAATTAATGTTATATTTATTTACTCAATAGAAATTCAGGTTTATCCAATATGAATGTTCATGGAACATGTTTTACATTATACTGAATGTGTTTTTGTTACTACTCTGACCTTAATAAATAGATTTTTTTAAGAGAATTAGAATTGTTATTTATTTGGTATCTCACTTATTCAAGAATCTCAGTGTATTAACATAATCATTATACATCACCTAAAAAAACTGAGAAAATCATTATATATTTAAAATGATAATTCATTGATTGTTAATTGTTTATAGATGAAAATAAAAATCATTTGATAGAAAGAGAAATATTTCTCCAAAAGTAGGTTTTATGCTTGTCATATAATTTTTCTCATAATAAGTATAATTAATCCCTATTAATGTATAATTATAATGAAATTTATAATTGATAAAATGTTTTAAATAATCAATAAATATTATTATAGGCATAAGATTCAAATAAATCAAATATTATGCTTAAAATAAATTTTTTATAAAAAGTACTTTCTTTGAAATTTTCTACACCTATATTAAAATTAATATTTTCTATTTATATGTATTGAATTAGAAAAAATGAATTAAATATTGATAATATATTGGTTCAAATTTTTACATAGGCATATTTTATATTTGCCAAAATAAATACTAATCGTGGTGACATTTATGCCCTCGGTACAATGTTAGCATGGTTAATGTAGCTTAAAAATAAGTAATAAAGCCATAAGTATCCCTAAATTTTTTATATTATTAAAATAATCATGACCATAACATATTAGTCTTCAATTTTAGTTCTTAATGGACACTTGTCCAGGAAAATGACATATATATCATTTAAATCAATGAGAGATACAAAAATTTTCACTTTCTTTGTTTTTAATATCCATTACATGTCTAGATAGAGAAAAAAGTATGTTGTGAATGAATCTAAGTGTATAAATACATATTAATAATTTTATTTTCATGAATAATTTCTTATTTAATTTCTCCTAATAATATAATGAACTTAATTTCTAATGCAACATCGATGCAGTATGTCTCCAATTAACCAAAAATATAACAAGTGACTTTACCAATACAAAAAGTGATATAATTTGATTGAGTTAATGTGAACAAAAATATTTATTAACTTATAAGAAATATTATTGGGGTCTGAAATAACTATATATTAATTCTCCCATTTCGGGATGCATTTATAGTTAAACTAAATTAACCATGTCAAAATTGTGAGTAATGAGATTTCATCAAAATAATATTTTATAAATTTATATAAAAGTAAAAAAAATTAAATAAATTAAGAGGGTTATTATATGGTTTAAAATGACATGAATAATCCATTTACGGTTAAAAACACATTATAACTATAAAATTTTATCCTTTAATATTTAAAATGTTGATATCATAGTACAAATTAAATTTAGTTAAATAAGTATTAATCAAATTGATAAGGATTAAAATTACCCAATAAATTGTATAAATTATAATGTTTTATTGGATTAAAATTAAATTCCACAATGTATTTTAATCTTTTTCAATTTGGTGTAATACAAATTAAAGAATGTATTTATTATAATTTAATCTTGTGTTAAATTTCAATATTTCCCCTTGCCTTAATTATGAAAAGGCACATCCTTCCTCCCTACTTCACACAACATTGAGGCATATAGATAAAAAAAATGAAAAGTTAACTTATTAACTTCTATATCCAAATTATTTATTTTGTATTCTACACAAAATATCATTCCTAGAACTAGTTAGATGAGACTTATAGGTGTTTTTCATTATAAGGGGTAATCACTTTAACTGATTAAATTATTTTATACTCTTCTTTACCTATTCTATATCCATGTAATTCATTATATAATAATAACTATTTTATAATTAATATTCTCAATATTTAGTTTATCTATGGAAACACAATTAGAAACTCTCACTCCCATCTATATCGAAGTGAATGTATCGCTCAAGCATACGTATAACCTACCATCTCCATAAGGTGATAAAATTAATTTTTCATCACCATCATTTTATGGTGGTTATTAAAATGAGTTTAATTTTTATATATTATATTTATGACATAATTATACCTATGTATTTATAATATCACATCTAACTAATTACCCTCCATTCCTTTGGGAAACTATAATGTTGTTTGTGCATATATGTGGAGTACCACATCTATAGAGTGATGTGATTCATTTTACATTAACATTTTATGTGGACATAAATGGTGAATAAATTGATGAATATATATGATATATATTATTTAATATTAATCCTTTAATGGTTAATTATTATTTACATTTCTTGTTATCCGTCCATTGTAAAATAAAAAAAACAATTCCACATACGTATGGCCTATGATATACAGGAATGGTGTAAATAATTTTTCAATATCTAATTTTTATGGATGACTATAAATATCTTTATAATGATAAAAGATGATAATTATATCATGATTAATTTTCAATATATTATTAAGCCTCTATAAATGTACATGGAATATGACTACTAAGTTAAAATAATCATGATAAATAAAATACATAACACCCAAAAATAATCATTTTAAAAGGAATTACTGATAAAATGAGATGTTGAAATGTTATAAAGGGATCATATATGACATCATACATACAAAAATTTATCTTTTAAAAATTTATAAAAAATAAATATTTATTATAAATGAGGTTATATTGATTTCAATTAAATGATAACTTTTCGTTTGGGGATTATTTCACAATATCAACAATATTCAGGATTGTTTATGTTTATGTCTCATCTTTGGAATATTTCTCTTAAATATAGATTTTTTATAGAAATAATTCAAAATATTTATAAAATTGTCCAATGATTTTTTCAGTTAATTTTTACATATGTTTTACTTTTTAATTTTATTTTGAAATGAATGTTTATGTAATTTTACAAATGAGGTAATGTGAGACTTTTATGACCAAAATATAGATGGATCGTTTTCTAACTTATATGTAATAAAAACATTTTCCCGTAGTCAGGACTCAAATTTTCATTCAATGTTCTACAAAAAATTTATAGGGATATTTTAAAATTAAATTTTACTCCATAATTGATGTAATTTATAAAAAGTAATGATTCAGAAATGGTAAGGTTAGTTTTTGTCTAGAATTATTGGAATTGATATTTAAAAAATCAGTTTACACAAAAGATGAAATTATTTGTTGTTAATTATGATTTAATATGGATATCATCTAAGGATACCATCATTATTATTTCTCTTGATGTTTTATGTTTTTTCAAAAAGATATTAAATGATTATGGAATACATATGTATGATCTTAATTAGGTGATGAGTGAAACCTATATCTCCCCCTAATTCTTTAGGTAATTATTTCTATATTATGAGATAAAGAATACTAGAATGGGGACAGAACCCATTTCAGTTGGGTTCTCTATCCACTATGGTAGTCATTGGAGTGATCCTTGAATACTATTATGGTTTAGATAGTGAAACGGATCCACTAATATAGTCTTGGAAATTATCCTGGAATACTATGGAAATGGATTTTCGTAGTTATGTGTATACAAAAACTCCATGTCTTATGCTAATTTTATGCTCTCTTCGCCCATTGTTTTTATTCCTTTATGAATAATATCATAAAAAATAACATGATTTATTCAATGACTCAATAATATGATCTGTAAAATATAGGGTATGAATTTAAGAAGTTATCCACACATTCACAGACACTTTTTATGACGTTATGCTTAAATGATTACCGATATCTCCCCTAATTACCCATGCTGATAACATGATATCAACATTTATTATATTTACTTTCCATATGTAATGATGTAAGATATTAAGTATGATATGACTAAAAAGGGTTCTAGTTATGAATAAAAAAGTTTGATATGATGTATTTCTTTTATAAACAAATTGTTTAGGTTTCCATGTAACTAAAGATACTAGACCTACAAGATTTTGTGGTGGATAATTATGTTATGTAAACAACCAAGATCTGTTTAGATGTAATATCTATGGGTGAAAAATATCATGCTCTCATATTATTATACTAAAAAATATTATATTGTTCAATGAAATAGGATTTAATTAAACAATCAGTTAATAATATGAAATTGGATTCACCTATATCAGGATTGTTCAAATATAAAGACATATTTTTAAACATCTTCCACTTTTTAGTAATTTATATCTCCCCCATGCACCCTAAAAATAAAAATTAATCATAGGGAGTTATTGATAACCACCTAAATATATTATTTTTAAAAAATGAATAAATAAAATTTATATAGTTCCCCCTCCTGTTTTATATATTGGGATATTAGGAATTATCCTCACATAGACATAGATCTTGCATAGGGATTTCATTCTCTCATATGATGATGATATTATGTTTACTATATCTATATAAATTTATGAGTTTGCAAATCCACCATTTAATCCCTCTACCGTGGGTGAATTTTTTTTGAGGACAATATAAATATTCTATGTAATATTGACAAAGTTATTAACATAAGGGTTTACAATTAGAGTTTTATCATTTTATTTAATAAAATTTCAATATTAAACGAACCATAATGATACTTTTATTTTAATTTGACAAAATATTTTTCAATATCTACTATGTGTTATTTATACCTCTTAATATTATTTCATTAGAATAAAATCCCTTGATCTCAATCCTACATTACATAATCCATTAATACAAAAAAATTTAAACCATACATGTATTAGTTATAAAATGTATGATTAAAAATTACTACCACCATAAGAAGAACTTGTATCAAAAAAACACTCCATAAAATATTTTAAATAAAACCCCTATAGTTATTCTTTTTTTAATATATGATCACCATTAAAAATGATATTATTTATCGTTTTTCTCTCTCTCAACATCTTTATGTATACTAAAAAAATATATGATACCATATTAAGAAGAATATAAATAATACATACAATTCATGAATTCCCCCTTTCATATTATTTTTATTTTGTCATAAATCTACTATCTGTTAACATAAATTAATCTTCTTATCATGTATATACTACTATTTGAAACTACATCTTTTTTATGTTAGTAACAATGGATTAATACCCCTTGTTCAGTTTTATTTCATTTCTATATAACCTTTAATCATCCTCAAGATACAACCCATTAAATTACTTGTTAACAAATAAATGAATTTCTGCTCGTTTCTTCTTTTAGTCATTATGTTTCCTCATTTTTACTTTAAATAGGTTTTGTTCATTTTAGATCATACTCCACTAATTGTAATCTTTAATATGATTTTTTATGCTATAGTTCATGCCATTAAATTCCATACATGATCATGCCCTTTAATGTTTTACTTTTTTATGAATTATATAATCAAAAGAATATTATTTCATAATATATTAAAAATATTTTCTAGTAATAATATTTTGTAGAGGGTTAAAAAATAATTATATTAATGTTTAAAGAAGTTGTTGGATATCAGATTAAACCCCCATTTATCTACATTCTTTGAAGAATCCATAGTGGGTATCTTTTGAGTGAAAACACCCGTTGGAAGCTCATTTATATTTTTTAAAATTATTTTTTTCAATTTAATTTAATTTGAATCCAAAAAAAATTTGATATTAGTGCGAGTAATGATATCATGATGCATAATGAATAGTTTCTCATTCTTCACATGGTCTGATTAATTTATTATCCATCTTTATTCTCAAATAAAGAGTGAATCCACAAGATTTTATATCTCACCATTCTACATATGACTATTTCTTTATATATAAGGGGTAGTATTGATATTAAATACACCAAGATATTTATCCTTACAAGCTATAAGAGAAACATAATAATTTTCGTTTTCAAAACTTCATTTTCCTTGGAGAATTCATTTTCATGTTCATTTTTTATTCCTTATATTCCTTATGATCTACGTATTGTTTATGATCAATATATATTTTTCTGATATTTCCATGAGGATTTATATATTATAATAATTTGTTTCATTATGTACACTAATTTGATTGAATAAACTCCTTTTATTTCTATTTCCATGGTCTTATTTTAAATCAATCCTAGGATTTTAGATATAACTCTATCTTAAGGATAATTACTATATTATTATATCCTTATCGCCAATTTTTTATTCCAATACCTTCCGACATAACCATGTTTATAAAATTTATGGAATTTAACATAAAATTAATACATATTTATGTATTTTATTTGAATATAGGATTCATGTTTCTTTCTTCATTTATTGTCTTATTTGGCCCTATTTCACATATCCATGGAGTGTTCCATGAAAACAAAATAGTAACTTATATTAATCATATTACCATGAGATCTTTTTTCCTTCAATATTGATTTTGGAATTATTTTTTTTCACGGGATCCATCTTTTAAAATTTTGTCTTAAATAAAGTTGAATAATTTGTTTTGGAATATAAATTATAGTAATGTACTTTTTTTAGATGATATGATGTACTTTAATCAAGGAAAACTCATTAAGATTCTTTAAGTATTTTTTATGATTTTCTATCATCGATATTTTCTTGAATTTATTTCTTAATTGGTTATAGAAGGTAACCAATTCATACTTTAGATTAAAAAATTTATTACCTTCATTCATAAGTTTTTCCTTTGTTAATTTTATCTCCATCTTAGAGTATAGGATTTTTATGGATTTTATTTTTCTAGGTGGACATATTTATCAACATTTTAATTTGTCTTAGATTAAATAGTTTTCAATTTCCTCCAAACCATTTATTAATTACAAAATCTCATCTTAAATGTCTTATCATTTTTATGTTCTCCCATATGTATTTATCTCTCTCATTCATAATATCAACTTTATAATTTATGTTTTTCATCACCATAAAATATTCAAATATGGACATGATCTATTTCATTAAAATTTCATATATAAAATTAAATTCTACTATAAATTTATAATACTCTTTTTCCATGAGCTGTTGACCACCATCCGTTTATTATATTATTTTAATCAATACTTTATATTTATATATTAGACTATTATGATTGAATTTGATAATAAGACATTATTATACCAATTTACATGAATTTATTAAATATTTTCTCCAACAATTGGATGGGGGTTACTATGTAATGTTACATACAAAATACATACAAAATATTATTTATAAATATCTTATTTTCGAATTTATTATCAACAATATAAACACTCTTCTTTTGATTTATTGAGATCAAATTTAAACTCTTTATTTACGGAATTTATCATTTTCCCTTCAGAAATATATCACTTTTATTATTCTTTATTTATATCCAAATTATCATACACAAGTCTTGTATAGAAAGTAGTTCTGTATTTGGATGTAGGGAACTCTTCATATACTATTTATAATATATCCCATATCATAGAGTAGATATATCTATGTAGGATTTTGTTATAAATTCTATCAATAAATATATTCCTCATGGACTTATAAATAATAATATTAAACAAAAACATTATGTAATTTTATTCCTAATACAAGATTTCATGTAATTACTGAAAAACATTAAATGAAAATCTCATATGAATAAATAAATTCTATATTATGTAATTTAGTTATAGAGATCGCATGAACTATATTTCATTTTTTTTGATATCGAAAAAAAATTTATCAGTATTCCACCTGTTAGTCATAAAACACCATTAAACATCATAACTATTGATAATAATTACATTCTATAGTGAAAAAGAATGAAAAGATATTTTAAGGGTTATGATAATATCTAATTGATACAATTTGAATAGATGATAGTCTCAACTAATTTTACCATACAATACAAATCCAATTTTCCAGATCTTCCAAGGGAGAAAACATCATTTTGGTTTTCTCTTAACCTTGTGCAAGCTGAGATTCAATAAAAAGCATGAGTGAAACTATCTATGGGAGAAATATAAGATTATGATCATGACCCAAAACGTGTTCACCATATAATCTCATGGAAATACTGCCATCACAATCATTACCTTATGGAATAGATTAGTATAATAAGGGTTTATGTATCTACACCCTAGTAGTATAAATTTTTTATACTTTCATTCTATTTAAATAATGATATTATTTATCCATTTTCATTATTACTTATAATGTTTATATATAAATTAATATATAATGAGTCTTATTAAAATTATATTTTTAAAATGAAGAAATCGATATTTAATTTTTCTAAAATATATAACTTCAATTAAAACCCTATTTTAATAAATTCATTATTTTTTTAAAAAAATGTTGTCTTTATGAAATATTTTATAAAATAATATTTAATTAAATTTAAAAGATAATATAAATAAATCAATTCCAGTGTAATTCTCATAAGGCCCACAATGTTTTTAGTGTCATAAAAATGTGTATTTCGAATCAAATATATTGTTTTGTTTAAAAGTGTAAATTATAATATTTATGATTTTTTTCTGAAAATAAATTATATTTTTGAAATAATTACATCAAAATAATGAAATAATTAATTTTCATATATTTATGATGAATTCACAATTTTGAGTTCAAATTTAATATAATATAAATATTTTTTTATATATTATTACATCATAATAGACCTAAGTGTTGTAATAAATACTATTATGTGAATCCTAGAAAATAATATTTTCCATTTAGAATAATTTGTTTTTGAGGTGTTTTTATTTTTATTCAAAACTATAATGAATCATTTAAAACCTATATTATATTTTATGGTTTATAAAACCCATCATGAAAATGACTAGCCTCATATCTTGAATGATATTAATTTAAGTTGATTTATTCATAGCATAATTACATATTCAAAAAAAATATTATTTGTTTTAATCGAAGGTAAAAACCATGTTTATGATTTATGGTTTTTGTTATTTTATCCCTAGTATTTAAAAACCTATGTTAAGAAAAAAAAATCTCATCCCTTTGCTATAAATACCCATCTGACCTCAAATTACTCTATACTCATAGTCAACTGAACATGAAGTTACCCCTTTATCCTTCTCTAAATCCCTCCCAAGTTGTTCTAAATATCTTAAGAATGTACAAAAAATGTTTTATAATCTCTATATCATGGTAAGAGGATTTAATTCCTCCCCTATTTAATAGAGTATTTTCAATTTAATATGACATTACTGTTTCCAATTTTTCTTATTTCAATATATTTTTACACAACCCTTTACTATGCTTATAATTACCATGAAGTGAGAGACCATATTGCAGTATCATTAAACCCAATCCCGAAACATTATTGAACCAGTTATAATTCTAAAAATGTCCCATGGTTTTATTTTACAAGTATTTCTATTGTGAATAACCACAAAAATTTTCCATTATGGTTATTAACCTAGATATAATTATCCTTAATTGATTGAGGACTTCAATTAATGTATCCCACCGAATTTAATTGTTGTATTAAAACTGATGAAATAGTTTATTATTTTGTATTATCCATATGGCACACAATTTCATGAACATGATCTATTGTGATTGGTGTCCCTAGAATTATATAGACCTCTAATGCATTGGTAATTTTATTTCTCATGATATATCTTGTATTTTACAAGATTTTTTATCCGATAAAACTTTGTTATGATGTATTAGAGTTTATCCTTTACCTATGATTATGATTTCATATTTTTGATTGTTTTAACATTCATATAATTCTAGGATGTTGTAATCTAATATCATGATTTAATGTTCTTGATCATGATTCTCACCCTTATAAGTCATTATGTTAGTTATCTTAACTCACAATCACTAATTTAATCCATCATTTTCTTTCATTATTCTCATTCAAGGTTTTATAGCTCACCTATTTCTTATTCTGAGCCCAGGTTATCCTAGACAATTTGAGAACATCAATAGAATTTAAGGGCATGTTATATAGCCTTATAATTATTACATTTAATACCTATTTCACGATATTGTGATATATATATATATAATAACCCAATGCCACTAGTCCTCTTGATATTTTTAGATTATTTATGTGTGTATTAATATAATAGATCATGATATAAAGTGTTTAAAAGATGTAGTTTACACTAGATAGTATCAATGTAATGTATTGTTATTTTTTGGTATCGTGACTATAAAAACACAGTGAAAAGCATATAAATAATACAAAAAATAGGAAAGAAGCACCATTTTTTTTGGTAATGTATATATTTAGTGGTTTTTAGGCAATGAAATCCATGTTTGGATGCTAAAATTGATATCGGTTTGGCATAGTTTCACCTAGTGGCAATATCACCCAAAAAAGGAATGGATATTAACTCAATCGTCACATATATGTGAAAGATTACTTATTTTAGAAATGGTTTTATTTTCTATGAGGATATACATTAGTAATTTCTAGTGATCTTTCAAATAATTATAGAGGAAAAATGAAAATTAATTTTTTTGATAAAAAATATACCATAGATTAATTAGATTGAAACAATGAAATTAATAGATTAAGGAACATAATTTATTTGGGATATATCCCTTCATTATTCATAGTTTCCCATTTTTGTGTATAATATGTTGAAAATTATTACCAATAATATCTTTCATACTTTAGTCAATGGTTTGAAAAAAGAAGAACCAAGTGACACATTAGTGTTTTTGGTAATATGATGACTGCACACAGGGGATTCCAAAAGAAAAGGGGGAATGATTTGAGAACGTTAGAGAAATAATTACTCAACTAAATCATGTTTGGAATATAAAATTGAATTATATGGGATTCCTACATTCCCATAAGAAAGTGAAATTTGTAATAGTGACCATTATATGACTATGGCCTTTGGATATCTTCGGATATTCTAATCCCAATATTTTGGAACAATGGATCAACAATATTGAAAACATAATGTGTTTCCTTAAAATATCTGATCAAGATAACACCATGCTAGATTTGTATTACATAAGAGTTCAAGACTAATCAATGGTGGAAATTTATGATGAATATAAATCCCAATGAAGGTGTAAAGACCCAAAATTTTCTATGTAATTATTTTAATTTTATGGAATTATTTCAAGTCTACAAAAATTAGCGGCGCATGATTCTGAGGCCCGATATGCCCAAAATGAAATTCTGAGTTTTTTTCAAGTACATTCAATTAACATGTGAGCGGTGTTTTGTAAATTTTGAACTGATTCTCGGAATTGAAAACTGAGGACACCATTGAACTCGTAGTGCCGATATTCGTTTAGGGAGACCTTTATCTCGACCATAGTAGGTTGAGAGGAGATGTTGGTTTTTTCATTTTCCATATAGGATTAAATAAAATAAATATAATTTATTTTAAAAATTTATCCTCCTACCTATCCTCTAAAATTATGGTTGTGGGGACTAGATGAGAGAGGTCAGGCATTTAATATAGTGCATTAAATGTCCGATTACATGAAATGTGTAACCAGATTTTTCATTACTTAATAGGATTCATTAATTCTAAACTAATGAATCAATGTTCTAATTAAAAGTTATATTTAACTCCTTTGAGGGGACTGGTGGTTGGTTTTCCATTGGTGAAATGGAGCAGAGGATCTTGAGGCACCAAATAAAGAACGAATCCACCAACCATGGTCGGAAGGTCGTCGTACAAGCGGCGTCGTTAGAGGCTTGTTTCGGGGAAGACGAACACTGAAACCACCTCCAATCATGAGAGTTCTCCAATAAAAAAACGAGGTAGGGAGTCTATTATGAATATTGATAAACAAATATTTTTGGATTCTTCATAATATTTCTTCTGAATAAAGATGGCCAAAAAAACACTGCCATCAATACACACATATACAATGATCTTTTCTGTTTGTTCGTCGCGCGTTCTTCATGCATTCTTCATCGCCAAATAATTTAGAATGCTAAAAATACAATTCTTCGTTAAGAGTGACATATGAATGTGGATATCTCGACCCGAGGATCATAAATATGGGAATGAAACATTTTTCGGGCATAAAATGAATTTGTGCTGGCCCATGGAAGAAGGGTGCAGCCGACAAGCCACCCGACCGCGTGGAAGAAGGCGACGCACATCTGCGCTGCGAGTAGAGGAGGTGGTCATGGATGACAAGCCATGGTGGTGCACCAGGTCGGCCAACACCAGGCTTGCCATGGGAGGAGGAGTGGGGCAGCGCACGTCTGTGCCACTATTTGAGGAGAAGGCCACGGTTGTTGAGCCGTGAAGGTGCACCCGGAGGGCGGCCAACACCCAACCGACTGCGGGAGAAACAACGGCACCGTCGTACCACTGGAAATGGTGTTGGGTGAATTTCAAGAAGGCTGTGTCACGCCGAGAGGAATATATCCTATGGGTCCCGCATTCTAGTAGGCGGTGCCACATGAAGCTGATGGGTTAGCCAAAGCAGAACGGTCAATTGGGCAGTTCAGAATTCTTGGGGGCGCCTTTGCCCATAGGTAGCGACTAGGGTTGTTCCCGCCATGGAAGACCACCACCCTTTTGAGGGATGGGATGGAATGCAGTCTATTATGCTGGGTTAGGTTGATCCGAACCGGTTTAGGTCAGCCCAGTTCTGGTCGGACAGTGTTGGTCCAACCAGGTCAGACCGGACCCGGACCATCTGGACCCAGATATTCCTTTTTGGCCATATCATTAGAACCAATAGTCTATTTGATGAACCATATGTTGAACCAGATTCCTTGGATCGAGATGGTCCTTTTGGTATACTCCATATGAGTTTTGGATAAAGTGGGAGTACATTTGGGTTGGATCAAACCCGAATCCAACTCGGCCCTCGGAATAGAAATTCTAATAACTTATAGACCGGGCATTTGAATGACGCACCGTCTGTTGCGTTCTGACCCTTATGACGTGGGGGTCTGTTGATAAGATTATTCATTGGACTTCATGGTATTTAAAGTATGAACCAATGTATTGAGGAGTGAATCCTACGAGAATCAAGCACGCTTATTATGGGAACCCTTTTCCTGGATGTACTTGAAGAATCTATAGATCCAATGTGGGTCATCTTCAGATCCTATATGGGTCATCGTTAAATCCAGTGTGGGTAATCTTCAGATGTGTGGGTCAGCATCATCAGATCATATGTCGGTCATCATCAGATCTGTATGGGTTATCTACGATCCTATGTGTGTCAACTGTAGAGCTTCTAGACGAAGGAAGATGATCTAGCGATAAATCTAATCATATATACTTCCGTGCATAAGTTATACCATGTGTTTGTTGAGTATTCAACTTTATGGTATATTCTGTGTGGTGATACCTTCGTGGTATTAATCTGTGGGGTGATACCTTTTTGGTACGTACCTTCGTGGTGTTACCTATTCTGTACTTCTATCTTCATGGTGTTACTTGTGTGGTACTTTTACCTTCGTGGTGTTACGATTGTGTTATTATTCTCTCATGTGTGAGATAAGTATATATATTGATAACTTAGGAATACATATGGGCATATACCTAATTAGTGCTGATGAATATTGCCCCGTGCTATGATATCGAGGTATTGCTTGGTGGTTTATCCTTTGTGGATTCTGAGAGACCTTAAGGGGTCTTGGGGTACCCACTGAGTATTGTTATACTCACCCCTACACGGGATAAACCTGTACCTTGCTGTGTCTTGTGCAGATGATGGACTACATTGATCATGGCTGAGGGTACCAGGACAGAAGGATACTCAGAGTTGAACCACTAGACGAGATGTACCGCAAAGATGACCATTCGAGAGCTCGCCTACCCTTCAGGTAGGATTCTTGGTGGGTGTTCATAGGATATGTTTTTAGTTTTACATTTACTTTCTATTTAGGCTTGTATTCCGACCCCTTTATATATTGTACTCAACATTTTTACTATATAGTTTTCATTGTGAATGTATCTTGTTGTGTTCTTGGATTGTATTAGATTGCAGGATAATTGGCAATGTCGTAGTGGTTTTAGGGATATGCCTTTTCAATGCTAGTCGAAAACCCCTGGCCTATGGATGGCAGGATTGGGGTAGTGATGACACGGGCCCCAGGGGATGGGTCGTGAAAAATTGGTATTAGAGGAGTCGGTTCTACTAAAGAACTTTGAATCTGGTGTTTTAATCATCAATAGTTTGAAGTGTTATGAGTGTGGTTAACAGTTTGGTGAATCCATTGTTTGTGTGGTGGTCGATGTATCCATACACCAGTACCATGACTTCTGATTTCTGACTCAGTGAAAAAAAACACAGATTTCGTGTGTGTTTTTGAAAAGGTTTCTTTCTAGACATTTTATGTCGGCTCACCAGGTTTAACATATTGACCACGGTGCACAAGTTTCTTTCTAGGATTCCTCCATGAAGACTACCAGCCAGGGTTCTAGGTAGAGTATGCGATGACAGCCCATCGAGTGATGAGGTTTCGGTGCAGGGCCCCCTTTTAGTAGTTATACCATCATGTGGTGTACCACCAGCACCACTACCTATCGGGAAACCAATGCCACTATCCCCAATAGTTGAGGGTGTGCGCCGCTAGAGTGCATTATACAAGTTTCATCACCAGAGGAGACCAAGGTTCCGGGGATATATGGATCCAAAGGCAGTTGAGGATGGGCTGGAGGCCGTCATTAGAGTTTTTCAACTGGTAGGGACCCCAGCTGATCTCATAGTGATACTTGCTACTGTTCTTCTTTAGGAAGTAGTGGGAAGATAGTGGAGCTTGACGCTTTAGGTTCATGACGAGGTGACTCTAATTTGGGTGGACATCAAGAGACATTTTAAAGCAGAGTTTGTCCTAGTGACTTTATGCTTTGTGTGTCTATAGAAGATCCTCCACTTGTAGTAGGGTAGCCTGACTATGGCCCAGTATTCGATGAGGTTCGCTGACCTCTCATGCAACTACACTTTCATGGTGTTGTACACTTTATTTAGGGCCCAGACCTTCAATAAAAGGCTATGAAGCGATATTAGATCTTCAATGATTCCCCCGGCATCTCGATGCGGGGGGGGGGGGGGGGTTAGAGCAAGCACTCTAAGTGGAGAGCTTCTGTACTGAGCAGTAACCAGCATAAAGAACCACCAACAGACATCAAGTAGAAGAGTCATATGCAGTTGGAAGAAGACAAATGATGCACAGGTAAAAGAGGTCATGACATATAGTTGGATGAACGCATGATATAGGGTCGGTTGTGTGGGGCTCTTAGGAAAAAAAGATTGGCAAGGGGCAGTAAGTGTTGCTCGTGTGGCAGGTAGGTTCATGTGGCTCACGACTGCCCAACCCTCTCTATGGACAACCAATATATTATCGAAGGACCACCTGGGAAGAGGCGAATATTCGATTGAGGAGGTCTTTAGGCTGCATGAAGATGTGGTAGTGGAGTTGGCCGTGCAGCAGGTGGTGGGCGGCGATTCGAGGTTCTACCACCATGACCTCTAGGTGGTCCACCCCGACCACAGGGAATATGTGGATAGGGACGACCTCATATCCAGGTGGCTGGGGCCTATGACCATGATGCTCAGGAGATGATTCGAGGTAAGATCTGTGTCTACTCCACCTTATCTTCAGTACATATAGACATAGGTTCCAGTCACTCTTTTATTGCCACAACACACTTTTGAAGCTTGGAGATTCCAGTGGTGCCGTTTGATCGATTATTATGTCTAGAGACTCCAACGGGAGAGGATTCGATGATTACACACTGATTCCAGTAGTGTGAGATTACTATAGGAGGCGAGATACTCAGCTGGGATCTTGTAGTAGCAGTTTCGAGGCCTTACGACGTCATCTTGGGTATGGATAGGTTATCCATAGTCCATGATAATAGCAACTATATTAGGTGAAATGTGTGGTGTGTCCATAAGGATGGGACTCAATTTCCCTTCACTGGTGAGAAGGGAACTTTTGCAGCATAGGACGGACTTACTCAGAGGAAGGTGTAGCCGATCACACATCAGTTGGCTAGCCTTACCCTCGGAGCAGTTGATGATGAGAGTCTGAGATATCCTATAGTGGTGGACCAGTACGCTGATGTTTTCCCGAATGATGTTCTAGGTCTACCTCCTCATAGAGTGGTGGAATTTTACATCGAATTATTCCTTGGTACGAGACCGATATCTACACTAGAATATCGGATAGATCCTACATAGCTTCAAGTGTTGAGACTACAACTAGAGGACTTGTAGATCAAGGTGTTCATTAGGCACGACGTTTCTACTTGGAAATCCCTGATTTTGTTCACCAAGAAGGTGGATGGGAGATTGAGATTCTGTGTAGACTATCAGTGCCTGAACTAGGTGACTATGAAGAATATGTACCCACTCTCAAGGATTTTATATTTCATTGATCAGTTGAAAGGAGCACGGTGGTTTTCAAAGATAGACCTCAGATCCAGCTATCACCAGATTAGGGTACGAGACGGGGATGTGCAAAAGACGACTTCAAATGTTGGTTTGGACACTATGATTTCTTGTTTATGCCTTTCAGTGTGACCAATGCCCCAGTAGTGTTCAAGGGACACATGAACATGATCTTCCAGCCATACCTCGATCACATTGAGGTTGTCTCCATTGATGACATCCTGATATACTCAGTTATATAGGGAGAGCATGCCTATCATCTACAGATAGTTCAGGGCACACTTTGAGAGAATCATCTTTATAGTAGACTCTCGAAGAACCAATTCTATATATGAAAGGACGACTTTCTGGGAAACGTCATCTCGGAGGCTGGAGTTATGGTGGATCCAACAAAAATTGAGGTTTTTCATTCTTGGGAGCCACCTAGGACTGTGAAGGGGGTGAAACGTTTCTTGGGATTGGCCGGTTACTACCTGAGGATTGTGCCTGAGTTTTGTAGAGTTGTGACACCCTAATCAGCATTGATAAAGAAGGGGAAACCCTTCATGTGTTTGTAGAAATGCCAGCGGCATTTCCAGGAGATAATGAAGAGATTAAAGAGTGCCCCCTTCTTGAGGATACCGAAGGAGGGTGTTGGGTACGTAGTCTACTATGACACATCATGGATTATGCTTGGATGTGTCCTGGTGCAGGAGTCATCATTGATCATGTATAGTTCTTGACAGCTAAGACAACATGAGCAGAGCTATGCCACCCATGAACAGAAGTTACTAGTAGTGATTTTTTTCTCAAAGATGTGGTGACATTACTTGATGGGTGATGGTTTTACAGTCTACTCTATTAAAAAGAGTCTAGGTAAATCTTCTCTCAGAAGTACCAGAACCTAAGACAGTGGTGTTATCTTGAGTTTCTCTAGGACTATGACTTCGAGACATTCTATACTTGTATGAAGGGGAACATTGTATAAGATTCACTCAACAAGAGATCTAGTATGCAATTGATGAGTGAGGTGATAGAGAAGTTGTCCGATTTGGAGATATCCTTCTTAGATCAATATGGAAAAACTTATCTTTAGTCTCTGAAAGTCACTCCCCCATTTCTTTTGTGAGTCAGAGAGGTTCAGATAGGAGACACTGACTGTGAGGCTCGAATAGCTCAGATATCGATAGAACAAACACCTAGTGGATTTTCATAAGGTGGGGAGCACATAATCCTCTTCCGAGGGTGTACTATGGTTCCAATGGTGCTTCAGGAGGAAGGGTTGAGGGAGTTCCATACACCCCCTCTAACGGTATATCCAGGAATGGTGAAGATGTATAATGAACTTATACATCAGCACTGGTGGCTGGGAATGAAGAAAGTAGTGGAAGAGCTTGTCTCATGGTACCTCACTTGTCAGCAAGTGAAGGCAGAGCATCAGGTTCCAGCTGGCTTAGTTCAACAACATGAGGTGCCAGAGTGGAATTGGGATGGAATTTCCATAGAGTTCATTAAAGGACTTCCACACATGTCCATGGGACATGATTCCATCTGGGTGATCGTTGACTATCTCACCATGTTATCCCACTACCTACTTATGTGAGATCAGAGACCAGTAGAGAGATTGGGACGCCTCTACGTGGAAGGTCAGAGGGTCGTCGTTCGAGCATCATCGTTGGCACCTTGTTGTAGGGATGACGAACACCGACACAACCTCCAATCACAAGTGTTCTCCGACGAAAAAACAAGGTATGTATTTTATTTTGAAGCTTTATAATCAACTATTTTTTGATTCTTCATAATCTTGATTCTCAATGACGATGGCCAAATACACACATCCATCAATCCACACTTATTCCATGTTATTGTCTGTTTGTTTTTCACGTGTCCTTCACGCGTTCTTCATTGCCAAATAATTAAGCACAATAAAATACAATGTTTCGTTGAGCCTCACATATGGATGTGGAGATCATATTCCAAGGATCGTGAATATGATAACGAAACATTTTTCCAGCTTAGAATGAAGTTGCGCTGGCCCACAAAAGAAGGTGGCAGCCGGCACAACAACTATTCTTGTAGAAGAAGGCGACGCACATCCGTGCCACTGGTAGAATAAGAGGTCATGAATGTAGAGCCGCAGCGGAGCACGAGGGCGGCCAGCACCTGACCATCCATGGGAGGAGTAGCAGGATGGCGTGCATCCACACTTCTAGTAGAGGAGGAGGCCACGACTGCTGAGCCACGACGGCACACCCGGAGGGCAGCCGACACCCGGTTGGCCGTGGGAGGGAAAACAATGCTGTCACACTACTGGAAGGGGAGCCAGATGGATTTCTAGCTGGCTATGTCACGCCGAGAAGGACCGCTCCAACGGGTCCCGCGAGCCAACAGGTGGCACCACATGGTGCCGCCGGGTTGGCCAAATCCATACAGTCCATTGGATCGTTTAGAATTCTGGGGGGAACCTCTCCCACCGAGTAGTGTCTAGGGAAGGTCCCACCATGGTGGAATGCACCCAATATAGCGGGCCACGCCCCGCAGGCCGGACCATCCCCTTTGTGGGCCGGGCTAGACTCGACCGGGCCATCTAGACCCAGATATTCCATTTTGGCCATATCAAGAGAACTGGGTGTCTTTTTGAAAAAATGTATGTGGAAACATATTCCTTTGATCAAGACAGTCATTTTTGTATACTCTACTAGATTTTTGGATAATGTTGGAGTAAAACCGGTTTGGATCAAACCTGAATCCAACTAGGCCCTCAGAAAGGAAACACCAATAACATAAAGACCATGCGTCTGATTGACGTGTTTTTTATTGTGTTGGGACCCTTATGACATGGATGTCCTTTTAGAGACATCTTCATGGGATTTCGTGGCAGTTAAAGTATCCGTCTTTGGATTGAGGAACAGAACCTACCAAAATCAACCGCGCTTATTGCGGGAACCCTATGGTTGGTTGTACTTGAAGAATCTTCTGATCCTATGTGGGTCACTTTTAGATCTTGTGTGGGTCATTTTCAGATCTTGTGTGGGTCATATTCGGATCTAGTGTGGGTCAGCATCTTCAGATCATGTGTGCGTCATCTTCAGATCCTTTGTGGGTCATCTACAATCATGTGTGGGTCAACAAAAGATCTTCATAGTGAAGTAAGATGTTCAAGTGATATAGCTAATCATCTATACTTCCATACTTATTTTATACATAGTGTGAGCTGAGTCTTTACAATTGTGGTACACTTCTGTGGGGCGATAACTTTGTGGTATTCATCAGTGTGGCAATACATTTTTGGAACTTACCTTAATGGTGTTACATCTGTGGTACTTCTATCTTTGTGGTGTTACATGTGTGGTACTTTTACCTTTTTTGTGTTACCATTGAGGTATTCTTCTCTCAAATGTGAGATAAGTATATGTATTTTTAACTCTGGTACACGTATGGGAATATACCTTAGTAGGGTTGATTACTATTTCTTCATTATTTGATATTGAAGTCTTTCTTTGTGGTTTATCCTTTGTGGATTCTGAGATACCTTCAAGGGTCTTAGGGTCCCTACTGAGTATTTTTATACTCACCACCATATGGGATATGCCGGCACCATACTGTGTCTTGTGCAGACAACAGACAACATTTATAGAGGCTGAGGGTTTTAGGACTGGAGGCTACTCAGAGGTGGACCTATAGACCAGACTTACCGCAGAGATGACCATTCAAGATTAGTACCTACCCTTTAGGTAGGATTCGTGGTGGGTTTTCATAGGAGCTATATTTAGTTTTACTTGTACTTTCCAGATGGGCATGTATTCTATCCCCTTTACATACTGTACACACCCTTTTTACTATATAGTTTACATTGTGCTGGTATCTTGTTGTGTGCGTGGATTGTGTGAGATTACATGATAAAAGGCAATGCCTTTTTTGTTTTAGTGATATTCCATTCCAATTCTAGTCTCCATCCCTTGTCTTATAGAAGGCATGCTTCGGGTAGTCATGGAACGGGCCCAGGGTGGTGGTTCGTGACAAAAGGGATTTAAGTAGTGTAGTGAAAATAATTCAGTAAACATTTTTTTTAAATAATTTTCTCACACCATCAAACATAAAATGGATTGGGTATTTCTTATCATAAAAAAAGGTTGATGAATCCACTAAGGTGTATGAGGAAAAAATAGCATGACTTGAATCACACACATATATCTTTATCATTGTTTACAAACGTAAAGATAACAACTTTCTAGAGGGATTATGTGAAATATAAGAAACTAATTACTGGTTAATGTTTTTGATAGTTATGGGAAAGATGAATGGAGTTCCCCCAAAGATGAAATATAGATTAATGAATATGTATGGTGTCACAGGCTAGTGATATGATTTAGATAATGGAGAGTAATTATGGTGGAGTGATGAAAAATATAAGATTGGTAAGGAAGGACAACATACAACCTTTAAAAAGTGTAGAAAGAATCATATAAGAATTTGATGAATTATAAAATAAAATTATTTTTGTGTTTGAAGAAGGGAACATTGATAGTGAATGTGGATGAGAGAAACCCCCCAATGTGATGGGAAAAGGGAATGTTCATATCAATCATCATTTTATTTTGGAATTGTTAAACTGTAAGGAATAAGAAAAATAATCATACCAATGCATAAATCAAAATGTTTTTTTGGAATCAAATGATAAAAAACACCATGGTATATAGACAAAGGATGAGAAACATACATCATAAGTACTATGGTGGATCCTGAGAATGAATCAGTGACTTGTATAGTAGTTTTTAATTCCTAAATTGTAAATATATTATTATATTCTTTTTCAGTGAATTATTTCATATAACACATTTTTATTAAAACAATTCATACACCAAATAAAAATATTGAATCCTAGGTATTGGTGAGAATAGGAAATGGGCTGATTATTACATTAAATGAATATAAACCATCCACTGTCAAAATTTTCATGATGTATTTCACTGAAATCATTATGGTTATCCCTTTAGTGAAATTATATTCTATTATGAGTATGGATTTTAATTCCTTTTTTAAAGAGAAAAAAAATATCATGGAGAAGGAAATCAACCACCAAATCATAAATCACCATGCAGTTCAAAAAAATTTAAGTAGGAAGATGAATCTTCTTTAGAATCATCATATCTATCATTTATATTATTTCCTTATGAGAAGTATTTTCTAGCTTAAATTATTGTGACTAAGAAATGTATAATCCTTGATAACTTTACCAATATAAAATAGTATTATAATGTGGTCCTAGAAAACTTTTATGGTATTCCTTATACAAAAGTGGTTATGATCATGAAAAAAATTATATCTAGATATTTTCCAATATCCAAGAGTATATTTAAAATGAAAACTATTAAATATTTAGAGTTGGGGAGTAAACTATATGAGAATCTAGATAATAGTTTTATACAACCAGGTGATTTACCATAGATTACAGTGGCCCTCTTACTTATGAGAATGGATTGGTTAATGGTCTTTAACATTTATTATATGATCTTAGAATGATAAAAAAATAAATAGTATCATCTTCCAATGATTAATGACTTGTTTTATCATCTTCATAGAGCCCATTATATATTTAAATAAGATATATAGTTAGGATATGAACTAGTCAATTTGAAGAAAGAAGATATCCCCAAGATAACTTTTCATACTAGGTATAACCAAAAAATTTATGTGAAGCCAGTTAAAATCACTAATGGTTTAACAAAATTCAAAGAATTATTGGATAGTGTCTTAATATATTACCTAAGTAAAATTTTGGTTGTCTTTATAGAGTCCATTATTATCTACTCAAAATGAAATGGAGAAAATGAGGACCATTTGAATGCCATAATAAGGACCTTTTGAAAGGAATAAATTTATGTGAAGTAAAATAAATGTTATCGTAGGATGTATTATGTGAAATTACTATACAATGTTTTAATAAATAAAGGTATGTCTATTGTTAGTTGAAAATATAACAAATTGAAGGCTGAAACTTACCAAAATCTATAAAAAATATCCTTAGTTTCTCATATCTACTAGGAAATATATTCGATTAGTTAGAAACATATTATGATATTTAATCCCATTAAAATGCTAACTCAGAAGGTTGTGAATTTGTTCTGGATAGATTATTGTGAAGATAAAATTAATTTGTAAAAGAAGAGGCTATACACAGAACTTGTACTAAATTTTCCAACCAGTGGGGAATGATTTGTGATCAAAAATATGAATTGAAAAACGGATTGGGTTCTCTACTCATAAAAAACAAAGTGATATCTTATTACACTTACCAATAAAGTATCCATGAGAAAACTACCCAAAAAAGTTCTATATTTGGCCATAGTAATATTTTCATTGATGATTTAATGACATTATCTCCAAAGTGAGGAATGTGATATATAAATATATATACATATTTGAATTATAAATCCCTCAAGAATATATTCACACAAAATGAAATCGGTGATTAGAGATAATCAATGATTATTACTATTAAATCCATTTAAATCATTGGAAGGTGAATAAAGTGGAATATTCTAAGAGTAGATAGGATCAAACATATCAATCCATGATGATGATTATAAGTGATCCAACCTTCATGTACATGAAAAGGTTGGTCATAGGAATCTTAAAATAAAATTCTTCATCCCTTTCTCATGTAACTTCTAAAAAATCCACTCTTGAGTGGATTAGGGGGTCCCAAAATGATTATGGAGAGCTGTAGATGAAGCTTGTAAATATTCTAGAGTTTAAATTTTCTAATGATGGGGTTAGAAGGATTGAAACCTTGATATGTTGTAAAGACCCAAAGATTATCGTACATGTACATTACATTACTTTTGCGGAATACTTAGTACATAACAAAAACACACACACAAGGATCATAATAGTTTAGTGTCTTTGGAAACTCGGAACGTAATCTTCTAATCGTGGTGAATAATATTCAATATCTCCCATAAAGATCTTCTCTTTTTTTTTACCTAAAACCTTTCTTTATATCCTGGGGAAAAGAAAACATAAAAGGGTGAGCTCAAATGCTCAGTAAGGGTAAGCAAAAGAAAAATCAATCACATCATATTCATAAGAACATAACTTTTGGAAATCTTAACTTGCAAAAGAGAGCATAATTTCATATCATGGGATAAATCATAGTAGTGAAAGGAAATCCCAATAAGCATAACTTAAAACATGAAACTTTTTGGCATACACACATAATCATAGAGAATCATTTCTTGTTAGTCAAGACTCATTGCCAAGACTATCTTAGTGGACAAAGTCCCTTTCTGAACCGAGTCACCCTCGTTTCAGTCCTGTTTCACTGAACCGGTATAACCTACCATTCCAGCCATGTCTATCTCATGAGATATAAAATCTTTACCCAATGCATTGGAGGGAGATATAGGTCCCACCCATCTTATAATGAATCCTTTCTTATGTGTGCCACATAATCATAAACCATACATCATAGCGTAACCCATGTAATAAAAATGGAATTCTTAAACAACATGACATCATAAAACAATTCATATAAGAAAAAGGAATTCATAATAATATTTCCATCACAACATAATCAAATCCATGTAATAATAGGGATAAAAACAGAACCCTTTTATTATCTTAGATGGAAAATAATTTTGATAAAATACTTGAAGTCCATTCTTGAGGAAAATATCCTTTTTACTTCAAAAACATTTTACCTTTCATAACATGTCATACGACTTTAAAATAAAAGAATTTGATTAAAAATAAACTTGAAAACTTTTAAAGGAAGCTTCTTGGAAATAATGTTTTAAAAATCCATTCATGCCGTATAAGTTAAAAAAAACATTCTTCGTACTTTTGTCGGAAAAGTCAAAAAGTACCTCGTACGAAAAAAACGACAAAAGATTCCTTTCATATTCTTTACTAAAAACTCACCAAAGGGTAAAATTTGATTTAAACTATTGTAAGTGTATGGAAACAATATTACATATTGAGGGAACATGGATGTGGATGATAAAATACACCCCAGTAAATGCCAAAGTAAAAACAATCTCGGATAAAAATGAGATTGTGATATTTTCCCTTACCTTAGGTCCGACTTGCTTTGTACGTGTCCGAACCTCCTGTAGAATGATTTAAATCATGTTATTGACTTATTCCAGAATCATATTCATTGTTATTATATCATATATGGTCCACTTATGACTTTATATTACCCGTTCTTTTGTAAATTCATGTTAAAGAAGCGTTGTGGGTAAAATCGTTTCATTTATCGTAGGTGTTTTTAACTTGTAATTATTAATATGATTACTTGGATAATGATTACTTATATCCAGAATGTAAAACATGATTTATATATCATATATATTCAGAATATACATATATATAATATATTGATAAATGGAATGAAATACACCATACATGGAGACGGTAGTCCGTACGTACGCATGAACGCTGTTTTCGTTTCCTTATTGAATTGAATAGAATTAAGTATATGACATAAATATACATAAATACAGTATCATTATTATGTCATATATTTCATCAGTACTTATTATATATAATTTATAATCATTCATGAATGGTTAATCATTGAGAATGAATCTCATCGTGTCGTGGAGACGGTAGTCCGTATGTACGCCCGAGCGATGATATCGTTTCCATTGCTGTGGAATTGTGTTGAAGTGTATGTATACTATTTCAGTATCAATATAACTTCATAATAATCATATATAGTTATTCATTACACCATTATACTCATCCAATTAAGGTGGTGACGGAAAATAGATTACACCACGGCGTGGAGACGGTATTCCGTACGTACGCACGCGCGGTGATTTCCTTTTTTTGTAGGATGGATAGAAGGTTAATTAGAGTTGTTTCATATTTATAATAACATATCAGTATATAATAAATACTGATGTTATTACTTTATCATGAAACAACTAATGAAGAAGAAGTTGAAGAAGAAAGAAATTGAAAAAGATCGGTAATGGATATTACCTCTTTTTGACGCGCCTTCACTTATCCTCCACTTAAAGAACTAAGGATGGTATTTGAAGAAAACCAGGACCTCTAGGATGATACTAGGTAAGTGGAGAAGAGATTTTGGCAGGGATTGGCCGAGCTTGAAGGCTCAAAGTTGTGTGAGGAAGAGAGGGAGGAGGTGCCCTTTTATAAGGGAGGAGAGGGGCACCTTAGGAATATCTGAAAATATTATTTTATATTAAAGTCAAAATCAGTTTATAATGGTTCCAAAGGGTCTTATTTCGAAGGTAAAGTGGGTATGGGTCGAAATCCTATCAACCAATAGGATTTAGACAAGTTTAGGTTATTATTTTAACCTTATCAATTAGATTTAACTTTAAGTTAAATAATTTAACTTTTACCGTGTCTTTTTTTTCTTACACTATATGGTTAATACACTTACTATAACATGCCAAAAGAACCCAAAATTGTTTATTATTAATATATATATATCCTTATCTAAGTCATTTGGCCGAACCTTAGATTTTTAGGAATAAAATAACAATTAATAATATTTTATTTTATTTAAAAACTATTTTGTGTCAATTTTGACACTATTTGATATATGATTTTTGTGAAAGTCATAACAGAATTATATTTTCGAAACAAGTTGATTAAATAAACGATAATATATCATATTAACCTAGAAAATTATTGTAATTCATAAAAAGTCTTAAATTACATTTATTTTTGTATTTATAATATCAATTATGTCAATATTCCATTAATAATATAATTACGGCATCATCTTTGTATCAAAAATAAATTAACTTATTTGATGTCTAAAAATTACAAATAAACTTCCATTATGTAGGAAATCTTTTTAGCTTTCTAATTAATATTTACAATCGAATTTATCTTATGTATAACCCTATATTAAAAATGTTTTAGTAAATAAACATTGATTTTAACTCTTTTAACTCTTCTTTGAATTAAATAATAATAAATGTCCTAATCTAATCCAAGTGGGCCTAAATGATAATATTTTACACTTAAGGTTGTTTTTGGTCGAGATAAACTTGTCCAATATGATTAGGACATTTGTTAGGGTAATATTAATATCATTGTTACCCTTAATTACCCTATTTACTTTTAACCGTGGTAAATAAAAGTAAAAAGTTATTATTCACCAAAAATTATTTTCATCTCTTTGAACCACATTTTACTTATTGACATCAACCGTGTCTCTCGGATTTTTGAAATTCCATTCACAGAAGCGGTAAAATTAAGTTTTATGAAAAATTCAGTTTTTTAACTACCACTTAGTAGTTTCACTATTCATCAAAAATTGATGTTTTTCAGAACAATGCCAAAATTTCATCCTAAGATATATTTCATATTCCGAATTAAAAAATGAAGTCTATTTTACCAAATTCATAACATATAAGTTGAATTAATTAATTTTATAATTAAATCCCGATGTTAAAACAAATAGCGTGTTTTTAAGAAACAATATCTATCAAAAGATTGACACTTGTTTATGTCTGGTTTAAATGTGAAATTACATCCAATGACCAACATTGTATTAAATTGTAAAAATATATTCTAAATATAATTTCAAACCACTCAAATTAATAATTTATCACTATTAATTATTTTGATTAAAAAAGTTGTTTTTAATTATAATTTAGTAATTTTCACTATTCATCAGAATATCAAAGTTATCCAAAAATTACCAAAATTTCACCCTAAGCTAATTTCGATATTTCAAATCCAAAAATGAAGTCCATTTTGAGAGCTAAAATTTGTAAAATTTTAAAAATTGGTTATTACTATTCATAACGGCTAGTTTTAATAATATTTTAATAGCATATCGTTGTTTAGTGAAACTCGGTATTGCGTACTACACACGCTATCGAGGAAGGTCGTGATTGCGTGTAATGCAAGGAAAGTCAAGGATGTGTGTTGTGCAAGCTCCTTTTGGTGTAGCGTACAACACAAGACATTAATAAAATTAAAAAAAAATATTTTTCATAAAATCTCGGGCTGTTACATTCTACCCCCCTTAAAATGAATTTCGCCCTCGAAATTCGTCGGGGTTATAAATGGTTTACTATTCGAAAGTTTCTTTAATAGAAACCCACATCGTAAAAAAAGAATACAAAACTTGGCTTTAAAAACTAAAGTATGAAATGTAACGATTACCCAAATAAACTAATCACTGGGTTTCCACATAGGTGAAAATATGGATATGGAAGAGAAATCTAACCATCATGTTCTGATGGAGAGTAGTAGAGAACATGGCTATGGAAAAGCCAGTAATCACAAATCCATAGATTTGTGATGATATAAGGTACCATCTGATTCATCAGGTATAAGATCACTAGGACAACATTTTTGGTTTTCAAGATCATTTCCCTAAAGTTGAAAATTTTCTTAGAATAAATACTTACTTTATTTTGGTACAATCTCACTGTTGTTCGTGCCTTGAACAATTTCCACTTCATCTCTTAAATAAATGAAGTTGAATTTGTTATTCGTGAAGTGTTAGCAGATCATGTGATAGAATGACGGGTCATTCCATCTGTCTCAAACAAAAAGTTAGAAAAAATTATATACATAAGTCGATCTATAGTGAGATTAATCATATATGGTTCCTAAAATGGACTTATACTTCATATATCATACTGCTTAATATAATAAAACTAGTTTCTAATAAACAGGGACTTCCTGTAGGCTAGTGGTAGGTGATAAAGGTCAGTCGCACTTCCGTTGTGGGTTCGATTCCCATAGCCTTGTCCGACGCCATGGGCTGTCGCCCGTCCTGTAGGTTGTCCTTTTTCTAAAACTATATTACTATAACATCCCATCAATAATATCAAAAAAACTCTTATCCTTAAACAATACTAACTTCTGTCCAACATAATCCATTCCAATCTTTAGGCTTATCCATAATACTGCAGTCCACTCTCATAACATAGTGAAAACGATTACCAGAGATTTAACACCATCGTCGATCCCTATATATCATAAGGTATGTTTTGTTGGTCACATTCCAAACATTCAATGTCCTTAATCGTGTATTCTCTAATCATGTATTCTCTTGAATACCTTAGTGAAAACATGAATGCAGTTAAAATTTAACACATTCCACATACCAAAATCCTCAAAATTCTATATACTCAAACCATGATATCACGTAGTCCTTATATCAATCATGAGCTCATGAATACTGTTAAACATTTTGTTTTCTCGTTTTCCCTTCATTATGCGCATATCATCTTATTTCCAAAAATATCTCAATTAATTTGAATACCACATTAGACCAATACATAAATATTCCAATACTTCATGATACAATATTATTTTGGAATCCCATTACATAAACACTTAATCATTCCACCACATCGTTGTCATATTCAACATCGCCAATAGTGATCGCATGTGACTTCCCTTTGTCCTTTTCCTTCAGTGGTTGCTCATGTTGATCATCACTAACCCTTGGATTAGGGAATTTATTAGCATAATGCCCCATTTCCTTGCACTTGAAGCATTGAAGTGTTGGTGGTGCGTTCTCTGTAGTGTTTTCTTTATTCACATCATTAGAAACCCTTTTTCCATTACTTCGACACTCAGTTGCTCGATGACCTTCTTTTCCACACTTAAAACATTTTCTAGTCCCTTTAAGACAATCTCCACCATGCTTCTTTCCACACTTTGTGCATAAGGAAACATTCATCTTCTTTTCACCATTATTCTGAGATTTCTCCTTGAACTCCATCTTTCGTTTCTTGTCAAAACCATGAGATGGATATGTAACACCAACTTCCATTTCTACCTTGATAGCACAACGCACAATTTCTTCATAGCAACTGAAGTCTCTTATAGCTAATTCCCTTCGAAGACTTGGTTTTAAGCCACTGAAAAATCGATCAACTTTACTTTCAGGTTGGATGATAATGCCAGATGCATACCTTGCAAGTCTTGTAAAATTCGCTTCGTATATACCAACAGATTCATCATCCTTTTGCTTTAGTTCAAGAAACTCCTTCTCCATATTTGTTCGAAGAATACGAGTGAAGTACTTACTAAAAAACAAGTTCTTGAACTCGTCCCATTCCATGGACTCAATTTCATCTCTTGGCCTCGTATTCTTGATAAGATTCCACCATTGATCAGCTTCACCTTCCAAACGATATACTGCTAAGATGACTTTATCATGTTCAGAACATTGAAGAACTGTTAATATCTTTTCAGTGGTACTGATCCATTGTTCAGCAACAAGTGGATCAGAAGTCCCACTAAAAGATGGTGGACGTTGCCTCATGAAGGACTCAATAGAATAGTGTTCCTTTCTCTGCTCATTTGGAAGTCCAGAATGATTCATAGCTTGTGTAAGGATAGCAATAAGATTTTTCACTCCATCTCGCATTACATTTGTTTGTTCAGGAGGACAATCATTGCATTGTCCATTGTATTGATCAACACAGTTCCTTCGGGTTCCAGCCATCGTCTAAAACCCAAAAAGAATAGTGTGAGAGGAAAAAATCATGCTAGGGAAAACAACATAATAAAGGGGGAGTACCCTCAATATCTAACATATTAGGTTAAATTCTAAGATCGTTAGTAAAATTCTAGGACTATAACCTATATGTATACTTAACATTAGAGACATCCCTAGACATACCTTAGAAATATCTCTAGGGACCTCACTAATGTTTTCGCATCCTAGTTTCCAAAGGTTGACTATACCTTTCCTCTGATACCAACTGTAAAGACCCAAAGCTTATCGTACATGTATATTACATTACTTTTGTGGAATACTTAGTACATAACAAAAACACACACACAAGGATCGTAATAGTTTAGTGTCTTTGGAAACTCGGAACGTAATCTTCTAATCGTGGTGAATAATCTTCAATATCTCCCATAAAGATCTTCCCTTTTTTTACCTAAAACCTTTCTTTATATCCTTGGGAAAAGAAAACATAAAAGGGTGAGCTCAAATGCTCAGTAAGGGTAAGCAAAAGAAAAATCACTCACATCATATTCATAAGAACATATCTTTTGGAAATCTTAACCTGCAAAAGAGAGCATAATTTCATATCATGGGATAAATCATAGTAGTGAAATGAAATCCCAATAAGCATAACTTAAAATATGAAACTTTGTGGCATACACACATAATCATAGAGAATCATTTCTTGTTAGTCAAGACTCATTTCCAAGACTATATTAGTGGACAAAGTCCCTTTCTGAATCGAGTCACCCTCGTTTCAGTCCTGTTTCACTGAACCGGTATAACCTACCATTCCAGCCATGTCTATCTCATGAGATATAAAATCTTTACCCAATGCATTGGAGGGAGATATAGGTCCCACCCATCTTATAATGAATCCTTTCTTATGTGTGCCACATAATCATAAACCATACATCATAGCGTAACCCATGTAATAAAAATGGAATTCTTAAACAACATGACATCATAAAACAATTCATATAAGATAAAGGAATTCATAAAAATATTTCCATCACAACATAATCAAATCCATGTAATAATAGGGATAAAAACAGAACCCTTTTATTATCTTAGATGGAAAATAATTTTGATAAAATACTTGAAGTCCATTCTTGAGGAAAATATCCTTTATACTTCAAAAACATTTTTCCTTTCATAACATGTCATACGACTTTAAAATAAAAGAAGTTGATTAAAAATAAAATTTAAAACTTTTAAAGGAAGATTTTTGGAAATAATGTTTTAAAAATCCATTCATGCCGTATAAGTTAAAAAAAACATTCTTCGTACTTTTGTCGGAAAAGTAAAAAAGTACCTTGTACGAAAAAAAACGACAAAAGATTCCTTTCATATTCTTTACTAAAAACTCACCAAAGGGTAAAATTGGATTTAAACTATTGTAAGTGGATGGAAACAATATTACATATTGAGGGAACATGGATGTGGATGATAAAATACACCCCAGTAAATGCCAAAGTAAAAACAATCTCGGATAAAAATGAGATTGTGATATTTTCCCTTACCTTAGGTCCGACTTGCTTTGTACGTGTCCGAACCTCCTGTATAATGATTTAAATCATGTTATTGACTTATTCAAAAATCATATTCATTGTTATTATATTATATATGGTCCACTTATGACTTTATATTACCCGTTCTTTTGTAAAATCATGTTAAAGAAGCGTTTTGGGTAAAATCGTTTCATTTATCGTAGGTGTTTTTAACTTGTAATTATTAATATGATTACTTGGATCATGATTACTTATATCCAGAATGTAAAACATGATTTATATATCATATATATTCAGAATATACATATATATAATATATTGATAAATGTAATGAAATACACCATACATGGAGATGGTAGTCCGTACGTACGCATGAACGCTGTTTTCGTTTCCTTATTGAATTGAATAGAATTAAGTAGATGACATAAATATACATAAATACAGTATCATTATTATGTCATATATTTCATTAGTACTTATTATATATACTTTATAATCATTCATGAATGGTTAATCATTGAGAATGAATCTCATCGCGTCGTGGAGACGGTAGTCCGTACGTACGCACGAGCGATGATATCGTTCCCATGGCTGTGGAATTGTGTTGAAGTGTATGTATACTATTTAATTATCAATATCACTTTATAATAATCATATATAGTTATTCATTACACCATTATAATCATCCAATTAAGGTGGTGACGGAAAATAGATTACACCACGGCGTGGAGACAGTATTCCGTACGTACGCACGCGCGGTGATTTCCTTTTTCCGTAGGATGGATAGAAGGTTAATTAGAGTTGTTTCATATTTATAATAACATATCAGTATATATGAAATACTTATGTTATTATTTTATCATGAAACAACTAAATAATAAGAAGTTGAAGAAGAAAGAAATTGAAAAAGATCGGTAATGGATATTACCTCTTTTTGACGCGCCTTCACTTATCCTCCACTTAAAGAACTAAGGATGGTATTTGAAGAAGACCAGGACCTCTAGGATGATACTAGGGAAGTGGAGAAGAGAATTTGGCAGGGATTGGCCGAGCTTGAAGGCTCAAAGTTGTGTGAGGAAGAGAGAGAGGAGGTGCCCTTTTAAAAGGGAGGAGAGGGGCACCTTAGGAATATCTCAAAATATTATTTTATATTAAAGTCAAAATCGGTTTATAATGGTTCCAAAGGGTCTTATTTCGAAGATAAAGTGGGTATGGGTCAAAATCCTATCAACCAATAGGATTTAGACAAGTTTAGGTTATTATTTTAACCTTATCAATTAGATTTAACTTTAAGTTAAATAATTTAACTTTTACCGTGTCTTTTTTTTTCTTACACTATATGGTTAATAGACTTACTATAACATGAAAAACGAACCCCAAATTGTTTATTATTAATATATATATCCTTATCTAAGTCATTTGGCCGAACCTTAGATTTTTAGGAATAAAATAACAATTAATAATACAATATTTGATTTAAAAACTATTTTGTGTCAATTTTGACACTATTTGATATATGATTTTTTTGAAAGTCATAACAGAATTATATTTTCGAACCAAGTTGATTAAATCAACAATAATATATCATAGTAACCTATAAAATTAGTGTAATTCATAAAAAGTCTTAAATTACATTTATTGTTGTATTTATAATATCAATTATGTCAATATTTCATTAATAATATAATTACTGCATCATCATTGTGTCAAAAATAAATTAACTTATTTGATGTCTAAAAATTACAAATAAAATTCTATTATGTAGGAAATCTTTGTATATTTCTAATGAATATTTACAATCGAATTTATATTATGTATAACCCTATATTAAAAATGTTTTAGTAAATAAACTTTGATTTTAACTCTTTTAACTCTTCTCTGAATTAAATAATAATAAATGTCCTAATCTAATCCAAGTGGGCCTAAATGATAATATTTTACACTTATGGTTGTTTATGGTCGAGATACACTTGTCCAATAGGATTAGGACATGTGTTAGGGTAATATTAATATCATTGTTACCATTAATTACCCTATTTACTTTTAACTGTGGTAAATAAAAGTAAAAAGTTACTATTCACGAAAGATTATTTTCATCTCTTTGAACCACATTTTACTTATTGACATCAACCGTGTCTCTCGGATTTTTGAAATTCCATTCACAGAAGCGGTATAATTAAGTTTTATGAAAAATTCAGTTTTTTAACTACCACTTAGTAGTTTCACTATTCATCAAAAATTGATGTTTTTCAGAACAATGCCAAAATTTCATCCTAAGCTATATTTCATATTCCGAATTAGAAAATGAAGTCTATTTTACCAAATTCATAACATAGAAGTTTCATTAATTAATTTTATAATTAAATCCCACTGTTAAAACAAATAGCGTGTTTTTAAGAAACAATATCTATCAAAAGATTGACACTTGTTTATCTCTGGTTTAAATGTGAAATTACATCCAATGACCAACATTGTATTAAATTGTAAAAATATATTCTAAATATACTTTAAAACCACTCAAATTAATAATTTATCACTGTTAATTATTTTGATTAAAAAAGTTGTTTTTAATTATAATTTAGTAATTTTCACTATTCATCAGAATATGAAAGTTATCCGAAAATTACCAAAATTTCACCCTAAGCTAATTTCGATATTCCGAATCCAAAAATGAAGTCCATTTTGAGAGCTAAAATTTATAAAATTTTAAAAAGTGGTTATTACTATTCATAACGGCTAGTTTTAATAATATTTTAATAGCATATCGTTGTTTAGTGAAACTCGGTATTGCGTACTACACACGCTATCGAGGAAGGTCGTGATTGCGTGTAATGCAAGGCAAGTCAAGGATGTGTGTTGTGCAAGCTCCTTTTGGTGTAGCGTACAACACAAGACATTAATAAAATTAAAAAAAATATTTTTCATAAAATCTCGGGCTATTACATATGTGTCCCATAAAAAAGAAGACAAAAGATAGAATTGTTGGATGATGTACGCAAATAATCCTTATATATTCTTCTAGGAATCTAAATGGTTTATAAAGATATAATAAAAAACATTTGTTGAGATAACATGAAATGGGAGAATGCAAAATTCATACCTCAATGTTTAACCTGGAAAAAAGTTGAAAACTGAACAATAGAACTATAAGATTCTCATGAGACCATTCCCCAAATTAGAATGGAAATTGGAAAACAAACAATGTATTTCTTTGAATTCATCCCCCGTATATCTAAATAAAAAAATTATAATTTTTGTGGTAGCATATAGCCTTACTATGTTATTTCATTCCATTTATATGATGTAATTTTTTTCTCTTGGAAAAATATCTAATATGTAAATAATATAAGGTTTAATACTATATGGAGTTACACTCTCCATTGTATCTAACCTATATTATACTTTTAACATGAGGATATAGAGAGGCCTTTAGAATGAATTGAATATGAATTTGAATTTAAGAACTATATTATACCTCTAAATTTATTGATAGTTTGAAATAAACATTCCGACTATAAGAGATAATCCAAGATTCTTTTTGTTGGGCATCCAAGGATCTTCCGATGAGTACCACCCCTAGTTTATTTCTCATATAAAAACTATTTTCATTCAAGTGTTAAAATGAAACCTTATGTACATTTTTCTAGGAATACGTTTTATAATCTAATATGTTGGGATGGAGTTACAGAGTTAAAGATGATGTGACCATGTATTATCCAAGAGATATTATAGAAGGTTGAGTCTATTAAGTATCATATGAAATCTGTGAAATATAAATAAAGTGATATGTAGATGATCATCAACCAATATTAGATAATGAGGTTGAAGATTAGGTATTCATTAATACTAGATAATTCTTCCCATTTGAGATACTTGATCACATTGGAGATGAGTTCTATCAACTGGAACACCAACTATCCAATCTAAATTATATGATTCACACTATGTTTCCCTCTTCAAGACATACAATTAATATCCATCACATGCACAAAACTCATAGGTTGTACCTTTGGATAATGAACATTCATACCTGAAGATTATGGTAATGATCCTAGATTTTAGAGAAAAATTTGAATGAAATAAGAAAACTCACATACTCAAATTACTAGGGTAGAACCACATGTTTGAAAATAAATCATGGGAACAAAAATACGTGATTAAATAGAAGAATAATCATTCATGTTTGTGTATGAAATAGAATTTTGATGGTCAAATTTCTTATTAAGGGATGAATATAATGATCTATTTTTTTATAAATAAAGTTTCACATTGAATGAATATATTCCTTATTATGTAATATATAAAGAGAAAAAACATATACTGTATTTCATTTCTATTTTTTCACAATTATAATATATTGAGAATGTTTTCCTCTTATAATTAAAAGACCATTAGGAATCATAACTGGGGATAATATAGACAGTGTAGAGTGACATATAAATTATAATATAATAATGGTTATCATAGGATCTAATTGACCTAGAAAGAATAATTGATGTCCTTAAACTATAGGATCAAACACTATAATTCCCATTTATCATATCATCTATAGAAGATGGAATTAGTTAGATTTTCCCTTAAAAACCCATGTTGGGATTTAGCAATAAAAACATGAGAGAAAACAATTATAGGAAAAGTTGAAGCTTATAACGATCAGGACCCAAACCATGTTCTCTGAATCACCCAAAGAAAGTTCCACCACCGCACACTTTACACTTAGGTAGTATTATGGTTAAATTTGGGGTTATATAGTAATGTTCTATAATTATGAATTTGAATATTTTATATTTAATTAAGTCATGATTATATTTAACCCATTTAACTATTATTATATATATTTTTTACATGATTATATAATGAGTTTGATAAAAATTATATTTTTATATGAGGAAATAAAAAAATATTTTATAACAAAAATATATAATCTTAATTAAAAAAATTATAAATTAAATATTTTTAAAAAAATTGTTATTTTCATGAAATATTTACATTAAATATTATTTATTTCAATATAATTAATATAAAACATTAATGAACTACAGTGCAATTTTTACATTGGTCATCTACTTATAAGTCTAATAAAAACGTGTATTTTCAAGTAAATATGTATTTTTATTTAAATGATTATCTTCAAATTAAAAAATTATTTAGTATATTAAATATTATGTTTGAAATCATCCCATTAATGTTAGTCAATAGTGATTTTTCATAATATTTTGAGATAATACAATTTTTGGTAAAAATTAAAAATGGAGTAAATATACAGTATTTATTGTGAAAACATTATAGACCAAAATTGATGTAAAAAATATTTTAAAGGGAATACAAGACCAAACAGACATTTTACCAGTATAATAATTTATTTGTTAGGCTAATTTATTAATTTTATGGAACAATAAAGGGTTATCCAAAATTTATATTATATTTTATTGTTTTAAAAACAATTATTTTTTGTACATGACTCACTTAATAGTCATGAATTGTATTTTTTAAATATATCAACTCTTATAAAAATACAATATTTATTTTTCATCTTATTTAGTATAAACCATGGTAAAACACATGGGAATGTTTGTGTTTTTGATTATTTTATCACATAGATTCTAAAACATAATTTTAAAAATTAATAATGAATTACCATCCCTTAAACAATAAAACCCACCTATCCTCACATTATTCCTCACTAAAGAAATATTAATCAAGGTGTTCCTCTATAAACCCTATCTACATGCCTCTTATTGTGTTCCCATTATCTTAAGTATCACCTCCCATTATTTTAGAAGCCTAATTTTAAAGTAAGATATTATCTTCCTATAATTTATTAAATTACATTATTTGTTTTATAAAATTTTATTTTAATTTAAAAGTTATGTAATATATTTTTACTCATATCTTTATGATCCTTTTGAATCTCAATGATTGAGTGACCATGTTTTAATATCCTTAAACTATTCGAAGAAACAATTTATATACCCTTTATGATGTAGAAATGATCTCATTATATTCCATGACAAATGTTTTTATTATGAATACCAATCTCTATTTTAACATAAGGATTATCACCTAAATATCAATATTCTTTATTTATTTCATACTCACATATATATAACCAACACTATTTTACCATGGGATTAGATTTTGTTAAATATGTCATTATATTTTATAATGTATGTGGAACACAAATACGTTTACATGAAATGAATGTGATAGTAGTGACTAGAATTATATATCCCTATAATGATTTGGATTATGTTTTTATCATATGATATAACATGTATGGCATAAGGTCAGTTTTTCCTACGTACACTATGTTATGATGTCTTTTCTATTAGAATAGAATTATTCTTATGATATTATTTTTTATGTTGTATCCACGTTCCTATAATTCCTTGATGTTATCAACATATATATTTATATGATATCCATGATTTTGATTTTCATCCTTCTATGTCATTATGTTATGCATTCTGACTCACCTGTAGTATAATATGTCATTCTAGTCACTGATTATTCCCCTAATGAGTCATATAGCTATCCCCATTATTATCTACATCACTAGGTTTTCACATAATATTTTAGAAGAACATTAGAATATAAAGGAATGTTATGGACTTTTGAAAATAATTTCATTGTATACTTGTTTCAATTTATTGTTATATATATATTTAATTACCCAAATTAAAAGATCCATTCATTATTTATATATTCCTTACGAATCTTACTATAATATATCATTGTATAATGTGTATGAATGATATAGTTTTTTATATTTCATACTAATAAAAATTAATCCATGTAATAGAGTCCCATGAAAAATTTCATCTTACACTAAATAATATGTCTTTCATCAACCAGTCCATATTGAATAGATAATTTATATAAAAATAAACTATTCGATATATTTTCGTATAAAAATCAATGTGGAATAAATGATTATATAATGCTTTATCAAAAAAAATCCATTGGGATCTGATACAAATTTTTGGAACCAAGGTCACGAAAAGTCACCAAAACCCAGAGAGGAGGTTGAATCAAGGTGTCTAATTTTTAGTATTTAAAATAATTCACACCTTGATCATGAATTTTTTAGAATTAAAATTACTTTTTTAATAAAACCATTAATCACTTTGTATCTTGATGTAAAATTAAATGGAAATAAGTAACACGAGGTTCTTCATATGGCTCACTCAAACAAAATTATATGTATGGAGAAGGCACAAGATTTTGTGACGATGTATCAAAATTAACTAACTCAAAATTATGTAAATAAAATATTATGAGTGATCTACTACAAATTATGAGACCTCTTTATCTACATTAATCTATCTCACAACTACATGTAAATAATACATTTATAGGAATATAAGGCTATAATTTTTTTTATAAGGAGACCAATAATAATAAAACCTATGAATCAAAATATTATATGATATAGATTTTCATGGACTTCTTCCTATTCCAATGTTCAATTGTAAATCATTCTATAAAGAGAGATATAATCCATTTCCTTCCGTAAAATCATTATAGAAGTAAAAACTATAACATACACTAATATGGAATCCATATTAAATTAATCACGTGTTAATGAAAGTTTCTATGATAATACTTATATTATTTTACTTTTTAAATTTTTTGGACATATCAATAACCTTTCTTAAATAATCCTCTACCATTTATGTATAATTATTATAAAAACTACATTAGGCATTACCTTTTCATTTTTATACTCTTCTACCAATTTATATATAAAATAATTGGATTCCATAAATTCAACCTAATATTATCAGTGAAATATGTAAGATATTATAATTTTTTTACAATATCATAACTATTAAATGAAAATTATAAACATCCTTGGTGGATAAAAAATAACATCTAATCTAATCTCATATATTCAATAAAATTAAATGTTATGTGAATTTATATATATCAAAAAAATCATCAATAACATGACATGGTGATTCTGCATCATTAAAATGTTTTCTACAGAAAATAGTTTCATATGAAATCCATAACATAAATATAATATACATTGTATATCTAACTGTTTATAGTTTCTAAGAGATCACATTCGATATCTACCATAGCCTGGTTTGAACCCACCATAATGTGGGTTTCCCACCAAAAATATTAATACTATAGCTCTAGGTAAACACATTGGGAACCATATAATTTTATTATCCCCTATAAATATATAAAAAATATCTTTACTTCACTTTTAATGATAAAATATTTTCCCATTCTATGATATTTGAGTTGGGAATTTGTTTTATAGTTTTTCAAAAAATCATTTGATCAGTGATAGAATCTTATATATATATATATATATATATCATTTTATATAGAGATTCAACAAAAATTTAAAATTCCCTATAAAAAGTCCATGATGTGGTTTATATAGTGAATATAATTTTTATAGTCAGCTTATAAACCTATTTTTTAAAACATATTTTAAACCATATCATTTTTCCTTACCCTGGCTTAGTCATACCATCCACAACTTTGTTATCATTACAGTTATATAGTTATATATAGTCACTTCTAACTCCATCTATAATCAACCCAAATGAATGATAAAAACTGAAAAAGAAATCCTATAAAAATTTGAATTACTCAACATAAACATAGTTATATAGACTATGAAATTATTTATTGTGTCATTTTATTCAAATAAAACTAACTAATTTTTCATTCAGCCCACTCCAATAAAGAATTATTAATCACATCATGTCAGACTATGTCATAAATACCTCTACAATTTTTTCATACATTAGATTAACTTCAGGATAATTCCATTATTCCGTAGATATCCTTAAAGTTTATAAATGTTTCAGAATTGAGAAATTAATTTTCTATGGTTCTCTATATGAAATATCCTTCTTTTTAATGTTCTATCCCTAAACCATCCAGCCATCAACTCACTATTATTCACTTGGTCTTATACAAAACCTTATCTAGACTATTCAATCATGCCTTATAATTATTATCACTAATTTATTCATTCAATCATAAAATATGAGAAACCATCAAATGCCTCAATGAGAAGTCATATTCTAAGAAATATTATTTATATGAATAGTTTCCAATACAATTGAATTAAAATAATCTATCTATCATTTTCATCCAAAGTATTTATGTATAATTTTAGTTCTAAACATAAAAATTTGTATCAATATTATCCTTCTTTATAAAAGTATAATTATCCATAAGACTTAAAACATATATACTATACATTAAAGTGTTTTTTCACCATTGAAATTAAATACATAACTATAATTCACTCAAACCATCTTTAATGTTTTAATACCACCATGTTAAATATAGATAAATATTTTTAATGGTTGACCAAAGAATCTATTCTTTAATAAATGGATTACTTCCCCCATTTCATCACGCTCTTTCTAGACTATAGTAATTTTTTTTTACCAAAAACTATGTTTGAGAAAAATCAACCATAATTATAAAATCATGTTGTAAAAGAAAACTAGTATATAAAATTTACCTTGGTCTCATCAGAAAAATTATAATCCTACAAAATCTGTGATCTCAGATTCCTAGTGAGGGTTAATGTTTCAGTTGGCCATGTATTTTTCTGTAATATTTGTGGAATAAATTATATGTAGTAATTAATAATAAACATGGGGTTATATAAAAGGATAAAATTACAAAAATTGATTTATATTTATAGACTGTATAATTATAGACATCATAATCATATATTTAAGGCATTGTTCGAATGAAATATAGATGTAGTATAAGTAAACTCTTGCAAAGAAATATAATTTATCCTATCACATTTTTGGGATATTAAATTCCAAGACCCATCCATATACCATCCCCAAAAATTCATTTAATCCTAAGGAAAAATGGACTACCGATTCTTAATATATCTTTAATTATTGAAAAACTTCAACAACTTTTTATAATATTCAACAATGATTGGTTTTTCATGGTTTGGCCATATGTATTAGTGGAATATAAAAATGCTAACAGTTGTTTGTAATTAATGGAATTGTAAGAACATATAATTTAATTCCATAGTTAGATGAATAAAAACAAATAATATAATGAATAGGGTATTACGAATTTTTGGTATATAATAAATGAAAACATTATGAATCAATGTTTCTTTAATGGTCCACTGAATTAATTTCAATATATAAATAACCTGTTTTACATTAGAAGGATATTTATATTAAAGGGTTCTGAATTTTATGATACCACATACATTAAGGATAAAACACCACTAAAATTAATTTCATATAGCCTATAAATATGATTCATACTATGGATAAAAAACTTTTTTAGAATTAATTTTAATGATAATAATCTTCAACGTTAATGTTTTAGATAGGATAATACATAAAGTAGTGTCGACGCAATGGATAAAGGTTGAAACATATATATATTATCCTTCCAATAAAAATACCTAAATTCAAATACACAATATCAATAATAGCATAAACACATGTTGTTATTATGGTTAATAATTATTTGAGTATATTTAGGGATTCAAGAATGAAGTTTAAAATGAAGGAATCAACAAATATAATTAATATTATATTAAATGAACAACGAAAAATGAATATAAAAATAATTATAAAAAATATACAAATTTATAATGTATTCTTTTCAATGTAATGAAAGAATTAAATAGAGAGTAAGACTATGAAATACTCTTTTTTTAAATTCTTTTCATCAAAAAAAAATCATCGCTAATAAAAATAGATGTATTTTATTATAGTTTAATTTTTTAAATTATATTTTAATAATGATTAAAAATTGTGACAAAAAATATAAAATTTAAAATTGGATTAAAAAACATTGCCAAAAACATGTTTTCATTGCAAGTTTTTATAAAAATGAACTAAAAAATAAAGTATAAAATTTTTTACAAACATTTTTGGAAAAATAGATTAAAACATTTACATATATTTTTACAATAATTTTATATAAAACCTCTTATAGCATGTATATATATTTATATATAAATTTATATAATATATTTATATCAAATATTTATATAAATACATTGATATAATTTTTTTATATATATTAATATAATGTATTAATAATATATTTTATACTTGAAATATAAAAAAACTTTTATAATAAATTTAATAATATATTTATATAATAACATTAACATACATTCAATAACACACACGCACACACACACATATATGTTTATATATATATATATATTTCAATGTAATGTTATTATAAATAAATTTATATAATCTTTTTATAAATACATTTATATAATTTATTTGTGTGTTCAAAGACACGCCGATATTTATCTAATGTATTTATCAATTCATATATATAATAAATTTTTATATTTTTATATTTACCTATACATATGAATTTCATTTAGTTTCAATATTTATACATATACACCATAAGTACAATGATATATGCATAATTATATATATATAACACTTGTTAAGGGAAAATGGTTTGTAAATACAATTAAATATTTTATTTATATACTTATATTCATTTATATACATATTTATATATATGGAGACAAGTATTTATATATATTTAAATATTTACATTTATACATATTGGTAGGCATATACACATATATATGTAATCTATTTACAAAGTTGTTTGTATTTCTTATTATATATGTATATTTTGTATAAGGCCAATTACACAGGCCACCACCGAATAAAATGTACAAAATGAAAACTATAATTAACATGCACGCCCAAGGACTTGACCCCATGACCTACCCCTCACCCCACAAAACCCAAACCAACCCTCCTCCAATAGTGAGGAATATATATGTATATCTATTTATATTCTATTATATTACATATGTATTTTTACACATACATATATATAATGTTTCTAAATTTTTGTAATCTATTAATAATATATTTTTTTATTTCTGACTATAAATTATTATTATTAAATATGAAATATGAAATATTAAATAAATTTACTAGTCATTATAATTGAGATCATCATCAAATTTTTTTAATAGACAAAATATTTATAATTTAGAGAGGGTCTTAAACAATTTAAAAAGAATGATAATATGCATTAATTAACATAAATAAATATTCATTTAAATTAATGAAATAAATAATTACACATTAGTGTTATTAATATTAATATTATTATCAAACAGGATTATCTAATTAATTTTTTTCAAGGAGATTAAAACGTTGCTAAAATAAACATTTAATAGCTAATTAATGAACCACTATTATTAAACAATTAAATTAATAGAAAATAAAAAACTGAATTTTTATAATTTTTAACCTCATAATTATCATATTCATCATTATTAAAAATTTTATTTTTATTTTTATTCTTTTTAAACCACTACTAAATTAACTATTTTTATACTTATTTCATGAATAGGTAAAATAAATTATAACTACCTTTTGTCTATTTTTTTTAAAAATCATATTTAATACATGTAATTTTTTTCTAATGATTTTTTTTAATCACATGAAAAATAAAAGGGTTTATATTTAACCGACCCTATAGAGGTAATTCTAAATACATATTTTCTATAGTGAAAGTTAATAGTTAATAATTAGAAATTAGTAATCAATCTTGATAAATATTTAATAATAAATTAAAACGAATAACTCTTATATAATAATCATTAATTATTAATTGTTAATTAAAAATATAATAAATAAAAACATTTCTAATATATAAAAAATAATTACTTCTATATAATAATTAATAATTAAAATTAATAATCACTAATAATCATTTGAAAAAATAAATAAATAAATTTTATTATATAATAAGAACAACTATTTTGTTAAAAAATTACAATAATTTTCATAAAAAATAAAAGGAATAATATTTTAAATGTTCATTTCTTTAAAAATAAATGAGGAAAATATTTAATATTCATGATGGAAGATATTTTGGGGTAACATTATTTTTAATGATAGTGTTTTCATAATATTTTTTTAAATGATATGATATATATATATTCACTTCTTTTTTTTTAAAATTCATGGAAAATATTTTTCATTAGGATTTTTATGAAAATTATAATGAAAATTACAGTTTTTCAGAGGGAAAAAATTTCTGGAATTATATTTTTATATAATTTTAGGTCAATTATTTAAAATAAATCACAAAATAGGTTTATTTTTCATATAGAAAAGTTATTTCCCTAGGATGATTTTTTATAAAAATATTTTTATGTCAATTTTTAAAATCCAAATTAACAATGGATATGTTTTTTCAATTTTTTATAAATAATTTTGCTAAAATTTTCATGGTGTTTAAAAATAATAAAAATGAATTTGTTATTTTGGGGATGGATGATATTCTTAGAATTGTATAATTTTTTGATATATTTTTTACAATTGATATTAATAAATATGCTATATATATTCATTTCTCAAGATGTAAGTTATTTTGGTTCTAGTGGTGTCTTTTTAATATATTTTTCACATATGTTTTTCAGAAATATTATTTGAATGTAATTTTTTTAATTTTCTTTAAAATATGACATGAAAATGTTTATGATTTTTTATTAAAAACGATATGATAAATATTTTTTTAGTGGGAAGATGTTTTTAAAAAATTATTTAACTTTTAAAAAAACCATTCTTTAAAATATTTATATTATAGTGATTGATATTTTTTTTACTGTTTTATATTTTTGGAATATTTTTTATTATGTTCAGATATAAAAATTATTTTAAAACATTTTTTTTATAAGAGAATTTTTATTCATTAAATTAACTTTTACCATATATTCATAATTTTTATTAAAAACCCCACATTGAAATGTATTTTTTTTAATATATGATGTTATTTTTAGTATTATAATGTTTATTTAGACATCCTTTTATAATTGGTTTTTTAAAACACCAACATGATGAATATTTTCATTCTCATAATAATTGATTTGAAAAACATGATAGTAAAAATTTATTATGTTTATTATTTCATAACCAATCTGTTAAATATTTTTAAAATCAATAATAAAATAACTGACATAAAATAGTGATACTTTCTTTATTTTTCCTAGTTCTTTTGAGACTAATAAATTTCCACAATTTAGAGGGATAACAATTAGAGAGATTTATTAGCATAAAAATAGTGAATGAAAATAAATTTTGAATTAGGATATGGATAGGATGTTATTCATATGTGAAATTTTTAGAAAAGTCATCAAAATTGTTTTTGGGTCGAAAAAAATATTTTTCAAATGTGAACATTTTTTTGTTCATAAAATTTAAATTTCACAAATATAGTTGGTTTGAAATATTATAATTAAAAATTAATAACTTCTATATTCATAAAATAATTCTTATAATATCTATATATTCATAGATCTAATAAATTATCATTTATATAATATTATTATTGATGAATATCATATTTCGATTATTATCATGGTGTTTTAATATTTATAAAATTATTAAAAACATCACCCTTATCTATTTTTGAGAAAATGAATCCTTGTTTGAGTATCATTTTGATTAGATTATGACATAAAATTAAGGATATCATTATGGTTTTTGAGGAATATTTTATGTGGTTTGTACAGTGCCCAACAAAATTATTAATTTATTTGAATGGATAAATTTTACAAACAACAAAAAAATAACCACAAAATATTTACAAGGAGGGAGTATATTACAAATAATTTGTAATTAATTTAAAATAATAATCTCCACATATTGAAAAATAATTCATTTTTATGGATCAATATAGTTGACACTCTTGCCATATTTTCTTTGTAGTTAACAATCCAAACAAGAATTCCATTTTCAGTTTCAACACCTGAACCATGAATCTCTTAACATCCCAATTAGAACTTTGTGTTCCAGTGTGGAGGAAATATGTTCCTTTTTCATTCCTCATTTATTGAAATAAAATGTATTTAAGTTTGGATTGATTTTTTTTCTTTTTAACTCATTATTGAGAGGCAGGATAGTGATTTTATATTCTTTTTTATGGGAGTTCTCGAGATGTTCTCCACATGGATTCAAGATAATTTCTTTTATCGAATATGTCATTCTCTATTATCACAAATTCAAAATTATATAAATTATGTTATATACATAGGGGTAAAAAATAGTAATTTCAAGGAGGCTGTTAATTAAAGGTTTATTCTATGTAAACCCAATGTCAAATAATAATAATGATTACAATTTTAGTTCTATATTCCAAGAAATACATTAACTAGAGGATATTTACTACACTTTTACAAATAAATATATCAATTCTTATTTAAATGATATTAAACAAAATATATCATTTACATCAAACTCTTATCTTGACATGTAAATACTCCTTGAAATTTATTAACCCTTGAATAATGAATATTTATTGAAATAAATCAATACCAACATATTATTAATTAATTGAAAAAATAATATATTCATTGGAAAAAAGTAAATATTTATTTAATATTTAATTCATGTAAATTATAAACATGAATCAATACAGATTGAATTTATGTGATCAAATTAACACAAATAATTTTTTATGCACAAGTCAATAATAAGATAATTTAGTACTATAGAATTATAATATAATGTAACTAAGTCATTAGATACACTTAGTATAAAAATGTATAGTCATATTTCTCTGTGGAATTAGGGGATCTCGACTAAATTTTAATATTTTCACTTTGCAACTTGTAGAGGAAATCATAGAGAATGATTTTAATGTCATAATGTTAATAACCAAATATGAATGATTTTTGTGTATTATAATCTTTATTTCTTGATATCGCACTAATGAGGTTGCATATATGTGTAATCGAACTATATGTTAAATATATCATTAATTGACAATGTGAAATGAACATGCTGATAAATCCATGGCCATAGCCATAATTAGTTCCAATTCAATCAATTAGAAAGATATATCATGTTCAGTAAACATGAAAGGGACAAATATTTTGTTATCTTATTGAATAAATGACATATCACATATTAGACCCTCAATATATCCAACCCCTCTATGAGAATCTATCATCATTATTTTTTTCCATAACATTAAAGTACATGAATCATGATATACATTAATAATAATATCATGTCTAATGATTGAGTTAGATATCCCCAGATTGAAATATATAATGACAAATATAATATTTAAAAATACATTTACTTGGTAAGTCCCCACAACCTCCCTTTTTTATATATTACTTTATTTAACTTTCATTATAATAAGTCTCTATATCTTCTGAACCACCAAAACATATTTGAAAAACATTAATTTTACCCTATTATACAGATACCATCTAGACAATATGACAATTTCTTGAGAATATTATTAGATAATGTCATGGATATGTTTATTTTTAAAGATTTAAGTATGGAACCAAATTATATGAAAAATATGTTTAACTTTATTAATCCTATTTAAATATTGATAATGTTTTTATCACATGATTTTTTCCTTCTATGTGATATTGTATAAGATAATTTTATATTTTTACTTATAACACTAAATGTTCATAGCAGTTTCATGCTTTGAAGAGATCCAAGATATTATCTGATAATATTATGAATCATATGTTCTATATCTAGAAGAAATCATTTTACAAGAGACAAATGATTTTATTTATTAGTTGTAGGGTGCTCATAAGTCATTGATACTTTCTCTTAAGAGGGTTATCATTAGTAATCTCCTATAGATTGAGTTTATAGAAACATGAACTATAAGTATAAAAGTCCACATTTTTAAGTTTAATTTTTTACGACACCAAATTTTATATTCATTATTATCTTATTGTTACCTTTATTCAACTATTATAATTGAACTTCAGGTGGTATTCCCAATAATTTATTAATAAATAGAGTTTTTCCCTAGTTTTCTTTCACTTCATGCATGGTTAGTGTGCATAGTTTAAGAGTAACCCTAAAACCACATAACAAAGTGGGGTTTCATTAGGTCATTTTATTATTTCATGAATTATTCTAGATGGGATACAAATATTTGATTCCAAAACAACTGAGTCATAGGGGAAACCTTGTGGGGTATTATGGTGGATTGGTGCTAGAACACACCTTGAACACAATTAGAGGAATATATTTTGACAAAGTGTGAGAGTTTATTAAATTTTAACAAACATGTTTTTTACGCTTGATGCATAGTTTCCAAACAATGCATCTAAAATATGAAAGGGTGTGTTGTCCATATTATTGAGGGCCAGTGATTGGAGCCTGGTTTTGTAAACCATGTGACATTCCCAAAACCCAAAAAAAATGATTTTTAATAATCTACACAACAGAAATGACAAACCCCTTTGATTTTACCTCTCACCCACATTGTTGTTTTACATTAAGGGATCACTAGCTCTTTACCCATTTCCCACTCCGCCCTATTATGAAGAACATTAATTGATTCCTGAAAGTTTTATCTAGGATTTGGAATGAATTACACTTTTATCCCATTACTCAATTATTTTTCTCTTATCTCATGGATTTTTTCTTCTATGGTTGAAACCTGAGGTCAGGGTTAACAACTGTGGGTTTATTATTTTGGTGTTAGGGCATATGATTTTCTCATAGACTTTTTCTTATTATTTTTTATGATTTCTTCACATCCAAAAACTATGGATGTAGATGTTTCCATCTAGTTTTTTTATAAAATTTCTTGTGATTCTTCATCCTTTTTAAAAATATTTTAATTTTATTCTTGTTCTCCTCAATTTTATAAAAGAAATTATCATATTATTATGTGTTGGTGAATTTACCAGAATTGATATTTCTAGGGATTTGGTAATTATGACCAAGTGTTCAATGTATAAGAATACTAATTATCATATAAAATGATTAATTTTCTATTTTAAATTATCATTTTGTGTTTACATATAATTAATGAATGTTAAATAAAACGTATAAGGTGGCTTGTAGGTTTAATTTACATTTTTTCAGGTCAATTCCATTTTTAGGTTCTTGAATAGTATTAATTTGAAGAAACCTTTATTCTTTCACATGAATGTTGATTTATGATTCCGTATTTATACCCTAAACATTCCAACATGTGATTATATATATTGAAGTGTGATAGTTATATATCTATATGTTCATGAATTTACATATATATTTGTTTACAATTTTATAAATGGAAATTCTAGGGAACATCATCTCTAAATCTCGGATACAACTAATTTGATTCATGTATTCATTAATTATTTCATGATGTATTTCAAATAATTAGTTCGTAAGGAAGGGTTATTTATTTCCAGATTTCTTATAGAAATCATATTTAAATGTGTGATTCATAAATCAAGAATTAGTGGTTAATTTGGCATCATTAAAATATGTTTTGATGGATTCACTAAGATTAGGAAATTTCATTTTGAAAAAAGTAGTTCTCTTAGATAATGACTATGAATTTCAAATATAAGGCCCCAAATGGTATCATTAAAATTATTTTAGTAGAAAGTATACACATATATAGAATATCTATTTTCTAGAGAGATATTTCACATGGGTGTGTGTAAATAGGTGGGATAAGAAATTATTGTTGTCTCATATTGATCCGTGATTGATAAATTTTATTTGAAGACCCTAGAACCTCATTAATTTAATAGATACTTGTGATACTAGGAATAATAATGTTGGTTAGGAGACATTTTTATCTAGACTTAATGATAAGGAATAGATCCTATATGTTGTAATATAATATAAGTTTACATTCCACCAACAAAGATATTTTATGGTAGCTGGGTTGGTTATGGACATCATAATATTATTGATATCCTAAACGAGTAATCTTAGGGACTCCTTAGATGATTTTAGAAATTTACCATGATTATATATGTTATCATTTTATTATTTACTTTCCATTTTTTATATACTGCTTCACGATCTTAATTGTTCTCTATATGTGATATTCCATACTACATAATATTATTCATGGTTTTTTTTCAACTTATGTTAATAACTAGGTTGTGTGTATCTTAGTCACATACTTATCCTTTCTTTTGGAATGGTTATAAATTTAATTTTTTCATTGAAAATGGTGACCTTTATAAGGGTAGTTTAAGAAAATTTGTATTTTAAAAAGGACGAGTTTAAATGATGTTTTAAGGCCATTAAAACATGCTTGAGTTACTATTATTAAGTTTTTAGAAGCATGTGATTATTTACATAATTTATAAAAAGATATTTTATACATTTATTTTCAAAATAATGTTTATATATTGTTTTGGGTAAGCAAATGTCGGGATTCATTACTGATTAACCCCTGATATGTTTTATGCTCACAGCATACATATCCCACTCGACATCGGTATACCCGATCTGTTTTAAAATTTCCTATTTTTTTTAAAATCGCTTCTGGGTATAGTTGGCTAATGGATTGAAGGTTACCTAGAGGTTACATAACGATTAATTTTTGTGTTTTGTTTTGTTTTTTGGTATCATAGTTGCACTATCCCGGTTGGCCACCTTGTATTTGTATTTGGTTTTCATTTTATTTTAATTTCAATAAGATGATGTTTTTTTTATTTTTATCATTTATTTTTAGGATTATGTTTGTTGTTTGTTAATGATTTTATTCTTTGTATAGAATCTGATAGACCAGTTGACCATGATAGGACTCATTGTGGATGCAAATGATGTTCATTTTTTTTTATCAGGTTAATATTTCCAGATCAGTTGTGCCATGATTCTCCAAATACTTTTAATTTGATAGTGTATTTAAAGGATTACTCTCATGATGTTAGAAATCTCTGTCAAGTTCCAGTTTATGTTGACTTACGATGCATATAACACTATTAGGTTTTATGATATATTTCTCCATATTTAACTTATATTCCCTTGATAATCTTCATTACTTTCAAAACTGAGGTTAAAAAACAATGATATTCTCTTAAAATATTATTTTATGGGATAGTTATCATATAGACATTAGATTGTGGAGTATGAATCATACAAAAAAATTCTGAAAAATTCATGGTTTATATGTGCAGAAAATGAATTCAGTAATTATTACTTTAATTAAATTAAAATAAAAATAATTTCAATGTAAATGTGTTGTTTTTATGAATTTTTTTTATAAACACTAAATATTTATTATAAAAATTTAATTTACCAATATTATAGAATGATATTAATGACATTTATTAAATATTTTCTTTCTTAACATTTGATAAGTATATATAACTAGTTTTATACATAAATTTCTAGTTTTATAAAATTGGGTTTTCTTAGTGTTGTTTACACTAATTAAAAATGAATTTCATCCACTTATAGAAATTAAATATAAAAAAGGGATTCCGTTGAAGAAATAAAGATGATCAAATTTGGTAAATAGTTTTCATCTTATATTTGGGGAACATGAATAGTAACAACAATAAATTTTTGTAAACTCTATAATGGTTAAACAGGTAAAATGTTTGATATAAAGAGATAAGACATTATTATATATCAATTACAATCCTTTATCATATTAAAAAATTGGTTATAATTGATTTACATACAAATCAATGATATATGGTCACTTGGTATAATATTTCTTAGGTTATGTCATATATAATAATTTAAGAAAAGAATAAAAATAAAATATTTCTATCTTCACTTTAAAATCTCCAAAAAATAATATGGATAGAAAGAGGTTATACTTGGTTATAAAAATTTATTTTAATTAATTTTTTTTATCATGTTAATTTATTTTAAAAAATTTCTGATTGAATAATTAGCTTAATGAAATACGCAACACTTGAAGAATATTTATTCAATTAATTTAAAAACATGAAAAATGATTTTAAAAAAAATAGAAAATAAAAATTGGATGATTTTTTTATTTTTCTTGATATATATATATATATCATTATAGTTGTATTTTAAATAATTATATTGGAATTTGAATAATGATCTTGACTCTTAGGATCTCTTAGTTCGATTGAAGAAGGTATTATCTTTTGCGGATGTGCTCTCAAGTTCTGCAGATCCAACCAAGGATGAATCTCTCAGACCCTCCAATGTATCACAACATGAAAACAGGGGTTTGCGAGTAGAGGCAGATCCAGAATCCCTTTAGCAAAGAATAAGTCTCTTTACGTTCTTGCTCCTCAAATGCGTTATCTATTCAAGGGGGGATAATCCATGGTCTTCTGCAAATAAAAAAACAAAATCATCCACTACTGGGGTAATTGTAATTTTAGGCTAATACCTATCGTGTGAGGCTTCATTAATACCATTATTCAATTGAATGATTCCTTGAATGCTGTCTGTAACATAGGAAACCTACAATTCAATCTGAGATTTTATATGACCGACCATTTTTAAATTTTTTTATTTTATTAATTTTTCATGGTGTTGGGTAGTTCGGGTTGAAACACGACTTGAATTTTTGGGTTCTAATTTAAAAATTCATGTGTTGACCTTGAAAAAATCCAATGCACCCCAGTCGAAGCCGTGCAACCTCGTATAGGTCTCTGCATGACCTTGCTTGGATCACCACATGACTTCTCGATGTTCAATTAATGTAATAAAATGAACTAATAATAGTGTTAACAATAATAAAAATATCAATGTCACTTGAGAATATTATTATTATTATTATATGGGATAAGAATTTAATTTAGAATATTATTTTTATTATTAGCATTTTATTAAGTTCATTATTGTATATTTTACTATTTAGTTTATTAAGTTTTTTGTTACCTTATTTTTATTATTATTACAATTGTTATAACTTATTATTATTACCTTCCATTTACATTTATTAATATTATCATTATCATTCTTATTTTAGATTATTATTATTATTTTTATCAGTTTTAGTTTTATGATTACTATTATTAATATTTTATTTTATTTATTATTTTTATTTAGTATGAATTTTCTTTTTTGGGTAGGAATTTTCCCTTGTTTTATTGTCACGCAACAGGTCTTCATGTGCCCTACAGGCTGCCTTTGGCTTTCCCCTTGCACTGAGATCGCGACCATAATTATCCTCCCCTCTCTAGTGTTGCGCCAGCCTCCCTTAACGTCGTCCACTTAACCTATCCCATTCTGACTTTCCTTCCCTGGTCCCTCCAAACCTGTCACACCATGCCCCTTTCTCCCACCTTGCATCATGTTGCACCCTCCCCATGGGATACCGGACCACCTTCTCCCCTTAGCCTCTCACTGCAACACCACCAACTGATGCCTCAATTCCCCGTTTCACAACCCAGCCACCACCGAACCTCCCTCTAGCCATGACCTCACCCCATCACACCCAGATCCCCTTGTGCGGCCCTGATCACCCACTAATCATCCCCCTTTCACCGCCCTCTTGATCCCCCACTTCCATCTTTCCCTCCATCCATGTGAGTATCCCCCATCCGGTTGAGTGTTCTTCTTCTTCTTGTTTTTTCTCTTGAGTTCTTGGTAGTTCCATGAGAATGAGGTCCGAATTAAGGGTTTTATCTTCAGGTTGTTGGTTTGAATCCATGATTTTGGGATATTTCTAGGTTTCTTGTGGTGCGGGTGAGGTGAAATGGTTATTTCAAACTTTCCATCGAAGGATTCTCGGTTCAAGGTAGGTGGTTCCGCGCTTAACTATTATTTATGAATTAATTTTCATGCTAAATTAATTTAGAATATTTATTAATTATATAATTTAATGTTAATCTATTCATTAATTTAAGTTTATATGCATATGTTTTTAATGTGAAAATTAATGTTGAACTGTTTAATAGTAGTTTATAAATTATACAAATTGTGTTCTGGTTTGGTGTCAATTTGCATCAAGTCATAGAGGAATTTTTGATTGCATTTTTAGTATTTTGAGCCATGCAGAATATTATGAAAAATTGTTTCAATTTTTTTTTGGTGAATTAGTTTGTTAATTCAATTAATTTAGCACAATTTTTATGTAGTTTACATGTTTTGAAAGTGATTTTGACTGAGTTCTGTTGTTTATTTGTTTTTCTAGTAGAGTGTTTATGTGATGTTAATGGGTTTTGTTGTGAAAAACTACATTGAGCTGTTTATTAGTGTTATAAATATTTTTCATTTTGTTTGTTTCAATGTGAAAGAGTTTCAGTGTGTGTTTTGGGTGTGGCATTAAAGTGTATTTTGTAAAAAAATTGTTCTAAGTGTGTTTCGTTGTTTAAAGTCATGCAACACATTTTATAAATTATTAAAAAAAATTATTGGTGGTTTTCCAAGTGTAAAACTTTTTTATTTAAAATCACAAGTGGTTTAATTTATGGTGTAATCGATGAAGATTATGTTTTAAAAATATTTTGGTTGTGCACTAAATTCAAAATGGGGATTTTGAGTTTGTTTTCATGTGTAAATCCCGGGTGATACTCTGTTAGAATTATCTTATGAAAATTTTCAAAGGTTTTATCAAAATATATCAAGGGAATGAGACATTTTGGATAAGGTTTTGCTGTGCATAATATTTCATAATGGAATTTGGGTATCCAAATGTTGGTCGGTTTGTCTAAGTACTCTTTTTTTCTTTAATGCGTAAATGTGACATGTTACATGATCTTGAATTTTAAAAGTGTAATTGATGTTGTAAATGGTATCTGATCATGGGGGCTATTTTTCCTGGCTATTTTATGTGTTGCGCACCTATTATAACCATGAAATTTGTTTGAGCACAAAGTGGAAATCCTGGGTAGCTAGGAAGGTGGACTAGGCTAGTGGGCTAGTGATCTGAGGGTGGCTTCAGCCCTGTTAGCCTAGCAGGATTTTTGACTGAAACACTAACTAAATATATGAATGAATGAGGGTCGTCGATTCTAATCCATGTTTTCTGAGGGTCGTGGTTTATAAGACACATTTCTTGAGGGTCGTTGTTTCTAAGAGACACTTCACCAAGGCATGAGGATCTAGGGACCCAATCTAGCTAAAACTCAAGAGGCCTCTCCCATATTTGGTGCTACATGGTTACTTTAGGCTCATCGGTGTGGCACTTTGGAAATTTTTAAAAGTATGCGTGTTTGTGTTTTAATTTAAATTATTTCATTAGAAATAGTTTTCTTTAATTATGTTTTCTTTAAAAGGTTTCAAGTATTTAATTCTTTTCTTTAATTTAAGTTGTTTTCCTTAATTTTTTTTTTCATTCAATAAAACTGTCAAAAAAATGTTTTCATTAAATACTATTTAAGCATTTATTTCACTTTTATCTATTTGAATGGAAGATGTATTTTTTATTTAAAAGGTTATGTGCAGAGTCTTCTCTCGATTGCATCTAGTTGGGCTCTTGGATCACATCCAACATACACCTTTGGGTGTGTGGAGAATTTGTTTTCTTTGTGTGTCACATGTTGAGGCATCGTGATTACTGATGGTGGTTTAGATTTATTATGGTTTTCTAGTGCAGGTTGATTACAGTGAGTTGAGGAGGTGGATCCTTATAACGCATGAAGGTGTGAATAGATGTTCAAGTTTTCTTTTTTATTACATTATTCTTAAAGTTTTGTGTTTAATTTTACACTTTATGTTCGGTCCAATGTTAAGGGTTTTTTGGCTTTGTGTTTTAGCAATTTTTTTTATATTGTTAGTTGTTTTTCTGTCTTTTATTTAAGATAAATCATTCCAACATGTTACTCTGGATACCTGGGCGCTTGCGACAGCCCATGGGGATTGGGAACACCCTTCAGGCCATGTTGTGGACCGCATCTGGTGCCAGGTCAGATGGTCACCCGACATGGTTCATGAAAGAATTGTATCAGAGGAGGTTTTCTCTCTTGGGTTATGTCCCTTTGGGATGGAGTTAAGTAGACCAATGTTGAGGGTGTCAAAAATCAATGTTCTATCTATGAGAAAAGTGTCTGTCCAGCACACCTCGTGGAGGGAATCTCATTACCAGGGATAGTTGAGGATTGTTTGGGTCTTTGTTACTTGTGGTTAATCTTATTTATGTGAAACGAAAGGGGAGTAGGGTCAGTGGTCCTAGTGAGCTCATAGGGTCTAGAAAGCCATGTGGATTTGGGGACGCTATCCTAGAATACTCTCTCTGGTAGTGGTGTGATTGGTGTGTGGCCACCAACCATATGTCCCAGTCACCCATTGACACTAGATTCCTCTTCTACTGCTCGTCATCTCTTGGGTTTGAGTTCATGGGAATTTGGTTTTGAAGTAAAAAATGAATTGGTCCTTGATTGTTTTTTTGAAATGATGCACTTAAAAAAATGATGTTCGAGGTTTCAAAAGTGTAGGTTGAATGTTTTGGTTTTGAAAAATGGAAGGGTTAGGTTTTGAGCATTGGTTTTCTCATGGGAAACCACATACATGGGAATATATGGAAGGATAAGTGGTTAATGGCATGAGCAAATAAATTCCTATATGGACATGCGGTGAGTTCTAGTGTGGCATTAGAACATGCATGTGTGAGGCCCACAGGTTATCATTGGTGTTTGTACAACCCACCAGATGCGTTAATTTTCAATATGTTTTGGTAATTGAATTTTTTTTGTTTTGATAATTGGTAGTTTTGTGGAGTCTTTTTTTTTGTGTTTTGGGAATCTTGTAGTGGGGAGTTTTGTGATTTTAAAACCTTTATTTTTGGGATGATGTTCCATGTTTGTGTTTTATTGGTAAGTCGGTGTGAATTCACTTGGTTAGTGTGTTATTTTAAAAAGTTCTTCTAGAATCCAATACAGGGGTCCCTCTACACATTTAGTGTTCGATGCGGTATGTATTAGACATTGGATAAGTTTTATTGGGTCCATGGTTTTCTTTCTAGACTAGTGTGTGCCTCCGAAAAGTGTTAACATGTGATTGAAGTGTGGTCATGAGCAATTGATCGTTAGCCAACCCTCCCATTGATTAATGTAAGGACTCATCCATTTGAGTGATGAAGTTAAGTTTATCGTTTCTCATTTTTTGTTAAGAGAATCCTCTCACAACGGGATGGCAGGCACAAGTGGAGTTGAAGTGAATTTCTGTCTCTTTGAGTTGTCTTAGTCATTGGGTATGAGGTTTGACATTGTTGCGTCTGAAGGTACCACTAGAAGTAGTGAATGGAATTCCAACTGGGAAGAGTGAAGGTGGTTCAGAGTTATTAGTGATGGCCAATGTCTTGAAAGGGTTGTAATACATTCATCTGCCACAAGGTTCAGGGTTAGTGACGTGTTGTAGAGATATTTTTCTTCTATATACAGAGGTGGATTTCTCCAAACCCTCTGAGAATCCCTGTTTTCATAGAAGTGTGTCCTCCTCTTAGAGAGTTCTAATCTTTATGTTCAATGTTTATTAGTTGTCTTGTGTATTTCATTCTTGATTTTCTTGGTTAAGGTGAAGAGGTTATTCATGTGCATCATCATAACTCATATATTGGTGGATGTGACTCGAGTGAGTAGTTGGATGTCGTGGTGTGTTGTGTTTGTTGGTGTTGTCTGGGTTGCAGTATGGTAGTGTGTAGCACCAAAAGGAGAAGCTCCATTCGAGAGTTTTCAATGTCGGACTGCGAGGCAGGATATGCATTAAAAATTAGGGCTCCAGCTGTAGGCCTCTAAGTGAATCTGGCATTTGTCAAGAACCCCATGGGTGTATGGAACCACAAATTTATTTCTCTCACCGGTTTTAAATGTAAAAGTAGTTTACATTGTTTTCTGTGGGTTTTTTTGTTCCGACAACCCGTCTGGGTGCATGAGGTTCCCCATGGCTACGTGGAGGTATGGTCACCTCATACCTTAAAATCCTAATGGATGCATCCCACTAGATGTAATCTCTTTTACTGTTCCTTATGAGGTCTATTTTTGGAAATTAGTATCAATGTTGGATAGTGCTCATCCAGGGATGTGGTGATGTTGGTTTTTAATGGTTAATGGTTCTGATGCCCTGATAGTTGGGCCCCTCACCTCCCCCCCACAAATAGTGGGGTGTTTGGTCAGCATCAGGGAATTTTCAAGGTCTTGAATTTCATCTGTCTATTCCAATGGTGGGGAGGCCCACTATGGGTCTCTCTCAAATGTCACTAGATTGAATCAGTGTATGCCTTTTTCATAATGTTGGGGAGTCCGCTCGCACCTCCCCGTGTCATTTTTTACAATCTCTCTTGGGGTTTTGGTAGGTTCATAATGGTTGGGAGCCCCTTCAAGTGTTCCCCATGTTTTCCTTTTGGTTATGTTTATAAAGAAGATTCAGTGGTAGGTGATTAGAATGTTCCTTGGACATTCTTGGTCTTGTTTGTTCACTCTAGTGAAACGGTGTGGTTTTTAATGGGTTTCATGAGGTTGTCATGTTAGTCACATTATCTAAGCAAGAACTGTTTTCCTCTTTTCACTTTATTTTCATAGGGATTCGCTTTGAAAATTAGGGTGGTACTGTTTTCTACCTTGCGTCTCAACCTTAGTTGTGGCTTTCTAGGGACTAAAAGAATTATGGTGGGGATAATTGTCACACCCTCCATTTCCATATTTATTTATTGTATTAATATTTATTTTCATTGAGGTAGCTCTAGTTGAAACCCGAAAAAAATTTCTGGGTTCTAATATTAAAATGTGTGTGCTAGCCTTGAACGCTTCCAGCGCACCGTGTTCGAAGCCGTGTGACCTCGCCTGGGTCACCGAATGACCTCGCCCAGATCACCACATGCCTTTATTATGTGCAATTAATGAAATAAAGTGAATTCGGAGTTGTTTTAATAATAATGATATCAATGTCACACAAATGAATTAGCGGCCCCAATTCTCTTCCCCTCTCCAGCATTGTGTCGGCCTACCTTCTGGTCATCCACCTTTTGTATCCCCATCCAGCATTCTGTATCCCTCCCCTCTATCCCTATCATGACATTCCCCATTAATCTCACTTTTCACCGTGTTTCACCCTCCCCATGGGCTGCAGGACCCCCCTTCTCCCCTTGGATTCCCGTTGTAAGAGGACCGGCTAATGCCTCCTGTCCCCTTTTTGCAACCCAGGAACGACTGAACCTCCCGCTAGCCACAACCTCACCTTGTCGCACCCCGATCCCCTTCCGCTACCCTGCCCGCCCACCAACATCCCCCCTTTATCACCCTCTATCTCCCCTACCGGCGACATTCCCTCCTTCCGCACGAGCAGCCCTCCTCCAGTTGAGTCTTCTTCTACTTCTTATTTTTTCTCTTAAGTTCATGGTTGTTCAGTGGGAATGAGGTATGGATTAGTGGTTTTAACTTGATTTTATTAGATTGAATCTATGATTTTGGGTTTACTTTAGGTTTATTGAGGTTCAGGTGAGGTGAAATGGGGATTTCAAACCTTTCTTCGGAGGATTATCCGTTCAAGGTAGGTGGTGCCATGATTAACTATTTTTGATGAATTAATTTTATTATTAAATTAATTTAGAAGATTTATTCATTAGTTTTTTAATGAAAATCAATTTTTTAATTGAATTTTATATGAATATGTGTATTATGTGAAAATTAATGTTGAACTATTTATTAGTAGTTAGTAAATTATACAAATTGTGATATGGTTTGTTGTCAATTTTCATTGAGTAATAGAGGAATTTTTTATTGCATTTTCAGTATTTTCAGGCTTGTGGAATATTCATAAAAAAATTTCCTCAAAATTTGGTGAATTAGTATGTTAATTCAATTAATTTAGTACAATTTTTAAGTAGTTTACAAGCTGTGAAAGTGATTTTGGCTACACTTTGTTGCGAATCTGTTTTTTAGTAGAGTGTTTATGTGATGTTAATGTGTTTTATTGTGGAAACCTACATTGAGAAATTTATTAGTGTTCTCAATATTGTGCATTAAGTTTGTTTTAATGTGAAGGATCAACAGAGTGTGTTTTGGGGGTGGCATCAATGTCCATTTTGTCATAAAAGTGGATCTAAGTGCATCTCAATGTTTAAGGACATGCGACGCATTTTTTAAATTGTCCTTTAAATTTTCATGGTGGTTGTCCAAATTTAAAACTATTTTCTTTAAAATTGTAAGTTGTTTAATTGATGGTGTAAGAGATGAAGATTAAATTCAAAAAATATTTTTGTTCTGCGCTTAATTCAAAATAGGGATTTTGATTGTCCTTTCATGTGTAATGCCCGATGATACTCTTTTAGATTTATCTTATGAAAATTTTCAAATGGTTTATCATATTATATCAAGGGTGTGAAACTTCTTGGAAAAGGTTTTGGTGTGAATAATATTTCAAAATAGAATTTGGGGGTGTAAATGTTGGTTCGGTGTGTGTAACTACTCTGTTTGGATTTAATGCATTAATGTGACATGTGATAATATCTTGAATTTTAAAAGTGTAATTGATGTTGTAAATGGTATATTTTCATGGGTTGTGTTTTTCTTGAATTTTTTATGTGATGTGCGCCTATTATAACAATTAAATTAGTTTGAGAACAAAGTGGGAAGTCTGGGTAGCTAGAAAGTTGGACTAGACTAGTGGGCTAGTAATCTATGGGTGGCTTCGGCCCTGTTACACATAGCAGGATTGAAGACATCTACAGTAACTAAACATATGAACAACCGAGGCTCGTGGTTTCTATGCCATGTTTGCTGAGGGTTGGGGTTTCTAAGCCACATTTTCTGAGGGTCATGGTTTCTAAGACATGCTTCACTGAGACTCGAAGATCTAAGGACCCAATCAAGAAAACACCAACAAGGCATCTCCCATATTTGGGGATCCTTGGATACATTATGCTCATTAGTGGAACACTTTATTTATTTTAATAAGTAAGTGTGTGTGTGTTTTAATTTAATTTGATTCAATTGAAACAATTTTATTTAATCCTTCTTTCATTCAAAGTGTTCAATTATTTAATTCTTCTTTTTAATTTATTTTTTTCCTTAATTTCTTTCAATTAATGAACCTGAAAAAAATGATTTCATTAAATACTGTTCAAGATTTTATTTACCTTTTATCTATTTGAATTGAAAAATGTATTTTTCATTTAAATGGGAACATATTGAATCTTCTCTCGGTGGTATCCTATTCGGCTATTGGATCACACCCTACATACACCTTTGGGTGTATGTATACTTTTTTCATTTTGTGTCACAGGTTGAGGCATCGTTCTTAGTGACGGTGGTTCGGTTGTCCATGGTTTTCCCATGTAGGTCTAATGATAGTGAGTTGATGAGGTAGATCCTTGTGTTGCATGAAGGTGAAAATATATGTGCTAGTTTTTGTTTTATTGAAGTCTTCTTAATGTTTATTGTTGAATTCTACACTTTATGTTTGGTCCAATGTTAAGGGTTTGTTTGGTTTTATGATCTAGCAATTGTTTTTTTATCTTGTTATTTTTTTTTCTATCTTTTATTTCATGTAAATTGTTCCCACATGTTACTCTTGATACCCGAGAACTTGTTCCAGGCCATGGGGATTGGGAACGCCCATCGAGCCATGCTACGGACCAGGTCGGGCACCGGGTCGAATGGTGACCTAGCCTGGTTCGTGAAATATTTATACTATTATATTAATGGGATATCAATTTTAATCCCTTTAAAATCAATAAAACAAATGATCATATGTGGTTGTCGTTTCAAGAGATGTAGTGGGATTACTAGAACCCTACGATTCTAAATGATCTAGCATCATGTATTGGTGCACCAATTAGAAAGGATCAGCAGACTGTGGAGGGAGAATTGGGATTCTGTTCTTGGATGTTAGTTGATGTTAACTTGGAAATCAAGAGACCTGAGAGAATATATTTCCTTGATAGTGGGAACAGATTAGAAGTAAGGGTATAGTGTGAGAATGTTCAACCCTTCTGTGATGTCTGTAAAATGGTGGGTCACTCAGTCTCTAAATACAGAGTGATTCTAAAATAGGTCTGTGTGCCAAAAGACATGGAGTGAACTGAATCCAACAAGATCATGAGATCTAAAAATGGGCTCCCTAAAAATAAAAGAGTCATAAGAGATTAGGCAGAACCTTCTCACATTCCTTTTAAGAATGAATTGGATCCTAAATAGGTATAGGTTAGTTATAAGGGACATCCTCCTTAGAATAGTAAACCAGGAACATCCACCTTTGTTAAGCAGACCTGGACCAAAATGATGTAGGAGGAAGAGGCTCAAGATGATGCTACTCATAGCCCCTATTCTAGGATGGAACATGCAAGGAATCCACCCCCTGAATAGGGAACCAAGTAGGTGGATGATTTGGGATTGGTACTATCAAACAATATTTATAATCTGGTCATTGATCACCAGAAATAAATGGTGGATGAAACAATTTCTCTGGAGTTATCTAATGACATCAGGGACTTAGAGGTTAATGAGGGATTGTGACACCTAAATCGCTGATTCCTTGAAAAGAAACTCAAACCAAGAAGAAATACCTACCGCTAGAAGCCTCATTCCTCTTGCTGAACAGAACCAAACAGTAGAAGGTTCTACAATTGCTAAGAAGATCCCATCAGAGGGGATGACTTCTGAATGTTTCCCCAGAACAACGGTGACATAGGCTCACAGCAGCCCAGAAATTTCTTCTGAGATTTAGGCCGATCAGTTTATCACATGGTAGACCCAGTGAGCTATCTATCCCATTCCAATGAAACATGATGTTTCAATCAGATTGCATGAAATTATCCCGAAGCTTGAGGGTTTCAAGCCTAATCCCAATGTCTCCAACAATACCTCCAATCAAGAAACTAGGATGGGTCTGGTTAACCCAGAGATTTCTTCCAAAAGGAAGGGTAATTTAAACAGAAATGCTAATGAAATTGACCGGATGTCTCCTCCTTAAAAAAGGATGGCTGGAAAACCACCTAAAAATAGTGGAGGTATAAATTTTATGGGTCCAAATCCTGAGTCCAGTTTTAAATGAAGATTATGTTATCTAATTTCCAGGGCTTGGACAATATGGAAACATGTATATCCATATAGTTATTTATTCTACAGCATTAACCGAACATTATAGGTCTGTTTGAGCCTAAAAAATCTTCTCCTCTAGTATTTCTAATGTGGAGAATTTGGGGGTTCACCTAATGGAAACCAATATGTGTTCAAAATATGTCAAGATTCTATGTGTGATGGCTTATAATTCTACAAGAAACACTACCATGGTTATGTCAATTGATCAGCATATCACCTGCTCCTTTAGCTACCTTGGTTCCTATTTTAGGTATTCTATCATTTATAATAACAACAGTTATCTGGATCCCAGAAATATGTGGATGGATATAACATCTTTTAAATCTATCATCTCTAGTACATGGTTAATATTTGGGTAATTCAATGCAAGTTTGATTCTAGATGAGAAAATTGGACCAACAAACAACTCAATCTCTTCTAGGGTGTTCAGATTATTTATTGATCAGAGTGCCTTGATTGAGATAATTTGCTAGGTTCCAAATATACTTCGTATAGGAAGAACCAAAAATTCTTTGTTTCTAAAAATATTGAAAATTCCTTTGTTAATGGGACCTCTCTGGACACAAGAGTACCATAACATGATCAACTATCTCCAGACTCAAATATGATCATCATCCTATCTTGGTTGATCGTAGTGAGATGGAACCCAAACCGCCTTACCTTTTAGGTTCGAAAATGATTGTGTCTCTCATCCTCAATTCATGGTCATTGTTCATTAAACCTAGAGCTCTGTGAATTGTAGGGACGTTCCTCTTCATGTATCAGAAATATTAAAATTCTAAATAGGAATTTCAGAATGTGGAGCAAAGATCATTTTAGCTCCATTGAATCTGATATCTCTGCACTAGAAGATTATCTTCATAAATTTTAATAGGGTAACACTAATAGTGATTTACATGATGGAATTTCAGTGGATGATATGTTTTTTCATAAACTGAACAGTCTTTCTGATATGAAAGATGCACTACAATGGGATTTAATTAGAGACAAGTGGTTATGGACGGTGATAGAAACTAAAAATTCATTAATTATCTTCCTAGAATCATGAATGTATATAAGCCTCTTTCATTTATTAATAGTGGGGACAACCTGATTGAAAATAGAGTGGATCTCTCAGAGCATGTCACATATTACATTAAGGATCTTTTTAATGGTCCACAATCCTCCGTTGATATTATGGATGGGGTGATTCTTAGATTGGTTAATCAAGAGCACAATTCTACTATCACTTCCGTGCCTCTTCACCCATTGATTAAGGAGGCTATCTTTAGTCTCAAATTTGAGATATCACCTGGTCATGATAGATTTGGTAAATTATTCTTTCAAACTTTTTGGGATCTCATTTGTGAAAACGTCTATATGTTAGTCATTCATTTTTTCATAGGTGGATCACCTATTAGAGGTTTGAATGCTCAGTTTCTTGCCCTTATTTTAACGACCCATACTTTACATACATTGTTAATACTTAAAAATTGAGGCACACTTATTACAACATATGACAAACCACAAAGGACCGTATAGGTATAGTGTCTTTAGAAACTGGGAAACATAAACAACAGGTTCATAAATCTTCTATAGTGTCTCCCATTTATTTCATCATATCTAGGGTCCCTTTTAGCATATTATACTTAATATCCATCTTCCTGACCTGGGGAAAAGAAAACATAAAAGGGTGAGCTCAAATGCTCAGCAAGGGCAAATAAAGGAAATAAAAATCATGTCATATCTTTTTGAAAATCAAAACCTGCAAAAGTGATCATAATATCTTAACATGGAATAAATCATAGAAGTGAAAATGAGATCCCCATAATCATAACTTAAAACTTGAAAATTTGTGGCATTCACACATAATCATGGAAAATCATTTCTTGTTAGTCATGACTCATTTCCAAGACTATCTTAGTGGACAAAGTCCCTTTCTGAAACGAGTCACCCTCATTCCAGTCTTGTTCACTGAACCGGTATAACCTACCGTTCCAGCCATGTCTATCTCATGAGATATAAAATCATTACCCAATGCATTGGAGGGAGATATAGGTCCCATCCATATTATAATGAATCCTTTCTTATGTGTGCCACATAATCATACATCATCGCATAACACATGTAACAAAAATGGGATTCTTGAAACATCATGACATCATAAATCAATTCATATAAGATAAAGGAATTCATAAAAATATTTCCATCACAACATAATCAAACCAATGTAATAATAGGGATAAAAACAGAACCCTTTTATTATCTTAGATGGAAAATAATTTTGATAAAATACTTGAACTTCATTCTTGAGGAAAATATCCTTTCTGCTTCAAAAATACTTTTCCTTTCTTAACATGTCGTACAATTATAAACTAAATGAAGTTGATTAAAAATAAACTTAAAAACTTGTAAAGGAAACTTCTTGGAAATAATGTTTTAGAAATACATTCATGCCGTATAAGTTAAAAAAACATTCTTCTCGTACTTTTGTCGAAAAGTAAAAAAGTACCTCGTACGAAAAACGTCAAAAGATTCCTTTCATTTCTTTTAATAAAAACTCACCGAAGGGTAAAAATGGATTTAAACAATTGTAGGTGGATTGAAATAATATTAAATATTGGAGAAACATGGATGTGGATGATAAAATACACCCCAGTAATTACTTACGAATAAACAATCTCGGATAAAAATGAGATTGTGATATTTCCCTTACCTTAGGTCCAATTTGCATTGTACGTGTCCGAAGCACCTGTATAATGGTTTAAATAATGTTATTGACTTATTCCAGAATCATACATATTAATATGATATTATATATGGTCATATTCCTAGCTTCTTGATAGTAATATTTCATTGTTACTTATTACTCGGGTCTTTATTGCCTTTTGTTCTTATGCGTGTTTTGCCGAATACATTCTTATTCTTCTGTTACAGTTATAGATACCTTATATCCAGAATGGTATTAGTGTAACATATATCATATTTATTCATTCAATTTATATAATTACTATGTAATGATGATCATGTAGAACGAGTCGCATCACATCGTGGAGACGGTATTCCGTACGTACGCACGAGTGATGATATCATTCCTATGATCGTGGAACTGTATTGGAGTATATATATATTATTTCAGTATCAATATTACTTTATAATAATAATAAATAGTTACTCATTACACCATTATACCCATCCTTGTAAGGTGATGGTGGAAAATAGATTACACCACAGCGTGGAGACGGTATTCCGTACGTACGCACGCGCGGTGATTTCATTTTTTCGTAGGATGGATAGAAGGTGAATTAGAATTGTTTCATATTTATAATAACATATCAGTATGTAAGTAATACTTATGTTATTACTTTATCATGAAACAACTAAAGAAGAAGAATTTGAAGAATAAAGAAATTGAAAAGATCGGTAATGGATATTACCTCTTCTTTGGAACGCTTCTTTGAATCCTCCACTTAGGGAACTAATATTGGTCTTTGAAGAAGACCAGGACCTCTAGGATTATTCTAGGGAAGTGAAGAGGAGAAAAGGGCAGGGTTTGGCCGAGCTTGAGTGCTCAAATTGGTGTGATGAGGAGGGGGAGGAGGTGCCCTTTTATAAGGGAGGAGAGGGGCACCTTAGGAATATCTCAAAATATTATTTTATATTAAAGTCAAAATCGGTTTATAATGGTTTCAAAGGGTCTTATTTCTAATCTAAAGTGGGGATGGGTCGAAATCCTATCAACCAATAGGATTTAGACAGGTTTATGTTATTATTTTAACCTTATCAACTAGATTTAACTCTAAGTTAAATAATTTAACTTTTACTGTGTCTTTTTGTTTTCTTACACTATATGGTTAATACACTTACTATAACATGCCAAACGAACCCTAAATTGTTTATTATTAATATATATATCCTTAGCTAAGTCATTTGGCCGAACCTTAGATTTTTAGGAATAAAATAACAATTAATAATATAATATTTGATTTAAAAACTATTTTGTTTCAATTTTGACACTATTTGATATATGATTTTTGTGAAAGTCATAACAGAATTATATGTTCAAAAAAATTTGATTAAATCAACACTAATATATCATAGTAACCTAGAAAATTAGTGGAATTCATAAAAAGTCTCAAATTATATTTATTTTGGTGTTTATAACATCAATTATGTCAATATTTCATTAATAAGATAATTACTGCATCATCATTGTGTCATAAATAAATTAACTTATTTAATGTCTGAAAATTATAAATAAAATAAGATCATGTAGTAATTCTCTTTCTATTTCTAATGAATATTTATAGTCGAATTTATCTTATGTACAACCCCATATTAAAAATTATTTACTTATTAAACTTTGATTTTAACTATTTTAACCCTACTTTAAATAAATTAATAATAAATGTCCTAATCTAATCCAAGTGGACCTAAATGGTCATATTTTATTCCTAAGTTTGTTATTGGTCGAATTACACTTGTCCAATAGAATTATGACATTTGTTAGGGTAATAATAATATCATTTTTACCCTTAATTACCCTATTTACTTTTAACCGTGGTAAAAAAAAGTAAAAAGTTACTATTCACCAAAAATTATTTTCATCTCATTGAACCACATTTTAGTCCCTGATATTAACCGTGTCTCTCGGATTTTCGAAATTCCATTCACAGAAGCGGTAAAATTAAGTTTTATGCAAAATTCAGTTTTTAACATACCACTTAGTGGTTTCACTATTCATCAAAAATTGAAAGTTTTCAGAAAAATACCCAAATTTCACCCTAGGCTAATTTCGGTATTCCGAATCCAAAAATGAAGTCCATTTTGAAAGATAAAATTTATAAAATTTCAAAAAGTGGTTATTACTATTCATAACGGCTAGTTTTAATAATATTTTAATAGCATATCGTTGTTTAGTGAAACTCAGTATTGCGTACGACGCAAGCTATCGAGGAAGGAAACTATTTCGTGTAAAGCAAGCCACGAAAGTGTTGTGTAGAAAAAGATTCCTTTGATAATTTATATAACAAAAAAGTCTCGGGTGTTACATTCTACCCCCCTTAAAAAGAATTTCTCCCTCGAAATTTTTCACTTTGTAACAAACAGATGAGGATACTTCTCCCTCATCATATCCTCAAGCTCCCATGTAGCTTCTTCAAGTTGGTGGTTCCTCCATAAAACTTTCACCAATCGAGTGGTCTTGTTTCGTAGGACTTTTTCGCTACGATCCAGAATCTCTATCGGTTGTTCTTCATAAGAAAGATCTTGCTCCAGCGGTACAACTTCTGAGCTGAGTACATGTGAAGGATCAGGTATGTACTTTCTCCGGAGAGATACATGGAACACATCGTGAACTTGAGAGAGATTTGGTGGAAGCGCCAATCGGTAAGCTACCTTTCCAACATGATCCAGTATTTCGAAAGGACCGATATATCTAGGGCTCAACTTCCCCTTCTTTCCAAATCTCATAACCCTTTTCCAGGGAGATATTCGTAAGAACACTTTATCACCCACTTCAAACTCTAGGTCTTTTCTTCGGTTGTCGGCATAACTTTTCTGTCGACTCTGAGCTGCTCTTATGTGTTGTTGAATAGATCTGACCTTTTCTTCCATTTCATCAACGAGATCAGGTCCTAATAGCTTTCTTTCCCCAACTTCATCCCAGGAAGTTGGAGTCCTGCATTTCTTTCCATAGAGAGCTTCATAAGGATCCATCTGAATACTAGAGTGAAAGCTATTATTATAAGAAAATTCCACCAAAGGTAGGTGTTGATCCCAACATCCTTTGAAATCCATAGAGCAAGCTCTCATCATATCTTCTAGGGTTTGAATTGTTCTCTCAGACTGACCGTCTGTCTGGGGATGATAAGCAGTGCTGAAACTCAACTCTGTATCCAGAGTATGCTGAAGACTTCGCCAGAACTTCGAGGTAAATCTCGGATCCCGATCAGATATAATAGAAAGTGGTACTCCATGCAATCTTACCACTTCCTTTACATATATCCTGGAAAGCTGATCTAGAGAGAAATCCTCTCTAATAGCAATGAAGTGTGCAGACTTTGTAAGACGATCAACTATGACCCAAATAGCATTATTTCCTTTGGATGTTTTAGGAAGTCCTATGAAAAAGTCCATAGTGATGTTTTCCCATTTCCATTCGGGTATGGGTAATGGTTGTAACATCCCCTTAGACTTCTGTCTCTCAGCTTTAACTTGTTGACAAACCAAGCATCGAGAGACATATTCAGCAACATCTCTTTTCATGCCATCCCACCAGAAGTACTCTTTCAGGTCCCTATACATCTTCGTGCTTCCAGGATGAATAGAGAATGAAGAACTATGAGCCTTATCCAGCAGCTCCTTCTTTAATTCAGGGATGGGAGGAACACAAACCCGATTCTTGAACTTTATTATCCCATCAAAATCAAGGTTGAATTCAGGAACATTTCTCACCTTCTTTTGTAACTCGACATCTTCTTTCGGTGCCTCCTTAATCTTCGCATGTATAGATGGTTGAAAATTCATTTGAGAAAGATAAGATTTTTCCCCTTCCATTATAATTCCAAGATCCATCTTTTGTAAATCCATAAATATTGGATCCTTTGTGATCCTCATCATGGATAAACAAGCATGGTCTTGTCGACTTAATGCATCTTCCACCTTGTTTGCTTTCCCAGGGTGGTAATGGATTGAGTAGTCGTAATCCTTAATCAGCTCCAACCATCTTCTTTGACGCATATTCAACTCCTTTTGTGTGAAAATATACTTTAAGATTTTGTGATCAGTATAAATATCACACCATTCACCATAAAGGCAATGCCTCCAAATCTTTAATGCAAAGATTACCGCAGCCAACTCCAAATCATGTTTTGGGTAATTTTGCTCATGGATTTTCAACTGTCGTGAGGCATAAGCTATCACCATATCATTTTGCATAAGAACACACCCCAATCCCTTCTTGGATGCATCACTGTAGATCACAAACCTTTCTCCACTACAAGGCAGTGTGAGCACAGGTGCACTGGATAACCTTCTTTTCAACTCCTTGAAATTCTCTTCACATTCCTCTGTCCAAACAAACTTAACTCATTTCCGAGTCAACTTGGTGAGTGGATTAGATAATCGTGAAAAATCCTTTACAAAACGTCGATAATATCCAGCCAAACCAAGAAAACTTCGGATCTCAGTTACTGTTGTTGGTCTCGACCATCTTTCGATAACCTCTGTTTTTGCTGGATCCACAGATATCCCCTATATTGAGATTATGTGACCCAAAAATGCAACTTTTTGAAGCCAAAATTCACACTTGGAAAATTTGCCATAAAGCTTCTCCTTTCTCAGGGTCTTCAATATAATTCTCAAGTGATCTTCATGATCTTCCTTGCTCTTTGAATAGACAAGAATATCGTCTATAAAGACTACCACAAATTGATCGAGATAGTCTCTAAAGACTCTATTCATTAGATCCATGAAGATAGCAGGGGCATTAGTAAGACCAAATGGCATCACTATAAATTCATAGTGTCCATACCTTGTACGGAAAGCCGTCTTTGGTATATCCTCCCTTTTTACCCTTAATTGATGATACCCTGAATGAAGATCAATCTTGGAAAAGTATTGAGCTCTGCGTAGTTGGTCAAATAAGTCATCAATGCGTGGGAGAGGATATTTGTTCTTGATAGTGATCTTGTTAAGTTCTCGATAATCAATGCAGAGTCTCATTGATCCATCTTTCTTCTTAACAAATAGAACAGGTGCTCCCCAAGGTGACGCACTAGGGCGTATGAATCCCTTATCAAGATTCTCTTGGAGTTGCTTCTTCAATTCCTGCAACTCAATTGGGTCCATTCTATAAGGTGTCTTTGAAATAGGCAAAGAACCCGGTACGAGTTCTATTGAAAACTCAACTTCACGATTTGGTGGAAGACCTAGTAATTCCTCCGAAAAGACATCATCAAACTCCCGTACGATGGGAATATTCTTAATCGCGAGTTTCTCACCAACCATTTGAGATAAATAACCTTCATTTAGTGGAATCAATACCCATAAAATGCACGAAATTTCCACTGGAAGGTTATGTTCATCCTTGCATTGATAGACGATCATAGATTGATCTGGAATATGAAATGTGACTTCCCTTCATTGGAAATTGATATGAGCTCCGTATAAAGAATGCCAATCCATGCCAAGAATCACATAAAATTCCACTATAGGAAGGATCACAAGATTTGCAAGAAGCACTTTCCCAAAAACTTCGATCGGAGAAGAATTATAAACTTTTGATGCGATTGATGTGCCATTAGGTGTTGTCACAGCTAACTCAACATCTAATTGTTGAGGTAATACGGTGATACCCTTAGAAAATTCTTCAGAAATAAAAGAGTGGGTGGATCCAGAATCAAATAAAACATTTGCTACTTTAGAGTGGACGGTAAGTGTACCTTTCACCACTTCGTTATCGTACTCCACATCGCTGATAGAAATTGCATGTGACTTTCCTTTGTCTTTAGCCTTAAGATTTTGTTGATGTCGACCATCATCATCAACCCTTGGATTTGGGCATTGATTGGCATAATGCCCCATCTCCTTGCACTTGAAACATTGAAGTGTAGTAGGTTCATTCTGTGTATCCCTTCCTTTGTTTGCGTCATTAGTCATCTTCTTCCCATTATCACGGAATTCAACTGCCCAATGACCTTCCTTTCCACATTTAAAACATTTACTTGTCCCTTTAAGACAACTCCCTCCATGTTTCTTTCCACACTTTGAGCATAAGGAAAAGCTCATCTTCTTTTCCGTGTGCTCTTTATATTTTTCTTTGAATTCCATCTTCCTCTTCTTATCAAACCCATGTGACTGATGGATTACTCCAATCTTCATCTCGACTTTGAGAGCACATCGAACGATTTCCTCGTAGCTATTGAAGTCCCTTATGGCTAACGCCCTTCAAAGACATGGTTTTAAGCCACTAAAGAATCGATCGATCTTACTCTCAGGTTGGATAATAATACCAGAAGCGTACCTTGCAAGTCTTGTAAAATTTGCTTCATAGGTACCAACAGATTCATCATCCCTTTGCTTCAGTTCAAGGAACTCTTTCTCCATCTTTGTTCGGAGAATACGAGGGAAGTACTTATTGAAAAATAAGTTCTTGAACTCGTCCCATTCCATAGACTCAATTTCATCCCTTTGCCTCATATTCTTAATAAGATTCCACCATTGATCAGCATCTCCTTCCAAATGATACACTGCTAGGATGACTTTATCATTCTCAGAACATTAAAGAACTGAAAATATCTTTTCAGTAGTACTAATCCATTGTTCAGAAACTAATGGATTAGTAGACCCGCTGAAAGAAGGTGGACACTGCCTCATGAAGGATTCAATATAATGTTGCTCCTTCCTTTGCTCGTTTGGAAGTTCTGCATGATTCATAGCTTGAAAAAGTTGTGTGAGCATGGCTACAAGATTTTGCATTCCAGCTCCCATATCGTTTGGTTGCTCAGGGGGACAATCATTACATTGCCCATCGTATTCCGCATTAACACGGTTCCTTCGGGTTCCAGCCATTGACTAAAACCAAGAAGAATAGTGTGAGAAACACAAATATAATAGGAAAACCACATAATTCAAGAATAAAATTTTCATGCTTAAGGTCTTATCCTAGGTTATTCAATGCCATTTCTAAAACACTAAGATTGTGTTCTATGCTTAGACTTATCCTTAGGCTTCTTACTAAGGATTTCACATCCTAGTTTCCAATGGTTGACTATACCTTTCCTCTGATACCAACTATAACGACCCATACTTTACATACATTGTTAATACTTCAAAATTGAAGCACACTTATTACAACATATGAAAAACCACAAAGGACCGTATAGGTATAGTGTCTTTAGAAACTGGGAAATATAAACAACTGGTTCATAAATCTTCTACAGTGTCTCCCATTTATTTCATCATATCTAGGGTCCCTTTTAGCATATTCTACTTAATATCCATCTTCTTGACCTGGGGAAAAGAAAACATAAAAGGGTGAGCTCAAATGCTCAGCAAGGGAAAATAAAGGAAATAAAAACCATATCATATCTTTTTGAAAATCAAAACCTGCAAAAGAGATCATAATATCTTAACATGGAATAAATCATAGAAGTGAAAATGAGAGCCCCATAATCATAACTTAAAACATGAAACTTTGTGGCATGCACACATAATCATGGAAAATCATTTCTTGTTAGTCATGACTCATTGCCAAGACTATCTTAGTGGACAATGTCCCTTTCTGAAACGAGTCACCCTCGTTCCAGTCATGTTCACTGAACCGGTATAACCTACCGTTCCAGCCATGTCTATCTAATAAGATATAAAATCTTTACCCAATGCATTGGAGGGATATATAGGTCCCACCCATCTTATAATGAATCCTTTCTTATGTGTGCCACATAATCATACATCATCGCATAACACATGTAACAAAAATGGGATTCTTGAAACATCATGACATCATAAATAAATTCATATAAGATAAAGGAATTCATAAAAATATTTCCATCACAACATAATCAAACCAATGTAATAATAGGGATAAAAATAGAACCCTTTTATTTTTTTAGATGGAAAATAATTTTGATAAAATACTTGAACTTCATTCTTGAGGAAAATATCCTTTCTGCTTCAAAAATACTTTTCCTTTCTTAACATGTCGTACAATTATAAACTAAATGAAGTTGATTAAAAATAAACTTAAAAACTTGTAAAGGAAACTTCTTGGAAATAATGTTTTAGAAATCCATTCAAGCCGTATAAGTTAAAAAAACATTCTTCTCGTACTTTTGTCAGAAAAGTCAAAAAGTACCTCGTACGAAAAACGACAAAATATTCCTTTCATTTCTTTTAATAAAAACGCACCGAAGGGTAAAAATGGATTTAAACAATTGTAGGTGGATGTAAATAATATTACATATTGATGAAACATGGATGTGGATGATAAAATACACCCCAGTAATTACTTATGAATAAACAATCTCGGATAAAAATGAAATTGTGATATTTCCCTTACCTTAGGTCCAATTTGCTTTGTACGTGTCCGAAGCTCCTGTATAATGGTTTAAATAATGTTATTGACTTATTCCAGAATCATACATATTGATATGATATCATATATGGTCATATTCTTAGCTTCTTGATAGTAATATTTCATTGTTACTTGTTACTCGGGTCTTTATTGCCTTTTGTTCTTATGCGTGTTTTGCCGAATACATTCTTATTCTTATTTTAAGGTTATAGATACCTTATATCCAGAATGGTATTAGTGTGACATATATCATATTTATTCATTCAATTTATATAATTACTATGTAATGATGATCATGTAGAACGAGTCGCATCACATCGTGGAGACGGTATTCCGTACGTACGCACGAGTGATGATATCATTCCTATGATCATGGAACTGTATTTGAGTATATATATATTATTTCAGTATCAATATTACTTTATAATAATCATAAATAGTTACTCATTACACCATTATACCCATCCTTGTAAGGTGATGGTGGAAAATAGATTACACCACGGTGTGGAGACGGTATTCCGTACGTACGCACGCGCGGTGATTTCATTTTTCCGTAGGATGGATAGAAGGTGAATTAGGGTTGTTTCATATTTATAATAACATATCAGTATGTAAGTAATACTTATGTTATTACTTTATCATGAAACAACTAATGAAGAAGAAGTTGAAGAAGAAGAAAGAAATTGAAAAGATCGGTAATGGATATTACCTCTTCTTTGGAACGCTTCTTTGAATCCTCCACTTAGGGAACTAAGATTGGTCTTTTAAGAAGACCAGGACCTCTAGTAATATTCTAGGGAAGTGGAGAGGAGAAAAGGGCAGGGTTTGGCCGAGATTGAGTGCTCAAATTGGTGTGAGGAGGAGGGGGAGGAGGTGCCCTTTTATAAGGGAGGAGAGGGGCACCTTAGAAATATCTCAAAATATTATTTTATATTAAAGTAATAATTGGTTTATAATGGTTCCAAAGGGTCTTATTTCGAAGCTAAAGTGGGGATGGGTCGAAATCCTATCAACAAATAGGATTTAGACAAGTTTATGTTATTATTTTAACCTTATCAACTAGATTTAACTATAAGTTAAATAATTTAACTTTTACCGTGTGTTTTTGTTTTCTTACACTATATGGTTAATACACTTACTATAACATGAAAAACGAACCCCAAATTGTTTATTATTAATATATATATCCTTATCTAAGACATTTGGCCGAACCTTAGATTTTTAGGAATAAAATAACAATTAATAATATAATATTTGATTTAAAAACTATTTTGTGTCAATTTTGACACTATTTGATATATGATTTTTGTGAAAGTCATAACAGAATTATATGTTCGAACCAAGTTGATTAAATCAACACTAATATATCATAGTAACCTAGAAAATTAGTGGAATTCATAAAAAGTCTCAAATTATATTTATTTTGGTGTTTATAACATCAATTATGTCCATATTTCATTAATAAGATAATTACTGCATCATCATTGTGTCATAAATAAATTAAATTATTTAATGTCTAAAATTTATAAATAAAATACCATCATGTAGGAAATATTTTTCTCTTTCTAATGAATATTTATAGTCGAATTTATCTTATGTACAACCACATATTAAAAATTATTTAATTATTAAACTTTGATTTTAACTATTTTAACCCTTCTTTAAATAAATTAATAATAAATGTCCTAATCTAATCCAAGTGGACCTAAATGGTCATATTTTATTCCTAAGTTTGTTTTTGGTCGAATTAAACTTGTCCAATAGAATTAGGACATGTGTTAGGGTAATAATAATATCATTTTTACCCTTAATTACGCTATTTACTTTTAATCGTGGTAAAAAAAGTAAAAAGTTACTATTCACCAAAAATTATTTTCATCTCATTGAACCACATTTTAGTCCTTGATATTAACCGTGTCTCTCAGATTTTCGAAATTCCATTCACAGAAGCGGTCAAATTATGTTTTATGCAAAATTCAGTTTTTAACCTACCACTTAGTGGTTTCACTATTCATCAAAAATTGAAAGTTTTCAGAAAAATACCAAAATTTCACCCTAGGCTAATTTCGGTATTCTGAATCCAAAAATGAAGTCCATTTTGAAAGATAAAATTTATAAAATTTCAAAAAGTGGTTATTACTATTCATAACGGCTAGTTTTAAAAATATTTTAATAGCATATCGTTGTTTAGTGAAACTCAGTATTGCGTACGACGCAAGCTATCAAGGAAGGTCACGATTTCGTGTAAAGCAAGCCAAGCAAGTGTTGTGTAGAAAAATATTCCTTTGATAATTTATATAACAAAAAAGTCTCGGGTGTTACACTTATCCTGAAAGAGGATAATGACAATAATGTTCATCTATTCAGGTTGGTTTCACTGGTTAATGCCATTTATAATGTCATTTCCAAAATCCTTGCCAATAGGCTCTCCTCCATTGCCTGTTAAATAGTATCCGTAAATCTGTTTGGCTTCATCAAAGCGAGATAAATTCAATATTCTCTTACCACCACCTCAAAGTGTGTTAATATTATCAAAAAACCCATCAGCGGTGTAAATATTTCTCTCAAATCGTATGTCAATAAATCATTCAACGCAATGGATTGGGGTTTCATCAATAAGATCATTGTCATGTACGGGTTTGATTATGTTTTCATCAACTGGGTTAAAATCATTTTATGTACTGCTCATATTTGAGTTATCATAAATGGATCCCATGAAGGATATTTTGACTATTCGAGAGGTGTAAGGCAAGGTTATCCCTTATAAGCCATCCTATTCTTTGTCACTGAGGATTATCTGAGCATGATTCTTTCAATCATGTCAGACAATGAAAAACAGAAGTAAATTCAAGTTAGATGGGGAATTGTTTCCCCCTCTCATATCCTATATGATGATGACATCATCCTCTTCACCCAAGGTGATAAGGGAAATAACAAGAATATAAAGATACCCCTTTTTCACTATGAACTGGTTTCTGGGAAGGTGGTTAGCTAGAGCAAGCCCATTGTTTACTTTAGAATGGGCTTCTCATCTATCAGGAAAAATGATATCATTAGAGAATTGTGCATTCGGGAGGGGTATATTCCCTTCACTTATTTGGGAGTGGCCAAGTTATTATGGTGACCAATGATTTGTTTTTTCTACAGAATCGTTATCAGGATTAAAAGAAATCATTCCACACGGAAGTGAAAATCTCTAACAATGGATGATAGGGGTTTCATGGTGAAATCAATCATCATCTCCAAATTTGTGTACTCTTTTAGGGTATATAAATGGAAAATTTCATTAATCAAGAGCATCAATACTTTTATTAAGAATTTAATTTGGAGTTGTAGCATATTGGAAAAGAGGATGGCAACGGTTCCATGGACTGGTGTCTCCAAGCCTTAGGATGAGGGTGGTTTGGGAATAAAAAATCTTGGGGGATTCAATAATTATTTTTAGTCCATGTTTATATGGAGGCTTTTAAACATTCAATATTAGGATACTAGTTTTCTTCAGGCCTAGTTTATATACATGTTTAAGGTAGGAAACATCAAATATTTAAACTCTTCGATGTGGTCTTCCATCAAGAATAGTTTTTCAAAAATTGATGTTGACCCTCAATAGATAGTTTCCACGAATTACAGTATTCATTTTTGGAAATATAATATGACTGGGAACCATCTTAAAGACCTGGTCCTGAAGGTGGATTCAAATTTATATTTGAATTTTTTAATCAAGGATCGTCTTGGAAGTATGTAAGTTCTTTCAGATCATATCACTTTGATAGTGGATGAATATTGATGGTCTCCTAAGGGTGTATTTTGGGCATGCGAGCCTACTATAAATTGAATTATTATACCTGAAGGGTATTATAATCACTGATTTTGAATCTCAAATAATTTTAAATGTATGGGGAACCTACAGAGAATGTTTTTAGGGCATCTCAGACTATTATTTCATGAAGGACGACTCATAAAAAAATACCAAATGATGAATTTCTATAGGTATGTGGTATAATTATTTCCTCCATCGGCCTATTTTAATTTCAGTATGGGGAATATGTGGACCAATAATTTTTCATATATTCCATAAATTCGGTGAAGTGGAGGGAAGTTTATGATATGTTCCAAGTTTCTATGCCTCATTTCATCTCTTTGGGTTACTTTATTAAGAGTTGAAGATCGTTGAATCAGTCACCGTAGCTCCTGAATTTTTTTCAAGCTACTAGAGAGGATGTTGTACATCTAATCAAGACATCGATGAATATGATGAGACATGACTGGCACCACCTTCAGTTTGGTGATGTTCTTACAAGGATTATTGCGGCTTTCCATGAGTTGTAAACACAAAGACATGTGTTCTGCTCAAACTCAAAACCTGATATATTGGTGATCAATCAGATTGGGGTGAATGACAAATTTATTCCACCTCTTGGTATATGGGAAGTCACATTGAAGTATCATTTTCATGGGTGGATTAAATTAAGCTCTTATGGTGATTCAAGGGGAAATTCGGGTCGCTCTGGCTTTGGTGTTGTCTTTAGGGACTATCAGGGAAGTGTTCTTGGGTCCATCTATGGATCATGCGGTATTTCTTCTTCTCTAGAAGCAGAAATGTTTGGTGTTATTTTGGAAGTGGATCAAGTGGGAAGGTGATGTTGGAACAAGATTTTGATTGAATGTGACTCCAAGGCTGTGGTCTCTAGCATTCGAACAGGGGATTTTCATCCTTCATGGATGGTCACTAATCGCTGGACTAGATGTCTGAAATCTTTCTACTCAAGAGACCACATTATTACCCAAGAGTATAGAGAGGAAAATGCAATGGTAGATGGGATTTCTAACAAATGTGTAAATGGTAATGATTTTCATTTGGTTGATCATGTTCCATAATATGTCCTTGCATTTATAGGATGGATTTTTGTAAATTTTCTACTTTGAGACCAGTGTATGTTTTTTTGCTAATAATGGGATCTTTCTTTTCATGGAGAGATCTCAGTTTTCCAAAAAACATTAAATGAGAGCGTCAAAAAATTACATTAATTTTATTTTAAAATAATAATATATTAATAAATTATTTAAAAACCATAAAAACAATTAAATAGTACAACATGCAAAATATATTATCTAAAATATCATCCTTTTTATCATTTTTGAGTCAATTTCAACTTTATATGTAAAATTATAATATTTTAGTATTGAAAAAATCAAACCACTATTAATATAAAAGTTGATTAAAAAAGGGGTTAAACAAAAAGATAAGGTTTATAGTGAGGCCAAAAACTACTTAAATTTAATTTGATGTTATTATTTTAAATTTATCTTCTCTTTATTTGAATTTTTTCCCATTTGGATTGATTTCCATTGAATGTGACTTAATTATTGTCTCATTTTTCTCAGTAACTCTAACTGTGTCCTTTCCAAACCTTATTATATAATACGGCCAATATATTTTTTAAACCACATTGATGTAAATATTTCCTTAAATTATATATATAATATCATCATAGATTCCTTAAAGACATCATAGAGCTTCAGGTCTTTCAAAAATGCCATCCTTTGATGGTTTATGGTGTAATCTAAAGAGAGTTTCTCAATGAAGATGTATAACTATTAACTGAATTCTTTCAATTTAATTTCTTATTATAAATCCACAAAATCTATTTTTCCCATTTAAAATAATTATTAATTTTATTAAATATAATTAGTTTTTATTATGATTATGGGAAAATGTAAAATCCCTTTACTGATCTATCAGGTATATCCGTAACCTTATACCAAATTTACATTTATTTGTCTGTATATTGCCATGAAATAATTCGAGGGATACCTATAAAGATGAAGTCAAATATTTTTTGGATACCCAGATATTATCTGTGGTTTCTATGAGATACAAGGGGATTTGTTTCCATTTAACTAGGCTAAATGACATGTAATGGCAATTGAGTGCAAGCCATTAAAGGGATTCACACTGTGAAAGGTTACATGAGGTGAAGAGTTGTTTCACATCGTGAGTTAGTTAAATATTGAGTTTTTTATCCGAGGCGGGTGATTTTTCCACATTCCTAAACACCACGGATTTCACAATGTCAAATAGAATTGTACATTGTGTATTTATTTGAGAAGGAAACTTTTAGGGAATTATTCTTGTTTTGTATGTCCATTTTGCTGCTAGTTCTCCCTTTCACTCTACCCAAAGTTCCTCTTCATGTATTTTTTGAGACACTATCCCATATCGTTCCATCTGTTCGGCGTTCAATCTTCATTGCGGTTTTGGTGCATCTCTTGAGGTGGGTGATCTTTCTGCTTCTTCATTACCATTTATCATGGTAGAACCCGTCAGTTGCATTATCAAATTTATATGTCTGGAATTGGCATTTTTTCATGTATTCTTCAAGATCTGTTGTGAAATGTCATTCCAGAGGTCGTTCCATTATGGGTTCTGGTTTATTGGGAGTTCGTTCATGAGGAATGTGGGTCTCCTATTTTCCACCCACAACCAATTTTTTAAATTGGATCAATCTTGATATATGTATTGGATTATATGGCCTTCTTTTATGAAATTGAGTTTTCATTTTTGGTGGGTCCTATTTTGGGTGCGTGAAACCAGTGTTTTGAGGTATGTGATTACATATATAGAATATATTGAAGAACCTTATTGTTCATATTTTATAAAATATTTGATAAAAGTAAGTGGTATAATTGTATTGTGAGTGTTTAAATGTTTTTTTAAAGAATAATGGTTTTCACTAGTGGTTGAAAAATGAAAAGGAAAGTGGTAATTTAAATTAATTGAAATGGATTTGTGAAATTGTTTTCAAATCATGGAATTGAATTGGGGAAATGAGTACATGGGATACCTTGAGTTCATAGGTGGAAGGTTTAGGTTGAGGTCATCATATATTTTTTTGTGATTATATAGAGATTTTCTCAAGGGTATTTACTCTGTTTCCTAATCCCTTTGTTCTAGTTGACCGATATTGACATTTTTAGGGGGTTTACTCATGGGTTATTCATCTGATTCATAGGCCTATGTCCTACAAGCCTGATTGTGGACTTGATTGATTGTTGTACGAGTATTCTAGTAGTCTGAACTATAGTGACCCTTGTTGTGGATTCATGTGATTTTGTTTTAATTTCATCTATTTTAGTTTTAGCATTGATATGCATGTTTATAATTGATAAAGATGATATAGAAAATATTCCTTGAAATAGATGTATCTTATTTTTTTCTAGGACTTTCGTAAAGGGGAAATTCTTTCCATTTTTTCTAAGAAACTACTTACTTCTTATCATGTCATCTATTATTTTATATGATTATACACGAATTTTTATATATATACTTCATATGGATCACCTGGTTTAGATCTTACTGAGCCTATTTTATCACACCCTATGCACCACTTTGGTGTTTTTCATACCTATATATCCATTAAATGTGGGGAAATTCATGGACCCATTGTGGGGTGGTGAGGTTTTGTGTTAGCTGAGTTGGGTAGCTAGTGGAGATATTGTGGGAGTTTATCCACATCATCACATGTAGTAGTTGTTTAGTTTTTGCCATTTATAGTTAGACTAGTCTCTTGGAATTTTTGTTTACTTTTAATTTCATTTCGTCTGATATTTTCTTATATTTATGTCATATATTTTATTGGATTTTCACAATTCCTTCTCACTTCATGTATATATATGCCATGTGTTTTTTTAGGCTGGGAGAAATGGTTCCCTCTGGTCTGTTGTTTGATGCCTGGGTGCTTGCCACCAGTGCTTAGGGATTGATAACACCTTTTGTATATGTGACCAATGTGGTTGGGTTCCAGGTTTCTGGGGAACCTGTGTTGGTTCCTTACAATTTGGTATCATAGGTGGTATGTATGTGAAGAGTACATGTCTTGGGATTTTTTTAGACTAGAGATATGTACACTGGGAATTGAGAGTTAGGTTTTGATAATTTCCTTGCCATCTCTTGTCGTGATGGGACTCTAGATTACATGGGATGTTTTGATATATGTCTCTAGTTTTGGGTGTTTTTTTAATATTAGTTTCTACTTATGGTTTTTGTCGTTTAAATTGATATTTACAATCTTCTTGTATCATTGTTATGATTCGGTGCCTGAAATTATTCATCTGAGATGTTTCCATGATTTCCATAGGAGGGTCTAATTGATTCTCCTTAAGGGAATCAACCAGTATTTTAGAATATTATCGAAACTATCATATAGGTAGTTTGTGATGTCGATAAGAATGTACCACAAGTTGAGAATGCAGTTGTTGAGTTATATAAAGGTGCTAGAAGAAAAGGAGATCAATCATGGGGATTCGTTCATAAGAAGTCACCATCTATTAAAAGAAAGATGGTGCCTCAAAAGGCAGAGGGGTTGGTTAGTAGGATTAATAAAATATTAAAATTTCTAGAAACAGCATAAATTATCAAGGTAAATTATGTGGTGTTCAAGATAGTGTGTTTTGGGAAGTGTTGGAGGGATTCTATTGTGTAGTTTTATATACCCATGGAATTGGATTGGAAGGGTTTCGAAACAATATTCATAGAGAAGTTTTCCCCAATGTCCCTGATATTGGAAATGCCTCTAGAGTTCCTATCATTGAAACGTGGACAACATTTTGTGGTGACATACATCAATCAATTAGTTGAGCTTCTTCATCTTGCTTCAGACGTGGTAAATAATGGACAACTAAAGGCTCAAAAGTACCTACATGGTTTTTGACAAAATATAAGATCACATGTACTTTTGTTAAATCATTCGACCTATGTGGATACGATAGAAATATCTATCATTTTAGTGATGGATATGTCCGGAAATTTATTTTTTCCCACCGATTTTCATCTATCTAGTGGTAGTTTTAGTGGAATAAATTTGAAGAACCAGATGTGGAAGGATCATCACTGATGTTGTGGAGGTGGGTCTCAGAACCTAGCTTCCTCCATATTGTCTGCTATAGCAAGCTATGTGCCTATGAATTCCTATCAGTGTTTCAAGGTCAGACACACATGATGTTCTTATAATATTCCCATGAAGATGTGAAAAAACTATAGATGTGTTGGTGAATAACAACGCTTATATTAGGAAATGATTCTGCCTTGTTATGGTTAGGGTTTGTCATATCTAAAGGATACAATGGTGCTATCAGAATCGTTAAGGACTACAAACCTCCAGCCACATTTCTGAGGAGTGGCGCTATTTCATTTAGAAGATGAGTTTTTAGTGGAATATGATGAAGGTCAACCAACACTAAGTGTTATTATCCTTACTGAATCGTCTATAGTAATATCATTATTTGATATTAGTTCATCCTATGTGTTTATATCTTCACATTTTTCTGATATTATTAATCATGTAAGAGAACTTATTAACGTTTTAATTTTGTTATTGACATCTATTCATAAGAGGAAATACTAGGGGTTTCAGTTTCTTTTTGGTTCATTAATGATAGCTGATGCAGATTTGGTGTGGGATTTTTGCATTCTCGATGTAGACATGATTAAAACAATGATTGGTATGGATTGGATTGTCTCTCATCGAGTTGATATTGATTGTTATCATCTATGTGTTTAATTTGTGGTTATTGATAACATCTCCCATGTGTTTCATGGGGAGTGGGACTTGTTGTATTTTGGTGCACGACCGTCTTTTCCAGAGCTCATAATTTTGTTGTCTTTTGTTGGGATTGAGCCTGGTGAAATTTCTTATTTTGTTCATCTCTTGTTGTTGTTCCGAACATTTTCAATGATTCCCTATGATACTACTACAGAATTAATCTAGGAAGATATGTGTAACACCACGAGATTTTATGAAAAATATACTTTTAATTTCATTAATGTCTTGTTTTTTATGCTACACCAAGATTACCTTGCGCTATATGCAACACCGTATTAGCTTGCAGTATGCGCAACACTATTCTTGGATCATGTTACACACAATTTTGATAATAGTTATTCTACGCAACATTGAGTATATGTGTATATATATATATATATTCAACGTATAAATGAAATATGGTTGGATTATGATATACGAAACAATGAAGGATTCTTGCACATCATGCAAGCCTGACTTGGCTTGCATTACACGCAATTGCGACCTTCCTCGATAGCCTGTGTTGTACGCAATTCCGGGTTTTAATAAACAACGATATATTATTATAATATTATTATGAACTAGCCATTATGAATAGTATTTACTAAATTTTGAATCTTATAACATTATTATTTGTCTTACAAATTTTAAAAAACATGGTATAAGAACAAAATAAATTCTTCGGGTAGATTAAGAATTTTTCAAAAAATGCAGTTTTGCCACCTTTTGATGGAGCACCCACTTTAAATCTAGTTTTTGATATGTTTATAAGTTAAATTTGAAAAAATAAAATTCTTCTTTGGAATCATGAAATAAAAATTTACTTTGGATAAATTTTTCATATTATTCTGGTAACTTTCATATTTTGATGAATAGTAAAAACACGCTATATTTTAATTAAAAACAACTTTTTTCATCACAATAATTTATATGGTTAAATTATAATATTGAATGGTTTTAAATTATATATAGAATATATTTTTACCATTTAATATAATTTATGTCATTTTCATTGATTCTACCTTGAATTCATAGGATAAATCAATTCAATCTTTTGCAATGTTTTAAAGAAAAACCAGTTTTCTTTCGATAACGGGATTAATTATAATTTAATTTCTGTAACTTTTGTTTATTAAATTTGGAAAAATGGATTCCATATTTTGAATCAGTGGATCCAAATTAATTTAATAAGCTACTTTTTATTTTTGGGAATTATGAATAGTAACTACGGTTAATTTTTTTACCATAGTTAAAAGTAAAGTAGGTAATTAAGGGTAAATATAATATTATAAAATTACCCTAACACATGTAAAAATCCTATTGGATGACTAAAAGTCGACCCACATCACCTAAAGGTCGGATTAGATTCATTTAAGGGACTTTTTCCATGAAAATAATTTAATTATTATTAAAACCAAAGAATGTGACACCATGACACTTTCTTAAATCTTATAAGTATAATAATTTTAATTTAGTGATACACTTCATGAAACCTCAAACATGAATAGTCTCCAGAAATATAATACAATTATATACATCATAGGAATTTATTTATAATTTTTAGGGATTAGATAATTATCATTTATTATGACACAAAGATGATGTAGTAATTGTCTTATTAATGAAATATTGACATAATTGATTTTATAAATAGCCAAATAAATGTAATTTAAGACTTTTTATTAATTCCACTAATTTTCTAGGTTAATATGACATGTTAGTATTGATTTAATTAACTTTTTTCTAACTAATCATTCTGTTATGATTTTCACAAAAATCAATTACTAAATAGTGTCAAAATTGACATAAAATAGTTTTTAAAAAAAAATATTTTATTAGTAATTGATATTTTATTCCTAAAAATCTATAGTTCGGAAAAATGACTTAGATAAGGTTATATATATTAATAATAAACAACTTGGGGTTCTTTTGGCTTGATATAGTAAGTTTATTAACATTATAGTGTAAGAAAACAAGAAGACATGGTATATGTAAAATTATCTAACTTAAAGTTAAATATAAATGATAAGGTTAAAATAGGAACCTAAACTTGTATAAATTCTATTGGATGAAAGGGTTTCGACCCATCCCCACCTTAGCTTCGAAATAAATCAATTTGGATCTATTTAAAACCGAATTTGGATTTATAATAAAATAAAATATTTTGTTATTCCAAAGGTGCCACTCTCCTCCCTTATAAAAGGGAACCCCCTCCCTCTCTTCCTCACACCACATTGAGCCTTAAAGCATGGAAAAACCCTGAAAAATTATCTTCTAAACTTTCCTAGCAACATATGAGAGGTTCTGGTCATCCTCAAAGACCAATATTAGTACCCTAAGAGGAGGACTCAAAGAGGTGCTTCAAAGAAGAGGTAATGTCCGTTACTGATTCTTTCAAATTTATTTCTTCTTCCACTTCTTCTTCCTAGGTTGTTTCATTATGAAGTAATAACATCAGTATAACTCATATACTGATATGTTATTATAAGTATGAAACAACCCTATTTCACCATCTATCCATCCTATGGTAAATGAAATCACCGCACGTGCATACGTACGGAATACCATCTCCACGCTGTGGTATAATATATTTTCCACCACCACCTTACATGGATGGGTATAATGGTGTAAATAATAAATTTATATTATTATTGTAAATTTATATTGATTCTTAAATATTATACATACACTACAATACAATTCAACGATCATGAGAACGATATCATCGCTCGTGCGTACGTACGGACTACCGTCTCCATGACGCGATGAGATTCATTCTCCATGTTAACCATTCATGAATGATTATAAAGTATATATAATAAGTAGTCATGAAATATATGACATAATAATACTACTGGATTTATGTATATATATATTTATGTCATCTACTTAATTCCACTCAATTCAACAAGGAAACGAAAACAACGTTAATGCGTACGTACGACCTACCGTCTCCATGAACGGTGTATTTATTTCCATTTATCGATCCATTATATGTATGTATATTCTGAATATATATTATATATAAATAATGTTTATATTCTGGAATTAAGTAATCATGATCTAAGTAATCATATTAATAATTACAAGTTAAAACACGAACGACAAATGAGACGATTTTACCCAAAACACTACTTTAACATGAATTTACAAAAGAACAGGTAATATAAAGTCATAAGTGAACCATATATGATATAATAACAATGAATATGATTCTTTAATAAGTCAATGACATTATATAAATCATTATACAGGAGGTTCGGACACTTACGAAGCAAATCGGACCTAAGGTAAGGGAAATAACACAATCTCATTTTTATCCGAGATTGTTTATACTTTGAAATTTACTGGGGTGTATTTTATCATCCACATCCATGTTTCCTCAATATGTAATATTTACATCATTATACAATAGTTTATATACAATTTTACCATTTGGTGGGTTTTTAGTAAAAGATATGAAGGGAATCTTTTTTCGTTTTTCGTACGAGGTACTTTTTGACTTTTCTGACAAAAGTACGAGAAGAATGTTTTCTTTTAACTAATACGGCATGAATGGATTTTTAAAACATTATTTCCAAGAATCATCCTTTACAAGTTTTCATGTTTATTTTTAATCAAATTCTTTTAGTTTATAATTGTATGACATGTTAAGAAAGGAAAAGTATTTTTGAAGTATAAAGGATATTTTCCTCAAGAATGGAGTTCAAGTGTATTATCAAAATTATTTTCCATCTAAGATAATAAAGGGTTCTGTTTCTATCCCTATTATTACATTGATTTGATTATGTTGTGATGGAAATATTTTTATGAATTCCTTTATCCTATATGAATTGTTTTATGATGTCATGATGTTTGAGATTCCCATTTTTATTACATGGGTTATGCAATGATGTATGATTTATGATTTTGTGGCACACATAAGAGTGGTATAATTAAGAGATGGGTGGGACCTATATCTCCCTCCAATGCATTGGGTAAAGATTTTTTATCTCATGAGATAGACATGGATGGAATGGTAAGTTATACCGGTTCAGTGAAACATGACTGACACAAGGTTGACTCGGTTCAAAAATGGACTTTGTCCACTAAGATAGTATTGGAAATGAGTCTTCACTAATAAGATATGATTATCTATGATTATGTGTGTATGCCTCAAAGTTTCATGTTTTATGTTATGATTATTGGGACTTTATTTCACTACTATGATTTATCCCATGTTAAGAAATTATGCTCTCTTTTGCAGATTAAGATTTCCAAAATGTTATGTTCTTATGAATATGATGTGATTGATATTTCTTTTGTTTACCATTACTGAGCATTTGAGCCCACCCTTTTATGTTTAATTTTCCCTGGGATATAAAGAAAGGTTCTAGGTAAAAAAGAGGAAGAGCTTTATTGGAGATTTTGAATATCATTCACCACGATTAGAAGATTATATTCCGAGTTTCCAAAGACACTAAAATATTACGATTCTTGTGTGTGTGTTTTTGTTATGTACTAAGTATTCTACAAAAGTAATGTAATGTCCATGTACGTCAAGCTTTGGGTCTCTACAGTTGTTATCAGAGGAAAGGTTTAGTCAACCTTTGGAAACTAGGATGCGAAAACGTTAGTGAGATCCCTAGAGATATTTCTAAGGTATGTCTAGGGATGTCCCTAAGGATAAGTATATGTATAGGATACAGTCCTAGAACTATTGTAACGATCATATAATTTAACCTAAGATGTTTGATATTGAGGATACTCCCCCTTTATTATGTTGTTTTCCCTAGCATGATTTTTGCCTCTCACACTATTCTTTTTGGGTTTTAGAAGATGGCTGGAGCCCGAAGGAACCATGATGATCAATGTAATGCACAATGCAATGATTGTCCTCCTGAACAAACAAATGTTATGGGAGATGGAGTGAAAAATCTTATTCCTACACTTACACAAGCTATGAATCATTTTGGACTTCCAAATGAGTAGAGAAGGGAACAACATTCTATTGAGTCCTTCATGAGGCAACACCCACCTTCTTTTACTGGTAATTCTAATCCACTTGTTGATGAACAATGGATCAGTACCACTGAAAAGATATTTTCAGTTCTTCAATGTTCTGAACATGATAAAGTAATCTTAGCAGTTTATCGTTTGGAAGGTAAAGCTGATCAATGGTGGAATCTTATCAAGTATACGAGGCAAAGAGATGAAATTGAGTCTATGGAATGGGACGAGTTCAAGAACTTATTTTCCAATAAGTACTTCCCTCGTATTCTTCGAACAAAGATGGAGAAGGAGTTTCTTGAACTAAAGAAAAAGGATGATAAATCTGTTGGTATATACGAAGCGAATTTTACAAGGCTTGCAAGGTATGCATCTGTATTTATCATCCAACCTGAAAGTAAAGTTGATCGATTATTCAGTGTCTTAAAACCAAATCTTCGAAGGGAATTAGCTATAAGAGACTTCAGTAGATAAGAAGAAATTGTGCGTTGTGATATCAAGGTAGAAATGGAAGTTGGTGTTACTTATTCATCTCATAGTTTTGACAAGAAACGAAAGATGGAGTACAAGGAGAAATCTCATAATAATGGTGAAAAGAAGATGAATGTTTCCTTATGCTCAATGTGTGGAAAAAAGCATAGTGGAGATTGTCTTAACGGGACAAGTAAATGTTTCAAATGTGGAAAGGAAGGTCATCAGGTATTTGAATGCCGCAATGATGGGAAGAAGATGTCTAATGATGCAAACAAAGGAAGGGATACACAGAATGAACCTACTGCACTTCAATGCTTCAAGTGCAAGTAAATGGGGGCATTATGCTAATAAATGCCCTAATCCAAGGGTTAGTGATGATTGACATGAGCAACCACTTAAGGAAAAGGACAAAGGGAAGTCACATGCGATCACCATTGGAGATGTTGAATATGAAAACGATGTGGTGGAATGATTAAGTGTTTATGTAATGGGATTCCAGAATAATGTTGTATATAGTATCGTGGAATATTGGAATATTTATGTATTGGTCTATTGTGGTTTTCAATAATTTTATGGCATCGGTAACCATGAAAAGTGATTGAAATATTTTTGGAAAGCATATGATATGCACATAATGAAGGGATAAAGAGAATCTAATATGTCTGATAGTATTCATGAGCTCATGATTGATATAAGGACTAAGTGATATCATGGTTTGAGTATATAGAATTTTGAAGATTTTGGTATGTGGAAAGTGTTAACTTTTAACTGCATTCAGGTTTTCACTAAGGTTCAATGGGTATTCAAGAGAATACATGATTAAGGCCTTTGAATGTTTGGAATGTGACCAACAAGACATATCTTATGATATATGGGGATCAACGATGGTATTAAATCTCTGGTAATCGTTTTCACTATATTATGAGAATGGACTGCAGTATTATGGATAAGCCTAAAGATTCGAATGGATTATGTTGGACATAAGTTAGTATTGTTTAAGGATAGATTTTCTTTTCGATATTATTAATGGGATGTTATAGAAATATAGTTTTAGAAAAAGGAAAACCTACAGAACGGGCGACAATCCATCGCGTCGGACAAGGTGGTAGGAATCAAACCCACAACCGAAGTGCGACAGGCCTTTATCACCTACCACTGGCCTACAGGATGTCCCTGGTTAGTAGAAACTAGTTTTATTTTATTAAGTGGTATGATATATGAAGTATAAGTTCATTTTAGGAACCATATATAATTAATCTCACTATAGATGGACTTATGTATTTTTTGATAACTTTTCTAAGCTTTTGTTTGAGATAGATAGAATGACCCATCATTCTATCACATGATCTGCTAACACATCACGAATGACTAATTCAACTTCATTTCTTTAAGAGATGAAGTGGAAATTGTCCAATGAACGACAAATGGTGAGACTGTACCAAAATCACGAAAGTATTTCTTCTAATTCCAATTTCATCAACTTTAGGGAAATGATCTTGAAAACCAAAAATGTTGTCCTATTGCTCGTATATCTGATGAATCAGATGGTACCTTAGATCATAAAAAATTTAGGGCTTTGTGATTGTTGGCTCTTCTATAGCCATGTTCTCTACCACTCTCCATCAGAACATGATGGTTAGATTTCTCTTCCATATCCATATTTTCACCTATGTGGAAACCCAGTGATTAGTTTATTTGGGTAACCGTTATGTTTCATACTTTTGTTTTTATAGATTGGTTTTGGTATTCCTTTTTACGATGTGGGTTTCTATTAAAGAAAATTTTGAATAGTAAACCATTTATAACCCCGACGAATTTCGAGGGAGAAATTCATTTTAAGGGGGGTAGAATGTAACAGCCTGAGATTTTATGAAAAATATTCTTTTAATTTCATTAATGTCTTGTGTTGTATGCTACACCATGATTACCTTGCTCTATACTCAACACCGTATTAGCTTGCAGTATACGCAACACTATTCTTGGATCGTGTTACATACAATTTTGATAATAGTTATTCTACGCAAAATTGAGTATATATATATATATTCAATGTATAAATGAAATATGGTTGGATTATGATATATGAAACAATGAAGGATTCTTGCACAGCATGCAACCCTGACTTGGCTTGCATTACATGCAATCACGACCTTCCTCGATAGCGTGTGTTGTACGCAATACCAGGTTTTACTAAACAACGATATATTATTATAATATTATTATGAACTAGATGTTATGAATAGTATTAACTAAATTTTGAATCTTATAACATTATTATTCGTCTTACACATTTTCAAAAACATGGTATAAGAACAAAATAAAATTTTCGGGTAAAATAAATATTTTTAAATAAATGCAGTTTTGCCGCCTTTTGATGGCGCACCCACTTTAAATCTAGTTTTTGATATGTTTATAAGTTAAATTTGACAAAATAAAATTCTTCTTTGGAATCATGAAATAAAAATTTACTTTGGATAAATATTTCATATTATTCTAGTAACTTTCATATTTTGATGAATAGTAAAAACATGCTATATTTTAATTAAAAACAACTTTTTTCATCACAATAATTTATATGGTTAAATTATAATATTGAATGGTTTTAAAGTATAAATAGAATATATTTTTACCATTTAATATAATTTATGTCAATATCATTTATTCTACCTTGAATTCGTAGGATAAATCAATAGAATCTTTTGCAATGTTTTAAAGGAAAACCCGTTTTCTTTCGACAACGAGATTAATTATAATTTAATTTCTGCAACTTTTGTTTATTGAATTTGGAAAAATGGATGCCATATTTGGAATCAGTGGATCCAAATTATGTTAATAATCTACTTTTTATTTTTGGGAATTATGAATTGTAACTACGGTAAATTTTATTTACCGTAGTTAAAGGTAAATATGGTAATTAAGGGTAAATATAATATTATAAAATTACCCTAACACATGTCAAAATCCTATTGGATGACTAAAGGTAGACCCATATCACCTAAGGGTCTGATTAGATTCATTTAATGGGCTTTTTTCCATGAATATAATTTAATTATTATTAAAACCAAAGAATGTGACAACATGTCACTTTCTTAAATCTTATACGTATAATAATTTTAATTTAGTTATAAACTTCATGAAACCTCGAAAATGAATAGTCTCCTGAAGGATAATACAATTATCTACATCATAGGAATTTATTTATTATTTTTAAGGATTAAATAATTATCATTTATTATGACACAAAGATGATGCAGTAATTGTCTTATTAGTGAAATATTGACATAATTGATGTTATAAATACCCAAATAAATGTAATTTAAGACTTTTTATGAATTCAAATAATTTTATAGGTTAATATGACATGTTATTATTGATTTAATTAACTTTTTTCTAAATAATAATTCTGTTATGATTTTCACAAAAATCAGTTACTAAATAGTGTCAAAATTGTCCTAAAATAGTTTTTTTTAAAAATATTATATTATTAATTGTTATTTTATTCCTAAAAATCTAGGGTTTGTCCAAATGACTTATATAAGGTTATATATATTAATAATAAACAACTTGGGGTTCTTTTGGCTTGATATAGTAAGTTTATTAACATTATAGTGTAAGAAAAAACAAGAAGACACGGTAAAAGTAAAATTATCTAACTTAAAGTTAAATATAAAAGATAAGGTTAAAATAGGAACCTAAACTTGTCTAAATTATATTGGATGAAAGGATTTAGACCCAACCCCACCTTATCTTAGAAATAAGTCAATTTTTAGCTATTTAAAACCGAATTTGGCTTTATAATAAAATAATATGTTTAGTTATTCCAAAGGTTCCCCTCTCCTACCTTATAAAAGGGCACCCCCTCCCTCTCTTACTCACACCACTTTGAGCCTTCAAGCTGGACAAGACCCTTCCAAATTATCTTCTACACTTCCCTAGAAACATCCGAGAGGTTATGGTCTTCCTCAAAGACCAATTTTAGTACCCTAAGAGGAGGACTCAAAGAGGCGCTTCAAAGAAGAGGTAATGTCCGTTACCGATTCTTTCAACTTTATTTCTTCTTCCAATTCTTCTTCTTAGGTTGTTTCATTATGAAGTAATAACATCAGTATCACTAATATACTGATATGTTATTATAAGTATGAAACAACCCAATTTCACCATCTATCCGTCCTACAGAAAATGAAATCACCGCACGTGCGTACATACGGAATACCGTCTCCACGTCGTGGTGTAATCTATTTTCCACCACCACCTTACATGGATGGGTATAATGGTGTAAATAATAACAATATATGATTATTGTAAAGTTCTATTGATTCTTAAATATTATACATACACTATAATATAATTCAATTATCATGAGAATGATATCATCGCTCGTGCGTACGTACGGACTACCGTCTCCACGACGCGATGAGATTCATTCTCCACGTTAACCATTCATGAATGATTATAAAGTATATATAATAATTAGTCATGAAATTTATGACATAATAATACTACTGGATTTATGTATATATATATTTATGTCATCTACTTAATTCCACTCAATTCAATAAGGAAACGAAAACATCGTTCATGCGTACGTACGACCTACCGTCTCCATTAACGGTGTATTTCTTTCCTTTTATCGATCCAATATATATATGTATATTCTGAATATATATTATATATAAATCATGTTTTATATTTTCGAATTAAGTAATCATGATCTAAGTAATCATATGAATAATTACAAGTTAAAACACGAATGACAAATCAGACGATTTTACCCAAAACGCTACTTTAACATGAATTTACAAAAGAATGGGTAATATAAAGTCATAAGTGAACCATATATGAGATAATAAAAATTAATATGATTCTGTAATAAGTCAATGACATTATTTAAATCATTATAAAGGAGGTTCGTACACTTACGAAGCAAATCGGACCTAATGTAAGGGAAATAACACAATCTCATTTTTATCTGAGATTGTTTATACTTTGATATTTACTGGGGTGTATTTTATCATCCACATCCATGTTTCCTAAATATTTAATATTTACATAATTCTAAAATAGCTTAGTTCCAATTTTACCCTTTGGTGAGTTTTTAGTAAAAGATATGAAAGGAATCTTTAGTCGTTTTTCGTACGAGTTACTTTTTGACTTTTCCGACAAAAGTACGAGAAGAATGTTTTCATTTAACTTATACGGCATGAATGGATTTTTAAAACATTATTTCCTAGAATATTCCTTTTCATGTTTTCAAGTTTATTTTTAATCAACTTCTTTTAGTTTAGAATTGTATGACATGTTAAGAAAGGAAAAGTATTTTTGAAGTAGAAAGGATATTTTCCTCAAGAATGGAGTTGAAGTGTTTTATCAAAATTATTTTCCATCTAAGATAATAAAGGGTTATGTTTCTATCCCTATTATTACATGTATTTGATTATGTTGTGATGGAAATATTTTTTTGAATTCCTTTATCCTATATGAATTGTTTTATGATGTCATGATGTTTGAGATTCCCATTTTTATTACATGGGTTATGCAATGATGTATGATTTATGATTTTGTGGCACACATAAGAATGGTATAATTAAGATATTGGTGGGACCTATATCTACCTCCAATGCATTGGGTAATGATTTTATATCTCATGAGATAGACATGGCTGGAATTGTAGGTTATACCGGTTCAGTGAAACAGGACTGAAAAGAGGGTGACTCGGTTCAGAAATGGACTTTTCCCACTAAGATAGTCATGGCAATGAGTCTTGACTAATAAGATATGATTCTCTATGATTATGTGTGTATGCCAAAATGTTTCATGTTTTATGTTATGATTATTGGGATTTCATTTCACTACTATGATTTATCCCATGTTATGTATTTATGCTCTCTTTTTCAGGTTAAGATTTCCAAAATGTTATGTTCTTATGAATATGATGTTATTGATATTTCTTTTGTTTACCCTTACTGAGCATTTGAGATCACCCTTTTATGTTTTCTTTTCCCAAGGATATAAAGAACGGTTTTAGGTATAAAAAAGGAAGATCTTTATGGGAGATGCTGAAGACCTTTCACTATGATTAGATGATTATATTCCGAGTTTCCAAAGACACTAAACTATTACGATCCTTGTGTGTGTGTTTTTGTTATGTACTAAGTATTCGGCAAAAGTAATGTAATGTCCATGTACATCAAGCTTCGGGTCTCTAAAATATGTATAGTATAAAATTGACATGGTTCTAGGTACGCATGTGATATCAATACCTTCTTATCATATTACAGCAGAAGAGATGAAAGAGCCCAAGATTCAGTCGGATGACCAATTAGAAAAAGGATTCATTCTCCCTAGTGTTTCCCCTTGGGAAGCCTTTATAATCTATTGCATAAAGGCAGGTGGTTCACTTTGATTTTTTTGGACTATCAGAAGGTGAATCGGGTAAAATTTAATAAAAAGTACCATTTTCCTCATTTGAATGATTTTTTTGATTAGTTAATGGGGGAAATGTTTTTTAAAAATTGACATTTGGTTATAATATCATCAGCATAGAGTTTGGGATTCAGATATTCTAAAGATATACATCAAGTGAAGGAATGGCCATTATGAATATCGTGTGATGACTTTTGGACTGACTGATGATCCATCAGTTTTATGCCATTTATGAACCAAATATTTCACCAATATCTTGAAACTTTTGTGGTACTGCTCATGAATGAAATTATTTTTAATTTAATGTCTGAGCATGAGCACAAGAACCATCTATGTTTGGTTCTACAACTTTTGAGAAGTCTCAATTTATATGGAAATATTTAAAAATTTATTTTTTAAATTCAAGAAGTGATTTTAATAAGGATCAATTTTTCTTCACATGAAATTTTCATCAATCATGAGAAGGTGAAGGAATTATTGTCAAGGAAAGAACCGTATAATTACTTTTCGATACAAAGATTCCATGGTATTTTGGGATACTACTGATGGTTTGTTAAGGATTTATCTATGATAGAGGAATATTTGAATTTTCTTACTATGAAAGTGGTGAAATTCAAATGGGATAAGAAGTTTCAGTCTTATTTTGATGAATAGAAATGTATTTTGGAATTAGCTCCCATTATGATCTTTCCTGGACCTAGTATATTGTTTGTGGTGTTTTATGATTCTTCTGGTCCTGGGTTGGGATGCGTTATTATGTAGTGTAACCATGTGGAAACATAGATCTCTCTTAAACTTCAACAACATGAGAAGAATTACCCCACTCATAATTAATAGTTTGATATAGTTATGCATTCACATAAATATTGACATTAATATCGTTTATAAGTGAGGTTCACAGTATTTTCTAATCAATAGAGTTTTAGTTATATCTTTTCTCATATGGACATGAATATTAGATAGAGTTTATTGGTACAATACCTTCATATGTTTGACTTAGATATCATTTACACCTCAGGGAAGCGAAATGACATTTCAAGAACCCTTATCTAGAATGTATTATCACAGGATGTCCTCGAATCAAAGGAGGAGTGGAACCTTCTAGGGGTTTTAACTCATTTTCTCTAGGATACTGAAGAAGATGTTTTAGGTATGGTTCGAACCCATGTTTTGTTATCATTATTTATCATGGATTCTATTTTATAGATTCATTGGTATGATGATGAGTTTAGTAAAATCATAGAAAATTATTAATGTGGGGAAGTCGTTTTTGGTTGTTCTTTATATTCATATAATATGTTCCACTTTGGGATGGATTTATTTGTAAAAGTATCTTTTGGGAGTTTAGTATTGTTGAAGTTTCACATCTCATCATGGTCAATTCATCCAAGAACTAGAAAGATTTATAATGTAATGAGACAATGATTCTGGTGGCCAAATATGAAGCCTGACATTGCGGATTGGGTTTTCCACTTTTACACCTTCCAACAGAAAAATGAAGATCACTTGATACCATTTGTTTTTCTCTAACCTCTTCTGATACTGGTTTTGAAATGGGACGAGGTATCCATTAATATTTTTATTAAGTTACCACAGTTCACCGAAGGAGGAATTTTTTTTCGGTAGTTGTTCATTGGCTGAAAATTTTTTCTCATTTAATTCTTATCAAGGATACCACTATTGTTTAAGATCTGGGTAAGATTTATGTTCAAGATATTTGGATTTTACATGGGATTAATTATTTCATTGTTTGAGACAGGGATCCTCAGTATACGTCAAGGTTCTATAGGAGTCTCAGAGAGGTGATGGGAATACATGTCATGTTGAGAACATCATATTATCTACAGACAGATGGTCATATAGTGCATGTGATTTAGATTCAAGAGGATATGGTTTCTACCTATGTATTAGATTCTAGTGGATCATGGGATATCCATATGGGTCTGGTTGATTTTTTATAACAACCATTATCATTCATTGATCAAAATAGATCTCAATTAGGCATTGTTTAGTCTCATGTGTAGATCACCTCTTTGTTTTGATGAAGTGGTCAGAGTATCTTTCTATGGACCATGTTTTGTTTAATAGATATTAGTGAAGATTCCATATGAACATCAACATCTGGTTACAACCCAATGTTGATAGAAATTGTATATGGGTCAGTGGAATCTTCATTTGGAATTTTCTATTGGTGTCTCGGTTTAATTGAATGTTTCTCCATAGTTAGGTCACCGTGATGGATTTTAATATAAGAAAAGTTGGCTCTGAGTTCTGTTTGACCATTTTAGGTCTCTTATCGTCTTATACAAGTTTCCAATTAGTAATATTTTTGGTTCAATTGATAAATATTCATGATGTTTTCCACATTTTTCATTAGAGGAAGTAATATCTTGATTCGTCTTATGTTATGAGTTGCGAGGATATTAGTTAGATCTAGATGTTTATATATTAGAGAAACTAGTTGGGATACTCAACTCTCATGTGAAAGTATTCTGTGGGAAGTTGATTCCATTGGTCATAGATATAAGGAAGGAAAGATCATATTCTCATGAGAAATGGGATACAAGCCATTTATGAGGGACTAGTGGCCTCACCTTTTCCAAGAGATTATATATTCCACATGACATCAGGGGTTATGTGGGGAATATTTTGACATCCCATTACTGATCTGTTAGGTATATCTTCATCCTCATAATTTTTTTCCTTTTTCATTATATGTATTGGGGTTAAAAGAAATTGGTAGGATACCAATAATGTGAAAGTCCCATATTTTATTGAATCCCTACTTTTACCAGTGATTTTTCAGGATGCAAGAGGATTTCACACTATGTAACTAGTTTACATGATGATTAATGGTTACTGAGAGAATGAAGTGAAAGTGATTTATACAGTTAAAGGGTACATGCCATGTAGAGATGCTTCATGTCATGAGTTATTTAAATATGAGATTTATAATTTGAGTGTATATATTTGTAAGCGCACTAGAACACCGTGGATCTCATGACGTGTTAAGGAATTTCAAATCATGTATTTCCCATAATGGGAAGTTATATGGCACCATTCGAGGATTATTTTTCCATTCAAAAGTTATTCCTCCATTTTTATTGATCCAAATTTCATCTCCGTTGATTGTTGGGGACACCTCCCTTTCCAGATCCATCCATTAAGCATTCAATCATCATTGTGATTGTTGTGTTTCTGTTCGAGAGAGTGGTCTTTCAGATTCTTCCTTTCCATTTATTTTGGTAGTGCCCATGGGATGCATTTTTAGATTCATTGGTTTGAAATTGGAATTTTGGTGTGTCTTATTTGAGATCCACTGTGAAATCTTATTACTGAGGTCGTTCCATTATTGGTCATGGGGTAATGGGTGTTCTTTCATGAGGTATGTGGTATTCCTCCTTTTTAGTGACCCCTTGGTTTCTAAATTAGAATAGTATCTAGATTTATATTGAATTATAGGGCCTTCATTATTGTCATTGAGTTTTTGTTGTGGGTGGATCCCATTTTGAGTGTGTCCAACCCGAGTTTTAGTTATGTTGTTCCACCTCTAGCCTATGTTGATAAAACATATTATTAAAATTTTATAAAGTGTTTTATAATAGGAATTGTCATGATTGTTGTGTGTGTTTTTAAATTTTTTTTAATGGAAAAATGGTTATTCCTTAGTGGTTGGTAATTGGAATGAATATTGGTATTTTTAAAGTAATGAAGTGGGACTGTGAAATTTATTTAAATTGTTTTCAAATCATTAGAAGAAATTATTAAAACCATCACACGTCTTATCTTTGGTACTTAGGTGGATGGTTTATCTTGAGGACATCATTAAAACATTATCAATTATTAGGAGTTTTTCTCATGGTGATTTCCATTGTTTTCTAGACCCATTGTTCTAGGGGACTAATATTGTAATTATAAGGGTGTTAACTCATGGGGTGTTCATATGCATCCTAGGCCTATGGTCTATGTGTGGATTGCACACAGGATTGATTGTGGAACAATTAGTCTGCTAGTCAGACCTATTGTGATCCTTGGTGCGGATACATATGCTTCTATTTTAATTTCATGTATTTATATTTTATCATTGTTATGCATGTTTATTCTTGTGAAAGATGATATAGAAAATATTCATTGAAATTGATATACATGATTTTGTATTAGATTTTTGATAAAGGGTAAATGTTTACCTTGTTTTCTATAAAAATTATTTTCTTCTTATATTACCATTTTTTTAAATTAGCGTACATCGATTTTTCTACAAAGTCATGTCATGGAACACCTAGGTTGGATTCTATGGATCACATTATCTCACACCATAAACACCTCTTTAGTGGTGTGCATACCTATGTATGTTTTCTAATGTAGGGAAATATAAGGAACCATAGTGAGGTAATGATGTTTTATGTTTTATGAGTTGGGTAGCTAGTTGTGAGATGGGGGGAGTTCATCCAGGATATCATATAGAGTTTCTATTTTGTTTTGTTCATTTGTAGTTGGACTTTTCTCTTAGAGTTTTTTCCTAATTTTATAGTAATTTTTTACACAATATTCCTATATTTACTGAATTTGTTTTATTTTCATTATGATGATCCTTCTCTCATTGTGAATATATACGTATTGTATTTATTTAGGTTCGAAGAATTTTTTCTATTAGGTTATTTATTTGATACTTGGGTTCTTGTCTCCAAATAACGGAGATCTAAAATTCCCTTTAGGCCTAAGACCTATTAGGTCGGGTTTCACATTTGAGTTTAACTGTAGTTGGTTCATTAGAGATTTTTTTTCCACATTTTTTTCATCATATAGAAATAGAAAAGTTTTCTAGTGTGTACATAAAACATACCATCACAATGAAGTGGTGCAATTTTTTTTAATAACCATCAATCATGGATGGTTATAATGATGTACTTAATATTTATAATATATATTAAATCCCTAAATTTTATTATGAAATTATATTATCATTTCCACCTTTTTACCTTTCCATTTGCTAGAAAGTTTTATGTTTATTGTTCGTATGTGTGGACTACCACCTTCGTGATATAATGAGAATCATTTTTCATTTTAAATTATCCATTATTTTAATAAATATAAATTTAAAAAAATATATGATACCTATTATAAATTAATGATTCTATAAATTCGTGTAATTATTTACCTCTCTTCAATTTCATCCATAAAAAAATAGTAACAATGTTCATGCCTATATGAGGCCTACCATCTCGGTGAATGTTGTAATTCATTTTTATATGTCAAAATATTATGGATGAATATAAATAAATACATATGATATTTTTATCTAGATAATTTATTAGGTGATGGAACCATGATTAATGTATAATGAATTTTACTTCCGTACATAACCATGCATGTATATCAAAGTTGTTATCACCAAGAACATTGATTTTATCAAAAGAATTGTTAATAAATGGTGATATGATGTCAGATTTTATATTAACATGGTTATTTAATACAATTATTATTCATCTATATTGATTATAACATAGTTTCAAATGAATATGAACAAATATGATACTTGAGGTAAGTGTTCATTCAACTCACTTTTATTTCAGTGAGACTTGTTCCATATTCAATAGTTTTTTGTGTGTGGTGTATATAATTCCAATGAATATAATGATTCTCATGAAACTTATGTGGATTTTGAAATAATTATATGGATTTATCATTCATTAGGATTTGATTCATAGATCACTATTGTGGTATGGTATTTATGTTTATATCACTTTTTTTAGAATTTTTTCCCTTGAATTTAAATTGAGGAAACTATAATACCCTTATCTAATAATTACAATTAATGTTTCTTACAATATGATTATTTCTATAAAATGTATCTTTTTTATTCATTTTCTCCAATTTGTGTACTCAAGAGATAAAATGAATGATTTTATGAAAATCAACCATGCGTTACTATTCACTATGGAATATTATTCTTATATGTCCATGTTTTTAATAAAAACATTTAATGAATGTTTTATATTTATCTCCAATGATTTAAAAAACAAATTTTACCCATGATCAAATTCTTAATATTTTGTTTCAAAGGAATTTTATTTTCATATTCTGAACAAGGTATTTTCAACTTTAAACAAAAAATGTTAAATGTAACATTGTTTTTACAAACAAAACACGAAAAGAATTTACCTCTATTATTAAAAATCAATTCCTTGATGAATTCTTTACATGCTTCCATGGGTTTTTAGAGGATTTTTTCCCTGAATATTTTATAATTGTTTTATTCTAAATTATTTAATTGAAAATGAAAATAGAATTTTTATTGTATAATATTACAAGGATCATTTAATGTAATTTCCCTATATGATAATATACTTTGATGTTATGTATTATTTACTAGTGATATGATCCAATGAAACTATAATTATTATTTCTATAAATTTTTATGATTATAATAATGGGATGTTTAGAAAACTAGTTTATTTTCCAAGAAGTATGATGTGATGAAATGAAGTGATATTTATCAAACCACTTGATAATAATATGGGTTAACATATGATAATATAATGAATGTTTTTTGATATTGAGACACAATTAAATATGGTTTACATTATATAATCCATGGGCCCAATATTATAAATCCATCCATTAAATTGGATAAAGTTTTATATCTCAAGATTTAATAATGGGAAACATGTATATGTGACTGATTAACAATGGGAAACAAGTTGATTTGCTTGATCTACTATGGAAAAAAGTTCATATGAATGATCTATTACGGGAAAAGGTGCAGTATTTTGAACAATTATTATATTTGAAAAAAAATTCCTAATCCACTATGATTTAATGGTCTTGAATTCTAAACTTATCTTATGAAATGGTTTCTATACTTATTATGGTGACACACTTTTATAACATGAATTTATTGTTCATGATTGATTTATGATCATTTTCTACACATATGATATGTTCATTTTCAAATGTTAATATTTTATTTCATGTATCATTTTACGATCAATGAACGATTAGGTATGAACTTTTTATGATATTTTCATAATCACATATCATTATGTTTATCTTGGACACTGATATGATCATCATTTTATATCTATCATTTTACCGATTATGATTATCTAATATTAACATTTCTTATATTTAATTCCCTTATATTATCAATAGAGGCTTTCATAGGGTTTATATATGAATATTACTATATGGGATGATAATTATACGATATGGGAAATATTTTTCTAAAGATATATATATTTTGTATCTAGAATATAAATAAAGTAAACCTCTATGAACCTTAGGGGTGTATTTTAGAAATGTTTTTAATATTAAGAAAAATATATATAATATTATATATAAATATTTTTTATCACTGTTGTTGAAATCATAGGATAAGTTTAGTAAGTCAATGGATATTTTGATTTGAAAACAATGGTGGAAACCCCAGGGATATGTCTATGTATAGGATTATATACTAATTTGTTGGTAATGACATTTTATATCCTATGTTAAACACAAAGTTTTATATATTGAGAATAATTTTTCATGACTTAGGTGTCTTATGAATGATATTTTAGGACTATTTTATAGGTTACTCTGAGTACAACAACATGATTTTTACAACATTATATTTGGTTTCAGTCAATGGATGGAACCAGAATTCATCTTGGTAAAAATGAATATGATGGAATATTAAATTATTTTCCACATAGGAAACAAAATGATATGGGATCTGGGATACAATATATTTTTTCATTGTGAATAAGATGTGTATTATTATTATATGGAAATTAATATTATATTCTATAGTGATCAGAACATGAAAAATTTGTTTTATACATTTATAATTTTAAAGGAAAAGTAGTTCAATGGTTGAACCATATTATATATATGAGATAAGAAGAAAAAATTGAAACCATGGAAGGGGATGAGTTTAAGGGGATAATATTTAGTAAATACGTCTGTCATATTATATCTACCATGGTAGAGAATTATTTCATTCGTCTTAAAAAAAGGATTATCAATAAGTTTCTATTTATGAGATAAATTTTACATGACAAGTGAGGTATGATTCTAGTACAATCATTATCCATAAAATAAAAATTGATTATCTAATTGTTTTATTACAACCAAGTATCTAAAATCCATTAGATATAAGTTTAAATAGTGTCTATGTAGTCTATTTTAGATGTGAAATCATATTATAAATAGATATTAGATAATCCCACAATTCAAAAGATCTTGTCCAGAAGAGAATGAACGGGTCTCATGAAATCTAAAATTAACTACATGTCAGAGTAGATTTAGTTACATATGGATGATATAAATGTTTTATGAAACATAAATGGAATTTCATGAATGGATCGTGGAGGTGACTTAAATGTGGAATATAGTACATAGTGCCCAATAATGATGAAATGTGATATTTATACTGACACATTCAATAGAGGAAAAGAAGAAACCAACAAATGCTGCACTAACACTCCAATAATTATAAATTATGTAGTAGAGTCATTATGAAAAAAATTAAATAATATGAAGGACTATGATGATGATTGGCATAAAAACCTCTCAATATTATAGATAATGGGAAATCTCATGTTATCAAGACTATTAAATTGGGTTATGTGAATGATGTGATGAAGGGTACAATTATCATCACTATATAATATATAATGTATTATTTGATTATATATTTAACCACTGTTTTAAATATGATGAATATTCAATTGGTATAAAATTACAAGAACAATTAATAGATGTTGAGTTAGTGGTGAAAACCTGTAATGGTATGACGGTATTATGTATATTATGCAGTTCCTCTATGATTGATGTTTATGGTAATGTGATTCCTGAAAATATTTTGATTCCCCATTTAGTTGAATTTTATGTGATTTTATAGATGTATTATCTTTCATTATATGGATCAAATTTCAATTAATCATGAAGGAAAACCACATTTTATATTCCATAATAAAATATGATCTTTTATTGGTGTGAGGGTCAAGAAGAAAATCCATTGGAAATTACATTTATCTTGTTGGTCATATTTACTATATGTGAAGTATATTTATCTAAAATGGTTTTTAGAGAAAATAAACATTGAATATTTTATTATTGTATGTATTTTTTCAATTTCAATTCATAATAGCTTCTTACTATTTCTATGAATCTAGAAGTTAATGTTTCAAAATATCTCATACATAATGCTATACCTATTTCAATGAATTATTCTAGAATGGACACAATAAATTTGAAGTAATTTGAGAAACAAATCCTAGAAAATATTTATTAGGGAATCATATTCTCTAGTGTGCCACCATAGGGTGAACCTATTTCTTATTTTGGAAGAAATATGTCTTAATTTATCATGGAAATGACTACTCAGAACTTAAAAAGAACAATATCAACAACTAGTATCCTCTACCAATATCAATGATTTTATTATAACATTATGACGATCCCAATAAATTTATATGATTTAACATCATTTTAGAAATCATAAATTGAGTTTTAAGGGGGATATTCCCAAGAAAACATTTTGTATGAGGTATGTACAATTTGAATTTATAACAATTCTAGTTAGACTTAATAATTCCCCTTATATCTTACTAGATTTAATAAATTGATTGTTTGATGTTTACATTGACCAATTTGTGGTAATATTTATTGATTTTGTTATTACATATATAGTATAATGGTAGAGAATGAATATAATTTGATAATTTTACTAAAGAATCCAAGGAAGGATAAGTTTTAGGAAATATTTATGAAGTGATTTTTTTTATTCATAAAGTTTCATTATTGGGTCATATAGCATCATGTGAGGGTATGGAGGTAGATCTTTAAAAAATAGGTTTTATTGATCAATTTCTCTGACCAGCAATGGAAACTAAATCTATTGTTTTATATGTGTGGATTTATATTAATAATGCTTTGTGAGTGATTTATCCTGACCATATAAGACAGAAATCATGTTTACCCAGAATGGGGTGAAATTCTTGTGGATAGTTAAATGTGGAGACAATTTCAAGGAATTTAATATGAGCATATTCGGAGAACATGCGATCAAATTACCCTAGAGTAAATAAGGTTTCTATATATATAGAAAAAATGGAATAATATGTGTCCTCACACAAAATGATCTGTTGATATTATACACCACACACCAATTGAAAATTCATCAGAAAAATTAACTGATTCTTATTTTGGTGCTAAAACTATAAATTTTCAATTGAATACATGGGGGAATTATCATTATAGTGGAAGATGATACATATATATGGATCCTAAAATATTTATATATATATACACATAGAAACAGTTGAATATGTGCTACATATTATTGTAGGAGTTGATTAGTGATTACAAATTCTAAAAACAATAACACCCTATAAAGGAAAACAAGGTGGTAGATTATTTAAGTCAAAAGGACTATGCATGATAACTTTTTGTGATTATAAAATAATTTCCAATACCTATGAATTTTTAGAACATGGAACCTAAAATCCTTTTGAATTTTGAAGGATCATATGATTCTTAAATGATATTTCAACCATCTATCCATGTAATGATGAAAAAGGAACATAGAGAAGAATTTTAAATATGGAATTAAATTAGAAGTTTTCTTAATTTAAACCAAACTAGTTATAGAATGGTAAAGTTAATTAATATTTTATGTGTCCCATGGATAGGAGAATTTATGAAGGAACTATTTGATGAATTATATCAGTTTTCATTCTTAATACATCACAGTATAATAAGTATGTATAGAGATCTGAAAGAATACTTGTGATGGAAAAAATTAAAATTTTATCAAAAAGTACATATCCTGATGCCCAGTATGTCAGTAATATAATGTTTAGAAAAATAATTTAAATGGGATGTAACAACAATTACACATAATATAATTGAAATGGGAAACCATTTTTATGGATTTCTTCGTCAGGCTCCCCAAAACATTTTAAGGGCACAATTTTACATGGGTTTTTTTATTAACTTATAAAGTTAGCATAATTAATTCCCATTTAGTAAGATTTTTATCTTTAACAAAAATACATGTTCTATATGAAGTAAGATGTTATATCGAATGGAGTACCACAATATATTGTATTTAATTGGAATATTAGGATTAACATATTGTTCTAGGTAAGTATTCAGTTGGATATGGAAACAGTTTTATGTTCCAATTATTCTTATCATGACTAGAATGATGATAAGTCAGACAAACCATTCAAATCATTGAGTATATGTTGAGATATTATTACATGTATTTTAAAGTTCTTTATGATGAAAACATTAATCTTCTCAAGTTTTCTAACTATAATTATTTTCACTCTAGAATTTTGATTTCCCATTATGAATTCATATATGGGAGGAAGTGAATATGTCCAACATGTTGGGATGAAGTTAGAGAGAAAATATATTAGGGCCTTGGTTTATTGATGAAATGACGGAGAAATCCAACACCAATCTGTAACACAGAAAAGAATATTAGAGTTGAATGAATATTATTATTGACAACCATTAGTGAGATTTGGAGTTCAATGTTATTGAAAAGGTATTCCTAAAACCATACCATCATAATAAGTTTATGTGGTATAAAAAAATTGAAATTTAGGCACTAAATATTTTAATCTCATTGAAATTATAGATCATTTTGTGATGGTAGATTATCGTTTGGAACCTAAACTAAATCCCTCTTGAATTTATAATGTGTTATATGAATCTCTCTAAAGGAAGTACACTACTAGTCATTGAAATTTACAAAACAACATGTCATAGTATTGGATAAATATCTCACTAATGAGTAATAACAATTGATATTTTATATCACAAAGATAAATTTATATAGAATAAGATAACACACATAGTAATTGTTTTTGTAAAAACATAATTTAGAGGATACTACATGGGAAATCAAGGATGTGATGAAACAAATATAAAAAATTTGATTGTATCAAAGTGAAATAATGATGAGGAAGAAATTAATTTTATTAGGGGGAGAAAGTAATATCCTATGATTTTAGTATATATTTCTATAAAAATATATTTTACTTCATTGGTATCTTTTTTTACATACAAAACTGAGTTTAAACGGACCATGATATACAATTAGAATATTATTTAATGTTAAAGTTGTCACCAAGATATTAGATTAGAGGGTATTAATATGAATATAAAAAATAAGAAATTTTTTTGGCTTATAGATATCTAAAATGATTCCATTGGTTATCAATTTATTCAAAATGATGTTAAGAATCAATTGAAAGTAAAAGTAGTGATTTTTTAATAAATATTTTTATTCATGTAATTTGAATTTATTTTAATAATATAAATTTATCACTATCTATGAATGATTTAAATGAAATTTTTATATGATAATTTAAATATTTTTTTAATATGCATTATATATTTTTTCATGCATTAGATATGAATATATATCCATTATTCAGCCTAATCTTTTATTATTATAAAAAATAGTTCTCAGAGAATTTTTCAAAAATATATTCAAATGAATTTATTACACATATATAAATTGAATCATGAAATATGGACTGACTCTATTGTTTCAATCATAATGATATTTCTTGGTATATATATCCCATTTTTTCAATTTGAATAGTAACAATGGTAACCTTTTTTAACCTCGCTAAAGGTAAAATATTTAATATAAGGTTAAAACAATGGTATATGGCATTAATATTTTTATGAAACATGACCTTTTCATATTAGATTTGTGGGTGTCTCCTATTTTTATATATTTTCTGAATATATGGTAACTGAGTTCCATATTTATTTTATCGTGACCGTGAAATTATTTATTAAAATAAATAAAACAAAAGGTCACTCTCTTGAAATTAATATCTCCAAATTTATCTCATATATTTATAAAGAGGATACATTCAGTTTTAAATGTGTATTTTAAATATTAATATTTTTTACCATGATATTTTTTTAATGATTGAATTGTTATATTAAACGATTACACAACCCAAACACTGTATGTATTCAATTAACCCAAAAACACAATAAATGATTTCTAAAATATTAAATGTATTACAATTTTTTTTGAATTATTGTTTTCCTTGAAATTTTAATATAAATATAATCTTATATTGATGTGTTAAAGGGTTATATTCTAATAAATTCCTTTTTTGTGGTCTTTAAATTCAAATTAAATGAATAGTTTCAAATGAAATTAATAATAGTCATTGAAAACAATGTTTTAGTATTTTGTTTCATAATAAAAATATATTTTTATAAGAAATATTGGATAAAATATGGTCCATAATTTGATCCCTTCGTTATTTATAAGTTAAATTTTTTATTTCATGAAAAATTATAGTCTTTTTTGTATTGAAAAATTTATAACCATAATAAAGTTAAAAATTGGTTAACCATGGGTTTAAAAATATATAATATTTTAAAGGAGACAAAAACTTTATAAATTTCATTGGGTGAAATATTTTAGATATAATACACTTTTTATTGTAATTTATATCAATTTTGAGGCAATTGGATTTATGAATGACTTAATTGTATATTTTTGTAATTCAAAGTGTGTCCATTCCTCAATTATTAAAGGAAACATCATATCAATTTTTATTACATCAAATTTAACTATATAACAAATCTAATACCTAATATAATGTAATCCTATATCCCTTCATCACATACCAGAGAATTTGGATTTCAAAATGACCATCCTTTCAAGGCATACAGTGTCATCTAAAGAGGGTTCTAAATGAAGTGGTATAATTCTTATTGGAGTGATTACAATAAAATATATTTTTTTAAATATTACAAATAAGTGCTATGAATTCTAAAATAAATATTTAATTATATAAAATATTCTTAATTTTTATTTTGATTATAGGTTAACTTATTTTGCCTCTTTTCCATACTATTAAAAATAAAAACATCACTCCTGCGTAAATATGACATACCATCTCTTTATAGAGATGTAATTAATTTTTAATCACCTTATCTCATATATGGATATATTGATAGATTAAAAATTCATATATATTATTTAGGAATATAATTTTATTATTTAATTTTAATATCTTGTATATCTTCTTAAATTTCCATCCATTGTAAAATGATAACGTCACTCAAGCATATGTGTGGACCAAAACCTCTACAAAGTGATGTGATTTGTTTTTAATTGTATTTATAAATGGATGGTAATAGGGATATATTTAATTATTATATATGATATAATTATTATTATATAATTTTTAATTATTATTTTCCATTATTTCTATACATCCGTCAAAAAATGAAATAACATTCTTGTGTACATACTGTCAATCAACTCCATGAATAGTGTAGTTCACTTTTATATGTCAATATTTAATGTATGAATATAAATATATATAATTAATATACATTATTCTTATGTAATTATTAAAATTCATGAGATAATGCAACTATGTTCATTTTATAAGGACCAATACACCTGATCTAAAACATCAATAAAAAAAGATTTTGTCACCGTGAATAGTTATTTTAATAAAGAGTTTCTAATTAAAGGGTTATAATAGGTCATAATTTATATTAATATGTCTTTAAAAAATTATAAAAATTACATATTTGTTATACATGAGTTTTGGATGTATAAAATGAAATACAGGACATGGGGTAAGGGATTTTCCCATCACATTTATTTCTAGGAGACAAATGACAAATTCACCATATGATAATTATTTTTTATGTTATATACTTGACATGAAAGTATTTTATTATTATTCTCAAGAATATTATAGGGATTTAATAATAAATACAATGGAATTTTATTTTCTAGGATCTAATTATGTTATTTTCAATGTGGTAAGGTATTTATGTTTCAATTCTATTTTAATTGGGATTGTCTATGCTTGAATTTCCATTGAGGAAATTTTATGGTCTTTTAAAATTCCATTTTGTTTTTATTAATATAAAATTATTTTAGGATAATAATTTTTTTATATCCATTTTATTACATTTATATTTTCAATAGAATAAAATAATATTTCTATGAATATAGAATATGTTTTATTATTTAGTTGGGAATACTTTTCATCAATGCCCTTGTTTTTTAAATTATATAATTTTTATCATTTTTATCCAATGATGATTAAGTATTTTTTACACATGTATGAATTAATTTATAATTTATAAATATAATGAAGTAATTATGGGAAGCAATTCGATGATCTAGTTTCACTATGAGAAACAAATTGACGTGATCAATCCACTATAGGAAACAATTTCATGTTCTAAAACCACTGTTGGAAATTAGTGTTGATGCCTGATTTGTTTTGACATGGGAATCATATATTAATGGATGATCTACTATTATTTAATTGACATTGTAGTTATTCATGTCATCTTAAATGGTTTATATACTTGTGATGGTTCAATAATATTATGACATGAACTTATGGTTCATGATTGATTTATGATGATTTGTCACTTTTCTGATAGGTGTATTTTGATATAATAATGTTTTATTCCATGAATCAAATTTAGGATCTATGAATGATTGAGTTTGAAAATATTATGTTTTGGTCTTGATCACAAACCAATATTTATAGCTTATTATTACATATGTCATTGAATAATATCTCCCATGTTTACTCTTATTGAGAATCTAAGCTCGCCCTTTCTCAAAATACATTTCCCTTGGTTATGAAAAATATTTTATGTTGGGTATGTATATAATGATTAATATGCGGGAAGGTAATTTTGGGATATTTTTAATATGTTTCTTGAAATAAAATTATTTTTTATATAGTATCTAAGATCATTGAACCTTTACAATCATTGAGGTTGTATTTGTAGAATATATTGAATTTTCACATAACGATATGTACTATTTATGTATGAATTTTATCGGTCAATATAGGGATGGGTCATGAAAAACTATATCAAAGGAGGTTGTTATGTGATATTGGGGTCCAAAATTGTGATTTGTTTTGGTTTCTATGTAGATTGGAGTATGAATAATGAGAATTTGGATGTAGGTACATGAAGAGCATCATCAACTAATAATAACCTGGAGGCTCGTGTCACCAGGGGTTGTTGGGATGAGTATTTATTTCTAGAGTTTGAATTATATTTAGGATATTTTGGTATATTATTGTATTTATATGGTTTGATGGATTCGAAAATGGGTAAACAAGAATTAAGTTGTGATCCATCATTGTATTCATAACCATTTGGAGCCTAAGTGAATGATTCAATATAACTATCAGTTGTAGATGAATAATCAGGAAACAATGCTCCAAAACCTAGAAGAAATTTTATGAACAACCACTAGTTCCTCATGTAGAAATGTTTTCATTGAGTTATGTTATTGATTATATTTTCTATTTTTGGGTGATGTTTGTTTTTTTCAATGGAAAAATGATTTTGAGTTTTGAAACTAGTTTTATGGCCATTTTAAAATCTCAAAATTTATTTTAGAAAAAGGTAAATATTTTAAGATTTATATTAGATAAAATTAATGTGGGTTTAAATTGTACCTAGTATTTATATTTGAAATTTCTGAATTTGAAATAGAATTATTAAAAATATATTTATGTTATGCTTTCTTTGTGTAGTTTTGTAATTTTAATTGTGGATATTTATATAGAAATAATTTTTTATTGGAATATGAGTTATGTTTGGTTGGTTTTAGTTAAATTTTTTTATTTATGTTATTTATATTATTCTTCCTAGAATTGTTCATAAAGGTTTTCAAAAGATTTTTTTTTTCAATTTTGAATCTTACCAGAATCCTATTAGAGTGGTTAGGCTATGATCCTTTGAATTAATATTTGTGTACCATGGGTGATCAAGGACATTTAGAGGATTTAGAGTGGCTATAAGAAATTTAATATATCATTAGGTCCAATTGAACTCCATTTTACATAAGTGTGAGATATATCTCATGTATGTTTTAGGGACTGAGACTATGTTAGTATAATTTCGTCACTCCAAACAAATTATATGATGAAATGACATAAATTATTTTCAATACCTCTAATTTTTAGTGGCTCCACCATGATTATGCGAATGAAAAGAATGTTGAAGAACTTGTGGGTATTCAATTTGTTCATCAATCAGTTATGTGGTACAATGACAACATGAAGGATATTGTCACATTTTCTCTCGAAGTGATTTCTAGTGATTCATTCAATCATCATCTACTTTTGAGGGTTCTCTCCCAGACCACAGTGATCAATTTCTATAATATGGCCTACTTCGGTTTTTGGAGTTGGTAGTTAAGGAATTTTTAGAAGAGTTTGTGCCTACAAGAAATCCCATAATTAGCGGCAATATGATATTCCCCGCTACTAGTGATGTTTCCCTATTATGAAAGGGGTGTAAACTTGAGGAAACTATTCTAGTGGAACCTTATTTATTAGTATCCACATATAACGAAAATGATCTCATTATAATTTAATTACAATTTGGTAATATTAGGAATTATAATACATATTTCCTTAATTATTTTAATATATACTATCATTAGACTACTCGAAAATCATTAATTTTTTTTTATTTTACGATCTATGAAAATGAATCAGAATTCTATGTATACTCTTGGATCATTGTAGATGTTCTATTAAATCTTAAAATGTTACAATTCCTTTTTTTTATTATTCTGCATTTATCCTTGTATTTCATGCCTATCATGATCTGTGTGTTTCATTTTTGTGTTTTTAACCATTTTCTTGATTATATATGTTGGTATCTTATGAAAATTATGAAATGGTCTAAATAGTTATGTATTTTGAGTTAATTTTATTTTAATATCGTATTTCTTTTATGGTGAGTATTTCATGTGCCTTGCATTGTTGTGCCGCCAGGTTATTCAGTTTAAAAATTGTTGGGAGACCAATTATGTTTTTAGGATTTTAATTTATTCAGGTTTTGGTTAGCTGGGATTCATAGAGATAGGGTCCACACCAAAATTAATAGTTTAATTTATTTTTTTTGTGTTTATTTAGATATTTTATTCCATAGGATATTAATTTTTACTTGAGGGTTCTGACATCGACCCCCTTCTTGAACATCATGACTTTTATGGGTAGAAAGTGCAATTATGGGGAGGATATTTACACCATGAAATTTATATTCATTATTTTCATATCTATATCATTATCTTGGTCTTTTAAATGGATTTTAGGTTTGATTATAATTGATTTTTTATTTTTTAGAGTCTTTATGTTATTTTTGGATGTCTTCCTAGTAAGTGTAGACAATTTGGGAGATATAATGTGATTACCAGACTGAAGGGGGTGCATATAGTTCATTTTATTCTTTCATATAATATTATACATGATATAATTTTGGTAATTCCAAACCATTATATTCTTACGTAAAACAATACTGGTGCTAGGGGTTTCATATAATATTATACGAGTTTTCTATGTCGGTTAGTTTATAATTGATGTGAAAAACCAAAGTGTGGGGGGTTTTTTATGTCGGTTTTAAAAGAAACGACGTAAAAAACCAAAGTGCGTGGGGTTTTTTACGTCGGTTTTCAAATAACCGACATTATAAATTTAAAAATAGTTTATAATGTTGGTTATATAATAACCGACATTATAAAACAATTTAAAATTTTAAGCCCCGTGGACTGTCATTTACATTTTTTCGATCGACAGTCCGCCGGCTCGTCTCTCTCGCGCGGTAAACCCTAATCGGCTCGTCGATCGACCTGCGTTAAACTCATTTTGGCTTCATCGTTTATCATCTTTAGTCTCCTCGGATCTATCATCTCAACTCGCAACACTCAAGTAAGCATTCCATGAATTTATTTCGTTCGTTTTATTTACTGGATAGTCTATATTTATGTTTTGTGATTTTTTTGTTTAAACTAGGTTAGATTCTTCCATTTCAAACCCTATTACATCGTTTTGAATATCGTTGGCACCAGACATTCGTTTTTATCTTGAGTTTCTTGTTTTTTTATTTCCTCATAAAACAAATTTTGATATATTACCTTGAATTTAATGACTCAAAATCCTCCTATGTTGGAATGAAAATTTTGGTTATTTATTGAAGGATTATGGCGCGATTAAGGAAAGATTTGGAATATTTCCTGATTTGACCGGTTTAAATTTCATTATCAAAAAGAAATTTGAGGTATGGTAGATTCATCCATTCCTTTTATCCTATATTTCATTTAACGCTCTGGTTCATCTAACAATTTTTTAGTTGGATAACCAATAATGTTTATGTGACTAGATAATTAAAATAAATTATCATCATATATAGTGAATCATCCTTGTTGAGTGTCTTATCATAGAATATGAATCAATCATCCATATTGAAGATGTCATTTTTTTAGAAAAAAAACCATTAATGTAAACCATTTATCATTTATTAATTGAACTAAAATAAATATTTACACGAGTTATAATGGAACATAATAAAATAAATATTTATCATTCACCCTCATAGAGTCTAATAAATCTATGATAAACCATTTGTTTTCTTTAATGGAAACAAATTCACTTTTACCCACTTTTTGTTTTTAGAAGACAATAAACTCCCTTAAAATTTAACCCTTCTGGGAAGTATTAAACATCATTATATCCCTTTAAAAAATCTAAATGTCATAGAAATATCGTGCATCCATTTTGTCTTATAGGACTCTACTATAGATAAGTATACCATTTTCTATATTATTAGTTATGATAAACTCTATCATAACATCATTAATATATGTTTATAAAAATGGGAATATCACAATTCTCATGATTTTAGTTGAGAATAATGATAATGTTTTTTATTAATGATAATATAGACATGGGTAATTTTACAAAAAGAATGTGAACTTGAATAATGAATGTTACTTATATGTATTTCACAAGATTTTTTGATTTTATGCCACAAAACTAATTGATGATCGAATACAACAAATAATTGCCCCACTAACCAATGTGAAACCAGTGTATTGTTCTATTTTAGAAATTCAGGATTCAATCAATGAGATTGTTATTTATTTATTTTTTGGAGTTTCTGAATCTAGATACTAGATTCTATTTTAAATGGGAATTTGTTTGTTTTTTGATGTTTCACAATTTTATTTGATGTAGGTTTTTCTTTTTCATGGATTACTTCATAAACTAGACTCAGTTCATTCGATTTTGTGTTTCCTTTGACACCATCCCCCCTCAATGACTATGATCTCTCATTGCCTTTTTTTCTCTAATTGTTATCTCATACACCTTTTGGATTTGATGGTTGATTACAAACATATTTATTCAAATATTTAAGCTGGATTATATGCATTTTTTAGGATTATATTGCTGTTTTATGCCACTTTATTTATTATTCTATCCAACAGTAAGACCCTTTCTAGTAATAAAAATTTCATAAGAAATATGATTGTACTCTTCATCATATTTCATGAAACGTTTTTAATAATGCCACGTTTTAAAAAAATGTTATATCAAGGATGTGGAAACGGGTGGTGTCCGGGGGGTGTCCAAGGTGGTGGGTGGGTGTTAGTGGTTGTCCACGGGAGTGGGGGCCTGTCTAGAGGGTTTTGGGGGTTGTCTGGGGGGTGGGGGGTTGTCCAGAGGGTTGGGGGTGTCCAGGGGGTGTTGAAGGGGTAGGGGTGGGGTGGTGTCCAGGAGGGGTGGGGGTGCTGTCTAGAGGGGTGGGGGCTGTCCAGAGGGTTGGGGGGTGTCCAGGGGTGGTCCAAGGGGGTGGGTGGGAGTGGGGGCTGTCCAAGGGGGTGGGGGCCTGTCCAGAGGGTTTTGGGGGTTGTCTGGGGGGGTGGGGGTGATTCTCAGGTTTACTCCATTTTCTCCAATTTTCTATCAACTATGTAGGCGGTATGGTTTTCTTTGATTCAATGAAATTTAAAACTATTATATCTAACTATATTTTGTTTAAAAAATAATATTCAAGCATATTTTCTTAAATACCCATAGATTTGTTTTATATTTTAAATTGTTTTACATTCAAATTATGATTTTTTTCATATAAACATATATTTGTCTTATCTTAAAAATATATATTATTTGTTGATATTTGTTATAGGTAATAATGAGTCGAAGTTGGATTACGGCACATCGAATGAGAAATGAATTTGAGGAAGGTTTTGATGCCTTTTTGGAATTTTCAGAACGAAATGTTCCAAGTAGTGACATTTTTTTCTATCTATGCCTGAAATGTTTGAATATGAAGAAGTTGAAAAGTAGAGAGATAAAAGATCATCTGATTTTTCATGGTTTTATTCCGAGTTACAACCCTTGGATTTGGCATGGTGAAACTAGAAAGAATGTCACTGATGATGATGATTCACAAGGTGGTAACTCTGATGGAATTGAAGAAATTATTCGTGATATTGTAGCAGAACAAATTGAGATAGAACCGACAGTTGTGCGTCTATATGGTGATGCTGAAAAACCATTATATCATTGTTTTACAGATTTTACGGTTTTTTCGGTGGTGTTAAGATTGATTAACCTAAAGGAGAAACATCGATCGAGTGACAAAAGTTTTACAGAGCTGCTATAATTGATGAAAGAGATTCTTCCAAAAGATAATGATCTTCCAGATTCACATTAAAATGCCAAGAAAATATTATGCCCTATGGGATTGGGATACAAGAAAATACATGTCTGTCCGAATGACTACATTATATATAGGAATGAATATGAATTTCTGTCAGAGTTTCCTAAATGTGGGACATCACGGTATAAGGTGAAAAAAAAAATCACAGGCTGGTGTAGAGATTACAAAGCTCCCTTCAAAGGTATTTTGCTATCTTCCTATAATTAATCGTTACAAACATTTATTTTCTAATTCACATGATGCAAAAATGTTAAGATGGCATGATGAAGAGAGGGTATGTGATGAAAAAATACGTCATCCAGCTGATTGTCCACAATGGAAGAAAATTGATGCGCAATATTATACATTTTTAAATGAAATTAGAAATCTCAGACTAGGGTTGTGCACAGTTAGAATGATCCATACCGAACCCTCAGTAGAACACATAGTTCATGGCCTGTTTTATTGGTAATTTACAACCTCTCTCCTGAAGTTTGTCTGAAGCACAAATATGTCATGTTGAGTATAATGATCTCTGGTCCAAAGCAACCCAGTAATGATATTGATGTTTACTTGTCACCGTTGATTGATGATTTGAAACTGTTTTGGGCTGATGGTATTAGGGTGTATGATTCTTATAAAATTGAATATTTTGATCTGCATGCAGTGATTCTGTTCACTATAAATGACTTCCCAGCATATGTAAATTTGTCTGGATATAGTGTTAAAGGGCATAAAGCATGTCCAATTTGTGAATAACAGACTTCATATTATCAATTGCATCATGGGAGGAAAACAGTGTACATGGGTCATCGAACGTTTTTGCCTATGGAACACCCCTGTAGAAGACTAAAAAAGGCATTCAATGGCTCACAAGAATTTGATACTGCTCCAAAACCTTTATCCCCTGATCTGTATTTTGAGAGGGTGAAAAACATTGATGTGACATTGGGAAAGACACAGAAATCTGGTAATGATAGACATATTTGGAAGAAAAGGTCAATTTTTTTTGAGCTACCGTATTGGAGGTATCATGAAGTTAAACATAAAATTGATGTCATGCACATGGAGAATAATATTTGTGATTCTTTGATTGGAACATTGTTAGATATTAATGGAAAGACTAAAGATGGGTTAAATGCAAGATTAGACGTACTATCAATGGGAATACGTTTGGAGTTAGCTCCCACTCCTAAAGGAAGACGAACATTTCTTCCCCCAACTTTTCATACATTATAGAAGAGGGAGAAAATTAGCTTCTGTCAGTGTCTTCATGATACCAAAATGCATCAAGGTTATTCTTCTAATGTAAAAAATTTTGTCTCATTGAAGGACTTGAAGTTGATAGGTATGAAATCACATGATTGTCACGTCATGATACAACAAATTCAACCAGTTTCATTTCATGGAATATTGCCCATTCGTGTTAGAAAGTCTATAATGAAGTTGTGTTATTTTTTCAATTCAATTTGTAACAAGGCGATTGATGTGAATGCTTCGAACATTTTGGGAAAGGATGTAATTTTTATACTTTGTCAATTTGAAATGTATTTTCCTTCAACTTTTTTTGATATAATGGTGCATTTAATGATTCATCTGGTTCGAGAAATAAAGCTTTGTGGACCTTTATATCTTCATTGGATGTATCCTTTTGAAAGGTATATGAAAATATTAAAGGGGTATGTTAAAAATCTATATCGACCTGAAGCCTCCATTATTGAAAAGTATATTTCTGAGGAGGTATCAGAGTTTTGTATGAGCTACTTGGCTGTGGTGCAACACATAGGTTTGCATGTATCTCGCCATGAACAAGTTAATAATGAGGGAAAGGGGATTCGTGGATTGAAAGTCAAATCATTGTCAGCTGAACAGATGAAGAAGTTAGAATCATACATCTTGAATAACATAGTTGATGCTCAACCGTATATCACATTGCATATTAATGAGTTGAAACAATGTCATTCAAAGAAGAAAGAATTGTGGATTTTGTATGATCACAATAGAACTTTTTTTAATGGATTAAATAGACTTTTCTTGGTAGATCAGATGTATCGGAGACATTTAAATGGATAATGGGTGGTCCATGTTTAAATGTGATAACACGGTCCGGTTATGACATTAATGGTTATACATTTCATACGAAATCTCAGAACAACAGAAGTGCAGTTCAAAATAGTGGTGTATTGGTGTTTGCAGAAGCAATGCATTTTTCGAGTGCTAAAGACAAAAACACAATTTCTATATCATGTGCATATTATGGAGTGATTGAAGACATATGGGAGGTTGATTACTTTAAAATTAAAGTTTCTATTTTTAACTGTAAATGGTTTAATGGTAACAACAGTGTCAGACACGATGAATTTGGAATGAAACTTGTTAATCTGAATAGATTGGAAGACACATCTGATTCTTTTATAATGGAAACACATGAAAAACAAATTTTCTATGTAGTAGATCAATCAGATATGTAGTGGGATGTTGTTTTACAAGGGAAAAAACAATATGTTGGTGAGGATGAAGTTGATGAATATGATGATTTATATGAGATCCCTACTTCCAATGAATGATTAACATAACATAATGACGATCATGTTGAAGACATAGTTTGTTCCATAAGGAACGATCACGATGAAGGAATTTGGGGAAACAATCCATTTGTTCATTCCTAAAATTACAGCTAACATATGTTTATTTCTTGTTTACATTTATTTTCTCCATAAATGTAAGATGTTGTAAGTTTTTATTTATTAAAACACGTTTTAAAACAAAATATGTATATGTTTTTGTTTGTTTAGTTTAATTTATCATGTTTATAACCATTACATGAATTATATATCTATTATTTTTGTTCATTGACAATTACTTTACCATGTTTACCATGTTTACCAGGTTTACCATTTTTTCCATGTTTACCATCTTGGCCATCTTGACCATCTTTACCATCTTTACCATCTTTACCATTGTTTAACATGCTTACCATATTACCAATGTTTACTATTATGTAACTTAGTACACTTTTCTATTTTCTGATTACAGTAGTATTAAAATATTTGAATTTGTATATTTGTGAACTGACGTTTGTTTTTTTGATGTGAAGGATAATGATAGATCATTCAGATGATCAACCACATGATTCTGGAGAGGAGCATATTGCTGGTCATACCTCTGGGGATGAACATTCACATGATCCTATTACGACAAAGAGTTCAAAGGTTGGTAAACATGGGTCACACATTTACCAAAATTATCACTTGCCCGTATGCAGGATCAGAGGATAGTCGTTGAGTTTGATGATGATGATATTCCTATAGGTCCGAATGCAAAAGATTTTAAGAGTTTTGTAGCAACTCAGGCTAAGAGCAAAGTAAGCATTCTATTTGATGATTAGAGAAGTTTGGATAAAGCAATTATATCTTAATAGTGGGAGAAGATTTTGGTAAGATCTTTTGTCATTGTTTGACTATTATTTTAATGTTTATAGTGTATATAATATGTTTAACCTCTTCTTTATCAGATGAAATTTGATATTCCTAACACTAGAGGAGTCAGGAAAAAATTCTTATCGATGGCTGCCAGGTGATGGAGGGATTTCAAATCAACCCTCTCATCTGATTTCATTTATGGTCATAGGAGTCATGACAATCCATGTCATATATATCCTTTTATAGATGAAGAAATAGGGAGACAATTTTTTGAAAGTAAAAGAAAAGAGTCATTTCTGGTAAGGGCAATGTAAACTTTTATAAACTTTCTTATATAAATGATTTTATTAATGTTTTGTTAATGATTTATTATTCTTAAATTATAGCAAACAAGGAAAGCTCATCAGGAGATCCAATCTAAAAATGTATACCCACATTGTTTATCTCGGGGAGGGTATGCATTATTTGAAGAAAAAATGATGGCGGAAAAATTTCAACAACTAAGAGGTGAGTCTTCAAGCTCTGGAGGGGTGGCCCCTCCATCCCCTCCATCGAGACATGAAAAATGGAAGAGAGCTCGGAAGGGAAAAAATGGAAATATCTTTCGGAAGAATCAAGAATCGTAGGTGAGAGGATTGTAAGATATATATTTTATTTATTTAAGTTAACTATTTTCTTCATATAATTTCAATCATTACAGAAATGATTAATTAATTAATACAAGACTCTCTTGAGGAGAAGAGTTCAGAGAGGAAATTTACAGCTACTTGTAGGGAAGATATTTTATTTGCAGCATTAGGAAGGCCCGAACATCCTAGTCGTGTAAGAGGATATCCGGAAGGTGTATCGGTAAGAAAAGTGTTTCCATGTTCTTCAACTTCTAACATTGAGGGGGGTTCAAAAAAACAGAATCCTTGGAGGCTGAAGTTCATAATATTAATGCGATGATGGAGGACACGATTAGGGAGTCGGTGAACTCTATGTTTGCAGAAATGCAAAGACAATTTCAGACTGCAGATCCCACTCCTCCACCTCCCCCTGCAGACCCCATTATTTATCCTCCACCTCCGCCAGTAGCTCCCACTCCCTCACCTCAGCCGGCGGACCCCATTTTTTATCCTACGCCTCCGCCGCAGCTTCATACTTATTGCGAGTTGTATGTTGATGATTCTCAACATCATATAATACCATATGGGTTGGTATATTGTATAATAGATATAGTTCATCATAAAAAATTAGAGGTAGAGAATCAGAGGGTCATTGTACAGGATATTATAGATAGATCAGCTAGGGTACCAATACCTACAGATGAGGTGGCGACAGTTCGACTGTAACAACCCGAGATTTTATAAGATATATTCGTTTTGATTTCTTTCATATCTTCTGTTGTATGCTACACAAAGATTATATTGTGCTATACGCAACACTGTATTAGCTTGCAGTATACGCAACACAATTCCTGGATCATGTTATACACAATTTCAAGTTCATTTGATAGAAGTTATTCTATGCTACATTGAGTGTGTATATATATATATATATATTCAATGTATAAATAAATTATGATTGGATTCTGTTATACGAAACAACAAAGGATTCTTGCACAACACAGAACCCTGACCTGGCATGCATTACACGCAATTACGACCTTCCTCGATAGCGTGTGTTGTACGCAATACCGAGTTTTACTAAACAATGATATATTATTATAATATTATTATGTAGTAGACTTTATGAATAGTATTAACTAAATTTTGAGTTTTATAACATTATTATTCATCTTATAAATTTTCTAAAAAATTTTATGTGAACAAAATAAATATTTCAGGTAAAATAAGTAATTTTCAAAAAAATGCAATTTTGCCGCCTTTTGATGGAGCACCCACATTAAATTTAGTTTTCGACAAGTTTATAAGTTCAATTTTACAATATAAAATTATTTTTTGGAATAAGGATATAATATTTTACCATGGATAAAATTTTCATGTTATTCTGATAACTTTCATATTTTAATGAATAGTAAAACACACTATATTTTAATTAAAAACAACTTTTTTCATCGTAATAATTTATGTGGTTAAATTATAATATTTAATGGTCTTAAAGTATAAATATAATATATTTTTACCATTTAATATAATGTATGTCATTAGCATTGATTTTACTTTTAATTCGTAGGTTACATCAATTCAATCTTTTGTAATGTTTTAAACAAAAACTCGTTTTCTTTCGACAACGGGATTAATTTTAATTTAATTTCTGAAAATTCTGTGTATTGAATTTGGAAAAATGGATTCCATATTTGGAATCAGTGGGTCCAAATTATATTAATAGACTATTTTTTATTTTTGGGCATTATGAATAGTAACTACGGTAAATTTTATTTACAATAGTTACAGGTAAATTAGGTAATTAAGGGTAAATATAAGATTATAAAATTACACTAAAACCTGCCAAAATCCTATTGGATGACTAACAGTCGATCCATATCACATAAGGGTCGGATTACAATCATTTAATGGACTTTTTTCCATGAAAATAACTTAATTATTATTAAAACAAAAGAAAGTGACAACATGTCACTCTCTTAAATATTATATGTATAATAATTTTAATTTAATGATAAACATCATAAAACTTCGAACATGAATAGTCTCAAGAAATCTAATAAAATTATATACACCATGATAATTTATTTAGAATTTTTAGGGATTAAATAATTGTCATTAATGGTGACACATTAATGATGCAGAAATTATTTATTAAGTGAGTAATCAGTAATATAGTTTTTATTGAAATAATAATACCCATTAAAAGGCCCAAAAAACTGACCAAAACTTAATGGTAGTGTATATACATACCATAAGAATACAATTAATTAATATCTAACCGTTTGAGTCTTATAAAAGTGATTATGACACATATATTATTTTATTTTAAATGATGTCAAAGTTGTCACCTTCATAATTTAATAAATATAACAATTTAAATATTGTTATTTTAAGATGATAAATTAGAGTAAAAGGATTATTATAAAGGGTAATAGATTTATCATCATCATAGGTTTTCAATTTTAATTTTTATGCAACAAATAAGTATATTAAATAATAATACAAAAATGTTGTAGTAATTATTTTATTAAAGGATAAACCAAATAAATGGTTTTAAAAATAGTAAAATAAATATTATATGAACTATTTAATGTGATAAACTAATTTTCTAGATACATATTACATTTTCTGATTCTATTAAAGTTTTTATTTTGAACATATCTTCTGTATATATTTTATTTAAATTCAAATAAATGAATAGTGTCAAAATTAACACTATTGTTATTTTATAAAAATAATATATTATGAAATTGTTTAAAAATCACAAATATATTTAAAAAATTATAAATTTAAATTTATATGGTATAAAATGTTATAAAGTATCCAATTATGGTCAATTCACAACAAATAATTAATTATTTGTTATAATTTAAATTTTAGAATGTTATTACCACAAATAAAATTAAATTGATTAAATTAGGATAAATCAAGTTGATAATTTTTAATAAAAATTTCTAACATGTCTAAATTTGATTGTTCGATGATATTACAGCCCTATCTAATCTAATCTTCGGATATGAGTCATTTTTGGAGGTTTTTAAGTAGGGTTAGATTTATTATAAATTAATATTTTTAAGAATTCCAAAGGTGCCCCTCTCCTCCCTTATAAAAGGGCACCTCCTCCCTCTCTTACTCACACCATTTTGTGCCTTCAAGCTCGGCCAACCCCTGCCCATTTCACTTCTACACTTCCATAGAAACATCTTATAGGTTATTATCTTCTTCAAAGACCAATCTTAGTGCCCTAAGAAGAGGTTTCAAAAAGGCGTGTCGAAAGAAGAGGTAATATCCGTTACTGATTCTTTCAACATTATTTCTTCTTCTACTTATTCTTCTTTAGATGTTTCATTATTAAGTAATAACATCAGTATCACTCATATACTGATATGTTATTATAAGTATGAAACAACCATATTTCACCATTTATCCATCCTATGGAAAACGAAATCAACGCGCGTGAGTACGTACGGAATACCGTCTCCACGCCGTGGTGTAATCTATTTTCTACCACCACCTTACTTGGATGGGTATAATGGTGTAAATAATGACTATATATGATTATTTTAAAGTGATATTTATTCTTAAATATTATACATACACTTCAATACAATTCCCCGATCATGGGAATGATATCATCGCTCGTGCGTACGTACGGACTACCATCTCCACGACGCGATGAGATTCATTCTCAAGGATTAACCATTCATGAATTATTATAAAGTATATATAATAAGTAATAATGAAATATATTACATAATAATGATACTGGATTTATGTATATATATATATGTATTTCATCTACTTAATTCCATTCAATTCAATAAGGAAATGAAAACAGCGTCCATGCGTACGTACGGCCTACCATCTCCATGAACGGTGTATTTAATTCCATTTATCAATCTATTATATGTATATGTATATTCTGAATATATATTATATATAAATAATGTTTTACATTCTGGATGTATGTAAACATGATCTAAGTAATCATATGAATAATTACAAGTCAAAACACGGACGACAAATGAAATGATTTTACCCAAAACACACTTTAACATGGAATTTACAAGAGAACGGGTAAAATAAAGTCATAAGTGAACCATATATGATATAATAACAATTAATATGATTCTGTAATAAGTCAATAACATTATTTAAATCATTATACAGGGGTTTCGGATACGTACGAAGCATATCGGACCTAAGGTAATGGATAATTTTGCAAATCTCATTTTTATCCGAGATTGCTTATTCGTAAGTATTTATTAGGGTTATTGATATCATCCATGTACATGTTTTATAAAAGTTTATTCATGTATGATTAATGTCCTTTTTAACCATTTGACTTTTACCCCATGAAATGGAATGAATCTTTCTTTTATTTACCCTACAAGGTACTTTTTGAATTTTTTGAAAAAAGTAGGAGAATAATGTTTTTTTTAAACGTATACGACATGAAATGATTTTTATGGTTTTATAGAGCCTTATTTTCATGACGCTTACTCCAAAATATTTCATGAATATTTTCAACAAAATCATTTTCTTTTCAAATTTCATGACATTTTTTGAAAAGAAAATGATTTTGAAGAAAAAATGATATTTTCCTCAAGAATTCTTTTCAAGTGTTTTATCAAAACCATTTTCATCTAATATGACATTATTTCACATGTGTATGTTTCAAGTATAATGTATCTATGGTTTACATGGTTTTACTTTTCTTATTATGAAATGATATCCATTTCTTTTATATGGATTATGTGATGATAGGATGATGTTTATGAAACCCATTTTATTTATTGGGTTTCTATGAATGATTTATGTTTATTTTGTGGAACAAGTAAAAATGATTTCATTATGAGATGGTTGGGACATATATCTCCCTCCAATGCATTGGGTAAAGATTTATATCCCATGAGATAGACATGGCTAGAATGGTAAGTTAATCTAGTTCAGTATTACAGGACTGTAATGAGGAGTGAACTCGATTCAGAAAGGGACTTTGTCCACTAAGATGGTCTTGGAATCAATGCCTTGGCTATTATGGAAATCATTACATGTGCTTAATGGATGCCACAATTACATGTTTTATTCCCATGATATTTTATCATGATTTATGTTCCATTATGATCTTTGCCTTATGTACTTCCATGTTTTATGTCGTTGCTCAAGATTTTTAATATTCATGTTTTTTAAGTTCAAATGTATATGGTATGTCTTATTTTATCCATGATTACCCTTACTGAGCATTTGATCTCACCATTTTATGTTTTCTTTTCCCCCAGGAGTAAAATAAAGGTTTTAGGTAAGAAAACAAAAGGTTAAGATCTTTATGGGAGATGTTGAAGATCTTTCACCACAATTAGTAGATTATATTCCGAGTTTCCAAAGACACTAAACTATTACGGTCCTTGTGTGTGTGTTTTTGTTATGTATTAAGTATTCCTAAAAAGTAATGTAATGTCCATGTACATCATGATTTGGGTCACTATAGTTGGTATCAGAGGAAAAGTTTAGTCAACCATTGGAAACTAGGATGCGAAGACATTAGTGAGATCCCTAGAGATATTTCTAAGGTATGTCTAGGGATGTCCCTAAGGATAAGTATACGTATAGGATATAGTCCTAGAACTAAGGTAACGATCTTAGAATTTAACCTAAGATGTTAGATATTGAGGGTACTTGTAACAGCCCGAGATTTTATGAAAAATATTCTTTTTTATTTCACTAATGTCTTGTGTTGTACGCTACACCAAAAGGAGCTTGCACAACACGCATCTTTGACTTACCTTGCATTACACGCAATCACAACCTTCTTCGATAGTGTGTGTAGTACGCAATATTGAGTTTCACGAAACAATGATATGCCATTAAAATATTATTAAAACTAGCCATTATGAATAGTAATAACCACTTTTTAAATTCTAGAAATTTTAGCTCTCAAAATGGACTTCATTTTTGGATTCGGAGTATCGAATTTAGCCTAAGGTGAAATTTTGGTACTTTTCGGATAACTTTCATATTCTGATGAATAGTGAAAATTACTAAATTATATTTGAAAAACAAATTTTTTAATCGAAATAATTAATAGTGATAAATTATTAATTTGAGTGGTTTTAAAGTATATTTAGAATATATTTTTACAATTTAATACAATTTTGTTCATTGAATGTAATTTCACATTTAAACCAGACATAATCAAGTGTCAATCTTTTGACAGATATTGTTTCTTAAAAACACGCTATTTGTTTTAACAGTGGGATTTAATTATAAAATTAATTAATGCAACTTCTATGTTATGAATTTGTTAAAATAGACTTCATTTTTGAATTCGGAATATGAAATATAGCTTAGGATGAAATTTTGGCATTGTTCTGAAAAACATCAATTTTTGATGAATAGTGAAACTACTAAGTGCTAGTTAAAAAACTGAATTTTTCATAAAACATAATTTTACCGCTTCTGTGAATGGAATTTCAAAAATCCGAGAGACACGGTTGATGTTAGTAAGTAAAATGTGGTTCAATGAGATAAAAATAATTTTTTGGTGAATAGTAACTTTTTACTTTTTTTACCGTGGTTAATAGTAAATAGGGTAACTAAGGGTAAACATGATATTACTATTACCCTAACACATGTCCTAATTCTATTGGATAAGTTTAATTCGACCAAAAACAAACTTAGGAATAACATATGACCATTTAGGCCCACTTGGGTTAGATTAGGACATTTATTATTAATTTATTTAAAGAAGGGTTAAAATAGTTAAAATCAAAGGTTAAGAAGTAAATAATTTTTAAATGGGGTTATACATAAGATAAATTCGACTATAAATATTCATTAGAAAGCTAAAACGATTTCCTACATAATGATATTTTATTTATAATTTTTAGACTTTAAATAAATTAATTTATTTATGACACAACGATGATGCAGTAATTACCCTTTTAAGGAAATATTAACATAATTGATGTTATAAATGCTCAAATGCATGTAATTTGAGACTTTTTATGAATTCCACTAATTTTCTAGGTTACTATGATATATTAGTGTTGATTTAATAAACTTGGTTCGAACATATAATTCTGTTATGACTTTCACAAAAATCATATATTCAATAGTGTCAAAATTGACACAAAATAGTTTTTAAATCAAATATTAGATTATTAATTGTTATTTTATTCCTAAAAATCTAAGGTTCGGCCAAATGACTTAGATAAGGATATATATATTAATAATAAACAATTTGGGGTTCTTTTGGCATGTTATAGTAAGTGTATTAACCATATAGTGTAAGAAAACAAAAAGACACGGTAAAAGTTAAATTATTTAACTTAGAGTTAAATCTAATTGATAAGGTTAAAATAATAACCTAAACTTGTCTAAATCCTGTTGGTTGATAGTATTTCGACCCATCCCCACTTTAGCTTCGAAATAAGGCCCTTTAGAACCATTATAAACCGATTTTGACTTTAATATAAAATAATATTTTGAGATATTCCTAAGGTGCCCCTCTCCTCCCTTATAAAAGGGTACCTCCTCCCCCTCCTCCTCACTCCAATTTGAGCACTCAAGCTCGGAAAACCCCTTCCAAAATCTCTTCTCCACTTCCCTAGAATAATCCTAGAGGTCCTTCTAATCTTCAAAGACCACTCTTAGTTCCCTAAGAGGAGTATTCAAAGAGGTGTTCCAAAGAAGAGGTAATATCCATTACCGATCATTTCAATTTCTTTCTTCTTCAACTTCTTCTTCTTTAGTTGTTTGATGATAGATTAATAACATCAGTTTTTCTTATATAATAATATGTTATTATAAATATGAAACAACTCTAATTAACCTTCTATCCATCCTACGGATAAAGGAAATCACCACGCGTGTGTACGTACGGAATACCGTCTCCACGCCGTGGTGTAATCTATTTTCCGCCACCACCTTAATTGGATGGGTATAAAGGTGTAATGAGTAACTATATATGATTATTATAAAGTGATATTGATACTGAAATATTATACATACACTTCAACACAATTCCACGACCATGGGAACGATATCATCGCTCGTGCGTACGTAAGGAATACCGTCTCCACGACGCGATGAGATTCATTCTCCATGTTAACCATTTAAGAATGATTATAAAGTATGTATAAGAAATAATAATGAAATATATGACATTATAAAGCTACTGGATTTATGTATATATATATATATATATATATGTATGTCATCTACTTACTTCCATTCAAGACAATAATGAAAGGAAAACAGCGTTCATGCATACGTACGGACTACCGTCTCCATGAACGGTGTTTTTCATTTCATTTATCTATCTATTATATATATATATATATACTGAATATATATGATATATAAATCATATTTTATATTCTGGAAGTAAGTAAATCATGATATAAGTAATAATAATGTCAAGAACAACAAGTAAAAACACCTACGATAAATGAAACGATTTTACCCAAAACGCTTCTTTAACATGGAATTTACAAAAGAACGGGTAATATAAAGTCATAAGTGAACCATATATGATATCATAACAATGAATATGATTCTGTAATAAGTCAATGACATTATTTAAATCATTATACAGGAGGTTCGGACACTTACGAAGCAAATCGGACCTAAGGTAAGGGAAATAGCACAATCTCATTTTTTTTATCCGAGATTGTTTATTCGTAAGTAATTACTGTGGTGTATTTTATCATCCACATCCATGTTTCATCAATATGTAATATTATTTACATCCACCTACAATTGTTTAAATCCAATTTTACACTTCGGTGAGTTTTTAGTAATATGTATGAAAGGAATCTTTTGTCATTTTTCGTACGAGGTACTTTTTGACTTTTTCGACAAAAGTACGAGAAGAATGTTTTTTTAACTTATACGGCATGAATGGATTTTTAAAAAATTATTTCTAAGAAGCTTACTTTATAAGTTTTCAAGTTTATTTTTAATCAACTTCGTTTAGTTTATAATTGTATGACATGTCAAGAAAAGAAATGTGTTTTTGAAGTAGAAAGGATATTTTCCTCAAGAATGGAGTTCAAATGTTTTATCAAAATTATTTTCCATCTAAGATAATATAGGGTTCTGTTTTTATCCCTATTATTACATTGATTTGATTATGTTTTGAGGAAATTATTTTTATGAAGTCATTTACCTTATATGATTTGTTTTATGATGTCATGATGTTTCAAGAATCCCATTTTTGTTACATGTGTTACGCGATGATGTATGATTTATGATTATGTGGCACACATAAGAAAGGATTTATTATAAGATTGGTGGGACCTATATCTCCCTCCAATGCATTGGGTAAAGATTTTATATCTCATGAGATAGACATGGCTGGAACGGTAGGTTATACCGGTTCAGTGAAACAGGACTGGAACGAGGTTGACTCAGTTCAGAAAGGGACTTTGTCCACTAATATAGTCTTGGAAATGAGTCATGACTAAGAAGAATTGATTTTCCATGATTATGTGTGCATGCCACAAAGTTTAAAGCTTCATGTTATGATTATGGGGATCTCATTTTCACTTCTATGATTTGTTTCATGTTAAGATATTATGATCTCTTTTGCAGGTTATGATTTTCAAAAAGATATGATATGATTTTTATTTCCTTTATTTGACCTTGATGAGAATTTGAGCTAACCCTTTTATGTTTTCTTTTCCCCAAGATATAAAGAAAGGTTTTAAGTAAAAAAATGGAAGATCTTTATGGGAGATATTGAAGATCTTTCACCACGATTAGAAGATTACGTTCCGAGTTTCCAAAGACACTAAACTATTACGATCCTTGTGTGTGTGTTTTTGTTATGTACCAAGTATTCCGCAAAAGAAATGTAATGTTCATGTACGTTAGGCTTCGGGTCTCTACAGTTGGTATCAGAGGCAAAGGAGGTAGGAATGTATCCAATCCTTGGGAACTCTCACATGTGAGCATTGGACGAAGCATGGCTCTCCGCCCAAGGGCTTAATGAGGAAATGGCTGCCACTGGGGATGGTGGTGTGTCCCGCCCAGGGGGTGTAGCCGCCCATGGAGGGCCCTGATAGGTATCAATTATATTCCACTGGATGTAATTCCAGACCGTTATAGTTGGTATCTGAGGAAAGGTTTAGTCAACCTTTGGAAACTAGGATGCGAAAACGTTAGTGAGATCCCTAGAGATATTTCTAAGGTATGTCTAGGGATGTCCCTAAGGATAAGTATACGTATAGGATAGTCCTATAACTATGGTAAAAATCTTAGAATTTAACATAAGATGTTAGATATTGAAGTTACTCCCCCTTTATTATGATTTTTGCCTCTAACACTATTCTTTTTGGGTTTTAGAAAATGGCTGGAAACAAGGTGATTCATGATAATGGAGGATATAATGGACAATAGAATGATATTATTCATGAGAAACCAAATGAAATGGGATTTCGAAGTCCAAACATCATTATTTTGCCGAATCAGCAATCTCATAATATGATTAATAAAGTAAAATTTGGTAAGTTTCCTGACTCGGCTAATAAGAGAAAGATGGAGTTTCATGATGATCATAGAGGAAAGAAAGTTCAATTTCCCCTATGTAAATAATGTGGGAAGAGGCATCAAGGAGAATGTTTCAAAGGAACTGGAAGATGCTTTGGGTGTGCAAAAGAAGGACACAAAGCCAGTAAGTGTAAAGGAAAAGGTTCAGTTAACACCAGGGATGAGGATAATGGTATTGCTGCAACATCAGCAATGGTTAAATGTTTTAAATGTGGAATGTACGGGCATTATGCAAACCAATGCCCTAAGGGAAAGTCTAATGAAGAGAATCAGTATGGTCGTATGGGTAGTATTTATGTGGATGATGATGAAGAGACTACAAATGATATGTGAGATGAAATAATTGTTGAAGCTTGGTCAATGGTTTAAGAATGTAGTGGAATGATTACAAGTTTATCATGTGTAATGTTGTATAAGTAATCTCATGGTACTGTAGAATAAAGAGACATGTAAGGATTGTTACACTGTTGTCTGATTAATGTTACCAGTATCCATGAAAGGATATCCAGATATTTTTGGAATGTAGATGATATGTGCATAATGAAGGGATAAGGAGAAAATTAAATGTTTGATAGTATTCATGAGCTCATGATTCATATAAGGACTAAGTGATATCATGGTTTGAGTATATAGAATTTTGAGGATTTTGGTATGTGGAAAGAGTTAACTTTTAATAGAATTCATGTTTTCAATAAGGTTCAATGGGTATTCAAGAGAGTACAAGATTAAGGCCTTTGAATGTTTGGAATATGACCAACAAGATATATCTTATGATATATGGGGGTCAACGATGGTATTAAATCTCTGGTAATCGTTTTCACTATGTTATGAGAGTGGACTGCAGTATTGTGGATAGGCCTAAATATTGGAATGGATTATGTTGGACATAAGTTAGTATTGTTTAAGGATAGAATTTTTTTCGATATTATTGATGGGATGTTATAGTAATATAGTTTTAGAAAAAGGACAACCTGCAGGACGGGCGACAGCCCATCGCTTCGGACAAGGCTGTGGGAATCGAACCCACAACCGAAATGCGACTGGCCTTTATCGCCTACCACTGGCCTACAGGAAGTCCCTGTTTAGTAGAAACCAGTTTTATTATATTAAGTAGTATGATATATGAAATATAAGTCCATTCTAGGAACCATATGTGATTAATCTCACTATAGATCGACTTATGTATATAATTTTTCCTAACCTTTTGTTTGAGACAGATGGAATGACCTGTCATACTAACACTTCACAAATAAAAAATTCAACTTCATTTATTTAAGAGATGAAGTGGAAATTGTTCAAGGCACGAACAACAGTGAGATTGTACCAAAATAAAGTAAGTATTTATTCTAACTCAAACTCTTCAACTTTAGGGAAACGATCTTGAAAACAAAAAATGTTGTCCTAGTGCTCTTATATCTGATGAATCAGATGGTACCTTAGATCGTCTCAAATTTATGGCTTTGTGATTGCTGGCTTTTCCATAGCCATGTTCTCTACCACTCTCCATCAGAACATGATGGTTAGATTTCTCTTCCATATCCATATTTTCACCTATGTGGAAACCCAGTGATTAGTTTATTTGGGTAATCGTTACATTTCAAACTTTAGTTTTTTAAGCCAAGTTTTTGTATTCCTTTTTACGATGTGGGTTTCTATTAAAGAAACTTTCGAATAGTAAACCATTTATAACTCCGACGAATTTCGAGGGCGAAATTCATTTTAAAGGGGGTAGAATGTAACAGCCCGATATTTTATGAAAAATATTCTTTTTTATTTCACTAATGTCTTGTGTTGTACGCTACACCAAAAGGATCTTGCACAACACGCATCTTTGACTTACCTTGCATTACACGCAATCGCAACCTTCCTCGATAGCATGTGTAGTACGCAATATTGAGTTTCACGAAACAATGATATGCCATTAAAATATTATTAAAACTAGCCGTTATGAATTGTAATTACCACTTTTTAAATTTTAGAAATTTTATCTCTCAAAATGGACTTCATTTTTGGATTCGGAGTATCGAATTTAGCCCAAGGTGAAATTTTGGTACTTTTCGGATAACTTTCATATTCTGATGAATAGTGAAAATTACTAAATTATAATTGTAAAACAACTTTTTTAATCGAAATAATTAATAGTGATAAATTATTAATTTGAGTGGTTTTAAAGTATATTTAGAATATATTTTTACAATTTAATACAATGTTGTTCATTGAATGTAATTTCACATTTAAACCAGACATAATCAAGTGTCAATCTTTTGACAGATATTGTTTCTTAAAAACACTCTATTTGTTTTAACAGTGGGATTTAATTATAAAATTAATTAATGCAACTTCTATGTTATGAATTTGTTAAAATAGACTTCATTTTTGAATTCGGAATATGAAATATAGCTTAGGATGAAATTTTGGCATTTTCTGAAAAACATCAATTTTTGATGAATAGTGAAACTACTAAGTGGTAGTTAAAAAACTGAATTTTTCATAAAACATAATTTTACCGCTTCTGTGAATGGAATTTCATAAATCCAAGAGACACGGTTGATGTTAGTAAGTAAAATGTGGTTCAATGAGATAAAAATAATTTTTTGGTGAATAGTAACTTTTTACTTTTTTTACCGTGGTTAATAGTAAATAGGGTAACTAAGGGTAAAAATGATATTACTATTACCCTAACACATGTCCTGATTCTATTGGATAAGTTTAATTCTACCAAAAACAAACTTAGGAATAAAATATGACCATTTAGGCCCACTTGGGTTAGATTAGGACATTTATTATTAATTTATTTAAAGAAGGGTTAAAATAGTTAAAATCAAAGTTTAAGAAGTAAATCATTTTTAAATGGGGTTATATATAAGATAAATTCGACTATAAATATTCATTAGAAAGATAAAACGATTTCCTATATAATGATATTTTATTTATAATTTTTAGACTTTAAATAAATTAATTTATTTATGACACAACGATGATGCAGTAATTACCCTTTTAAGGAAATATTAACATAATTGATGTTATAAATGCTCAAATGAATGTAATTTGAGACTTTTTATGAATTCCACTAATTTTCTTAGGTTACTATGATATATTAGTGTTGATTTAATAAACTTGGTTCGAACATATAATTCTGTTATGACTTTCACAAAAATCATATATCAAATAGTGTCAAAATTGACACAAAATAGTTTTTAAATCAAATATTATATTATTAATTGTTATTTTATTCCTAAAAATCTAAGGTTCGGCCAAATGACTTATATAAAGATATATATATTAATAATAAACAATTTTGGGTTCGTTTGGAATGTTATAGTAAGTGTATTAACCATATAGTGTAAGAAAACAAAAAGACACGGTAAAAGTTAAATTATTTAACTTAGAGTTAAATCTAATTGATAAGGTTAAAATAAAAACCTAAACTTTTCTAAATCATATTGGTTGATAGGATTTCGACCCATACCCACTTTAGCTTCGAAATAAGATCCTTTTAAACCATTATAAACCGATTTTGACTTTAATATAAAATAATATTTTGAGATATTCCTAAGGTGCCCCTCTCCTCCCTTATAAAAGGGTACCTCCTCCCCCTCCTCCTCACTCCAATTTGAGCACTCAAGCTCGGCCAACCCCTGCCAAAATCCCTTCTCCACTTCCCTATAATAATCCTAGAGGTCCTTCTCTTCTTCAAAGACCAATCTTAGTTCCCTAAGAGGAGGATTCAAAGAGGTGTTCCAAAGAAGAGGTAATATCCATTACCGATCATTTCAATTTCTTTCTTCTTCAACTTCTTCTTCTTTAGTTGTTTCATAATATATTAATAACATAAGTATTTCTTATATACTGATATGTTATTATAAATATGAAACAACTCTAATTAACCTTCTATCCATCCTACGGAGAAAGGAAATCACCGTGCGTGCGTACGTACGGAATACCGTCTCCACGTCGTGGTGTAATCTATTTTCCGCCACCACCTTAATTGGATGGGTATAAAGGTGTAATGAGTAACTATATATGATTATTATAAATTTATATTTATACTGAAATAGTATACATACACTTCAACACAATTCCACGACCATGGGAACGATATCATCACTCGTGCGTACGTACGGAATACCGTCTCCACGACGCGATGAGATTCATTCTCCATGTTAACCATTTAAGAATGATTATAAAGTATGTATAAGAAATAATAATGAAATATATGAAATTATAAAGCTACTGGATTTATGTATATATATATATATGTATGTCATCTACTTACTTCCATTCAAGACAATAAGGAAAGGAAAACAGCGTTCATGCGTACGTACGGACTACCGTCTCCATGAACAGTGTTTTTCATTTCATTTATCTATATATTATATATATATATACTGAATATATATGATATATAAATCATATTTTATATTCTGGAAGTAAGTAAATCATGATATAAGTAATAATAATGTCATTAACAACAAGTCAAAACACCCACGATAAATGAAACGATTTTACCCAAAACGCTTCTTTAACATGGAATTTACAAAAGAACGGGTAATATAAAATCATAAGTGAACCATATATGATATCATAACAATGAATATGATTCTGTAATAAGTCAATGACATTATTTAAATCATTATACAGGAGGTTCGGACACTTACGAAGCAAATCGGACCTATGGTAAGGGAAATATCACAATCTCATTTTTTTTATCCGAGATTGTTTATTCGTAAGTATTTACTGGGGTGTATTTTATCATCCACATCCATGTTTCATAAATATTTAATATTATTTCCATCCACCTACAATTGTTTAAATCCAATTTTACCCTTCAGTGAGTTTTTAGTAATATGTATGAAAGGAATCTTTTGTCGTTTTTCGTATGAGGTACTTTTTGACTTTTTCGACAAAAGTACGAGGAGAATGTTTTTTTAACTTATACTGCATGAATGGATTTTTAAAACATTATTTCCAAGAAGCTTACTTTATAAGTTTTCAAGTTTATTTTTAATCAACTTCGTTTAGTTTATAATTGTATGACATGTCAAGAAAAGAAATGTGTTTTTGAAGTAGAAAGGATATTTTCCTCAAGAATGGAGTTCAAATGTTTTATCAAAATTATTTTCCATCTAAGATAATATAGGGTTCTGTTTTTATCCCTATTATTACATTGATTTGATTATGTTTTTAGGAAATTATTTTTATGAAGTCATTTACCTTATATGATTTGTTTTATGATGTCATGATGTTTCAAGAATCCCATTTTTGTTACATGTGTTACGCGATGATGTATGATTTATGATTATGTGGCACACATAAGAAAGGATTCATTATAAGATGGGTGGGACCTATATTTCCCTCCAATTTATTGGGTAAAGATTTTATATCTCATGAGATAGACATGGCTGGAACGGTAGGTTATACCGGTTCAGTGAAACAAGACTGGAACGAGGGTGACTCGGTTCAGAAAGGGACTTTGTCCACTAAGATAGTCTTGGAAATGAGTCATGACTAACAAGAAATGATTTTCCATGATTATGTGTGCATGCCACAAAGTTTCAAGCTTCATTTTATGATTATGGGGATCTCATTTTCACTTCTATGATTTGTTTCATGTTAAGATATTATGATCTCTTTTGCAGGTTATGATTTTCAAAAAGATATGATATGATTTTTATTTCCTTTATTTGCCCTTGCTGAGCATTTGAGCTCACCCTTTTATGTTTTCTTTTCCCCAGGATATAAAGAAAGGTTTTAAGTAAAAAAATGGAAGATCTTTATGGGAGATATTGAAGATCTTTCACCACGATTAGAAGATTACGTTCCGAGTTTCCAAAGACACTAAACTATTACGATCCTTGTGTGTGTGTTTTTTTATGTACCAAGTATTCCGCAAAAGAAATGTAATGTTCATGTACGTTAGGCTTCGGGTCTCTACAGTACTCCCCATTTACTATGTTGTTTTCCCTAGCATGATTTTTGCCTCTCACAGAATTCTTTTTGTGTTTTAGTAAATGGAGGGAACGAGAAGGAATTCGGTTAACATTGAATCCAATGGACAAATTGGTGACTATGAGCAAAAAAAATGTGTAATGCCTAGAGAGAAAGATATTCTGATTATGTTGAATCAGTCATCGCAATACATGATTAACAAGGTGAAATTTAGTGGTATGACTAATTAGTCAAATAAGAGGATGATAGTCTTTTATGCATGTTCACATGTTGAGGAGAATAAAGAAAGGAAGATTGAGATTTCTAAAGATGGGAAGAAGAACCTTGAGGAATACCTCAAATGGAGGGACCGATGTTATCTGTGTCGAGAAAAGGGTCATAGAGTGACAGACTGTTATGGAGTTCAATGTCTTATTTGTGGAGAACATGGGCATTACCCAACTCAATGCCCTGACCTAAAAAGTTACTTCTAAATCAAGGAATAAATTATTCCAAGACAACCATTGAAGAGGATGGATTGATTTTTTTATGTATTGGCATTCAAGAATAATGTTGTTGAGGTACTTTTAAGGTGTATTAGAATATTTTTGTATTAGTCTATTGTGGTTTTCAATAATTTTATGGTACCGGTAACCATGAAAAGTGAATCAAATATTATGGAAAGCAGATGATATGATAATAATGAAGGGATAAGAAGATAATGAGATGTTTTATTGTATTCATGAGATCATGATTGATATATGGACTAAGTGATATCATAGTTTGAGTATATAGAATTTTGACGATTTTGTTATGTGGAAAGAGTTAACTTTTGACAGCACTCATGTTTTCACTAAGATTTAATGGTTATTCATTTTTTTCTAGAGAATACATGATTAAGGCCTTCGAATGATTGGAATGTGACCAACAAGACATATCTCATGATATATGGTGGATCAATGATGGTATTAACATGCTAGTTGTATGAACTCTTTGGTTATCGTTTTCTCTATAATATGAGATTGGACAGCAGTATTTTGGGATAAGCCTAAATATTGGAATGTATTATGTTGGCCATAAGTTAGTATTATTTAATGATAGAAGTTTCTTCGATATTATTTAAGGGATGTTATAGTAATGTAGTTTTATAAAAAGGACAACCTGTAGGATGGGCGACAACCCATCGTGTCGGACAAGGCTGTGGGAATCGAACCCACAACCAAAGTGTGACTGGCCTTTATCGCCTACCACTGGCCTACAGGAGGTCCCTGGTTAGTATAAACTAGTTTTATTTTATTAAGTGGTATGATAGATGATGTATATTTCTATTTTGGAACGATATACGATAGATGGACTTATGTATATAACTATTTATAACCTTTTGATTAAGACAGACAGAATGACCCATCATTCTATCACATGATGTTCTAACACTTCACGAATGAAAAAATAAACTTCATTTCTTTAAGAGATAAAGTGGAAATTGTTCAAAGCACGAACAACAGTGAGATTGTACCAGAATAAAGTAAGTATTTATTCTAATTCAAATTCTTCAACTTTAAGGAAATGCTCTTGAAAACCAACAATGTGTTCCTAGTGCCCATATATCTGATTGATAAGATAGTACCCTAGATCATCACAAATTTGTTGCTTTGTGATTGTTGGCTTTTTCATAGCCATATTCTCTACCACTCTCCATCAGAACTTGATGGTTAGATTTCTCTTCCATATCCATATTTTCACCTATGTTCTCCTATATGGAAACCCAGTGATGAGTTACTTTGGGTAATCATTACGTTTCATACTTTAGTTTTTTAAAATTAAGTTTTAGTATTCTTTTTTATAATGTGGGTTTCTATGAATAGTAATCGATTTATAACCCCGACGAATTTCGAGGGCGAAATTCATTTTAAGGGGGGTAGAATGTAACAACCTGAGAATTTATAAGATATATTCGTTTTGATTTCTTTCATATCTTCTGTTGTATGCTACACCAAGATTATTTGTGGTATACGCAACACCGTATTATCGTGCAGTATACGCAACACAATTCTTGGATTAAAAAATTGTAATTAATGGTGATACATTAATGATGCAGAAATTATTTATTAAGTGAAAAATCAGTAATATAGTTTTTATTGAAATAATAATACCCATTAAAAGGCCCAAAAACCCGACCAAAACTTATTAGTAGTGTATATACATACCATAATAATCCAATGAATTAATATATAACCGTTTGGAGTCTTATAAAAGTTATTATGACACTTATATCATTTTATTTTAAATGATGCCAAAGTTGTCACCTTCATAATTTAATAAATATAACAATTAAAATATTATTATTTTAAGATGATAAATTCGAGTAAAAGTATTATTATAAAGGGTAATATATGTATCTTCATCATAGGATTTTATTTTTAATTTTTATGCAACAAAGTTGTATATTAAATAATTATACAAAAATTTTGTAGTAATTATTTTATTAAGAGATAAACCAAATGAATGGTTTTAAAAATAGTAAAATAAATATTATATGAACTATTTAATGTGATACACTAATTTTCTAGATACATATTACCTTTTATTATTCTATTAAAGATTTTAGTTTGAACATATATTCGGTATATATTTTATTTAAATTCAAATAAATGAATAGTTTCAAAATTGATAGTATTGTTATTTTATAAAAATAATATATTATAATTTTTTTTAAAAAATCACAAATATATTTAAAAAATTATAAATTTAAATTTATATGGTAGAAAATTCTATAAAGTATCCAATGATGGACAATTCACAACAAATAATTAATTATTTGTTATAATTTAAATTTTAGAATGTTATTACCACAAAGAAAATTAAATTGATTAAGTTAGGATAAATCAAGTTGAAAATGTTTAAAATAATTTCCTAACATGTCTAAATTTTATTGGTTGATGATATTACAACCCTATATCATCTAATCTTCGGATATGAGTCATTTTTGGAGGTTTTTAAGTGGGTTTAGATTTATTATAGATTAATATTTTTAATAATTCCAAAGGTGCCCCTCTCCTCCCTTATAAAAGGTCACCTCCTCCCTCTCTTCCTCACACCATTTTGAGCCTTAATTCTCGGCCAAACCCTGCCAATTTCACTTCTCCAATTCCCTAGAAACATCCCAGAGGTTATTATATTCTTCAAAGACCAATATTAGTGCCCTAAGAGGATTTTTCAAAAAGGCGTGTCGAAAGAAGAGGTAATATCCGTTACCGATTCATTCAACTTTATTTCTTCTTCTACTTCTTCTTCTTTAGTTGTTTCATTATGAAGTAATAACATCAGTATCAATAATATACTGATATGTTATTATAAGTATGAAACAACCCTATTTCACCATTTAACCATCTTACGGAAAATGAAATCACCGTGCGTGCGTACGTACGGAATATCGTCTCCACGCTGTGGTGTAATCTATTTTCCACCACCACCTTACTTGGATGTGTATAATGGTGTAAATAATGACTATATATGATTATTTTAAAGTGATATTTATTCTTAAATATTATACATACACTTTAATACAATTCCACAATCATGGGAATGATATCATCGCTCGTGCATACGTACGGACTACCGTCTCCACGACGCGATGAGATTCATTCTCAATGATTAACCATTCATGAATGATTATAAAGTATATATAATAAGTAATCATGAAATATATGACATAATAATGATACTGGATTTATATATATATATATATATGTATGTCATCTACTTAATTCCATTCAATTCAATATGGAAACGAAAACAGCGTTCATGCGTACGTACGCCCTACCATCTCCATGAACGGTGTATTTCATTCCATTTATCAATCTATTATATATATGTATATTCTGAATATATATTATATATAAATCATGTTTTACATTCTGGATGTATGTAAACATGATCTAAGTAATCATATGAATAATTACAAGTCAAAACATGGACGACCAATGAAACGATTTTACCCAAAATGCTCTTTAACATTGAATTTACAAGAGAACGGGTAAAATAAAGTCATAAGATAACCATATATGATATAATAACAATTAATATGATTCTTTAATAATTCAATAACCTTATTTAAATCATTATACAGGGGAGCATATCGGACCTAAGGTAAGGGATAATTTTGCAAATCTCATTTTTAACCGAGATTGCTTATTCGTAAGTATTTAGTGGGGTTATTGATATCATCCATGTCCATGTTTTATAAAAGTGTATTCATGTATGTTTAAATTCCTTTTTAACCATTTTACTTTTACCCCATAAAATGGAAGGAATATTTCTTTTATTTACCGTACAAGGTACTTTTTGACTTTTTCGAAAAAATTACGAGAAAAATGTTCTTTTAAACGTATACGGCACGAATGGATTTTAATCTTTTTATAAAGACTTATTTTCATTAAGCATACTTCAAAAGATTTCATGACTATTTTCAAAAAAAATCCTTTTCTTTTAAAATTGTATGACATTTTGTGAAAATAAAATGATTTTGAAGAAAAATTGATATTTTCCTCAAGAATTCTTTTCAAGTGTTTTATCAAAACCATTTTCATCTAAGATGACATTATTTCACATGTGTATGTTTCATGTATAATGTCTCTATGATTTACATGGTTTTGCTTTTTTTATTATGAAATGATATCCATTTCGTTTATATGGATTATGTGATGATGGGATGATGTTTATGAAACCTATTTTATTTATTGGGTTTTTATGAATGGTGTATGTTAATTTTGTGGCACAAGTAAGCATGATTTCATTATGGGATGGGTGGGACCTATATCTCCCTCCAATGGATTGGGTAAATATTTATAACTCATGAGATAGACATGGCTGGAACGGTAAGTTAATCTGCTTCAGTATTACAGGACTGGAACGAGGAGTGAACTCGATTCAGAAAGGGACTTTGTCCACTAAGATGGTCTTGGCAGTAATGCCTTGGCTATTATGGAAATCATTACATGTTCTTAATGGATGACACAATTACATGTTTTATCCCAAGGATATTTTATCATGATTTATGTTCCATTATGATCTATGCCTTATGTACTTCCATGTTTTATGTCGTTGCTCAAGATTTTTAATATTCATGTTTTTTAAGTTCAAATGTATATGGTATGTTTTATTTTATCCATGCTTACCCTTACTGAGCATTTGAGCTCACCATTTTTATGTTTTCTTTTCCCCCGGGAGTAAAATAAAGGTTTTAGGTAAGAAAACAAAAGGGGAAGATCATTATTGGAGATGTTGAAGATCTTTCTCCCCGATTAGAAGATTATATTCCGAGTTTCCAAAGACACTAAACTATTACGGTCCTTGTGTGTGTTTTTGTTATTTATTAAGTATTCCACAAAAGTAATGTAATGTCCATGTACGTCAAGCTTCGGGTCACTACAGTTGGTATCAGAGGAAAGGTTTAGTCAACCTTTGGAAACTAGGATGAGAAGACGTTAGTGAGATCCCTAGAGATATTTATAAGGTATGTCTAGGGATGTCCCTAAGGGTAAGTATACATATAGGATATAGTCCTATAACTAAGGTTACGATCTTAGAATTTAACCTAAGATGTTAGATATTGAGGGTACTCCCCCTTTACAATGTTGTTTTCCCTATCATGATTTTTGCCTCTCACAGAATTATTTTTGTGTTTTAGTAAATGGAGGGAACCAGAAGGAATTCGGTTAACATTGAATCCAATGGAGAAATTGGTGACTATGAGCAACAAAATTGTGTAATTCCTAGAGAGAAAGATATTGTGATTATTCTGAATCAGTCATCGCGATACATGATTAACAAGGTGAAATTTAGTTGTATGCCTAATTCATCAAATAAGAGGAAGATATACTTTTATGCATGTTCGCATGTTGAGGAGCATAAACAAAGGAAGATTGAGATTTCTAAAGAAGGGAAGAAGAACCTTGAGGAATACCTCAAATGGAGGGACCAATGTTATCTGTGTCAAGAAAAGGGTCATAGAGTGATAGACTGTTATGGAGTTCAATGTCTTATTTGTGGAGAACATGGGCATTACCCAACTCAATGCCCTGACCTAAAAAGTTACTTCTAAATCAAGGAAGGAATTATTCCAAGACAATCATTGAATAGGATGGATTGATGTTTTTATGTATTTGAATTCAATAATAATGTTGTTGTGGTACTTTTATGGTGTATTAGAATATTTTTGTATTAGTCTATTGTGGTTTTCAATAATTTTATGGTACCGGTAACCATGAAAAGTGATTCAAATATTTTGGAAAGAAGATGATATGAGCATAATGAAGGGATAAGAAGATAATGAGATGTTTTATTGTATTCATGAGATCATGATTGATATAAGGACTAAGTGATAGCATGGTTTAAGTATATAGACATTTGAATATTTTGGTATGTGGAAAGAGTTATCTTTTGACAGTACTCATGTTTTCACTAAGACTCAATGGGAATTCATTTTTTTTCCAGAGAATACACGATTAAGGCCTTAGAATGTTTGGAATGTGACCAACAAGACATATCTCATGATATATGGGGGATCAACGATGGTATTAACATTCTAGTTGTATGAACTCTTTGGTAATCATTCTCACTATAATATGAGATTGGACAACAGTATTTTGGGATAAGTTTAAAGATTGGAATGTATTATGTTGGACATAAGTTAGTATTATTTAAGGATAGAAGTTTCATCGATATTATTTATGGGATGTTATAGTAATGTAGTTTTAGAAAAAGGGAAACCTGCAGGATGGGCGATATCCCATCGCGTTGGACAAGGCTATGGGAATCAAACCCACAACCAAAGTGAGACTGGCCTTTATCGCCTACCACTGGCCTACAGGAGGTCCCTGGTTAGTATAAACTAGTTTAATTTTATTATGTGGTATGATAGATGAAGTATATGTCCATTTTGGAACGATATACGATAGATAGACTTAGGTATATAACTATTTCTATCCTTTTGATTAAGACAGACGGAATGACCCATAATTCTATCACATGATCTTCTAAAACTTCACGAATGAGAAATTCAACTTCATTTCTTTAATAGAAGAAGTGTAAATTGTTCAAAGCATGAACGATAGTGAGATTGTACCAAATTAAAGTAACTATTTATTATAATTAAAATTCTTCATCTTTAGGGAAATTCTCTTCAAAACCAAAAATGTTGTCCTAGTGCCCCTATATCTGATGAATAAGATAGTACCTTATATCATCACAAATTTATGGCTTTGTGATTTTTGGCTTTTTCATAGCCATGTTCTCTACCACTCTCCATCAAAACTTGATGGTTAGATTTCTCTTCGATATCTATATTTTCACCTATGTTCTCATATATGGAATCCCAGTGATGAGTTACTTTGGGTAATCGTTACCTTTCATACTTTAGTTTTTTAAAATTATGTTTTAGTATTCCTTTTTACGATGTGGGTTTCTATGAATAGTAATCGATTTATAACCCCGACGAATTTTGAGGGCGAAATTCATTTTAAGGGGGGTAGAATGTAACAACCCTAGATTTTATAAGATATATTTGTTTTTATTTCTTTCATATGTTCTGTTGTATGCTACACCAAGATTATATTGTGCTATAAGCAACAACGTATTAGCTTGCAGTATACGCAACACAATTCTTGGATCATGTTATACACAATTTCAAGTTCATTTGATAGAAGTTATTCTATGCATCATTGAGTGTCTATATATATATATATATTCAATATATAAATAAAATATGTTTGGATTATGTTATACGAAAGAACGAAGGATTCTTGCACAACATGGAACCCTGACTTGGCTTGCATTACACGCAATCGTGACCTTCCTCGATAGCGTGTGTTGTATGCAATACCGAGTTTTACTAAACATAGATATATTATTATAATATTATTATGAACCAGCCGTTATGAACAGTATTAACAAATTTTTGAATTTTATAACATTATTATTCATCTTATAAATTTTCTAAAAAAAATTATGTGAACAAAATAAATTTTTCGGGTAAAATAAGTATTTTTCAAAAAAATGCAGTTTTGCAGCCTTTTGATGGCGCACCAACTTTAAATTTAGTTTTTGACAAGTTTATAAGATCAATTTTACAAAATAAAATTATTTTTTGGAATAAGGATATAAAATTTTACCTTGGATAAAATTTTCATGTTATTCTGATAACTTTCATATTTTAATGAATAGTAAAAACACGCTACATTTTAATTAAAAAAAACTTTTTTCATCGTAATAATTTATGTGGTTTAATTATAATATTTAATGGTATTAAAGTATAAATATAATATATTTTTACCATTTAATATAATTTATGTCATTAGCATTGATTTTACTTTGAATTCGTAGGTTAAATCAACTCAATCTTTTGTAATGTTTTAAACAAAAACCAATTTTCTTTCGACAATAGGATTAATTTTAATTTAATTTCTGAAACTTCTGTGTATTGAATTTTGAAAAATGGATTCCATATTTTGAATCAGTGGGTCCAAATTATATTAATAGACTACTTTTTATTTTTGGGCATTATAAATAGTAACTACGGTAAATTTTATTTACCATAGTTAAAGGTAAATTGGGTAATTAAGGGTAAATATAAGATTATAAAATTACCCTAAAACCGTCCAAAATCCAATTTTATGACTAACAGTCGTCCCATATCACATAAGGGTCGGATTAAAATCATTTAATGGACTTTGTTCCGTGAAAATAACTTAATTATTATTAAAACCAATGAAAGTGACAACATGTCACTCTCTTAAATATTATATATATAATAATTTTAATTTAGTGATAAACATCATAAAACTTCGAACATGAATAGTCGCAAGAAATATAATAAAATTATCTACACCATGATAATTTATTGAGAATTTTTATGGATTAAATAGTTGTCATTAATGGTGACACATTAATGATGCAGAAATTATTTATTAAGTGAGGAATCAGTAATATAGTTTTTATTGAAATAATAATACCCATTAAAAGGCCCAAAAACCTGACCAAAACTTATTGGTAGTGTATATACATACCATAAGAATACAATTAATTAATATATAACCGTTTGGAGTCTTATAAAAGAGATTATGACACTTATATTATTTTATTTTAAATGATGCCAAAGTTGTCACCTTCATAATTTAATAAATATAACAATTTAAATATTGTTATTTTAAGATGATAAATTAGAGTAAAAGGATTATTATAAAGGGTAATATATTTATCAACATCATAGGATTTTAATTTTAATTTTTATGCAATAAATATGTATATTAAATAATTATACATAAATGTTGTAGTAATTATTTTATTAAGATATAAACTGAATAAATGGTATAAAAATAGTAAAATAAATATTATATGAACTATTTAATGTGCTACACTAAAATTATAGATACGTTTTACCTTTTATGATTCTATTAAAGCTTTTATTTTGAACATATCTTCTGTATATATTTTATTTAAATTCAAATAAATGAATAGTGTCAAAATTGACACTATTGTTATTTTATAAAAATAATATATTATAAAATTGTTTAAAAATCACAAATATATTTAAAAAATTATATATTTAAATTTATATGGTAGAAAATGTTATAAAATATCCAATTATGGACAATTCACAACAAATAATTAATTATTTGTTATAATTTAAATTTTAGAATGTTATTAACACAAATAAAATTAAATTGATTAAATTAGGATAAATCAAGTTGATAATGTTTAAAATAAATTCCTAACATGTCTAAATTTGCTTTTTTGATTATATTACAACCCTATATCATCTAATATTCGGATATGAGTCATTTTTTGAGGTTTTTAAGTGGGGTTATATTTATTATAATTTAATATTTTTAATAATTCCAAAGGTGCCCCTCTCCTCCCCTATAAAAGGGCACCTCCTCCCTCAATTCCTCACACCATTTTGAGACTTCATTCTCGGCCAACCCCTGACCATTTCACTTCTACACTTCCCTAGAAACATCATAGAGGTTCTTATCTTCTTCAAAGACCAATCTTATTGCCCTAAGACGTGGTTTCAAAAAGGCGTGTCAAAAGAAGAGGTAATATCCGTTACCAATTCTTTCAACTTTATTTCTTCTTCTACTTCTTCTTATTTAGTTGTTTCATTATGAAGTAATAAAATAAGTATTACTAATATACTTATATGTTATTATAAGTATGAAACAACCCTATTTCATCATTTATCCATCCTACGGAAAACGAAATCACCGCGCGTGCGTACGTACGGAATACCGTCTCCACGCCGTGGTGTAATCTATTTTCCACCACCACCTTACTTTGAAGGGTATGATGGTGTAAATAATAACTATATATGATTATTTTGAAGTGATATTTATTCATAAATATTATACATACACCTCAATACAATTCCACGATCATGGGAATGATATCATCGCTCGTGCGTACGTACGGACTACCGTCTCCACGACGCGATGAGAATCATTCTCAATGATTAACCATTCATGAATGATTATAAATTATATATAATAAGTAATCATTTAATATATGACATAATAATGATACTGGATTTATGTATATATATATATGTATTTAATCTACTTAATTCCATTCAATTCAATAAGGAAACGAAAACAGCGTTCATGCGTACGTACGGCCTACCGTCTCCATGAACGGTGTATTTCATTCCATTTATCAATATATTATATATATATATATTCTGAATATATATTATATATAAATCATTTTTTAAATTCTGGATGTATGTAAACATGATCTAAGTAATTATATGAATAATTACAAGTCAAAACACGGACGGCAAATGAAACGATTTTACCCAAAATGCTCTTTAACATGGAATTTACAAGAGAACGGGTAAAATAATGTCATAAGTGAACCATATATGATATCATAACAATTAATATGATTCTTTAATAAGTCAATAACATTATTGAAATCATTATACAGGGGTTTCGGATACGTACGAAGCATATCAGACCTAAGGTAAGGGATAATTTTCCAAATCTCATTTTTATCCAAGATTGCTTATTCGTAAGTATTTACTGGGGTTATTGGTATCATCCATGTCCATGTTTTATAAAAGTTTATTCATGTATGTTTAAAGTCATTTTAAACCATTTTACTTTTACCCCATGAAATGGAAGGAATCTTTCTTTTATTTACCCTACAAGGTACTTTTTGACTTTTTCGAAAAAAGTACGAGAAAAATGTTTTTTTAAACGTATATGGCGTTAATGGATTTTTATGGTTTTATAAAGCCTTATTTTCATGAAGCTTCCTCCAAAATATTTCAAGACTATTTTCAACAAAATACTTTTCTTTTGAAATTTCATGACATTTTGTGAAAAGAAAGTGATTTTGAAGAAAAAATGATATTTTCCTCAAGAATTATTTTCAGGTGTTTTATCAAAACCATTTTCATCTAAAATGACATTATTTAAAATGTGTATGTTTCATGTATAATGTCTCTATGATTTTCATGGTTTCACTTTTCTTATTATGAAATGATATCCTTTTCTTTTATATGGATTATGTGATGATGGAATGATGTTTATGAAACCCATTTTATTTATTGGGTTTTTATGAATGATGAATGTTTATTTTGTGGCACAAGTATAAATGATTTCATTATGATATGGGAGGGACCTATATCTCCCTCCAATGCATTGGGTAAAGATTTATATCTCATGAGATAGACATGGCTGGAATGGTAAGTTAATCCGGTTCAATATTACAGGACTGTAATGAGGAGTGAACTCGATTCAGAAAGGGACTTTGTCCACTAAGATGGTCTTGGTTGCAATGCTTTGGCTAATATAGAAATAATTACATGTGATTAATGGATACCACAATTACATGTTTTATTCCCATGCTATTTCATCATGATTTATGTTCCATTATGATCTATTCCTTATTTAATTCCATGTTTTATGTCGTTGCTCAAGATTTTTAATATTCATGTTTTTTTAAGTTCAAATGTATATGATATGTTTTATTTTATCCATGATTACCCTTACTGAGCATTTGAGCTCACCATTTTCTTTTCCCCCAGGATTAAAATAAAGGTTTTAGGTAAGAAAACAAAAGGGGACGATCTTTATGGGAGATGTTGAAGATCTTTCATCATGATTAGAAGATTATATTCCGAGTTTCCAAAGACACTAAACTATTATGGTCCTTGTGTGTGTGTTTTTGTTATGTATTAGGTATTCCACAAAAGTAATGTAATGTCCATGTACGTCATGCTTCAGGTCTATACTTGGACAGAGTATCGGCCATTTTTGAATTTGGACATCCAGACTTCTTCGACTCATTACCATAGAGGTATGAATGTTATATCTTTTATTTTATTTTTTTATTAAAGTTGTTTTATCATTTGAAAACTAATATATTTTTCAATTTTTTTTACAGGAATACTTCAAAGGTAAAGAAATATTGTATAGACAACGAAAAAGACAAATGGCTATGACATCAGATACAGATTCAAATGGTCTTGACAGATTGTCAAGATATTCACACTTGTTGTCAGGTTATTATGAGTTTCCAATGGTAGCTCATGTTTGTGGACGTGAAATAAGTGTGGGGATTATAAAAACTGATATCATAGAGCTTTTTACTGGAGATAAGTTGGGCATCAACGTGGTGAAATTTTTTTCCATGTAAGTCTTAACACCTTTTCACTGCGTTATATTTATTAAAATGTATACTTATGTATGTTTTGTATTAGGTATCTTTATAAAATTTGTGAGAGGAATGAGATGACAGAAGTATATGGATTCATGGAACATCAATTGATTTCCCCTGAAGTATGTGCATTGAATGAGGAACAAAGAATGGTTTATATTGCTGAAAGATTTGAAAAGAATATAATCACACAATGTTGGATGATGCCTTTTTGTGAGAGGTATGAAACACATTTCTCTCAAAGAGTTAATTATCTTTTAACATAAAAACCCACTAACGTCAAATTTCCTTTTATCAGTCATCATTGGATGTTAGGGATTTTTTGCCTAAGGGAGAAAGACCTTTATTGGATATGCTCTGTCCATGGTGATGTGCGGGATAGTTTTAAGAATATATTAGAAAAGTAAGTTTCAATTTCTCAATAGTTTTATATATTATAATGAATTTTAAATTTACCCCATTCATATTATTTTCTAATAGTGCATGGGCCTACTTTCGAAAAAAACAGAAAGAAACGAGGTGTAAAGATCAAATATGTAAATGCGAAGGTAAATATCCATTTATAATTTGTACTTTTTGATTTATTACATAAAAATAATATATTGAATTTAAACTCATTCAAACAGAATTGTCATGAACAACAAGGCCTCATCGAATGAAGATATTATATATTAAGATTTATGTATGAAATAATAACAACTGGGATAGTTGTGAATTTTGACCTGGTACGATTTCCTCTTAAAATTTGCCGAAAATATTTGAATTTGATTTATTCATTATACATGGTAACTACTTTATTTTTCTTTTGTAGCTTTTTGATGACCCTAAACCCTATACTGCTGAAGATATCAAACACTTACAAGTGGAGTGGTCAAATTATTTTACAGGTTTGATTGACTTTTAGTTGTTTGTAATGTAAAATTTAATTTTTAATATTGTCGTTGTAATTGTGTATTTGGTAGTAGTTTAGGTGGGATTTAGTTTTTTTAATGTTGACAGTGTAAGTTTTGAATGTTATAAAAGTGAATGTTTAATTTTGCTCTCCTTCTTGTTTTGGTTTACTTACGATGGTTTTTCTGGTATGGATTTGGATCTATGGGGGAGGGGTTCCAAGGGTGTGGGGGTGTGTTCAGTGGGGTTGGGGGGTGTCCAGTGGTCTGGGAGGGCTGTCCGGTGGGGTGGGGGGACAGTCCAGGAGGGTGGCAGGGCTGTCCAAGGGTGTGGGAAGGCGGTCCAGGGGTGTGGGAGTGCTGTCTAGGGGTGGGGGTATACATGAGGGTGGGGGGGGGGGGGGGGTTGTCCAAGGGTGTGGTGGGAGCTATCAAGTGGGGTGAGGGGGTGAGGGGGTGCTGTTCAGGCGGGTGGGGGTTGTCGAGGGGTGTTTGGGTCTGTCCGGGGGTCGGGGGGCAGTCCAAGAGTGTGGTGGGGGCTCCAATGGGGTGGGGGAGGGATGTCCAAAGGGTATACATGAGGGTGGGAGCTCCAATGGGGTGGGGGAGGGCTGTACAGGGGGTATACATGAGGGTGAGGGCTCCAACGGGGTGGGGGAGGGATGTCCATGGGGTATACATGAGGGTGGGGGCTGTCTAGGGGTAAGTTTTATATGTTATCAATGTACATGCTTAATTTTAATCTACATCTGTTTCTGTGGTACGATTTCTTGATTTGTTTTCTGGTTGATTCTGGTTGAGAGCAGATGAATCCATTCAATTTTTTTAAAAAAAATTGGGTTTATCACGTCAGTTATTTAATAACCGACGTGATAAAAGGCCTGGGAAATGGCTTATCACGTCGGTTATTTAATAACCGACATGATAAAAGGACTGGAAAATGGATTATCACATCGGTTATTCAATAACCAATGTGATATAAGGCCTAGAAAATGGTTTATCACATCAGTTATTTAATAACCAACGTGATAAATGGTATGGAAAATGGTTTATCATATCGGTTATTTAATAACCGATGTGATAAACCCCCTCCCCCCGGTTTATCATGTCGGTTATTTAATAACCGACGTGCTAAAACCCCCTCCCCCTAGTTTATCACGGCGGTAATATAATAACTGACGTGATAAACCCCTCGCCCCCGGTTTTTCACGTCGGTTATTAAAAAACCAATGTGATTAAGCCTCCGCCCCCCGATTTATCACGTCAGTTGTTTAAGAACCGACGTGATAAACCCCCCCCCCCATCCTTTTATCACATCAGTTTTTTAAGAACCGACGTGATAAACCATGTTCCAGTCCTTTTGTCATGTTGGTTGTTAAATAACCTACGTGATAAACCCATCCCATATTATTTATCACGTCGGTTCTAAAATAACCGATGTCATAAACATCGCGATTTTATGTTTTTGAAGTCGGTTTTAAAATAACCGACGTCAAACACTTTATTTATAACGTCTCCCGTATTAATGTCGGCTTGAAATCGACGTAAAAATGAAATATAACCGATGTAAAAAAACATTTTCTTCAATAGTGCCATAATGTGTTTCCACACAATGTTATGGTTACATGTCTATACATTGGTAGGTGAAAGTATGGAATACAATTTACTAAACCATTCGACCTAACCCTATGACATTCCTAGAAACTATAAAATTATATTTTTATAAAAAAACCTTCATAAACAGATAAATCCATTAAATCCTTCATCACCACCACTTATTTTTCGAACAAGATGGAATCCCTAAACCCCTCTCTATTTTATTATCTACTGTGTTTAATTCTTCTCTATTTATTATTGGTATGTTTTTATTGGTTTGGGATTATTTTTCTCTCTTATATCCATCCTTTATTCTTTTTCTCTTCTCCCATATATTGGTTCCTAATTTTATGATTTCTATGGAGGGTTTTGAATAATTTTGGTTGTTTCATTTTTTTGGGTGTCCATTTGGTCACTTTTTCATTTCTTCCCATTTATGAATCCATCATCGTACAAACACTCCATTGAGATAGGTGTCTCCATCTATTTATTTTAGAAAATTATAAAATTTATACTTGAGTATTTATAAATCTAATTTAATTATTTTATTCAATTTCAACGATTTATAATTTAAAATTTAAAATATTTTTTTCATATGATTTAAAAAGTGATTATCTATGTATTTTCATAATTATACCAACATGTTCAATGTATATAAATACTAGGTGATTTATAAAATTATTATGTGTACCTTTTAAATGATTCTTTGGGTTATTAATATAATTATTTCATGTTATTAATTTTAATATTGGTGAATTGTGGGTTGGATGTAGTTTTTTTGGTGGTTTCTATTATGTGGGTCTCATATAATTTTATTAGGACAAACTGTTATGCCTTAAAATTCCATAGGGTTTGTGTTTTGTTATGTATAATCATGGAAATCCAATGGATGTTCATATATATATATATATATATGATATATATACATACATACATGGGTATGGAAATCAACATATAGATCTATATATGTATACAAATGGAAATTTCATGGAATGTCCCCTTTAAAAACATTTTTTCCTTAAATTTTCATCATGTTCTCTAAAATGATGTTTTATAGGTTTTAAAATATATATTTTCTAAAGTAGGATTATTAACATCAAAATTTCTTATGAAGAGTCGGTTTGAATGTTTTCTTTTGAAATATCCAATTTGAATACAATTTCGGACCATGTTAATGTGGTTTGATGAACACTCTTCTATTTTGAAATCAATTTTGAATGAAATTAGTTCTTTTTGAAATTGATTATTAATTTCTAGAATGGAAGGTATATTTGGTATATTTAATATGATTTCTATTGATTTTGTACACCTAAATGTGTTATCTATATTCTTATAATGGATTTTCATGGGTGTGTATAAGGAGGATGGTTGAGAAATTATGATTTCTTGGTATTAATTTGCGATTGAGAAATTTTATGTGAAGGGTACCTACCAAAAAAAATTTACTATATCAATAGATTACCTTGATTATTAATGTTTTTAGAGATATTTTAATATTTTATTGAAGAGATGGACTAGAACCCCTATGGTGTTACATACCATATGGGATTTTTATTGAATCAATTGTTTCAAACAACAATCTTGTGTTTAAAATCATGAATTCATATTATTAAATTTTCAATGATCATTTTTGTTATAGCGTTTTAGTGGATTTGGTCATAAAACTTATATAACAAAACCGTACATTACAAAGTGGAATCTTCTCCAATGTACCTATTTTTTTACAGAAATATTCACTTTAAAAATGAAACCCATTTTCTATTCTGAATATATCAACATGAATTTAAACATGACTTCATTATTGATAATTCTAATCATTCAACCATGGGGGAAAAATTTGACACCAGTAATGATTAGCAAATTATTATTAAGGGACATGTAAAAATTAATAATTAATCGTGGTTGTCCATTTCAAAAGCAAGAGATCATATAGAGAATCATCATTTAACATAATAAACATTATGCTAAAAATAGTACACATACACATGAAATAAGAATTACTACCCTAATTATATAATAAAACACATTTTAAGGAAACATAAAGGTAATATGATTATCAAGAGGGATTCATAATTAAATAGAAAAATCCAATAAATATTATTCTAATAATTTTTTTAACCCTTAAAATGAATAATCATTCAATTATATAAAGGATCATTACATTACCTTATGAAATAAAACATATCTATGAAAAGAGAATTTGAAGAATTTAAATGTGATATAGGTCACATGAGGGATAATATTCATAGATTTAATACAACAACCCTTATAGGTGTAATGTCCTTCTTAGTTAGTTACAACACAATTCTCTAGAGAACATAATCATTTCCCACTGAATTAAATAGCTGTATCTGGCTTAGACATCATCATAAAAAAATTCTAATGAAAATAACATAGCTTTAAAAAATATATGTCTAAATTTAAATAATAATATATCTTAAAATATTTTTTATCAGATATATATAATCTTTTTTAGGATTTATGTAAAAATAACAATATAAATTCTTTTTCGTTGAAAACACTCTAAAAAATCATAAAATGAATTTTAAATAGGATATAATATTTGATAAAAAGTGAAAAATAGAAATATTATTAATCAATAGTGCCCATGAATAAGGTAGCTTCCTTTCATGACATATAAATTTAAAAATATAATCATCTTTCTTTTTAGTAAATTTATTTATAGTGGCCCCTTTAGAGGATTTTAAAAATAATTTTTTTAAAATCATTATAAATAAATACTTCCATGTTTTAAAGACAATTTCAACATTTATTTTAAAATTTTTATAAAATACATGAAATAGTTTTATTATCATTTATTTTTAGGAGCAATCGAATGAAATTTATAAAAACAATAAAACAAGGGTTTATTGAAAAATCCCTTATGACATACTTACGTTTGAACTAATGTAATATTGAAGAAAAGAAAATTGAATAAATTTTAAAGAACAATAAATTTTAGAGAATAATTATTACATAAATCAATTTGGATGTTTATACACCATACAAAAGAAAACATGTTTTGTGAAAATAAATTATGTCTCACTAAATGATAATTGGGTCTAGAATGTTCTTAGCGCGAGTCTGATATTACAAATATGTTCTTAAAATCTAGTTTAATGAATGTTTATTAATTTTATAAATTATTAATAACCATTTTTGGTTTATTATGTAGAGACCCGAAACTTAACGTACATGGACAATACATTAATTTTGCCGAATACTTAGTACATAACAAAAACAGACACACAAGGACCGTAATAGTTTAGTGTCTTTGGAAACTTGGAACTTAATCTTCTAATCGTGGTGAAATATCTTAAAAATCTCCCATAAAGATCTTCCACTTTTTGTTTCCTTACCTAGAACCATTATTTATATCCTGGGGAAAATAAAACATAAAAGGGTGAGCTCAAATTCTCAGTAAGGGTAAACAAAAGAAATATCAATCACATCATATTAATAAGAACATAACAATTTGGAAAACATACCCTACAAAAGAGATCATAATTTCATTACATGGGATAAATCATGGTAGTGAAATGTAATCCCAATAATCATAACATAAAACATGAAACTTTGTGGCATGAACACATAATCATAGAGAATCATTTATTATTAGTCAAGACTCATTGCCAAGAATGTCTTAGTTGACAAAGTCCATTTCTGAACCGAGTTCACTCCTCATTTTAGTCCTGTTTTACTGAACCAGTTTAACCCGTCATTCCAGCCATTTATATCTAATGAGATATAAAATCTTTACCCAATGCATTTGAGGTAGATATATGTCCCACCCATCTTATAATGAAACCATTCTAATGTGTTCCAGAAAATCGTAAATCATACATCATTGCATAACCCATGTAATAAAAATGGGAATCTTAAACATCAGGGCATCATAAAACAATTCATATAAGATAAATGAATTCATAAAAATATTTCCATCACAACATAATCAAATCAATGTAATAATAGGGATAGAAACATAACACTATATTATCTTAGATGGAAAATAATTTTGATAAAACACTTAAACTCTATTCTTGAGGAAAATATCCTTTCTACTTCAAAAACAATTTTCCTTTCTTAACATGTCATACAATTTTAAACTAAAAGAAGTTGATTAAAAATTAACTTGAAAACATGTAAATAAAGATTCTTGGAAATAATTTTTTAAAAATCCATTCATGCCGTATAAGTTAAAAAAAACATTCTTCTCGTAATTTTGTCGGAAAAGTGAAAAAGTACCTCGTACAAAAACGACAAAAGATTCCTTTCATATCTTTTACTAAAAAATCACCGAAGGGTAAAATTGGATATAAAATATTTTTTAAGGATATAAATATTACATATTGAGGAAACATGAATGTGGATGATAAATATTCCCCAGTAAATTCTGAAGTATAAACAATCTCGGATAAAAATTGAGATTGCGAGATTTTCCCTTACCTTAGGTCGGATTTTCTTCATAAGTGTCCGAACCTCCTGTATTTAAATAATTTCATTGACTTATTCCAGAATCAAACTCATTGTTATGATATCATATATGGTTCACTTATGACTTTATATTACCCGTTCTTTTGTAAATTCCATGTTAAAGAGCGTTTTGGGTAACATTGTTTCATTTGTCGTCCGTGTTTTGACTTGTAATTATTCATATGATTACATATATCATGATTACTTAATTACAGAATATATAACATGATTTATATATAATATATATTCATAATATACATATATATAATAAATCAGTAAATGGAAATAAATACACCGTTCATGGAGACGGTAGGCCGTACGTACGCATGAACGCTGTTTTCGTTTCCTTATTGAGTTGAATGGAATTAAGTAGATGACATACATATATATACACATAAATCCAGTATCATTATTATGTAATATATTTCATGATTACTTATTATATATACTTTATAATCATTCATGAATGGTTAACGTGGAGAATGAATCTCATCGCGTCGTGGAGACGGTAGTCTGTACGTACACACGAGCGATGATATTGTTCTCATGATTGTGGGACTGTATTGGAGTGTATGTATACTATTTCATAATCAATATCACTTCAAAATAATCATATATATTTATTATTTACTCCATTATACTCATCCAAGTAAGGTGGTGGTGGAAAATAGATTACACCACGGCGTGGAGACGGTATTCCGTACGTACGCACGCGCGGTGATTTCGTTTTCCGTAGGATGGATAGATGGTGAAATAGGGTTTTTTCATAAATATAATATCATATCATTATATTAGTGATACTGATTTTATTACTTCATAATGAAACAACCTAATAATAAGAAGTGGAAGAAGAAATAAATTTGAAAGAATCGGTAACGGACATTACCTCTTCTTTGAAGCGGCTCTTTGAGTCCTCTTCTAAGGGCACTAAAATTGGTCTTTGAAGAAGACCAGGACCTCTAGGATGTTTCTAGGGAAGTGGGAAAGTGAAATGGGTAGAGGATGGACGAGAATTAAGGCTCAAAGTGGTGTGAGGAAGAGGGGGAGGAGGTGCCCTTTTATAAGGGAGGAGAGGGGCACCTTTGGAATAACAAAAAATATTATTTTATTATAAAGACAAATTAGGTTTTAAATAGCTCCAAATTGATTTATTTAGAAGCTAAGGTGGGGATGGGTCTAAATCCTCTCATCCAATATAATTTAGACAAGTTTATGTCATTATACTAACCTTATCTTTTAGTTTTAACTCTTAGTTAATTAGATTGACATTTACCATGACTCTTTGTATTTTTATATTATATAGTTAATAAAATTACCATATACATCCAAGAGACCCCCAAGTGGTCCATTAATGATACACCTATTATGATATAAGTATATTGGCCTAACCTTAGATTTTTAGGAATATAATATCAATCAATAATATAATATTGTTTTAAAAAATTATTTTATGTCAATTTTGACACTATTCAATAGTTGATTTTTGTGAAACTCATAACACAATGATTACTTCTACCAAAGTTAATTAAATCAATCCTAACATGCCATATTAACCTAGAAAATTATTTTAATTCATAAAAAGTCTGAAATTATATTTATTTGGGTATTTATAATATCAATTATTCTAATTTATCACTATTATGGTAATTACTGCATCATCATTGTGTCATAAATAAATTCCTTTATTTAATGTATAAAAATTATAAATAAAATATCATTATTTAGGAAACCGTATTAGCTTTCTAATGAATATTTACAATAGAATTTATCTTATGTATAACCCTTTATTAAAAATGTTTTAGTAAATAAACATTGATTTTAACTCTTTTAACTCTTCTTTGAATTAAATAATAATAAATGTCCTAATCTAATCCAAGTGGGCCTAAATGGTCATATTTTATTCCTAAGGTTGTTTTTGGTCTAATTAATCTTATCCAATAGAATTAGGACATGTGTTAGGGTAATAATAAAATCATTTTTACCCTTAATTACTCTATTTACTTTTAACCGTGGTAAAAAAAGTAAAAAGTTAATATTCATCAAAAATTATTTTCATCTCATTGAACCACATTTTACGTACTGACATCAACCGTGTCTCTCGGATTTTTGAAATTTCACTCACAGAAGCAGTAAAATTATGTTTTATGAAAAATTCATTTTTTTAACTACCACTTAGTGGTTTCACTATTCATCAAAAAATGAAAGATTCCAGAAAAATACCAAAAATTAGGCCTAAGATATATTTGATATTATGAACTAAAAAATGATTTCTATTTTACCAAATTCAAAACATATCAGTTGGATTAATTAATTTAAAAATTTATTCTCGTCATCAACACAAATAGCGTGTTTTTAAGAGATAATAACTCTCAAAAGAATGACACTTGTTTCTGTCTGGTTTAAATTTAAAATTACATCCAATGACCAACATTGTATTAAATTGTAAAAATATATTCTAAATATACTTTAAAACCACTAAAATTAATAATTTATCCCTATTAATTATTTCGATTAAAAAAGTTGTTTTTAATTAAAATTTAGTAATTTTCATTATTCATCAGAATATGAAAGTTATCCAAAAAGTACCAAAATTTCACCCTAAGCTAATTTCGATATTCCGAATCCAAATATGAAGTCCATTTTGAAAAAAATATTAAAAAATTTCAAAAACTGGTTATTACTTTTCATAACGGCTAGTTTTAATAATATTTTCATAGCGTATCGTTGTTTAGCGAAACTTGGTATTGCGTACAACACACGCTATCATGGAAGGTAGCGCTTGCGTGTAATGCAAGCCAAGTCAGGGATGAATGTTGTGCAAACTCCTTTTGGTGTATCATACAACACAATACATTAATGAAATTAAAAAGAATATTTTTCGTAAAATCTTGGGGTGTTACATTCTACCCCGCTTAAAATGAATTTCACCCTTGAAATTCTTCGGGGTTATAAATGGTTTACTACTCAAAAGTTTCTTTAATAGAAACCCACATAGTAAAAAGGAATACCAAAACATGGCTTTAAAAACTAAAGTATGAAATGTAACGGTTACCCAAATTAACTCATCACTGGGTTTCCACGTAGGAGGACATAGGTGAAAATATGGATATGGAAGAAAATCTAACCATCAGGTTCTGATAGAGAGTAGTATAGAACATGGCTATGAAAAAGCCAACAATCACAAGTTATAGATTTGTGATGATCTAATGTACCATCTGATTCATCGGATATAAGGTAACTAGGTCAACATTTTTGGTTTTCATGATCATTTCCCTAAAGATGATAAATTAAACGAAATACTTACATGATTTTGGTACAATCTCACTATTGTTCGTGAATTGAACAATTCCCATTTCATACCTTAAAGAAATGAAGTTGAATTTGTTGTTCGTGATGTGTTAGCAGATCATGTGATAGAATGATGGGTCATTAAATCTCTTTCAAACAAAAGGATAGCAAAAGTTATAAGTCCATCTTATGGTTAGATTAGTCATATATTGTTCCAAAAATGGACTTATACTTCTTATATCATACCGCTTAAAAAAATAAAACTAGTTTCTACTAACCAGGGACTTCTTGTAGGCTAGTGGTAGGCAATAAAGGTCAGTCGCATTTCGGTTGTGGGTTCGATTCCCACAGCCTTGTCCGACGCGATGGGTTGTCGCCCGTTCTGCAGGTTGACCTTTTTCTAAAACTATATTACTATAACATCCCATCAATAATATCCAAAAAATTCTGTCCTTAAACAATACTAACTTATGTCCAACATAATCCATTCCAATATTTAGGCTTATCCATAATACTGCAATCCACTGTCATAATATAGTGAAAATGATTACCAGATATTTAATACCATCGTTGATCCCCATATATCATAAGATATGTCTTGTTGGTCAAATTACAAACATGTGAATACCTTAATCATGTATTCTCTTGATGAATTAATACCCATTGAACCTTAATTAAAACATGAATGCAGTCAAAAGTTAACTCTTTCTATATACCAAAATCCACAAATTCTATATACTCAAACCATGACATAACCTTCTCCATATATCAGTCATGAGCTTTTGAATACGGTCAAACATTTCATTTTCTCATTTTCCTTTCATTATGCACATATCATCTTTTTTCCAAAAATATCTTGATCACATTCCATGGTTACCGGTACCATTGAAAACCACAATATACCAATACATAAATATTCCAATATTCCACAATACTATATACAAAATTATTTTGGAATACCATTACATAAACACTTAATCATTCCACCACATTGTTGTCATATTCAACATCACCAATAGTGATCACATGTGACTTCCCTTTGTCCTTTACCTTAAGTGGTTTCTCATGTCGATCATCACTAACCCTTGGATTATGGCATTTATTAGCATAATGTGCCATTTCCTTGCAGTTAAAGCATTGAAGTGTAGTAGGTTCATTCTGTGTATCCCTTCCCTTGTTTGCATCAGTAGACATCTTCTTCCATCATTGCGGCATTAAAATTCCGGATGACCTTCCTTTCCACATTTGAAACATTTACTTGTCCCTTTAAGACAATCTCCACCATGCTTCTTTCAACACTTTGAGCATAGGGAAACATTCATCTTCTTTTCACCATTTTTCTGAGATTTCCCCTTGAACTCCATCTTTCGTTTCTTGTCAAAACTATGAGATGGATAAGTAACACCAACTTCCAGTTATACCTTGATAACACAATGCACAATTTCATCATAGCTACCGAAGTATCTTATAGATAATTCCCTTCGAATATTTGGTTTTAAGCCACTAAAGAATCAATCAACTTTACTTTCAGTTTGGATGATAAATCCAGATGCATACCTGGAAAGCCTTGTAAAATTTGCTTCGTATATACCAACAGATTCATCATCCTTTTTCTTTAGTTCAAAAACTCCTTCTCCATCTTTGTTTGAAGAATACGAGGTAAGTGCTTATTGAAAAATAGGTTCTTGAACTCGTCCCATTCCATGGACTCAATTTCATCTCTTGGCCTTGTATTCTTGATAAGATTCTACCATTGATCAGCTTCACCTTCCAAACGATATACTGCTAAGATGACTTTATCATGTTTAGAACATTGAAGAACTGAAAATATCTTTTCAGTAGTACTGATCCATTGTTCAGCAACAAGTGGATCAGAAGACCCACTGAAAGAAGGTGGACGTTGCCTCATTAAGGACTCAATAGAATATTGTTCCCTTCTCTTCTCATTTCGAAGTCCAAAATGATTCATAGCTTGTGTAAGTATAGCAATAATATTTTTCACTCCATCTCCCATAACATTTGTTTGTTCATCAGGACAATCATTGCATTGTCCATTACATTGATCAACATGGTTCCTTCAGGTTCCAGCCATCGTCTAAAACCCAAAAAGAATAGTGTGAGAGATAAAAATCACACTAGGGAAAACAATATAATAAAGGGGGAGTACTTTCAATATCTAACATCATAGGTTAAATTATAATATCGTTACCATAGTTCTAGGACTATATCATATACATATACTTATCCTTAGGGACATCTCATGATATACCTTAGAAATATCTCTAGGGTTCTCACTAACGTTTTCGCATCCTAGTTTCCAAAGGTTGACTAAACCATTCCTTTGATACAAACTGTAGAGACCCGAAGCTTAACATACATGTACATTACATTACTTTTGCGGAATACTTAGTACATAACAAAAACAGACACACAAGGACCGTAATAGATTAGTGTCTTTGGAAACTTGGAACGTAATCTTCTAATCGTGGTGAAAGATCTTCAAAATATCCCATAAAGATCTTCCACTTTTTGTTTGCTTACCTAAAACCTTTATTTATATCCTGGGGAAAAGAAAACATAAAAAGGTGAGCTCAAATTCTCATTAAGGGTAAACAAAAGAAATATCAATCACATCATATTCATAAGAACATAACAATTTGGAAATCTTACTCTGCAAAAGAGATCATAATTTCATAAAATGGGATAAATCATGGTAGTGAAATGTAATCCCAATAATCATAACATAAAACATGAAACGTTGTGGCATGCATACATAATCATAGAGAATCATTTCTTATTAGTCAAGACTCATTTCCAAGACTATCTTAGTGGACAAAGTCCATTTCTGAACCGAGTTCACTCCTCGTTTCAGTCCTATTTTACTGAACCGGTTTAACCTACCGTTCTAGACATGTCAATCTCATGAGATTTAAAATCTTTACCCAATGCATTGGAGGGAGATATATGTCCCACCCATCTCATAATGAAACTATTCTTATGTGTGCCACAAAATCATAAATCATACATCATTGCATAACCCATGTAATAAAAATGGGAATCTTAAACATCATGACATCATAAAACAATTCATATAAGATAAAGGAATTCATAAAAATATTTCCATCACAACATAATCAAATCAATGTAATAATAGGGATAGAAACAGAACCCTATATTATCTTATATGGAAAATAATTTTGATAAAATACTTAAACTCTATTCTTGAGGAAAATATCCTTTCTACTTCAAAAAAACTTTTCCTTTCTTAACATGTCATTCAATTTTAAACAAAAAGAAATTGATTAAACATAAACTTGAAAACATGTAAATAAAGATTCTTGGAAATAATGTTTTCAAAATCCATTCATGGCGTATAAGTTAAAAAAACATTCTTCTCGTACTTTTGTCGGAAAATTCAAAAAGTACCTCGTATGAAAAATGACAAAAGATTCCTTTCATATCTTTTACTAAAAACTCACCGAAGGGTAAAATTGGATATAAAAGATTGTGTAAGGATATAAATATTACATATTGAGGAAACATGAATGTTGATGATAAATATTCCCCAGTAAATTCTGAAGTATAAACAATCTCGGATAAAAATTGAGATTGTGAGATTTTCCCTTACCTTAAGTATGATTTGCTTTGTAAGTGTTCGAAACTCCTGTCTTTAAATAATGTCATGGACTTATTATAGAATCATAATCATTGTTATGATATCATATATGGTTCACTTATGACTTTATATTACCCGTTCTTTTGTAAATTCCATGTTAAAGAGCATTTTGGGTAAAATTGTTTCATTTGTCGTCCGTGTTTTGACTTGTAATTATTCATATGATTACTTAGATCATGATTACTTAATTCCAGAAAATAAAACATGATTTATATATTATATATATTCAGAATATACATATATAAAATAAATCAGTAAATGGAAGGAAATACACCGTTCATGGAGACGGTAGGCCGTACGTACGCATGAACGCTGTTTTCGTTTCATTATTGAGTTGAATGTAATTAAGTAGATGACATACATATATATACACATAAATACAATATCATTATTATGTCATATATTTCATGATTTCTTATTATATATACTTTATAATCATTCATTAATGGTTAACGTGGAGAATGAATCTCATCGCGTCGTGGAGATGGTAGCCCGTACGTACGCACAAGCGATGATATCATACTCATGATCGTGGGACTATATTGGAGTATATGTATACTATTTCAGAATCAATATAACTTTAAAATAATCATATATAGTTATTATTTACACCATTATACCCATCCAAGTATGGTGGTCGTGGAAAATAGATTACACCACGGCGTGGAGACGGTATTCCGTACGTATGCACGCACAGTGATTTCGTTTTCTGTAGGATGGATAGATAGTGAAATAGGATTTTTTCATACTTTTAATAACATATAAGTATATGAGTGATACTGATGTTATTACTTCATAATGAAACAACCTATGAAGAAGAAGTGGAAGATGAAATAAAGTTGAAAGAATCGGTAACGGACATTACCTCTTCTTTGAAGCGGCTCTTTGCGTCCTCTTCTTAGGGCACTAAAATTGGTCTTTAAAGAAGACCAGGACCTTTAGAATGTTTCTAGGGAAGTGGGTAAGTGAAATGGTCAGGGGTTGGCATAGATTGAAGGCTCAAAGTGGTGTGAGGAAGAGGGGGAGGAGGTGCCCTTTTATAAGGGAGGAGCGGGGTACCTTTGTAATAACAAAAAATATTATTTTATTATAAAGCAAAATTCGGTTTTAAATAGATCCAAATTGATTTATTTCGAAGCTAAGGTTGGGATGGGTCGAAATCCTCTCATCCAATAGAATTTAGACAAGTTTAGGTCATTATACTAACCTTATATTTTAGTTTTAACTCTTAGTTAATTAGATTGACATTTACCATGACACTTTGTATTTTTATATTATATAGTTAATAAACCTACAATAAACATCCAAGGGACCCCCAAGTGGTCCATTAATGATACACCTATCATGATATAAGTATATTGGCCGAGCTTTAGATTTTTAGGAATAAAATAACAATCAATAATATAATATGTTTTTAAAATTTATTTTATGTCAATTTTGACACTATTCAATAGTTGATTTTTGTGAAACTCATAAGACAATTAATACTTCGACCAATGTTAATTAAATCAATCCTAACATGCCATATTAACCTAGAAAATTATTTTAATTCATAAAAAGTCTGAAATTAAATTTATTCGGGTATTTATAATACCAATTATTCTAATTTTTCACTATTATGGTAATTACTACATCATCATTGTGTCATAAATAAGATAATTTATTTAATGTATAAAAATTATAAGTAAAATATAATTATCTATGAAATCATATGAGAATTCTAATTAATATTTAAAATCGAATTTATCTTATGTATTACCCTATATTAAAAATGTTTTAGTAAATAAACATGCATTTTAACTCTTTTAACTCTTCCTTGAATTAAATAATAATAAATGTCCTAATCTAATCCAAGTGGCCCTAAATGGTCATATTTTATTTATAAGGTTATTTTTGGTCGAATTAATCTTATCCAATAGAAATATGTCATGTGTTAGTATAATAATAATATCATTTTTACCCTTAATTACCCTATTTACTTTTAATCGTGGAAAACAAAAGTAAAAAGTTACTATTCACCAAAAATTATTTTCATCTCATTGAACCACATTTTACTTACTGACATCAACCGTGTCTCTCGGATTTTTGAAATTCCACTCACAGAAGCGGTAAAATTATGTTTTATGAAAAATTCATTATTTTTAACTACCACTTAGTGGTTTCACTGTTCATCAAAAAATGAAAGTTTCCAGAAAAATACCAAAAATTAGGCCTAAGCTATATTTGATATTATGAACTCAAAAATGATGTCTATTTTACCAAATTGAAAACATATCAGTTGCATTAATTAATTTAAAAATTAATTTCCGTCGTCAACACAAATATCGTGTTCTTAAGAGATAATAACTATCAAAAGATTGACACTTCTTTATGTCTGGTGTAAATGTGAAATTACATCCAATGACCAACATTGTTTTAAATTCTAAAAATATATTATAAATATAATTTAAAAACACTAAAATTAATAATTTATCACTCTTAATTATTTCGATTTAAAAAGTTGTTTTTAATTAAAATTTAGTAATTTTCACTATTCGTCAGAATATGAAAGTTATCCGAAAAGTACCAAAATTTCACCCTAAGCCAATTTCGGTATTCTGAATCCAAAAATTAAGTCCATTTTGAAAAAACAAAATTTTAAATTTTTTAAAAATTGTTAAATACTATTCATAATGGCTAGTTTTAATAATATTTTAATAGCATATCGTTGTTTAGTGAAACTTGGTATTGCGTACAACACACGCTATCGTGGAAGGTCGCGCTTGCATGCAATGCAAGCCAAGTCAGGGATGCGTGTTTTGCAATCTCCTTTTGGTGTAGCATACAACACAAGATACATGGCTCATGAAGTGTGAGGTAGAGAGGATAGTTAGTGTTCCGTTATAAGGGATGGATGGGGAACCATTAGAATTATAAAAAGTATTAAATTAATACAATTTTAATTTAATTTAATAGTTTATCAAAATTGATATAATTATTATATAAGATATGTAAATTTTCATATACTCTCATGAAAAAATTAGATTATTTTAAGTGATTTATTACCATTATCTCTTATTTTGACCTCTCTTTAATCCATTCAATGATTACAGTGATTAAAATATTTTTTTATATTTAGGTGTCAAGAAAGTATCCATCAATAGATTACTGACACATAATTGGTAAATAAATTATGTGATCATCCATTTATAAAACTACCTTCTAGATATAATAACTGTACGCTTTTTAAATTATTTAATAAAATATATTTAAGGTCATTTTTTTTGGAATATTAAGATATTTTACTTTAAAAGAATTCTATATAGTAATATATTTAGAATATGTAATTTTATTAAATCTATAATAAATTATATTAATCTGAAATATTCATGTATTATTTTATATTAAACAAATAATATTACATTTAGGGTTTATAAAATCATTTCCTGTATTTTTTAACTTCTTCCTAATGAACAGTATTGGCATTCCATAAGTTTTTAAGGTAATTATTTCAAAATTAAAAAATAAAAATAAATTACCATAAGGGAAAAAATTTACTTGTGTTTAAAATTACCATTTATTACCTTTCATAACATATTATTAACCATACTAAAATATATTATAGATATTATAAACAAGAATGAGAAATTTTGAAAATTTGGTTTACATAAAATAATAAAGAGGACTTTATCAAAGCCAAATGTCCCCAAAAATCCATATTTTCAATGATTTAAAAGTATTGGTAGAATTATAATCATAAAAAATATTAAATACAAGTATTAGAGTGATTTCAATGGTTTTAATATTAGTTTTAACCCTATTTAACAAAATTTACCCTATATTATGGTGATAGATTTTACCATGATTAATATTAATTATAACAAAAAATAAAGATGATATATTTTCTAAATTTGAAATTATGTTTCAAAATTTCAACTCCATTTTGTCAAATTCAATTCCTATAAGTAGTAGAAATTAATTTCTAAATTATCTTGCAAAATACTATGATAACCTTTTTTCTTGAAAATTTCATTGTATATATTCAAATGTTATTATGGAAAATAAATACTTTTTTTTGAAAAACCAAAGATAATAGTTAATATTTAATAAAAATATACTAATTAAATTTTATAACCAATTTAAAATTAATTTTTACTTTCTATACACTATGAATGAAAATACTGTATTCTATGAAATCATTAATTTTCTCTATTAACTGAAAAAACAATACTTTCAGAAAAATAAATAAAATTACCTTCAGATATATTCTATATAAGTATTTTTTAAATTATAAATTAGATATAAAGGAAAATTTCTATAACTTTAAGACAATAATTATAATATTCTTTCACAAAAATGAATAATAATGATTAAAAAACATATTTTTGACGTATAAAATTACTTTTCAAAAAGTTTTATAATTTTTATGCATTAATATTGAAATTTTACTTATAAAAAACCTATCAAATTTTTTTCCATAATACATTTAATTCTATATATAGATCCAAATTTATTTATCGGTTACAACTACCAGATTTAAAAAACAATATTTTTATAGAATACCGCAATTTTTATAAAGATCGGTATTGAATATTAAGATTGATATCTTCCATAACGTTAGACTAAAATAATATTTCAAGGTTTTAATTATAATCCCTTAAATAAATTTCAATGCCTCATATTTATCTAATTATTGATTAAATGGTATTAAAACATTTTTTTAAAATAAATTTCATGAAGTGAAAGATACAAAAACGACCAGGAAATGAAAAGTATTTGTAATATTTTTAGATAATTTTTTTAGGAACCATAGAATAAAAGGTTTTAAAAAAATTACATTGAATTATTGAAAGGTGGAATTAAGTTCATCTATAATAACACAAAATAAGGTTTCCAAACATGAGAAAAATCATGATGATTGAAAATATAAACATGGAGGCTAAATATAATCCCCAAATAATGATGGGGAGTGATAATGAATGTGATCATGAAAATGTTATGGACTAGAAATTCTTAAATCAATAGGGGATAAATAATTCCATCATTTCATAAAAAATGAAGATTTTAAGATTAAATTTATATTTTAGGATCCATTTTCTAGAGTTGAGGGATTCATTTACCATAAAGATCCAGAACATGATAAAATATACAAAGTTTATTTCATTTCATTATAGAAGAAAAATATCACAATTCGATTAATGTTCAATTATATCTCATCATTTAATTAATGAAATTAATATTAAAAATGAAATTTTCATGTATGATGTTGTAAAATATACTTATAAATAATCAAAACACCAGTTAAAGGATAGAAAGTTGTTTATGATGTCATATGACAGTAATCAAAACCAATGTGGTTGGAATAATGAAATATCATATCTAATATGAAAAAATCATCATATTAATACATAAAAAAATCAATATCCAAAGGCCCAATAATAACACCAAAATTTATTTATAAATCATTATATAACTAAATAATAATAAGATTCATCAAAATATTCCTGAACCTATTTGAAAAGAAATCAGATATATTAGATTTTATATTTTTCAAAGATAAATATAAATTTTATCTCCAAAAAACATTGTCTCTCATAAATTTGTATAAAAAAATTGTATATGTATTAATCATATAATATAAAAAATTCTAATATTCTCTATAACAAAACTGAATCACCATTAAAACAAAACAATATCATATATAGTTCTAAAAGATAAATCAACCCCTATTAATTAAATAAAATCCCATTTTGCCAAACAGTATTTCTAATTTTTTTAATCATACAATGTAACCAATATAATCATCATTATCAAAAATAACATTAAACAATTATTCAGAGTATAACATTTCAATCTAATGGCCATCTATATGATAAATCATATTTTCTCAACAAATAATAACCGTTTTATATTGATTAAACACAATTACCTCAACATCAATGATAATTTTAACATGAATGTATATAAATTAATTCAATAATATTTCAAAAATATATAAATCATTTTAGAAGAATTTTATTGACTCATATTTTAAAAAATTTATTTTTTAAAAATATTTTGGAAAATCCCGAGACCAGCCGCTGAGATGACATGTGATTCTGAGGCCATGTGTGCCCATAATAGTTCATTAAAAAATATTATGTTTTTAATAGAATGATCAAGGAATTTTAATGAAAAAGTGGAATAACTCTTACACTGGTGCCCTAATCAAAAATTTGAGGGCATCATTTTGTTATGTGGGACAACTTTACCTTAGGTGAGGCCTAACATCAGATAGTGCGGGTCGACTATGAAAAATGGTTTTTGGACATAACTGTAAATAAAATAATTAAATAAAAATTATTTTACTTTCAAAACCTAATAACTACATAATGGTTGCTCGGATTGAAAATATGAGACCACTATTGAGTTTGTAATGTGATGTTTTCCATCGATGAAGCCTAACATCTACCAACATGATCTAGTAATGAAAATAATTTTTTGGACGTATCACCAATAAAATATTTAATAAAAATAATTTATTTCGACAATATGATGCATTTTCTTTTTTATTGAGGCCATTTCAGAAAGTTAGGGTTACAACCATAACCATGAAATTCTGTTGAGATGGAGAAAATGGTCTCTGGGGAAATTATGGTGAAGGACGATGGATCGACAACTTCAAATTCAGCAGATCAAGGATTGATGAATGACGACGATGCAACTTCACTCTTCATCAAAGATCATTCCAACTCGACATAGGGTCTATGATCTCTTTGTTATTTACTTCCCCTATTTATATTCATATGATTAATTTGGACCATCCCATGAACATTTAGATATGTGGTTCTTCTATTCTTGTGGAATGGATAACTGCTTCCATGGATTTGAATGGGGATTCGATCTATGTGTTGATTTGTTCATTGTGACTATTCTATCACAAATGGATTGAGGTCGACATGAAAAAGTAAAATATCTATTTATTGGCTGTTTTGGTGCATCTATCTCTTTCCCTAAATCTTACACTCCTTGTCGTTCTTAAAAAAATTGAAATAAGGATTTTTGTGCCTTCGATTTGCTGCGCAGCAACATAAGACAGGTGATTCGACACCACATGGATATCATAGTGGTGAAATGATGAAAGCAAATTATAAATCAGTTGAGGCAATGGGTTATATAAGTGCCCAGATAAGTGGATCTAGCTGTATTCCAGTAGAGCATGAGGCTGATAATGAGCCGCCTGCAGGGGCGGCTAGTGGGGCAGTCGGTGGAAGAGCACAAGGCCGCGAGCGGTTACTAGGGGATACAATAGGAGGATGCAGATCAAAGTCATCTCGGAGGAACACATGAAGGAGATACCATAGGAAATGCATAGGATGAGGTCTGGACACATGAAACAAGGTACATCGCCGCATGGAAAAGCCAATAATGCGGTTAGTGTAGACAGAGTGCGGCACTCCAAACTGGCCATCATGCTGCAGGCCAGACCAGAAGTGTCAGAATACTCTAGAAGCCCGGTGGGGAGGACCAGTTTATGTCAGAAAAGACTAGATCTGGATGGTTCGGGTCGAATGGGCAAGGTCAGGTCGGGTTGTCTGGTGGGTAGGGTTGGCTGGTGGGTAGGGTTGAATCAGACTTGGACAAGACCCTAGTCAGACCTTCTCTGTAAAACATCCATAATATTCAAACTATGTGTCCATTTTATGACTTATTTGTGGCATTGGGACCCTTTTGATGACAAGATACATTGGTGATAATTTATTTGAATTTTTGTGGATGTTCACATAAAACCCAAGGGCATGAGGAGTAGGTTCTCTTAGAAAAGTGAGCTACTAGTGGAATCCTACGACTGGCTGCGACTTGGTGACTATGGGATTATAGGGATGAATGGATTACAAAAACTAAATGTTTTATCAACACTCTATTTTTTATCTAAAATCCATGTTTTATCAAAAATATGTATGATATCTACACTCTATGTTCTGTCCACACCCTGTGTGTGGTTAACACCTCATGTGTTTTCGAAACATCACGTCTTACAAGGATTGTGGGTCTTATCATGTTGGATTGGGTCCTTTAGTGGATATGGATCTCCCTATGCTGTTAGAAAATGTTATGATATACAAACCCATTGTAACATACCAGGTAAATAATGAAATAATATATTTTCATAATTATTCATATTTTCGAATTAAATATTAATTTAACTTTAATGGTGTTGATGTGCTCGATGGCGTACCCAATACGCAACAACATGTTTCTTTGAAATCTTACATTGCACACTAATAATATAATAAGATTATTTTAAATGTAGTTAACACCTAGCCGTTTTATTGGCGTGAATGAATAGAACTAACTAAAATATGATTATACATGTTTGTTAAATGATTTTTACATTTATGTAAAAAACTTTAGATGCTTAAAATGTGAAATAATCTAATTTTTGCATAAATACTCTAATATTCTTTAAAAGGTTGATTTATCACCTTTTTATGACAAACCATCATTAATTCTAGTTTTGTTCAAATTTATATGTTTTTTTTTAAAATAAAATTCTTCTTCAGAATCGGGACATAAATATTTACATTGGGTAAATGTTTGGTATTTTTCTGATAAAATTCATTTTTTGATGAATAGTGAAAAACACAGTATTATAATTCAATACTGCCTTTTAATCTAATTTATTTATATAGTTTTATTATATTTTTAATTTTTTTAATTTTGAATTTGACTATATTTTTAACATTTAATCAAATGTTAGTCATTGAAATTAATTTCACATTTAAATTGCATATAAACAAGAGTAAATCTTTTGATAGATACTATTTCTTAAAAACACGCTTTTTGTTTTGACAATGAGAATTAATTTTAAATTAATTTATTCAACTTCTATGTTTTGAATTTATTAATATAAACATCATTTTTTAATTTGGACAATCATATATATATTAGGATGAATTTTTTTTAGTTTTATGAAAAACTTTAATTTTTGTTGAATAGTGAATCCACTAAGTATGGTTAAAAAACTGACTTTTTCTTTTAAATAAAATTTTACCGCTTTTGTGAATTGAATTTAGAAAATCCAACATAAATGTTTGCTAATAGTATGTAAAATATATTTCAATAAGATGAAAATAATTTTGGGGGAATAGTAACTTTTTACTTTTATTTACCATGATTAAAGGTAAATAGGGTAATTCAAGGAAAAAAGAATAACATAATAATCTAAAAATACCCTAACACTTATCCTAACCTTATTGGAAGAGTCATGTATGACCATGGACATCCTTGGGTCTATTTTAGGATTCCAAGGAGCCACGTAAGAGTGATATTGACACATTATATTAATTAACTTAAAGTAAAGACAAAAATGACATAAACAAATATCTTTTAGTAAATTAATTTTACAAGTGGTTATATAAGTTATAATTTAGAATAAAAATATTCTTTGGAATTATAAAAATATTTATTACATCATGGTATTATTTTTATAATTTTTAGACATCAAATAAATAAAATTATTTATGACACAATAATGATGCAGTATTTACTTCATTAATAACTAATTTAAATAAAGAAAATTATAATGATAAAAATAATATCTAAAACCTATCCAATTATAATTGGATGATTTTATTTCTACCATGAGTCATACTATCTCTGACATTAATATGTTTTGGTCTGTTATAAACCAAAAATCATTATATAATAAAAAAATATTTTCACACTTTCCTAAAGAGGCCCTCCTCTATCTTATAAAAGGACACCACTTCTAACCCATTCCTAACAACTCTCAAGAACCTTGGATCATTCAAACCCTACTCAAATAATCTCTGAATATCCCTCTCTTACATATTGGAGCCTTAACTTAGGCAGAAAGAACTTCAAGAAGCCCATTTGATTCAAACCAAAAAAAGTTACCCAAATTAAAGGCAACTGTTTCTCTTAAATTCGTTTCTTTTATTTTACTTATCCATCCCTCAAACTCTATTTATTATTTTCATTTATAACAACACAAGTGTCCAAAATAATATATTATGTTTTTATGAGAAGTATTCTAACTACACATACACACACCTAAATCTAGTTGGTAATGAACAAACTGTTTCTGTGGATTGAAAACTAATGCCTGACGAAACGATGATTATTCAATTATCTCCTACCACCTCTCATGGTATCCATTAAGATGGTATTCTATTTATATATGATATATATTATGTTAATGTTTTCTTTATGCTTCTGTATTTTTCATTTATAACATACCTTTATGGTTTCCATTATGAGTAAACGTGATAATTTCATTGGAGGAAGTGTCCACTACCGCCCACTCAAAGTGATATGACTCGTTAATGACATATTTGGGATGGATAAAGGATGGAGTTAAATATATTATATACTATATTATACCGTAATTATAATATAACTATGTTTAATTATGTTTTAATTCCATTAAAATATGAAATAGAAATTAAAGTAGCGTTCTTGCGTACGTACATCTTACCGTCTCCATGAATGTTGCATTTCATTTATTATCTCCAAATGTAATGTAATATAATAAATACATGTATATACTAGATATATATATATATATATATGATATATATGTTATCTAAATAATTAATATCATTCGGTATATAATGAACTTTTGACCACCTAAGCAACATGTAAATATAAGAAGTCCATTTTTGAATCAAGTATCATATATTGACAAAACAACCATTATTAACATAAATGATTAAATAATGTATAATACCTAGTAATAAGTGGTATAAAAGGAATAATAAACTTGAAAAGGTTATTAAGAAGTAAAAATTAATTTATGTTTATTATTTAGGAGATTAAAGAATGAACGGGTCAAGTCAGACACGATTTAGGGACTTTGTCTCAATCTCCTTTAATTGAGGCATATTTTGTTTTAATAAAAAAATTTATTTTATACACTGTATAAACACCATTGAATTTTCATTTCATTCAAAGGTAATCTTTTTCTATGTATCATTTTACTAAATGAAAAAATATAATATTTCTTTTAATGTATGCAGTGACAATGACCATTTCACCGCCGCAAGAATTATTTGATCTTTGGCTTCCGTAACAAGTTGTAATGTTCTTAAAATGAAAATAAATACCATACACACTTTTACATATTTTGGTATTGAAAATGGATTTGTTATGTCTATATATTTAAATGATATATTGTGATTGAAAAGTGGAAATGTTATCTTTCTTTTATGTGTGTTTTCTGTGTTACAAATATCATATGGTTCTTGGGAATTATTACGTATATGGGTGGTTCTGTGATAAACCAAGGGTGGGTGAGCCCGAGATATCTCTTCAATACATTGGGTAATATGACAGAGGTAAATGTGATTTTCCTCCTAATAGATTTAGGGAATATACTGTGATGGGTACTCCAAATTTAGCTCCCTACGAAGCTGTGATAGCTATAATGTAAGTATGATATGAATGCCCCAAGTTTCCATTTTGATTTATGATATATATGTGTTATTCATAAATCTTATGATTTCATGAAGTATGTTAAAGAGCTTATGTTATGTATGCAATGATGTACTAATGTTTTCTTTCATTGTTTTATAACCCTTACTGATCTTTTTATGCTCATCCCAAGTTTTGAAATGTTTTTCAAAGGACCTAAATATGAATAGGGTCAAAGATGGGATCAAGGAAAAGTCATGTTGTCTAAAACATGTGACAAGACATGACTCTTTTTTTTAATAGTTCCAATTTTATGAAAAAAATGAAACAAATTAGAAGTGTCTACATTGTAATTTTTGATATGTAATGTAATATTTATGGAATAATTCTCTAAAACTCTAAACCAAAAAAGATCCTCATTGTGAATTATTCATTTAATTCAAGATTATGTAATGTTTAAGGTTGGGTCCTTATAGTTGGTATCAGAGGTCAGTTTAGATAACATTAAGGGTGAGGTTATTGTTAAATTAATATGCATAAATTATGTTATGATAATATTGAAATGATATATCTTTTATAGATTACCATGTTTCATCGTCTACGATATTTTTGTGTTCATAATGGTTTTTCGTAGAGGAAATAGGGTAGCTATGTTGGGATGACACCAGGAGGAAGGCAAAATTTCAAATTTAAAACCTGAGATGGTCAGAATCGGAACTGAATAGTTTGTTACAGTTATGGAACAATGGAATCAGGCTATAGATGCGGGTGGTATCAACACATGATATTAGCTAGATCAACCATACAGGAACATGTCAGTAGTAGAGCATTTAATGAGGCAATATCCCCCATCATTAAGAGGATCATCTGAACCTATTCTAGATAAAGGATGGATTAAAGAACTAGAGATATTGTTTGATGTCATGGGGTGTTCAGAACATAAAAATGTTAGTCTTGTTGTTTACCGTTTTGAAGGTGAAGCTGATCAGTGGTGGTCGATGGTGAAAAATTCCAGGTATAGTGAGGAGATTGATGCTCTTGATTGGGATGAATTCAAATGATTTTTTCATGAGAAATATTTTCCGAAGGTGGATCGTCTTAGTATGGAAAAAAAATTCCTATAATTGAGGATGGAGGATGACTCAGTGGATGCTGATGAAAAAAAATTCACTCTACTGGAAAGGTAATCTCCCAATTTCATACGAGATCTTGACAGTAAAATCAACCATTTTTACTCAGGATTAAATCCAATGTTTTGAAGGGATTTAGCTTCTCATGACTTCCAATGATATGAAAAACTTGTTCGACATGCAGAGAAGGTGGAAATGGATTTTTTCGATCATTATGTGTTCTTTAAAAAACAATATAATAAGAGGTCAAGGTGGCAGGTGAAAGGGAATAACTCTTCAAAAAAGTCTAATGGTAAGAAACATATGTTTAATGTTTTTGAAAATTGTGGTAAAAAGCATGCTAGGGAATGTATTTTGAATTCGGGTAAGTGCTATTGATGTGGTAAAATGGGACATAAGGATCATAATTGCACTGAAAAAGAGTAGGGTAATGGTAAGACACAATTTGATTTATAATCAGTAAAATGTTTTATGTGTAATGAAATGGGTCATTATGAAAATGAATATCCAATGAAAAACATAACTGAAGGAAAGTAACCAAACTACAAGTAGAAAGCGGTGGTGAATTCCTTTGTAACTACTTTAGAATATGTTTCTCTATCAAATTAAGTGGAATCAGGTAAGATGAAAGTTTGTTTTGATTATTCCAATGTGTTGTTGGATTCATGGTCTACCTATTCATTCATTTCTGAGAAGTTTTCTAGTAAATTGGGAATTCCATATCATGATATGAATCCCGATCTTATAATGAAAACATAGGGAGGAAATATTGAAACCATAAAAAATTAATAGAACCTTCTTATCCATGTGTGTGTAAAGAGTCTACCTGCAAGCCTTATTGTTTTGCCTCTATTAGAGTTTGATGTTATTTAGGGTATGGATTGGCTTTCTATTTATCATGCTAAGATAGACTACAGATCTAAATAGATTTGTTTTCAAGATGATTTTCAGTTTGGGTACAAGAATGAACCCATAGTTTTGAAAAAATATCAATAATTTGAGAAACTAGTAAAAGATAAAAATGAATGTTACCTTGAACATATTGATGAAAACAAAGGAACGGTTCTGATTAATGATATGGTGGTGGTAAATGAGTACTTTGATGTTTTTTCTGATGAGTTGCCTGGTATTATACCTGATCAGGAAGTTGACTTTACTGTTTACATAGTTCCAGATGCAACGAAATTTTCAGAACCCCCTTATCTAGTAGCTCAAATTGAACTATTATAGTTAAAGAAGCAATTACATGAGTTATTAGATTAAGTTATCATTTGGCCTAGCACATCACCATGGGGTGCTCCTGGCTTTTTTGTTATATAGAAATATTGCTCAATGATACTTTTCAATGATTATAAATAATTGAATAACATCACTGTTAAGAGCATGTATCCTTTTCCTCATATCAATGATTTGTTTGATTAGCTCCAAGGAGCTCAGTATTTTTCGAATATTGACTGTAGGTCGGGGTACCATCTTTTGAACTTAAAGAATGCAGACATTTCGAAGACTGTGTTTCTTACTAGATATGACCGTTATGAATTTTATGTTATTCCTTTTGATTTAACCAATACACCTGCAATATTCATGGATGTTATGAATATAATTCTCTATGAGTTCTTGGATATGTTTGTGGTTGTAATCATTAATGATATTTTGGTTTTTTTCGAAAAGTAAAGAGGAGTATGAAATTCATTTAAGGTTTCTCATTCAAACCATAAAAGAAAAGAAACTATTTGGGAAATTTAGCAAGTTTGAGTTTTGGTTATAACATATTTCTTTCCTTGGCCACATTGTTTCAAAAAATGGCATAACTGTTGATCCTTCTAAAACAAATGTTGTTGAAAAATGGAAAATACCCTCAAATATAACCGAGATTCATAGTTTTCTTAGTTTGGCAGGGTATTAATGGAGGTTTGTTGAGAATTTTTCATAGTTATCTAGTCCAATGAATAAGTTAACTCAAACATGTGTTACGTTTATTTAGACAAAAGAATGTGATGATTTTTTTTAGGAATTGAAAAGAATATTTGTGAATTCTCCAGTTTTGGCATTACCATCGATAAATGGTTAGTTTTTTTTACAGTGATGCTTTGTTGAAAGGACTTAGTTGTGTCATTATGAAGAATGATCAGGTAATTTATTGTACTTCATGTCAGTTGAAACATCATGAGTTAAATTACACAACACATGATTTATAATTGAATGCTGTTGTTTTTTCATATAAAATTTGGAGACATCATTTGAATGGATTAAAATGTGAAATATATACTAACCACAAAAGTTTGAAGTATATATTCACTTAGATATAATTAAACATGAGACATAGGATATGGTTGGAATTAATCAGGGATTACGATTTCGCGATTCATTATCACTCAGTAATGGAAAAAAATGTAGCTGATGATTTGAGTCGAAAAAGTATTGAATCATTGACCATGAAACACATAGAATGAGATCCATTGGTTTTTCATTGGATAAACTTTTCCATAGAAGTTTCTGGTGCAGGAAATTATTCGGTTTTGTATCAGGTGTCAGTGAAATCATCTCTATCGGACAGAATAATTCAAGCACAGAAGGGAGATAGTGAGTTGCAAAAAAAGGAAGAGTTGGTTCAGAAGGGTATGTTTCCTAAATTTAAAATTGACAATGATTGTTTTTTAATGATTGGGAAGAGATTATGTGTGCCTTAAGATTCACAGTTGAACAATGAGTTGTTATGTGAAGCATATATTTCTCTGTTTTCAGTTCATCCTGGCAGTACTAAGATATACACAGATCTTCATGAGTATTATTGGTGGGATTGATAGAACTGAGAAATTTCTGATTTTACTGTGATGTGTTTGACTTGTAAGAAGGTTAAAGTAGAGCAGCCGTTACCGAAAGGGATGCTTCGGTATTTACCGATGCCAGAGTGGAAATGGGAAAATATTTCCATGGACTTCATTGTGGGATTTCCAAAGACATCTCGAGGTAGTAATGCAATATAGGTTATTGTTGATCGGTTCACGAAATCTTCTCACTTCCTTCCTATTCGAGATATTTTTTCTCTAGATCAATGTTTCCCTCTAGAATTAGGGATGACCTCATCGATTTAATGTTCAAACATTACAAGCTGTTTCTAACGGGTTTGTTCGTAGAACCGGAAACATGCAATGATTCCATATCCATTTGAACCTACCTTCCAAAGGTAGGTGCTCATTAGTTGTGGACGGATGAGGCTTAGGAATTTGCATTGGTCGAGAGGATGGATGGTCAGACTCATCACACCTTTTTTAGGGGAATTATTGTCTACTCCGGGACTCTCTTTATAGATTTAAGTTATGTTCATGAATCCTTCTTATATTACTAAGTATAAAATGAGCTTTCCTTTAGATCATACAATCAATTATTGATATGTAGGAAATTTATAGAAGCTTTTAGATATATTCGAGGTTTTTCATCAATAGAGAATCATCAGTATTTGTTAGAGATTCTTAGTCAATGGTATACTTTGATACATAAAAGTCTCTTGGTCATTATGATGATCATACTGGTTTTAAATCCACTCAGTGGGGCACTTGAAGTTTATTTTCATTCTGAAGGACATTGATTATTTCAGAGTTGGGATCGTATCCGCAGATGGGCTACTTACGTATCCTTTGTTTTTGGAAAAGAAATCAGATCCCACGAAGTTTGAGTAAGGGAGTATGATGTTTATGCATGATTGATGGCTCAAAGAAAGATTTCATGATTTCTTTTACACTCTAAGATCACGTGAGTCATGCTCGGTGTGAGAAACAAGAGGTATTGGTGAAACCACACAATTATGCCACGAAAGATGTAATGATGTGGGGCTTATGTGAGTACGACTACCCAAATAGATGAGGATTAAGATTTACTTCAGGAAAGGAATCCAGGATTAGGGTCCATAAAGGTATATATGCTTCCTAGAGATTTGGATACACTAATCTTGGGGCTTACTCCTAAGGAAGATGCCCAAGTTAGGAGGGGACTTATGATTGGGTTTTACTCTTGATAAGGAATCCCAGATCAAAAGGAAATTAAGACTGGGGCTTACTCCTAAAAAGGAAGCCCAGGTTAAAGTGATTCTAAAATTAAAGGGAAGTGGGGCTTACTCATAAGAAGGAGGCCCATATTTGAGACTGGTGCTTACTCATGAAAAGGAAGCCCAGGTTAAGATAATTATGGTTGGGGATAACTCCTAATGAGGATGCCCATATTCTGGAATTTTAAGATTGGGGCTTACTTCTAAGGAGGATGCCCAGATTAGGGGACTTTGAGACTGGGGCTTACTCTTGAAAAGGAAGACCAGGTTAAAGAGGACTTGGGGCTTACTTCTAAGAAGGATGCCCAAATTTGAGAATTATCAATGGGGATTATTCCTAAAAAGGAGGCCCATATTAAGGGGTTCTCTCATATTAAAGGATGAGGTTGATTGAATGAAATATCAATCTTTAGTGACATAAAGATGTGTAAATCACTAGGCTTTGAGAGATATTCCATAGAATTCCGTTCAGATAAAGAATTTAATCAAGAAAACATGCCATAAATGGCTATGAAGAATGTCTTGAAGACTGAATCTTGAATAGGATAAGTGGAATGGTATAAGAGGGGTTAAATGGGCAAAAAGGGCACCCAAAAATGAAAGGGTGCGCAAGTCCTGGCAGGCGCGCAGTTACTGCATGGGCGTGCAAGTCCTGGTCGCGCAGGTATACCTGCAAGACACATGGGTACTTGCGCGATTGTTAACCAGTAGGGTAACACTTGGGAAATCCTTGACCAAAGCCTTTAGAATTATCCTGACGTACTTCCAGATGAGAGGTGCGCATGTTTTGGTGAATAAGTAGGGTGGCACGCAAGTATGTTCATTTCCCTTAAGGGTAAAACACCATAGGCGTGCAAGTGTTAGTGAATTCTAATACATAGACCTTACTCCTCTTGTTTAGACCTTCCATTCTAGGTAAAGAATTACCTTAGAAGTGTTCGGAAGACCTGAAGAAGAGACTTGGGCGTTCAGAGCTCTATATCTGAATTCTGGAAAAATTTCTCCCTCAAATGGGGGGCCCACAGGGTCTATTTATAGGCTGGAGAAGACCCTAGGCAGTTATCACATAGGGCGCGCAAGTCACTTGCGCGACCAACTACGGCGTGCAAGTGTACTTACACGACCATTGTAGAACTTGTGTGACCCTTAAGCAATGTTCTTATTCTTCCTTTGTCAATTTTTGATATTTGTCCAAAGGTTGAATCTCTTTGAGCTAAGATATTCCCCTTTTCTAATATTTAGACTCTGTGATGAAAGGAGCATCAACAAAAGTCCCCCCTCAGAGTTGGATAAAAAAGAAATGAGGATTTGACACTGAGAAAATCGAGAATCAAAAGGAATTTGGGCCATGCAAGGTATGGCGTGCAAGGGTTCTTTGGGCGCGCAGGGTCTGGCATGCAGGGGTACGACCTTTGGTCGCGCAGGGTACAACGCACAGGGTTATGGCCGCATCTATAAATAGGGGGATCCATTCCGTGTAAAGCACTCGGCTCTCACGGATTTCTTGCTCTTGGCCTTTTCTCGTTTCGTGCAAGTGATTCCGCTGTTTCATGCTTCTTATTTCTTGCGTCGCGCTTCTATTAAGGTATTTGGACTTGTGTGGTGATACCTGCACGACCAATACTTTCAAGACTGAAGGAGAATTGCGCGCCAATTATGGGACATGCGCGCCTTAATTCCTTAGCCATTTTTTTACTTTTCTTCACAAATTTTATGAAAAAATAACTCACTTTAAGAGTTAATTATTCAACTTTTTTGCAGATTCAAATGGATCCAAAGATAATAGGAACGGCTGATGAACTGGAAAGCAAGTGACTTGATGACATGATGAGCATCATTTTCCATGATTACTATGATATCTGCAATAGCACTCTCCCAGATTTGGCTATGTACTTGAAGAAATATCATATTAATTTCCTACAGAGCATGTACCTACCTCATTATGGTCATTCTCATCTTCAAGGAGTCAATATTACATATGCAATGAAATATATGCCTGAGATGTAGTTGTAATTCTACTCCTCTATTTTGGATATGTTGTGCATTATGAGAAACAACAATGGTGTGAACTTTAAAATTTTTCTTCCATGTCGTTTCCTTGCAGATATGAAAATGGGAAACCCATGGGCTGAATTTTTTTCCACTTCCAGTTAGTAGAGAGAGGACAAATATGGCATTAGAACAATATCTGAAAAGAGTACCCTCTCCAAATGTCTCTTTACTTCCAATGCTTCATTCTCAAATCCATGTATCCATCTTCCATGTCTCTTCGATAGAAACAGAGTCACTGTTTGATCAGCATAAAATTTTCTCAAACCACACTCATGAACATTCTTTTACAATTGTTCCAAGAAGAGCTGGTATCACTGCATCTCTTATGGTATCCAGTTGAATGAATGAATTCTAGGTGGCTGCTGATGAAGCTCGGGATGCTGTAAATCAAATGAAGAGATATGTTGAAAGTCTTCTGTAATTCTTGAAAAAGAGAAGAGACTCCAGTCAGTGGATGTCCTTCTAATTCTTGTGCATCAATGAAAAAAACTTTCACATTCAATTATTTGTACCTGCATTCTCTTTTGCTATCTACTTTAAATTTTACCTAAGCCAATGGGACAAGTAAGAATAGATTGATTTTTACTAGGATTAATATAAATAACCCTACCAACATTGAATCTCTTAATTTCTCAATATTACCTAAATCATAAAAATGTATGTTTAGTGACCTAGAACATGAATTTTACTCATAGTTCATTTGTCTTTTGTGGGTAGTTTAAAGTCATGCATGTCGGACATAAATATGCTAATCTTTAAGTTCAAAATAGCTTTGAAAAAATGGATTAAAATTGACTCAATTCATTGACAATTTATCTGTAAACATATTACCATACTCAAGTATGAGGGAAAATATGTAAACAATGACTTAAAAATATTTGAATATGAGGAATGATATGAAAAAGAGATAAAAGGCATTAGAAGAAGTAGTTCCCATGAATGAAGTTACCATTATTTAACAAACCTGTTAGGGGGTTTAATTATGCAGGGCCACCTAAGGGCATTGGCTGCATAGTCAAATAAATAGCATCTTTTGGATGAAAGGTCTGTTATAGACTACTTATGAAAGGCCACCTAAGGGCCCGTGCTGCATAGTCAGTCAAAAGAACTCTCATAAATTTACTTTCCTAGTGCTAAAATCTAGATAAAGATTATAGAGATTCAAATTTTCCAAAGTATAGAGTTTTTGTATGGAAAGAGGTACTTGAATATGGAGAAGATATTTCCAAACAATATTATCGATGAACTTGATGGATATCACTCCTATGAAGGTCTGACCCAAACATAGGGACAGAGAATATAAACCAAAGACTTGAATACTTTCATATCATGAAAAAGGATATGGGACAAATATGTTAAGGATGGATATTTTTGCGGATCCCTACCTATTGTTATTTAAGACAAATAAGGACAAAAGAGTCTTTCTTCCCATGAATGAAGTTACTAGTATCCGAAAAACCAATTATATGGTTGAATTATACAGGTCCACCTAAGGGCATTGGCTGCATAGTCAAATAATAGTATCTTTTGGCTGAAAAATCTGTTGTGGAGACTGTTTATGCAAGGTCGTCTAAGGGAACGTACTACATAGTCATGCAAAAGAACTCTCAGAAATTTGACATTTTTGTGACTAGAAGTCAAGAAAAGGGTTATGAAGATCTGAAAATATTTAAGGTTAGGATTATGACACATAAAGATGGGTATTGTCCAATGTATGCATAGATACACAGATCAATGTTGTCCATAATCATGCTGTGGCTGGGTCCTGAATTGTAATGTTGGACTTCACTACATATCCCATAAGGTTAGGAATCAAGCCATACGTAGTTCTTAAACTATAGTTTAACGTCGTGTGGGACAAAAGAATTGGAGATCTTAGATTAGGGTTATAGATCTTAGACCATTATAAGAAATACATAGTGTGTGTTTTCATGGGGACTTTTTAGCCAAGGGACTGAAAGTGGAATTTGGGGTTAGGACCAAAGACGTGGGGCTGGATTAGAGGGACACTCGAACGTTACAATATATCCCATAAGGATGGGAATCAAGCCCATGTAGTTCTATAACTACCCTCTCTACAAATTAGGTTTGTACATGTGAAGGGTGAAGGGGGACTTTAGTGCAATGATGGTTTAACCCTAGATAAAAGGTTCGGGCGTTGCCATGTATGCACATAGTCTTTGGAATATAACATGATTGAAAATCAATGTAAATAATGATTCCCTCTCAGGTAAGGGTATCAAATAATGTTATTGTTTATTGTCGTACAGGACAGATGTATTGTATAGTTTATCTTCGTATAGCATAGAAGAAAGTGAACCAATGAAAAGATATTGATTCTAGGGGCGGTTTCACAAATCAACATCGTATGAGATGGACGTGAACCGATGTGAAGAGATTGGTTTTGGGCTTGAACCTTGGGAGGTTGTCTCCGTACCCAGCCTAAAAGGCAAGGATCAAATTCTGCGTAGTTCAATTAAAAAATTAATTAGTGATCAAGTTGTTATTGGGGAAAATGATCTAAAAAATAGTGTTGGGACTTACACATGGTTAGTATCCCAGAGATAGTGTTATGGTTGATGTTTTCTCAAAGATCTCGTGAGTCATACTCGGTGTGAAAAAAAAGAGGTAGAAACAAACCTAACGATTCACAACTTAATGTCATGTAGGACATATGAAGGGACTATGCAGTTTAAATTCTTGTAGTTAGAACTATTGGAGCTGAACAGTTTAGTGTCATGTAGTAGGGAAAAAATACAGTTTAATGTCATGTTGGACAAAAGGGGAACAGTGCATTTTAATGTCATGAAGTTAAGAGGATGGGGAAAATACAGTTTAATGTCTTGCTGGACAAAAAAGGACTGTGCCATTGAATGTCATGTAGTAAAGACAAAAGAGTACACCATTTAACGTCACATTGGATTTATTAGGTACTTTTCCACAGTTTAACATCATGTTGGATGAAAAAGTGACGATACAGTTTAACGTCATGTTAGACGTAACTGAGAATAGTTTAAGGTCGTATGCATGGACCGTTGGTTATGAAGATTAATTTCTTACTGGACATAAGGGACATCTATATATTTTAATGTCATATATCAAGGACAATGAAGTGGAACATAGTTTAACGTCATGTTGGATGAAAGTACGAATAGTTTACGGTCATATGCACGGACCGTGGATGGTGAAGCTTAACGTCTTGTGGACGTAAGGGAAGTGAAAATAGTTTAAGGTCGTATGCATGGACCGTGGATTTATTTTTTGTTTATAAAAAATATTTCTTCAGAAATCTAGCATTGGTTGGAGTAGTGATGAGTTCTCCATCCATTGAGATTAAAGAAGAAGCTCCATTTGAGTAGAACTTATGTATTGATTAAGGTCCATCCTATTTTGGCTCAAGGTTGTGAGGGTTCTTTCCTGGTATCATTGGAGTTCTTAGAACTAATACCAATTCTCCTTGAGTGAATGAACAAAGACAAACTTTTTTGTTGAAATCTCGTGCTATTCGATTCTGATAGACTTTCAAGTGGTGCCGAGTGCACAATATTTTCTCATCTAATCGTTCCAATTCATACAATCGCTATTGAGATTGCTCATCTGTAGATGACTAATCAAAAATTGCTACTCTGAGCGAGGGTAGTTGAACTTCAATTGGAAATATGGCTTCCGTTCTATATACCAGTGAATATGGAGTTGACCACATTGCAGTACGGGTGGTGGTCTGATAAGCCCATAAAGCATCAAATATTTTATCAGGCCATGATTTCTTATCCTTATCCACCATCTTTTGCAGTATATTTACAAGAGTCTTATTGAAGGATTCTATCTGGCCATTAGCCGCAGCATGATACCGAGATGAATGGTTGGATTTGATGTTGTAATCTTGATACAACTTCGTTACCTCGGATGAACAGAAGTTGGTGCCATTGTCCGTCAATATGGTATGACAGACACCAAATCCAGTAATGATGATAGAGTTGATGAAGCTAACAATGCATTTAGAACTGACTTCCTTAAGAGGTATTGCCTTTTCCTATTTGGAAATGAAATCTGTAGCAGAAAGTATATAATTAAACTGTTTGGTCGTAGCTGAAGGGTAAGGTCCCACCACATCCACTCCCCATGTGGAAAATGGCCACGAGTATTTACCTGTATGAAGCAACTCTGGAGGTTGATGAATAAAGTTGGAATGTACTTGGAATGAATGACACTTATTTTTAAAATCAACACAATCATGTATCATTGAAGGCCAAAAGTATCCAAGCCTTCAAATCTGATCAGATTGTCTATGTCCAGACTGGTGGGCACCACATACTCCTGCATGCACTTCTTTCATGACAACCATTGTCTCTTCACCATAAATTCATCTGAAGGGAACTCCATCAAAACCACGTTTGTAGAGAATTTTCTCAATGTTATCTAGGATGTCATAAAGAGTAAAATTGACCACACATCACCGGATTTTTTATTTGTCGGCTCTATCAGGTGGAAGTGTTTTATTTTGAATGTATTCCCTGATAGGTGACATACATCCTGTAGTATGAACATACAGTTCAGGAATGGGACTAATTTCATTAATTTCCACTATTCTAATTCAAACATAAGGTGAAATTTCACGACGGTGGGCAATACTGATGGTTGTCTCGTCCCGATTTAGATCTGCCAGAGCTGTGGCTATATTAGCCAGTGCATCAACTTGAGCATTTTGTGATCTTGGGACGTAAGAAAATGTTGGATCTGAACGGAATTCATCTATTAACTCTCTGACGTAATCATACAAAGGGATTAGTTCTTCTTTTCTGATGGTATAATCCCCATTGAATTGTTATATTACCAGGTCTGAATCACCTTTCACCTTTAAGTGATTCACTTGTGCTTGAAGCACCATTTCCAAGCCTGCGATGAGAGCTTGGTATTATGCTTCATTATTGGTACCACCTTCCCATAATAAGAAGGAATAAGGTAACACTGTATTTTCTGGAGAAATGAGCACAATTCCTAAGCCAAATTTGTTGAATTTAGGATTTTCCATTTTCCTCCATGTTGGACTTTTGGAAGCACCATCAAAATACATTTCCCATGCCTGAGGACTATCCTGAATAGAGAAGACTTCCTCATCAGGGAGTTCAATATCTGAAGATATATCTTCTACTGAAGGATGTTCTTCAAGGAAATCAGCCAGAGCTTGGCCCTTTATTTCCTTTTGAGACACATACTGAATGTCCAATTGCTGCAAAATAACTTCCCACCTTAACAGACATCCTGTAAGCATTTGACGACTAAAGATGAATTTGACCGGGTTATTGAGAGATAAAAATTGGACCTCGTGATGTTGTAGGTAGTGTCTCAACTTCTGAACTGCAATGATTAATGCTAGGAAGCACTTCCCAATACTTGTATACCAGGTTCCTGCTTCAAGTAGAGTTCGACTGAGGTAGTAGAGAATGTTTTCATTCCCAGCATCATTCTTCTGAGCAAGAAAGGCACCCAATGGTTGCTCTAAAGCTGTCACGTAGAGGATAAGTGGTCTTCCTTAAACCAGTGGCATAAGTACCAATGGAATCAAGAGATACTTCTTTAGAATATCGAATTCTTCTTGACATTCGACAGTCCACTGGTAAGTGACTCCCTTCATCATCAATTTGGTGAAGGGTAAACTTTTTCCGGCCAAATTGGTGATGAAATGCCGAATATTGGCTAAGTTTCATTGAATTCCTCTTAATTATTTCAAATTTATAGGAGGTTACATACCAATGATTGACTGTGTCTTCTCAGGATCGACTTCAATACCATGATGACATATGACGATGCTGAGAAATTTTCATGAGATTACCCCAAAACCACATTTTAAGGGGTTCATCGTCAAATTATGTTTCCAAAGTTTGTGGAATATGACTTCCAAATAATTCAAGTGATATTAACTTTGTTTGTATTTGACCACCAAATAATCCACATAGCATTCAACAAACATCCCTAAAAAGGGTTTGAAGATAAGATGCATGGCACACTGATATGTTGCGCCTTCATTCATTAATCCAAAGAGAATTACCTCGTAGAAAAAGACACCCTGAGGGGCTCTGAAAGCTGTGGATTACTCATATTATAATGCCATTCAGATTTGATTATATCTATAATATCCATCCATGAAGGAAATTTCTTCATATCCCGCTGTTGCATCAATCAGGAGTTCTGTAATCGGAACTGGAAAATCATCCTTAGGACAATGCCGGTTAAGATCACTGAAATCAATGAAAAATCTAATTTTTCCATTGTTCTTATTCACAAGGACAATATTAGACAACCACTTGGGATATTTAACTTCTCCAACGAAGTTAGCTTTTATTACCTTATCCACTTCAGCTTCAATTTTGGAAGCATAAGTTGGGTGTGTTCTTCTCGCGGCTTGCTTAAATCCTCAATGTTCTTTTGGTAAACCCAAATGATGAGTAGCAACATCGGGATCAAGCCTGTGAATTTCTGTAGAGTTCCAAGAAAATTTATCTCTATTTGGCTTTATAAAGGAAATATACATCTCTTTCTCTTCAAGATTCATGGACGCACTGATTAAAGTTGGGCAGGGATCTTCTTTTGTACCCATATTTATTACTCTGAGTTCATCAACAGTGGTAGAGATTCCCTCTTCAAATGTTGGAGGAGAATCCCTGAGATATTCCTCTTCTTCTTCAACATGTGTTACATGTTCTGTTTCTAATTGAATAGTAGATTATAGAGACGAATTTACATGATCAGAAGAGATGTTAAAATTTTAACATCTTGAAGAAGAAGCATCCATTTCTGACCCGACTGATAATGAAGGGTCTTCCTTGGGAAATAAAGAGGAGATGATGGATTGAGAATCGACATCACTGTTCACCTCCGGTGTTGCTATAACTTCTTCTGGCCTGATTGGAAATGTATAGACTTGTTGGATTTTAGCAGATGAAATGAATACGTCACCATTCGGGCTTTCATAACTGCTTGGTGGGTTACCAATTTCTCCCATGTTGTCTGGCTCGATTTCCGTAATTGACATTATGGATCTTTCCATAAGAGTATTTTGATTTCGGTCTATCTTTTCAATTTGACTAATAGGAAACACATAATCTGTAATCACATGTGTAAATGGATTTACTGGAATCTTCTCCAAACCATAAGGAGTATTAACTTTGGTAATATCCCTTGTTGTGGATTTCTCCTTTTCTTTCATGTGATTGAATTCTGCCTCAATGTATTGAGATTCACATGTCTTGAATGGGGCCTTATCACCATACAATGTACCAACTTGACCATCAAAGTAATATTTGAGACATTGTTGGTATGATGAAGGGATAGCCGCATGTTGATGTAGCCAGGGTCTTCCAAGAAAGATGTTGAAGGCTGAATCTTGATCAATAACCAGAAATCTGAATTAGATACCAGATCTCCAAACTGAGTTCTGAGTGTAATCACACCCAATGGTTCTTGTTCATTTTTATCATATCCTTGTAACACCATAGTAGAAGGAGATAAATTAGATTCCTTGAGACCCGGTCGATGATGTGTATGAATGGGGATGAGGTTGATTCCTGAACCATTATCAATGAAAGCTCTTCAGACGTCTACGCCATTGACCTTTCCAGATAAATACAAAGGTCTAATATATAAATGCATGACATCATATTCATCTTCATATGTGAAGGTTATCACTGCATGGAATTCTGCAGGATTATTCTCTACATGGTATACTTCAGCTACAACAATTTCAGTTTTAAACTCTTGAGGACTTGACAAATCCTTGATGAGTTCCTCCCGAAGATCCTTTGACAGATTCAAAGCATCCAGAATTGATAACATGGACAGTAATTGGGCCATCTGTTTCAATACATCATTCTTTTGATCCAGAGGTCTACGTTTCCCAATAGGAACATGTGGTTTAGCAGGTACCTTGGAAGTCGATGCTTTGGAATTTGATGCATCTTGTATCGGGGTAGGAGTTGGTAATACTCATGGTTTTGGAGTATTAGTCCTATTAGGTCTATTTACTTGCTGAGAAGAAGAAAGTTGAATCTTCAACCGATCATCCAGAATATGTGTGCTAGAACTGAGTTTTCTATTGGTGGGAGAACTTGCTTGTTCGTTTTGAGCTCGCTGAAGGGCTCTACCATGATTTTCTACCGCATACACAGTTCTAGCAAGAGTAAAATAGGAATAGTGGCCCCTAAAAGATCCACATCGTCCATTGTATCCTGATCCTCTAGAAATTTCTCTAATTCCTCTGTTTGATATGGGGAATTCAGGCTCATCAAAATTGAAACTGCGACTGGAATATGGATTTGTTAATTGAATCATATTAACAGAACTGAAGATCAACTCTTTATCCGATAAAGACTCTTCTTAATTAACCTGTTTAGGCTCTGCCGTTTGGTGGGGCGATGCCCATGGCATCGAAGTATATGGAATGAAATCTTCTAGAGTCAAATACACCTTTAGCTTTGACACATACTCATCTTATTCTGATTTTTCCTCTTTCTTGGAATTATTCCGCCCTTTTGAGGATTTTCCCTATGAAAAGGATTTTCTTATGCCATTCATGGAAGACGACACAATTGGTTTCTTCAATTTTGTTCGTGAAATAGCATGAGTTTTGTTGATCATATTTTTGAACATCCAATCATCATATTTCTATGCATTTTTACTTTTGACTTCTTTCCATTCGCCTTCTTCCACTGGAACTGTTGCAGTAACACATTCTACCTGAGCTGAAGAACCTTTCTGTTTGACTTGTCCCGAGTCGACCATCTTTTAAAGGAGGTCTTTGAGGACAAAACACTCTTGGATGGGATGCCCCAACATTTGATGAAAGGGGAAATAATTGGAAAGGTCTTCATCTCTTTTCTTTCTTTAGCCACTTGGGCCTTGGAAATTGAACCAGATTATTTTCTAGAGCCGAAATAAAGTATCCAAGAACTTGTTCATTTTCGAAAGAGTAAACTTTGCTCTTCAGATCCTCAAATTCTTTTCGTCTTTGATCTAATTGATCATCTTGACAAAATGGTATATGTTTTTGGCCCTCAGGAGGTGGAACCCTTCGAGAAGATGAAGGATTTGAAGTAGAAGCAGGTACATGTTCTTGTTTAAGCATAACAGTAGTAGTCTCTGCTTTACCCATTCTCCTTCCTGTAGATGATGGAATTACATGAGATTTAGCCTTAATCTGTATAAGAGAATCTTCAATCTATTGAGATATTGAAGTAAGGTCTTGAAACCCTCCTTTCTATTTCACAGGGATCAGTGGTGTGCGTAATTCTTCATGCAGAGTTTCCACACATATTGGCAATAGTTACTCTTGAGGGAGTGCTAAGATCAAGAAATATGTTAATCCCTTCAGCGAGAAATGAAATCAGAGACTCTTTCATTCTCCCTTTTCTTACAGTTTGTATGATAAAAAACTGTTGTCTTTGGCAATGTTGAGCTGAATTGAAGATGAAATTGTTGACAGAGATCTTCCCAACTAGTAATTGACCAGGGTTGTAAGTTTATGTACCAGAAAAAGGCTAGTCCTTACAAGGTTCGCACGAAGCATCTGAGTTTCACTACTTCTTGATGCTCTGAAGTTCCCATCATAGGATCGCAAAAAGACATGTAATGCGTCAAATGATGTTTAGGATCTCGTGATCCATTGAAAATAGGGAATAAAGGGTTTCCAAAACTTCATGGGGAAGATATTGAATCTACCCATTCATGGTAAGCTCTTTTTTCTGGTTGAACCTACGCACACTTCCTTCCATAGTCTCTATCCGAGTTGTTAATGACTCAATAGTAGTAATTAACATTTTAGAAACAGCCGGTTGAGCTTGAATCGGAACAGGTGCACTGACTGGAGCTTGGACAGGTATGGCAGCTGGTACTGCAACTGATGGCAGCACTGCCAATTATTTTTTCACTTGACCCATAGGATTAGACCTGTGAGGGTGTACTGATATAGGATTATATTCTTGATGCATCTCGGTAGATGCAACAAATTCCCTTGGCTTACTGACTCCAGCACGCTTAGGAATAAGACTACCATGAAGTATTTCTGCATTCAACCTCCTCAATTCCTTCATTTCTTCCCACTATTGTGCAAACAATTTCTTTAGTGAGAGCGATTGGCCTTCTCCATAGGAAGGATATGAATCCCGATTCTTTCCCCTCCCTTTTTTGGATCCTTTTCGGAGAGGGGGAAGTGGGTTACTTGAAGGATTACCTAGGTTCTGAGTAATCTTTTGATTTCGTGTATGCACACCTTCTTCATTTGTGTCTGTGCATACATCTTCTTGAGCAGGAACCTCTTCATCTGAATCCTCTAAGTGAGCCTCATCTGGTGGATCAGCAACAACGACATTGATGACATTGATTGATGTATAATGCATCACATCCCTTCTATCAGCATTTCTGTGATATTGTCTTCATCCATGTCTTTGATGAGACATTGTCTTTTGTTGGATCGATCCCTCGGGAACTTCTTGACGAACTGTAATTTGGAGGGAATCTCCTGATAATTTGGCTCTTCGTGCCTCCTATGGCTTCTTCCCCAATCGAGAGTACACTAAATTTTGCTGAGGAGGGGATTGATGATTTGAAAAAGTCCCCAGTCCGGTGGACTGGGGCTATTCCTGCTGCCTTTTCTCAACTCCTCGAATCCTATTTGTTGATTCTGAGGGTTGGTTTAAAAGATTTTCCAGTCTAGCAAGCTGGGGTGGCACTTGACACGTTATTTCAGAGAATTTATTAAAAGCTCTCCTGATCTTGTAGACCATGGTCTGGAAATTAGCTGGATGCATCAATCGACATCCACTTTTATCACTCGACTCGAAACACTGTTGGATGATTTCTGACACTTTTTTTACTTGATGATTTGATTTCTTCATATGACAGGCCTGTTCAATATTCTCGTTTTCTTGATGCAGGAGTAATTCAACAACTTTTTCTTTGTATTCTTGATTTTGAGAGGAACTAGTTGAAGCCTATTCTTGGAAAATCTTTTTATTACAAATAAAGCTAGGTATTTGTGGCCGGCCATGAGAAATAACATTGCATGAGACCATTTTTTGAGGGCTTTGCTGACTGGATAGCATCATGAAATGCAGTTCTCCATGAACACCCCCTCCTCTAAAATGAATACTAGATGGGGCATTGGAAATTAACTGGCGCAATATTCTTAGTGTGCCAAGGAATGAACGCTAAAGGGATCTCTGATTTGACCAGAACATGACTGGCACTTCACCTTTCTCTAGTTGTTTTCTCATGTTCAACATTTCCTCTTTTTCATTAAATGATGATTCTTCTAACTGATTTGACCAGAGCTGGTGCTTCCTTGTTGCTTCATTGGATTCAATAAGATTGGTAGAGAAATCACTGATCAAACTAGAAGATGCATGACATAGGGGTGGTTTGGAGAATGACCTACACCCTAGTCTATCTTCCGATTGAGAAATAATTTCACCTGCTAGCGATGAAGCATCAGACATGACTGGTTTTTCATTTGCAAGTGCCTCAAGATAATAGGGCTTTCTCGGTACTACATTGTTCATTGGAGAATTTTCTGGGCAATGTGCATCACTACTGTGGAGAAGACTTTCTCAGCGAAATTCATCATCATAGGGAGGAACACCATGGTGGGTTACAAAAAAGATGAGATCTCTTGCTCCTTGGTCTTTTGACCACACAGAGGGTTTTGTGGCTCTCATCTGAGGATGAATCTTCGAAATTGACCGAATTGTCATGAAGCAAGCCTTCATGAGGACGTGTCTATTGAAGACCTTCAGAATTAATGTTCCCACTATTTGGAAATGAGGGAGTAGAATCTTGAATTCCAATAGATAACTGTTTGAGGGCTTCAAGAACTCCATCATCGAGCAAGGCCTTGTTACAGATTGGATCTTGATCTCTTGACTGTGTTGGGTGGGTCTTCTTCTTAGACGCCTTCTTACTCGCCTTGGAAACCACTTGTTGACGGATGTGGCTGCTCTTTGTAGGTGTATGTGCATGATCATGAGAGATGGCTAGGTTAGGCTGACGATCTCTACTCAAATCAGGTGTATGTGCCAGACTTGGTTGTCCATATGATATGGGGGAGTATTCCTCCACAACCATCATGGACTAAAACAGATGTGTGTGTCTGTTCCGGAGTGAACTGTTGATGTGTCACTCCACTGGTAGAGATATATTTATGTGTCTTTCCCTAAGATGTTTCTAAAGATGTTATAGTATCCTGAAACGCATACATAATATGAGCATTGATTTTCTTCTTCTCTTTCGCCATTGATAGAATATGCCTGGTGACTTCAGCTGCTGGAACGGGGATATACATCCATTCTGTGCTTGGAGTAGGTGTATGTGCCTACTCCTGTCCTCCTTTTTCTGTTAGTGAATCCTGACAGTACTCAAGTGTAAGGGTAGAGAGTTGAGTCTGCCTCCTGTTTGTCACCGGAGCATTCTGACCGACTTCTCCAAATGCTACCAAGTGAGACTGTTGGTAGGTTTGATCAGTAATAACAGGTGTATGTGCCTGCTTATTGCACTTCTCCGAACATGGTTGACGAGATCCATCATATGTAGTCAGACGAGCCTGTTGACTAGGTGATGACATATAAAAAGTTGTATGTTCCTTTCTATAATACTCCAACGGAATTGCCTGGCGGGATTGGCATGATGGTGCCAAACGAGTCTGCTGGACATCAGAATTAAAATGGGTAGGTGTGTGTGCCTGCTCATTGCTTGCCACCAAGTTAGGTTGGTGGACTTATCTGGAGATGTTAGAGATGAGAATCTGCTCACTATTAACCGTATTTCTCCTTTGGCGATTCTTCTTTCCTTCTCGGGTTCGAGGAACCTGAGCCGAACGCCTGGAGTCGGTACCATCAACATATTGAGGGAACACTACCGCATGAGTCTGGTGGCGATTTTTGATAGGATCCCTTGGGTACAACTCTTGTTTCTTTCCATTAAGGACCTAAGGGCCCTGCTCATTCACCCCCTCAGAATATGGGAGTGAATGGTGATTGCGTTCTGTGGATAACGACCTGAAACGGTTGGAGACGGTGTTTAGCACCGCCTGCTTCTTGATCACTGGTCGTCGTTCTCCGGATGACCAGTGTGAGTTGTTCACTTGGAGGGCTTGTCGGGCAGCCTCCAGAGTTGGAATGGTACCGTGTTGATGGTACTCCTTAACCAGCGTGTTTGATACCCAACACTGACGACGCTGATTAAGTGATGTCGTCCTCAGAGCTGACAACGATCCAGCATGAGTAGTAGCAGTGACATTTTCAACAGTGGTATTCAGAGATGTAAACATAAGAGCAGCCATTTCCTAGAATGCATAAAATATTAGAAAATAATTCATGTTTGATACAACATACGTAATCAAGATAAATTTATCCACTACATCTTTTGGATGAGCACATATGTCAATGTTTTGTTTTTTTGGCCTTCTCATTGAGTTTTAAATAGGGGCCTAACAAATAAGAAAAAACCAATTTAACTTGGTTAAGGATTCACGTTGGGATCACCATTTTTTGTTTCCCTATAGAATTGGGGATGATCTCATAGATTTAAGGTTCAAACATTCCAAGCGGTTTCTAACAGGTTTGTTCGTAGAACCGGAAACATCCAATGATTCCATATCCATTTGAACCTACTTTCCAAAGGTTGGCGCTCATTAGTTGTGGACCGATGAGGCTTAAGAATTTTCATTGGTCGAGAGGAAGGGAGGTCGGACTCATCACACTTTTTTAGGGGAATTATTGTCTACTCCGGGACTCTCTTTATAGATTTAAGTTATGTTAATGTATCCTTATTATATTTCCAAGTATAGATTTAGCATTCCTTTAGATCTGACAATCAATGATTAATATGTAGGAAATTTAGAGAATATTTTATATGTATTCGAGGTTCTTCATCGATATAGAATCACTTGTATTTGTTAGAGAATCTTAGTCAATGGTATCCTTTGATACATAAAAGTATCTTGGTCATTATGATGACCATACTGGTTTTAAAACCACTCAATGGGGCACTTGAAGTTTATTTTCATTCAAAAGGACAATGATTATTTCAGAGTGGGGATCGTACCCAAAGATGGGCTACCTACGTATCCTTTGTTTTTGGTAAAGGAATCAGAACCCATAAAGTTCGAGTAAGAGAGTATGATGTTTATGCATGATTGATGGCTCAAAAAAGATGTCATGATTACTTTTACACTCTAAACTCACGTGAGTCATGCTCGGTGTGAGAAACAAGAGGTATTGGTGAAACCAGACAATTGTGCCATGAAAGATTCAATGATGTGCGGATTATGTGTGTATGACTGCCCAAATAGACGAGGATTAAGATTTACTTCAGGAAAGAAATCCAGAAACAGGGTCCATAAATGTATATGTGCTTCATGGAGATTTGGATACTCTAATTTTGGGGATTACTCCTATGGAAGATGCCCAAGTTAGGAGGGGACTTACGATTGGGTTTTACTTTTAATAAGGAAGCCCAGATCAAAAGAAAATTAAGACTGGGTCTTACTCCTAAAAAGGAAGCCCAGGTTAAAGGGATTTGAAAATTAAAGGGACTTGGGGCTTACTCTTAAAGAGGAGGCCCATATTTGAGACTAGGGCTTACTTTTGAAAAGGAATCCCAGGTTAAGAGAATTATGGTTGGGGCTTACTCATAAAGAGGATGCCCATATTCGGGAATTTTATGATTGGGGCTTACTCTTAAATAGGATGCCAAGATTAAGGGACTTTGAGACTAGGGATTACTCTTGAAAAGGGATCCCAAGTTAAAGAGGACTTGGGGCTTACTCCTAAGGAGGATGCCCATATTTGAGAATTATGACTGGGGCTTATTTCTAAAAAGGAGGCCCATATTAAGGGGTTCTCTCATCTTAAAGGATGAGGTTGAATGAATGAAATATCAATCTTTAGTGACATAAAGATGTGTAAATCACTAGGTTTTGAGAGATTTTCCACATAGTTCCTTTTAGATAAGGAAGTTAATCAAGAAAACATGCCATTAATGGCTTTGAAGAATGTCTTAAAGACTAAATCTTGAATAGGAGAGATGTAATGGAATAAGAGGTGTTAAATGAGCAAGAAGGGCACCCAAAAAGGTAGGGGCGCGCATGTCCTGGCAGGCGCGCAGGTACTGCGTGGGTGCGCATGTCCTGGTTGCGCAGGTATACCTACGTGACACATGGGTACTTGCACGATTGTTAACCAGTAGGGTAACACTTGGGAGATCCTTGACCAAAGCCTTTATAATTATCCTAAGGTACTTTGAGAAGAGAGGCACACAAGTTTTGGTGAATAAGTAGGGCGGCGCGCAAGTATGCTCATTTCCATTATGGGTAAAACACCTTAGGCGCACAAGTGTTAGTGAATTCTAACACTTAGACCTTACTCCTCTTGTTTAGACCTTCCATTCTAGGTAAAGAATTACCTTATAAGTGTTCAAAAGACCTGAAGAAGAGACATGGGAGTTCAGAGCTCTATATCTGAATTCTAGAAAAATTCCTCCCTCAAATGGGGGGCCTACAGGGTCTATTTATAGGCTGGAGAAGACCCCGGGCAGTTATCACATAGGGCATGCAAGTCACTTGCACGACCAACTACGGTGTGAAAGTGTACTTGCGCGACCATTGTAGAACTTGTGCACCCTTACGTAATGTTCTTCTTCTTCATTCCTTTGTCAATTTTTGATATTTTTCCAAAGGTTGAATCACTTTGAGCTAAGATATTCCCATTTTCTAGTCTCTAGACTTTGTGACGAAAGGAGCGTCAACAATCAACTTTCTCAGTTGTATGTTAATGAGAATGTGAGGTTGCATGGAGTTCCCATCTCCATTGTTTCTTATTGTGATCCAAGGTTTACTTATATCATTTGGAAAGTCCTTTAGAAGACTTGGGGTATTGAATTAAATTTTTGTACAACTTTTTATCCACAATCAGCTGGCCAGTCAGAACATACAATTCAGACCTTTGAGTATATGTTATTTCCTTGCTCGATGGATTACCAAGGAAGTTGGGACCAACATCTTTATTTGGTTGAATTTTCTTATAATAACAATTTTCATTCCAGTATACAGATGGATCCATTTGAGGAATTATATTTGAATCTATGTCGAACTCCAGTATTTTGCGATGAATTAGGTGAAAGGAAGTTGTTGGGACCACAATTGGTTGAAGAGATATCAGAAAAAGTTCAGTTGATTCAGAAACACATGATAACAGCTCAGAGTAGGATAAAAATTTATGTGGATAATCAGAGGAAGGATCATTCTTTTGAGGTAGGTGATCATGTCTTTCTCAAAATTTCTCCATGGAAAAGTGTGATGTGTTTTGGTAAGAAAGGAATGTTGGGTCAGAGGTTCATTTGACCCTATGAAATCCTAGAGAAAGTTGGATCAGTTGCTTACAGAGGGGCTTTACCTACAAGTTTATCCCAGGTATATAAGGTTTTTCATGTTTTAATGTTGAGAAATTATATGCCAGATCCTTATCATGTTTTAATTCTAGAGGTAGTCCAGTTGTAAGATAATCTCTTCTATGAGGAACAACCAGTCCAGATTCTTGACCAAAGAGAGAAAGTGTTGCTGAATAAGGTAATTCACCAGGTAAAGGTTGAAGAGGCAACCATATTTTTTGTGTGGAAAAACCACGTGGTTGAAGAGGAAATGTGGGAATATGAAAATGCTATGAGGTATTAATACCCCCACTTATTTGATAAGTGAATAAATTTATAAGGACGCAATTTCCAAAAGGGGAAAGGATGTAACATCCTTGGAAAATAAAGAAATAACACATTTTCATAATTATTCACATTTGTGAATTAAATATTAATTTTTGTTTAAAGTGGTTGATATGATCAATGGCGCACCCGATACAGAACAATGGGTTTCTTTGAAATTTTTTGTTGCACACTAATAATATAATAATATTATTTTAAATACAGTTAACTCCTAGCCGATGTATTGGAGGGAATGAATAGAACAAACTACAATATGGTTATACATTTCGGTTAAATGTTTTTTACATTTATCTAAAAAATCTTTGAGGCTTCAAATGTGAATTAATATAATTTGAAGCATAAATACTCTAATATTCTTTAAAGGGAAGATTTACCCCTTTTGATGACGAACCATCTCTAAATATAGTTCTGGTCATAATTATTTATTGTTTTGGAAAAAATAAAATTCTTTTTCAGAATCGGGTCATCATGATTTACTTTGTGTAATTTTTTGGGTATTTTTCTGATAAAATTCATTTATTGATGAATATTGAAAAATACTTTTTTTTTAATTCAAAAATGCCTTTTAAATTAATTTATTTATCAGTTTTCAATATATTTTTAATTGGGTTTAAAGTGTAATTATAATATATTTTTACAATTTAATTTAATATTTGTCATTGGAATTAATTTCACTTTGAAATTGCACATAAACAAGATTCAATCTTTTGATAGTTATTATTTCATAAAAACACGCCTTTGGTTTTGACAACAGGAATTAATTTTAAATTAATTAATCCAACATATATGTTTTCAATTTGGTAAAATAGACTTAATTTTTGAATTCATAGGATCAAATATAGCTTAGGAGGAATTTTAGGTAGTTTTATGAAAAACATAGTTTTTTAATGAATAGTATAACCACTATGTAATAGTTAAAAAATTGACTTGTTAATTTAAATGAAATTTTACTGTGTTTGTGACTGGGACATTAAAAAACATCCATACATTGTTTTTATTAGTATGTAAAATTTGGTTCAGTAAGATGAAAATAATTTTTGATGAATAATAACATTTGACTTTTATTTACCACGGTTAAAGGTAAATAGGGTAATTCAAGATAAAAAGAATATCATAATAATAAATAAATACCTTAAAACATGTTCTAACAGTATTGGATGAGTCATGGCCGAAAATGGGAATCCTTGGGTCTATTTTGGGACCCCATGGAGCCACTTATAATTTATAATGACACATTATTTTAATTAACTAAAAGTAAAGAAAAAATGACAAAACAAATATCTTTTAGTAAATTAATTTTAAGGGGATATATAAGTTATCATTTCGACTTCAAATATTCATTAGAAATCTAAAAATATTTCTTACATCAGGGGGATTTTTTATTATTTTTAGACATCAAATAAATAATGTTATTTATGACACAATAATGATACAGTGTTCACCACATTAATAAATGATTTAAATAAATAATATTATAAAGATTGAAATAATATAAAAAACATGCCCAATTCTTATTGGATGATTTTGTTTCGACCATGAGTCATACTATATTCAACTTTAATAAGTTTTTGGAATTTTTGAAACCGAAAATCATTATATAATACAATGATATTTTGACGCTTTCCTAAAGAGTACTTCCCCCCCCCCTTATAAAAGAACACCACTTCTAAACCATTCCTCACACCACTCAAGCCCCATGACTCATCCATCCCCTGCCCAAATAAGCTTTCAAGATCCTTATATTCTTTCTAGATGCCTTAACTTAGGAAGAAGGAACTTTAAGAAGTCCATTTGATTCAAACAAAGGGTGTTACCTGAATTAAAGGAACCTATTTCTCATAAATTCATTTCATTTATTTTACTTCTTCAACCCCTAAAATCTCTTTATTATTTTATTTTGTAACCTAAACAATATCCTAAACATACTAGGATGTTTTTTTAGAATTATTCTAAATAAAAATACACACACCTCCATCTAATGGTTATAGAACATAATGTTTCTCTAGATGGAAAACTAACGCCTCACGAAACAATGATGGTTCAATTATCTCCTACCGACTCTCATGGTGGACATTAATAAAGAACTATATTTATATATGATATATATTTTTTATGTTTTCATTATGATTCTATGTTTTTCATTTATTTCATACCTTTATGATTTCTATTATGGGTAATCACGATAATTTCATTTGAGGAAATGCTCACCACCGCCCCCACAAAGAGACATGACTATTTAATTCCATATATGGGATGTATAAAGGATGCAGTTAATGATATTATATATGATATTATAATAGAATTTTAATATACCTATGTATCATTATGTTTTAATTCCATTAAAAAAATAAATAGAAATAAAAATAGTGTTCATGCATATGTACGACTTACCATCTCCATGAACGGTGCATTTCATTTCTTATCTCCGAAAGTTATATACTATTATAAATACATTTATATACTGGATATATATGATATATATGATATTTAATTAATTAAATTCATTCTTGATATAATGAACTTTTGACCACCTGAACAACTTGTAATTATAAGAAGTCCATTTTTATATCAAGTATCAAATATCGACAAATAAACCATTAATAACGTGAATGATTACATAATGGTTATAAGATGGCAATAAGTTATTTAAAATTAATAATAAATGTGAAAGAGGTGCATAAGAATGTATAAATTAACATTAGTTTATTATTCCACATATTAAAGAACGAACGGTTCAAGTCGGACACGAGGTAAGGGACTTTGTCTCAATCTCCTTTCATTGAGGCATATTATATTTTAAGACATGATTTTCATTTATACGCTGTATAAAAATAATATAATTTTCATTTCATTCAATGTTAATCTTTTTCTATGAAGCGTTTTACTAAATGAAATAATTGAATGTTTCTTTTAACGTGTGTGGTGACACTGACCTTTCTGACATCGCAAGTATTATTTTATCTTTGGCTTCTTTAACAAGCATTAATGTTTTTAAAATGAAAATAAATATATACTATTTTATGTATTTTTGTATTGAAAATGGTTTTGATAATGGATTTTATGCCAATATATTTAAATGATATATTGTGATTGAAATGTGGAAATGTTATCTTTCCATTATGATTGTTTTATGTGTTACAAATATCTTATGGTTCTTGAGAATTGTTAAGTATATGGGTGGTTCTGTGATAAACCAAGGGAGGGTGAGCCTGAGATGGCTCTCAAATGCATTGGTTAATTTGAAGGAGGTAAACATGAATGTTTCTACTAAGAGATTTAGGGAATATATTGTGATGGGTATTCCACATGTAACTCCCCACGTAGCTGTGATAGCTACAGTGTAAGTATGATATGGATGCCAAAAATGTCTTTATGACTTATTTTTTTCATGTTTTATTCATAAATCATTTTATTTCTTGAGGTATGTTAAAGATCTTATGTTATGTATGCAATGATGGACTAATGTTATCATTATTTGATTTCAAACCCTTACTGAGCTTTTTATGCTCATCCCAAGTTTTGAAATGTTTTTCAAAGGACCTAAAGATGAATAAGGTCAATGATGGGATCAAGGAAAAGTCATGCTATCTAAAACATGGTAATAGGCATGACACATTATTTCATGAGTTTTTATTTTATGAAAAAAATTGAAACAGAGTAGAAGTGTCTACCATGTAATTTTTGAGATTTAATTTAATAGTAATGGACTAATTCTATAAAACTCTAAACCTAAAAAGATCCTCAATGTGAATTATTCATTTAATTCATGATTATGTAATGTTTATAGATGGGTCCTTATAGATGGTATCTGAGGTCATTTTAGATAACATTAAGAGTTATGGTATTATTTAATTAATATTCTTAAATTTCATTATGTTAATATTGAAAGGATATAAAATTTATAGATTACCATGTTTCTTTGTCTAATATATTTCTGTGTTCAATGTTTTTTCCACAGAGGAAATAGGGATGTTGTGTTGGGATGACATCAGGAGGAAGACAACCTTCCAAATTAGCAACCTGAGATTGTCATAATTAGAATAGAACAGTTTGTTGTTGTGATAACACAATTGACTCAAGATATAAATGGTGGTGGTATCCATGCACAAGATCATCTAGATCAACTATATAGAAACATTTCATTAGTGGATCATTTCTTAAGGCAATATCTCCCATCATTCAGTGGATCATCTAACCATGTACTAGCTGAAGGGTTGATTAAATCACTGGAGAAATTTTTTGATGTCATGGTTTTTTTAGGACATCAAAAAGTTAGTCTCTTTATTTATCGTTTTGAGGGAGAAGCTGATCAATAGTGGTCTACGGTGAAAAATATTAAGGATAGTGAGGAGATTGATGCTCTTGATTGGGATAAATTCCAAGGTATGTTTCTTCAGAAATATTTTCCAAATGTGATTCATCTTAGGATGGAAAAACAATTCCTTGAATTGAGCCAGGAGGATGACTTAGTGGCTACTTATGAAGAAAAATTAACTCAACCTGCAATGTATTCTCCAAATCTCTTGCGAGATTTTGATAGTAAAATCAACCATTTTTACTCAGGATTAAAACCAAAGTATCGAACGACACTAGCTTCTCATGAGTTCAAATGTTATGAAAAACCTATTCAATGTACAGAGAAGCTGGAAATGTAGTTTACCGAGGATCATATGTTCTTTGATAATCAACACAAAAAGAGGTCAAGGTGGAAGGTGAAAAGGAATAACTCTTCAAAAATTTCTAATGGTAAGAAACAGAAGTTTACAATTTGTGAAAATTGTGGTAAAAATCATAATGGGCAATGTATTTTGAATTCTGGTATGTTCTAATGATGTGGTAAAATGGGACATAAGTCTAATAATTGCACTAAAACAGAGCATGGTAATAGTAATACAGAAGCTGATTTACAATCAAAAAAATGTTTTAAGTGTAATGAAATGGGTCATTATGGAAATGAGTGTCCAATGAAGAACTCAACTGACGGAAAGCAACATGTCTACAAGCAGAATGGGGTGTGGATGTCCTTTATAACTACTTCATCAGATGTTGTTCCATCAAATGAAGTAGTTTCACATATGTTGTTTGTTACTTCAAATTATGACGATGTGTTGTTTGATTTGGGGTCTACCCATTCGTTTATTTTGGAGAAGTTTTCTAGTAAATTGGGAAATATATATCATGATATGAATCCTATACTTGTTGTAAAAACACCTGGGAAGAAATGATGAAACAAAAAGAAATTATGAAAAACTTCCTGTTCTTGTGTCTAGAAAGAGTCCACCTGCAAACCTTATTGCTTTGCCTCAAGTAGAGTTTGATGTTATTTTTGGTATGGATTCGCTTTCTGTTTATCATGCTATGATTTAGTGGAGAGATAAAGATGTATCTTTTCAATATTATTTTTAGTTTGTGAAGTTGAATAAACTCGTACATTTGATAACATATTAGGAAGATGAGAAACTATTAAAAGATGGAAATGAATGTTACCCTGCACGTATTGTTGAAAACAGTGGAACTGTTTAGATTAATGATGTGTCGATGGTAAATGAGTACCTTAATGTTTTTGATAATGAGATTTATGGTCTTATACCTCATTGGGAAGTTGAATTTACTGTTGACTTAGTTCATGATGCTAAGACAATTTCAAAACCCCCTTATTTCATGGCTCAAATTGAACTTTTAGAGTTAAAGAAGCAATTACATGAGTTATTAGATAAATTATTCATTTGACCTAGCACATCACCAAGGGATGCTCCTGTCTTGTTTGTTAAAAAGAATGATGGTTCAATGATACAATGTATTGATTATAGAGCATTGAATAACATCGTTGTTAAAAAGAATTATCCTTTTCCCCATATCGATGATTTGTTTGATCATCTCAATGGAGCTCCGTATTTTTTGAATATTGACTTGAGGTCGGGGTACCATCAGTTTAAAGTGAAGAAAGTAGACATTTTGTAGATTGCGTTTCATGT